>CM038673.1:561427454-562627454 GCA_021605145.1 Aegilops bicornis | reverse complement strand
TTTCAAGGACATCTAAAGCTTTGCTGATTGGAGGCCCAATTATTGCGATATTCACTGCTCTTGTTGTTGGTATCTGGATTAAGCGACGACGGAAGAACTTGGTGAATCAAGGTGCTATAAATATATTTGAGTCAACCTTTTTCTATTTATATACTTAATGACAAGAAGGACAGGCCTGGCACAGTGGTGAAGTTCTCCCCGCCTGTGCCAAGAGGTCTTGGGTTCGACGCAGCCTCTCTGCATTGCACTGTGTAGGGGTAAGGCTTGCCTCGTATAATCCTTCCCCAGACCCCACCTGGTGTGGGAGCTTCTAGCACTGGGTCTGTCCTTTATACCTTCAATGAAAAACTAGTGCCTATCTTTCACTTTGCTTCACCATTCATACGCACCTCTCTACTTTCCACTTATCAGCAGAACAAGCAATAGCAAGATGACTACTACTCCCTCCATCCCAAAATAAGTGTCTCAACTTTGTACTAACTTTAACAAATAAGTGTCTTAACTTTAGTACAACTTTGTACTGAAGTTATTACAAAGTTGAGACAGTTATTTTGGGATGGAGGGAGTATATAACAATATAAACCTAGTGGAAATCATAATCTTAAACTATATGTTCTGAACATTTCTGACCATATGGTAACTTTTATTAGATCTCCGGGCACTTGACCTCCAAATTGGCTCATTTACCTTGAGACAAATCAAAGCAGCAACGAGAAACTTTGATCCAGCCAACAAGATTGGCGAAGGTGGTTTTGGTTCGGTTTACAAGGTCAGTGTTCGCTCGCTCCCATGCTTAAATTCTACAAACCCAAGTTAAACTACACGATTCTTATAACAAAACATTGTTTGTTCTAGCAGGGTTTGTTGTCCGATGGCACCATTATTGCTGTCAAACAGCTATCATCAAAGTCCAAGCAAGGGAATCGTGAATTTGTGAATGAGATTGGCATGATATCTGCACTCCAGCATCCAAACCTTGTCAGGTTGTATGGCTGTTGTACAGAAGGAAACCAGCTCTTGCTAGTTTACGAGTACATGGAAAATAATTGCCTTGCACGTGCTCTCTTTGGTAATCATACTTCCTATATTTCTTGGTGCTCCCCCTAACTAGTGTTGCATGTTAGAACTCATGAATAATTTGTATTGTGCGATCCAGTTGAAGAATATAGACTGGCATTGAATTGGCCAACGAGACGTAAGATTTGCCTGGGAATAGCAAGGGGTCTGGCATATATGCATGAGGAGTCTGCAATAAGGATTGTGCACCGAGATATCAAGGCTAGCAATATACTGCTTGACAAAGATTTGGATGCTAAGATCTCAGATTTTGGTCTAGCAAAGCTTAATGAAGATGGCCACACCCACATAAGTACAAAAGTAGCTGGAACAATGTAAGTACTTTCAATTACATACTTTTTTTCCAAAATGCAAAATTCTATCCACACATTCCCATTTGATATATATAACAAAAAGATAAGAAGATAAAGCAGTTAAAAGTAAAGTGATAGTGAAGTGATGAACAATACTCCCTCCGTCTTTATTTACATGGGGTCCTCGTTTTTGTGATTTAACTTTGACCATAATTTGGCCAATTAATACATTAGGAAAAAAAATTGAATATGAATTCAATGATATAATTTTTATGGCACATAACCAACGTTTCATTGGTCAAATTGATGGTCAAGGTTGAATCTCGGAATATGTGGGCATCATGTAAACAAGGACGGAGGGAGTATAACATTTACCTCCGGCAAATATACAGAACATCCATAGAAATAAAAGTTAACATCAGGTAAGCTGGTCAGAAACCCGCATAAATGTAGGACCTGTTGGCTGTCCTGCATGCATACATAAATGACAAAAAAGTGCAATCAACTCTGGATTAACATTTTCCATGCAATGGGATGCTTAAAAGGTAGTATTCTCAATTTTCCATTCAAACAACTATTGATGGATATTACTTTTCGGCATATCTTTCTAAATAATTCCATTTAGCTGCACAGCTTACAGCTGATTGATTATTTTATCATTCTTGCAGTGGATACATGGCTCCTGAGTATGCAATGCGTGGTTATTTGACAGACAAAGCTGATGTTTACAGTTTTGGGGTTGTCGCTTTGGAAATCGTGAGTGGAAAAAGCAACACAAACTACAGGCCAAAGGAAGATTTTGTTTATCTTCTCGATTGGGTAACTTCTAAACCTTCGTCCCCCTTTCGCAATAATATGGACCATACTGAATAGACTCATATATGTTCACCTCACATCCAGAGCAACTAATAAGTGCCTCCGACAAATATTTGTGCAAACAAAAAACAGTTAGACACACTGTCAGCGTAATAGGGCATAAATCATAGTTTTATTTAACATGTGTAATATAAACTTACTGCTTGAACGGTAACATGGCTCTCAGCCTTCTGTCCCTTACAACCAAACCTCTCCTGGACACATACAAAATCTACCCAAATTTCTGTTGGATATGGATGAATTTGATCTAACCTCTAATTTAAAACTCTGGTAAATAATTTGGTCACCATGTAGAGGCATGGATGCTAGTTGACAACATCAGATTATGGAATTTTTTATGCTTTCAGAATCAGTTCGCGTTAATATAGTAGAACTGAAATCACAAATTGTTAAAACTCATGATCTTTGCCTCTAGGAAAACAAATTAAGGATGTCATTTGAGAGAATAGTAGAAGGAAACTGTATAATTTTCATGTAGGGGGGTGCGCTGTAGTGAAACAAAATGCTAAACTGTTCATGCTTTATTCTCGCATACATACCTTGAACGCTGTAAGGAAGAGGCTAATTGCATCTCTTAAATTCCAGGCTTGTGTTTTACATGAGAGAGGAACTCTCCTGGAGCTGGTAGATCCAGACTTAGGATCCAATTACTCAACAGAAGAGGCACTCCTCATGCTGAATGTGGCTCTCTTATGCACCAACGCAGCACCGACACTTAGACCAAAGATGTCCAACGCGGTGAGCCTGCTCGAGGGCCATACCCCCCTGCAACCCTTCCTACCAGAACTCAGCCTTGCTGCAAACAGCCTGAGCTCAAGTGGTCTACGCAGAAACTTCTGGGAAAATCCAAGTGAGAGCCAGAGCATAACGGCACAAGCATCATGTAACAACACCAGTGACTCGTCATCTTTAGATGTTGATGGTAGCTTGAGACATTTTGCGACTTAAATGTTAGATGTATTTCAGATCTGTACACCTGTAAGAACCACTAGGGCTAGGCCACTATGTCTATTCTGGCAGTAAAATGTAGCTACTAACATAAAAACGCCTAATTCTACTAAGAATGCAAAGTACTCTCTGCTTCAGAACTGCTGAAAGGATAAGATTATTAAGATTCTGACAAAACACTATCTCTAATCTAAACTCTGACGGTCTAATGTTGCTTTTGCTTCAAAAAGGGTAAACTACAAAATCACCATCTACTATTTCGTTTGATATCGCAAATTAAGTCTAATGTATATAACGATATGTTTATATATTACACCCTCTGTTCATTAATGTAAGACGTTTTGGCAGTTTAATTTGAACTGCCAAAACGTCTTATATTAATGAACAGAGGTAGTAGTTTAAAGTACTCAAGAACTCCACTTGCCTCAAACATCATGCCAGATCAATAAGCAGTCAAGCATCAGAACAGTGATACCGTTATTCCATTATAAAGATGCCTGCTTTAACAGATATTCTGGTAAAATAACTTTTAAGACAGGAGCATCTGAGGAGATCTCAAGTGTATCCCCATGCTGGATTGGATATGTTACATGAGAACCATCAATATACGCAGCACCGTCTTGATTGTACCAAACAACAAGCATATGTTGCTCTTGCTTAACTAATCCATGCAGCAGTGGTTTGTCGGCATCCGTTGGTGAAATGGGCTCCCTTATCATATACTGAAGCTCACGACTTGATATTGGCATCATAAATCCTCCTGCTGATAGCATGGCAGCAGTTGATCCAGTAGCTGTTGCAACCCTGAGACCACTTGATCTAGAATTAATCAAACGTGAGGTCTCCCCATTGCTTCTTTTTCTGAAATGGTAATGCCAGTTAGAATTGATCACAGAAAATCATCAATATTTACAGAAAGGCTCAAAGTCAGTACCTTAATGAGAAGCGTGATACACTTGCCGGACAGGGGTGTGACACCAATATATCATTTAGAGCATAAGTCGGTAGCTGGGATCCATTTAGTTTCACTGATATTCTTGACAGCTCTGAATAGTGTCTACTGCCAGCAAGGGTTGCGTCAAGTATCTGAGAATATGTCATGTTCAAGAGAACAGTAACATTCAAGAAATTCGGTAAATGTTCCAACGCTATAACAGAAAGCGGAGTAGTGTGATTTCTGTAAGAAAATGAATTGAGATCCCCAAGCAAGAAGACTAGGCAACAGCGACATACCTGCTCGAAGTACCGGGCAGTAGCTGCACAAAGATATCCGGTGCTTCTTCTTGCATCAAATTCCTCAGTTAACTCATCAACCTGCATGGAGTTATAAAACCATACACATACACATCAAGCACATGTATAACCATTAGTCTGCTTAGAAGTGTGCAAAGAAGAACATATGCAAATGTAGTCAACAAGCATTGCTAATGTGATTGGTTTCAATAGATGATTATTGTCAATCATGCAAAGAACTAACCTCATCAGAACAAGTAGGGTCCGAATTAACACCTAAAATGGGAATCGAGCTATCCAAAAAATGGCTAGCCCGTAAAAGTGTGCCATCACCACCGACGGTAATCACAAGATCCACATCACGTATTGGATTTGTCAAATGATTTCGCTGCACTGAGATCCAGTCAAGGGGCTTGCGCTGTAGTACACTCTTACAGAGATTGATTGTGTCCTTGTGGACTCTGCATCGATCGTCCAGATAACTTAAGATCTGCAGCAAGACATTAAATTGACGATAAGAGGCACGAAACCCTTAATTCATGTCGGTAAAAATGGTTATGCAGCAAGAAAGTGGGAAATGAAACTTGTTAGATTCAGCTAGTTATGCAACTTTTCCCACTAGTACTAACAGATGTTGATTTGACAAGCAAGATGGCAGATTTCTCAATAACGGACAGTAATTCAGGCTGAGATCCAACTGGAAGTCCACATTGTGGCCTAGCAAGGACTCCTGGTACCGACCAGTTCATACAACACTGCGCCTAGAGTCCTAGTCACTGGCCAGAGCTCATACTCCACACATGTATTTCAACAAACAGCTGGTGTGCTCCGTGCCAGCACATGGAAAGATCAAACCACATGTATTGTAACTAAAATGGAGATGGAAAATCATACAGCCGGACGCCAAAGACACGCACAGGTAACAATGGATCAGCGCAAGCACGGTCCTTGAAAAACCATTAGTTCACCAGCGCAGTTCACGATTTCTAAACACCAAGGTGAACTCCACTCCACCACCATTTTATCCTAACAGGCCGCCGGAGCACGGGAACTTGGGAGTCCACCGGAAACCCCCTCCGAAGCATCGACAACCGTGAACGCCGGCGTAACCAGGGTTTCTCGAAACGGAGAGGGTGAGCGAGAGATGTGCGGACCTTGGGGTTGGCGGCGCGCGGCGGCGGAGGCGGTGGCGGGAAGGTAAGGGAGGAGACGCCGGAGAGAGGGCGCGGAGGGTAGACATCGAAGGGCTTGAGGTAGAGGAGCACTCCAACCAGCCGACCCGAACGCACACGTAATGTGCCCGAGAGCGTCCACGTCATTGTTTTCTTTTTCATCAAACGTACCGCCTCTGTAAGAGCGGTTTTTACGTTACACTAGTGTTAAAACCATGGTGTAGATTTAGCGAAATAAATCTACTCCAGCCGAGTACAAAGTTATACTAAAACTAGGACAATCAATCTGAATCGGAGGTAGCTTTTTTACATGGTATCTGAAAGGGGGATGAATAAGCAACAATCAATTTATAACTTTTCTTAACAAATTTGGTTTAACAACAAATAGGTTGTATAGATATGCAACTAGGTGAGCAACCTTGATGCAATAACAACAACACAAGCAAGCAAGATAAACAACACAAGCTTGCACAAAGTAAAGGTACGAGATAACCACAAGTGGAGCCGGTAAAGACGAGGACGTGTTACCGAAATTTCTTCCCTTTGAGGGGAAGTATGTCTTCGTTGGAGCAGTGTGGAGACACAATACTCCCCAAGAAGCCGTTAGGGCCATCGTATTCTCCTCACGCCCTCACACAAATGCGAGATGTCGTGATTCCACTAATGATGCCCTTGAAGGCGGCAACCGGACATTTACAAACAAAGTTGGAGCTCTCTCCACAACTAAATTAGAGGCTCCCAACACCAGCACGAAGTTTCACCGCAATGGAATCTGGCTCCGAGGTGACCTCAACCGTCTAGCGTGATCAAACACCCAAGAGTAACAAGATCCGCAAGGGATTAGTGGGGGGAATCAATTTTCTCTTGATGGAAGTATAGATCTAGGCCTTCTCAAGCAATTCCTAAAGAATCAACAAGTTTGATTGGCTAGGGAGAGAGAGATCGAGCAACAATAAAGCTTGGGGGAGGAAGAGGTAAGTCAACTTGGGGAAGATGACTCCCTTTTATAGTAGGGAATGAAATCCAACCATTATGCACTCATAGCCCATGCACAAGTGGTAGTACCGCTTAGGCGAGCGGTACTTCTGCTGGCACAGAAATCCCAGGCGCAAGTTCAGCTGAGCAGGCCAGGGAGGCGGTAGTGCCGCCGGAGCGGTACTTCCGCTCCCACCAGCAGTACTACCGCTAAGTATTGAATTGCAACCGGAACCAGCGGTAGTAGAGAAAGGCAGGGCGGTAGTGCCGCCCTGGACGGTACTACCGATAACAACTACCGCTCTACTTCCGCTCGAGAGACAGAACTATCAAGAGAGCAAATTATAAGCGGTACTCGGTGCGGTAGAGAAATAGCGGTAGTTTCGCCGGACCGGTACTACCACTCCGCACGACCGTACTTCTGCTTAGTTGAAGCATGCCTAGTAAACATGCGGCAGTCAGGGCCGCAGTTGAAGGAAATATGCCCTAGAGGCAATAATAAAGTTGTTGTTTTATATTTCCTTATTCATGATAAAGTTTTATTATTCATGCTAGAATTGTATTGATTGGAAACTTATACATTTGTGGATACATAAACAAATACCGTGTCCCTAATAAGCCTCTACTAGACTAGCTCGTTGATCAAAGATGGTTAAGGTTTCCTAACCATAGACATGTGTTGTCACTTGATAAAGGGATCACATCATTAGGAGAATGATGTGATGGACAAGACTCATCCGTTAGCTTAGCATATGATCGTTCAGTTTATTGCTAATGCTTTCTTAATGTCAAATACATATTCCTTAGACTATGAGATCATGCAACTCCTGGATACCGGAGGAATACCTTGTGTGCTATCAAACGTCACAACGTAACTGGGTGATCATAAAGATGCTCTATAGGTATCTCTGAAGGTGTATGTTGAGTTGGCATGGATCGAGATTCGGATTTGTCACACCGAGTATCAGAGAGGTATCTCTGGGCCCTCTCGGTAATACACATCACAAGAAGCTTGCAGGCAAAGTGACTAAGGAGTTATAATAGTTACGAGATGATGTATTACGGAACGAGTAAAGAGACTTGTCAGTAACGAGATTGAACTAGGTATGAAGATACCGACGATCGAATCTCGGGCAAGTAACATACCGATAGACAAAGGGAATTACGTATGTTGTCATAAGGTTCCGCTATTGGTTATTGATCGGAGAGGTGTCTCGGTCATGTCTACATAGTTCTCAAACCCGTAGGGTCCGCACGCTTAACGTTCGCTGACGATATAGTGTTATATGAGTTATGTGATTTGGTGATCGAATGTTGTTCGGAGTCTCGGATGAGATCACAGACATGACGAGGAGCTCCGGAATGGTCCATAGGTAAAGATTAATATATAGTACGATACTATTTGGACACCAGAAGAGTTTTGGAAGGTACCGGGTAGTCATCGGATCACTGGAAGGGGTTATGGGAACCTCCGGGAGGTTATTGGGCCATATGGGCCAAAGGGGGGGGGGGGACACACCAGCCCACAAGCGGCTGGCGCGACCATCCTAAGGCCGCGGCCCTTGGGGAGAGAAAGAAAGGGCGGAGTCGGCCTCCCCCTTCCTTCCCTCTCCTCCTGGTTCCACTACAAAAAAAAATACACTTCCGTGATGATACGTGTTTGTCACAGTAGGTCGCGTTTTTTGTCATGCATGTACATCCATGACAAATTTATGACAGAATCAAGATAGTCATGCACGTCTTTGTCGTCAGAGAAGTGTTCCATGACATTACCAAAATTATCCTCACGGAAGTGTCCACTTCCATGACGATAAATCGCGTGTCACAGAAGTGCTTTCGTCAAGGGTGACCGACACGTGGCATCCACCGTAACGGAACGTCGTTAAGCTATCGGGTCGGGTTTTGGATCCGATAACCCGTTAATAGCCCCGACCAATGGGGATTTTCCACATGTAAAATCATCATTGGTTGGAGGAAACACGTGTCGGCTCATCGTTGGGACAGATGTCATCCACTCATTGGATGTATACGCCTATGATACGTCGACAGTGGCACGGCCCAACAGAGGCCCATTCTGTGAAAAGGCCGCCCGTTTGACTTGGTCAAAAGGTGGCGGGCGGCCCATGTAAAGCCTCGTTAACGGCTTGTTCGCATATAGCCCATTTACGCCCGCTAACCCAAGGCCCGTTACGCCCTATCCGAATTAGGCCCGATGGCGTCATCTGGCCACCCAATATGATTCCAAATTGCTTACTTCGCCCATGTATGGCCCATGACGTCTTCGGCCCATATGAGGCCCTATGTAACTCTTGGCCTATTAACGACCCGTGGTGAAACTGCCCGTAATGAATAGTGTATCACTTTACACCCATTAACGACCGTGGTGAAATCGCCCGTAATAAACAAAGGTATCACTTTATACCCATTAACGGCCCGTTATTCCGTTGGGCCGTTTCAACCCATGTTATCTTTCGGCCTTCTCGAGCCCATTTATTATTGGGCTCATTTCAAAGATTCGCTTACTTACGGCCCGTGAATCGCTATTTTTCGCCAGGGCCAAATTCAGCCCGTGGTTACAGTCGGCCCGTTTGTGGTCCGTTAATACGTTGGGCCGTTTTCATAGCGTCATCAAATACGGCCTATTAACAATGGCCCGTTATGGTCGACCCATGAACGGACGATTCCAACTCTAGCCCGTTTATGGCCATAATGCGGCCTGTTATTGGCCCATGTTTGGCCAATCGATCATATTGCCCGTATAAGGCCCATTGATGATACGGCCCGTAGAAGGCCCACTGTTTCTACGGCCTGTAGAAGGCCCACTTTTTCTACGGCCCGTAGGAGGCCCAGTGTCACTACAGTAAATATTAGCCCATGGTTATTGTGGCCTAGTTTTAAAAAATAGGTTATTGCAGCCACTAGCACACCGCGGAAAAAGAACTGCAATGACTACAAGCAAACAAATAAACAAGACAACAAGGAAATAAGTAAGCAAGCAACTTACGCTTAGGCTATCACGGATATCACACATATTACATCCATCGGGCATCAAAGTTCGCCACCAAAGGCAAATAAACGCTACGACAAAAGAATATACAAAAGCGAGAGCACTTCAGAAGGCACTAGGCCTGGCCAGGTCGGGCCCCCCAAATAGCTGAAGAAGCTGAGTAGACCTCAGTTGTGTCAATGATAGATGCATCAACACTAGATTTAGGCATGATGGTGCGCACGATAGTCCTCTGACATCTTCATTGCATCTTTGACTTCAAGTCGGAGCTGAGCTGAAGCAAGCCTTTCTGCTTTAAGTTGAGACCAAGAAGTCGAACTGATTGAGGCAGCGACCGCACGGAGGTTGTCTCACACTGCCGTGAGTAGCTTCAAATCACTGTCTTCATCAAGACAGGACCTTGGGGTCATCTCGCTGTCCTCAAGATGGTTTGGCTCACTATCTTCCCTAAAGTTCTGCCAGGCGTAAGAGATACGAGTCTGAAGAGAAACAAGGAGACACGTAACAGGTTTCACAATTATATAAGCAAATAAATGGATATGTTCTACATAAGGAACATGTTTTTACAACTACAATTTGAAACTGGTAGTTGTTGCAAACATCCAATCAGATGTAAATAGCAAAGCAAACAGCAGTGGAGGAAATGATGCCTATCCAAATCTATACTAGAACAAAGTTTGAAGGCTTGAGAAGGATGAACTTACATTACATGTTAACACGGGCTGGACAAAGCCCTTCTCCATGTTGATGGAAGGATAATTCAATAAATTCCCCAAAGAAAATTCTTTATAAGCGTTGCCATTATTCTACATTTTGCAAAGAGTAAATATAGATCAAATAATATTGGAAGAAAGCAGAGGATAATGAAGCTCAAAAGTGCATCGATGATACATATTCAAATAGCAATTAATTAAGTACAATGTTACAAGGAAAAAGGGAGAGAGGTACTGACAAGAGCAATGCAGAGCCCATTATTGTTTTGAGATCGTATGATCCTTTGAGCAAGGAGATTCATCTGAAATTACAAGAGAGAAGGTAAGGCACAAGCAGAAATTTAGGAGTTCAAATTTTTAATTGATATCATAGATAAGACTGACACTGGGCTCCCAGCAGTTCTAATAGGGGTTTGGCCACTGGAGTAGGGGTAAAGTGTGGTACAGTTGGGCATGTGTTTTCTGTGGCTGCTGATCTATCTGATTTAACAGGTATCTCTACCTTTTCCAAATACCTAGTTTGTACTGCTTGAGGACCTGCACTCACCCTCTTCCTTTTGGACATCTATTACGAAAGAACAACATTTGACTAGAAAAACATAGTGTGACGACACATGGAATAGGTACAGAAAATGGATAGGTATGGCATATACTCATATATGATGCTTAAACTAAGCGAGATGGTGTAACAAAGTAGAAGTAATGCAAGAGGTCGATGCAAAATATGTGCAACCAATACAACTTTGCAAAGTTAGAGCAAGCACCTTGATGGGTGAATAAGATAGGCCATCCTCCACCATGCCAAGTTTGTTAGCCAAAGGATCGCTCCGCAATATTCCTCTCAGACGCCCATTCTCATATTCGTTTGATATTGTTCAATATCCGACATGCATGAAAACATAAAAACAAGT
The DNA here is from genome assembly GCA_021605145.1 of Aegilops bicornis. Taxonomy (NCBI): domain Eukaryota; kingdom Viridiplantae; phylum Streptophyta; class Magnoliopsida; order Poales; family Poaceae; genus Aegilops; species Aegilops bicornis. The sequence goes on along the minus strand of CM038673.1, from coordinate 562,616,249 downwards.
GAGATTTTCTTTGTAATACGTAGTGATTCTAATCCAATACCGCCTCCCTCAGAACCCCTTTGTGCTATCTCTGCAATTCTTCTAAAAGATGCCATGCATGCTGTAATTTGTTGTGTGCATTAATATAATGTGTCCTACTACTCAAAATATGAGAGCTCCGTAGTGATGACACTTCGCAGATGATAGCTTCAACATATAGTAAAGAAGAACAAGTCGACTGACTGTGATTCAAAATATACTAAGGGAGAACAACTCGACCGACTAGTTGACCGCAAGAGAAGAGTATCATCTTAAAGAAGAGCGTAAGAGCAAGCAGATTGAAGATATTACAAGTCTTTCAATACAATGTCGGTTGGCCACCCATGATGAACCGTAGGCGCAGAGAAATACTATTCTTTCCGGTCTCTCCATATGTGGCTCACATGCATTTCGAAACTAAAGTAGGAACATTTAGCTAACCAATTAAACATCTCTCAGTTTTACTAATATCAGCAATAATATCAGATATGAATTTGTACAACTAAGATTGTTTAGCTCGATGAGTGGAGCAGTGCTATTACGACACGAACCATGTAGGCTGATTGTGGTCATCATAAAATGGGGAAAACATAAGCATGATGAGTACAGTGTTGACCATGGCAGTGGGATGGCAGATCAGAAGCTGCAAACCACGCAAAGGGTAGTTAGCAACCGATGTTTGCTTTGAAATAACAACTAAGATTTGGTATGGACAAGAAAATACGGTCAACAAGTGACAAAGAAATGCAATTATCTTTGTCTCTCTATATGTCGCGACATGCATTTGGAAACTCAAGTGGGACCTTTAGCTAACCAATTAAATGTGTCGGTTAACTAATATCAAGATCATATCACAATCATATTTGAACAACTAAGCTTTCAATTCTGAGTGTTGTGTTGTTTAGCTTGAAGGGTGGAGTAATGCTAGTATGATGAAAGCACCTACGCAGATCATAGTAGAGTAGATAAAAGGGAAAACCCTAAGCATCAAGAGAAAAATCAGGAAAGTGGAACTAGCTGGACCAAAGGGTGGTGCACATGCTTTTCGAAACGAATATAGGAACATTAGGTGACCAATTAAACGTTCTCTGTTTTAGTGATATGAGCATCATATCATATTCGTATTTCAACACGTAAGCTTTGGGTTGAGGTCTTGAGGAGTAGCGCTAGCACGACACGAAGCACCTACGATGATGGTAGTGAATATAAAGGGGGGAAACCATAAGCTCTATGAGTATAGTGCCCGTGCCATGGTGGATCTGAAGGTGCAAACCGGACAAAGCTACTTCGCAACCAATGTTTGCTTTCAACTAGCCACTACGATTTGGTACGGACAAGAAAAGTACAGTAAAAAAATTACGATCTATTTTCCGGGTGAGGTCAATAACTTAAGCACATATGGAAGAGTACCACCTCTCTTGCGATGCCGTGCAGGCCTATGCTGATACGTCGAGGGTGCTGCGGGTGCGATGGCTGTCGGCGGCGGGGAAGAAGTCTTTAGACGACAGACGGCCAGGTCGGGGGATATATCATGTTGCCGTGGAGGAGGCGGTCGTAGGAGCGGCAATGGCAAGGTGGACGACGACGCCGATGAAGCGAGAGGAGGCGATGAAAGGATCCTGGTCAAGCGCCGTGGATGAGAGACGTCCATCTCTTGCAGTGGACGACGGGGTAGGGGTAGCGGCTCCGACAAGGTGGATGATAGGGTGGCGGACAGAGGAGGCTGGCCGCAGTGCGTAGGTTGTCGTGCCGCCGACGGTGTATGAATGGGGAAATGGAGGGGAGGGGGGATCTCAAACTTTGGGACACACTTCACCAGCAAACCTTGCAGTCACCCTAAAAAAACAGTAAGCCGTGCAGTCGCGTAGACGTGTTTTTGCCCCTTATATTTGTCTATCTAACATCTAGTACCCAGACGAAATGATCGATTTGCAATAATATTTTCTTCCTGATGGCCTTCACTGCCACGTAAGGGCATCTCCAATGGCAACCTGCAAAAAAACTTAGCATCCGTTTGCGGACACGGATGCGGAAGACAACCATCCAACGCTAGCCGCATACATTTTAAACCACATTTTAACTAACCGGACGGAATTCATTCTAACCGGCCGATATTCATCAAAGTTTGAATAGAAAATAGTACAAATCATCCACAAATAACATGCAAATTAACTCAACCCGGGTGTGAGGAACGAATCATGTCCTCCCACACATACTTCCCCTTCACTTTCATCTAGCAACGTGTGCACATAAATGGCCGTCCTGCTGACCTGTGGTACACCACGACGACGCGTGCGGGCTACATATAATGTGTAGACCAAAATTGAGTGAATGAATCAATCAACACGTTGAGCAAGAGGAAGTAAAACTTACGATCTCGTCCTCTGCCGCGTGCAATGGCCACCTTTCCTCGAGCTGACAAACCACGTTGCAAAATTTTGTGACGCTGATCTAGATAGCGTGCCAACGATACGTCAACGAATCTCACATTGCGTGGTTGAATGATGTACATGTCGTAGGGCGCAATGTGCTTTCGTGCGTTAAACTTTTCATGCACTTGCTCCTAAAGGGCTCCCCTCTGCTCCGGTCTGTGAAATCCGCGGATACGGCCAGCCACGCATTACACAATAACTCATCCTCCATGGTCGAGTAGCTAACCATCCTTCGTACTCTAAAAAACAACATAGCATTTGAAAATAAACTCAATGGCATTTGACCGAACACCTGCCGAGCGTGGTGTCCGCCATGGAGGTCATCGACAGGGGACGGAGTGTACCTGGGTACAAACGGCTCCAGGGCTGAAAGCTCCGTCGAAACGGCCAGCAGGCGCGTCGGTGCTGGTTGCGGACGTCCGACAATGCCTTTGTGGCGGCCGGAGACGAACTGCGGCGGCGGCGGAGGTGAAGGGTGCGAATACAAAGCAAGGAGGAGAAGGGGCGAAGTGGAAGGAAATGGGTCCGGGAGGGGGATTGGGTGGGCCGGAGGTGCCGGAGTCCTATGTTCGGGTGTCCGGACTCCCTCAGACCTCCCACACTTTTGTCTCCAATTTGCGGAGAAATTGCGTCCGGACCGCCCCACGGACCGATACAGGTCGGCGTTGGATGGCTTCCATGGTCCGGGCAACGTGGTTCAGACGGTTGCTGGAGGTTTACGAGTCCGTCTTGAAGATGCCCTAACTTCAGTATCAATCATATGCCAAATTTAACGTCCTAAATACGTTATTTTCTATATGGTGTCGATTTTGTTTCTCGGCGTGTGTTATGAATTTTGATTTTGAACATCTATTATCCAGGTTGAGATTTTTCAAGAATTCTCAAGACGTTTTAAGATTCATGTTATCAATATCGAGTTTTCTTTGACAATACAAAACTGTAGTTGAGATACTTTAGCTACTGTATAGTGCTCCCTCTGTAAGATAATTTTGATCTAAAACGTCCTATATTGATTTATAGATATAAAATTATGGCGTAGGTAAAAACTTTCTTTTTCCTCAACGGCAATGATCTATATATTCTATCAACTTTCACATGTGTATGTGGAAAATGCATCGATGAATCCGGGTACATATGTGTTGGAAATATGAGCAATTTATCAAATGATTTTATTGACAAAAATACTAGATAAAGCATGACTAATATAACAGAGATAAAACAAGTCATGCAATTCGACTAAGAAAATGTAAATAGGATATGTATATATGAACTAGAACCGAGCACATCTAGAACATACACTAGAGCAAGAAGTTGTGACAGAACCTCTAACAGAAAGAGTATGAGAACGTACGGAACGGGAGTAGATGCACCGGTCTTGGGGTCGGTGTCCTCGCCAGCCATGTCGTCTAGGAGGTTGTCGACGTCGGGGAAGTAGTTGTCGGAGTCCGGGGCGTCCGTGACGAAGAAGTCAGTAGTCGCGCTGAGCGCTCCCCAAAAACCTTATCACCCTTCTCCTGTACAGGACTCAAAAGGTGCGATTTGAGGCCCTCTTGTCCCGACCTGTGGTGCACGCCGCAAGTCGGGATGGGGAAGATCGTAAGCGCAGTGCTCGTGAACTTTGTGGCGAGAGGAAGAGGATCTTCTGGTGTGTCTCTTTGGAGAGGAGCGACCTCTCTTATATAGGCACATGAGAAGGAGGCGAACAGGCTGCGACGGGAGGTGAGGCGAGCCGTCAGTGTCCACTACATAAAACGTTTCAGCTCCCGCGTGACCTTTCGTATACCCGTCGTGCGTGGCAAAAATTTAGACATCGGTTCGGCTCATTCCCGCAACCCGCGGCACGGCGCGGCGCGTCGTGACGAGGCGAGGCGTGGCGTGGCGAGGCGGGCGGCGGAGGAGGAGCGCCCGTGGATGTCCCTGTTGTTCTCATGCTCATACAAGTGGGAAAAGAACCTCCCTTATAAGGAGGTCCAACTCCCACTAAACTAGCAGTGTGGGACTAAAATTTAGTAGTATCCCTTGCCTTGCACAAATGGGCTAAGTGGGCCTCTAGGATTTATTTAGGAATTTCTGAAATAGTTATTGTGTTGGCCGATAAATAGATAAAATTCCAGCAATCCCCAACCAGATTCTAGAGGCACATAGAATTTGCCTTTAGTTCCAAAACACTGTTTTATATACCGGTACTGCAGTGGAGACTGTTAAGTTGAACTTCCACCTAGAACTCTATGCTACACTAGTAAGCAACTTGAACAGTGGACTAGGCCTTGAACTGCAAGTTTTCTGCGAATCTAGCTTCACATAAAGCCTTGATCGATACGTGGCTACCATGGGTATTCCCCGCGGGTGGAGCTTATGCGTCATACTCCGAGACCTTTCATGAGTTTACTAGAGAGAACCCTACTCTCATAGATTGCGATGTTTAACAATCAGACTCATATAGGTGCGTTCTTCAAAAGATGTTTTGCGGGCGACATCTCTCGCTTCAATGAGCCACTTAGAACACATTAAGATATATATCAACCTGCTATGCAGATTAGGAGAGTATTGCATCTTCATGGAGTGGTATTGTTGATAGTAAGGATACTCTCCTCTCAGTTGACCAACAACTTGTCTTCCACATCTAATTCACGGGATCTCCGATCACAAAGAATAGGTTACCACTGTGAACAACTCATATTTTGGGTCTCATACCCATCTCCCTCGATGCATTATCTATCACATTACGTGATAGACCCTTAGTAAAAGGATCTGCCAGATTCGTAGACGTTTGGATATAATCCAATGCAATAACTCCGGAGTTTTTCATTTTCCGATGCATTTTAACCTTCTCTAAACGTGTCTTGATGACTTCATGTTATCCTTTGAGCTGCTCACTTTCATGATCACAGTTTGATGGTCACAGTTCATAAGAATACCCGGTACAGGTTTCTCAACAACTGGCAATTCATTCAAGAGCCGACGAAGCCAATCTGCTTCGACCATAGCTGTATCTAGTGCTGTGAGTTCTGCTTCCATTGTTGACCTCATTAAGATGGTCTGCTTGCGAGACTTCCAAGAAACAACGCCACCTCCATGAGTGAATACATATCCGCTCGTGGGCTTTATCTCATCAGCATCTGAGATCCAGTTTGAATCACTATACCCTTCAAGCACCTTTGGGTGCCCAGTGTAGTGAATTCCATAATTCGCAAAGGTTTTCAAATAACGCAAAACTCTCTCTAGAGCTTTCCAATGCACATCTCCTGGTTTTGAGACAAACCGACTCGGTTTGCTAACAGCAAAAGAGATGTCAGTCTTGTAGCACGGGCTAAGTACATAAGCGAGCCAATAATCTGAGAATACTTCAATTGATCTCTAGCAATTCTTCGATTCTTTCGAAGCAGCACGCTAGCATCATATGGTGTTGGAGAGGGCTTGCAGTCACTATAGCCAAAGCGACTCAAGATCTTTTCCACATAGTGACATTGAAGCAATGTAATCCCACCATCGTCGTCTCTCAACAACTTGATGTTCAGAATGACATCAACCACTCCTAAATCCTTCATCTCAAAACAATGAGATAGGAAATCCTTGACCTCCTTAATAACATCCAGATTTGTTCCGAAAATCGATATGTCGTCAACATACAAGCAAAGGATAACTCCCTCGCCCCCACCATGGCGATAGTACACACATTTGTCAGCTTCGTTTATAACAAAGCCTGCAACTGTTAAAGTTCTTTCAAACTTCTCATGCCACTGTTTGGGTGCTTGCTTGAGTCCATACAAAGACTTCAGCAACTTGCACACTTTTCCTTCCTGACCATCTAGTACAAACCCATCTGGTTGTTCCATATAAATTTCCTCGTCCAACTCTCCATTTAGGAAAGCAGTCTTAACATCCATTTGATGAACGAGAAGACCATGTGAGGCAACTAGTGAAAGTAGAACTCGAATAGTGGTCAGTTGAGCCACAGGTGAGTAAGTATCAAAGAAGTCTTCACCTTCCTTTTGGGTATAACCCTTAGCCACGAGCCGAGCCTTGTACTTTTCAATAGTACCATCAGGCCTAAGCTTCTTCTTGAATACCCATTTGCATCCTATAGGTTTGCACCCATAAGGACGATCAGTTATCTCCCAAGTTTCATTCGCCAAGATGGAATCCATCTCGCTACGAACCGCTTCCTTCCAGTATTCAGCATCTTCAGATGCATAGGCCTCTGAAATAGAACTAGGAGTATCATCTATGAGATACACAAGAAAATCATCACCAAAGGACTTTGCAGTCCTCTATCTCTTGCTCCTAGTAGGAACTTCATTGTTCTCTTCCACAGGACTTTCAAAGTGTTCCATCGAAATGGCAGGTTCGGTAATTGTAACTGGTTCCTGATTCGATGAACTAGGCATCTCCTGATTAGATGAGGTAGTCATATCCTTCATGGGAAAGATATCTTCAAAGAAGGTCGCATTATTCGACTCCATGATCGTACCGACATGCATGTCAGGTACCTTAGATTTTACAACCAAGAATCTATAACCAATGCTATGAAAAGCATATCCAGGAAAACACAATCCACGGTCTTTGGTCCAAGCTTGCGCTTCTTTGGAATTGGCACATTGACTTTCGCCAAACAACCCCAGGTTCGTAGATAAGAGAGTTTTAATCTTTTGTTATCCCATTCCTAGAATGGAGTTATCTCTTTATTCTTTGTGGGAACTCGGTTTAGGACATGACATGCAGTCAATATCGCCTCCCCCACCATGCCTTGGAGAGACCAGATGTGTCTAACATGGCGTTGACCAAATCTGTTAGAGTACGGTTCTTTCTTTCGACCACCCCGTTTGACTGAGGTGAATAGGGAGGCGTCCTCTCATGGATTATACCATGTTCCGCACAAAAAGCATCAAATTCATTTAAAAAATACTCTCCACCACGGTCGGACCTAAGCCTCTTGATTTTTCGATCAAGTTGGTTTTCCACTTCAGCCTTATAGATCTTGAAAAAGTTCAAAGCCTCATCCTTAGATTTCAGAAGATACACACGGCAGTATCTAGTGGAGTCGTCAATTAACGCGATGAAATATTTCTTTCCACCTTTTGTCAAAACACCATTCATTTCACATAGATCTGAATGTATGAGTTCTAGTGGTGCAAGATTTCTCGTTTCATGATCACATGAGACTTACGAGGTTGCTTAGCTTGCACACACACTTGACAGTTGAATCCCTTGACAGTGGTGAAACTAGGGATTAAGTTCAACTTCGCTAGTCTCGACATGCAACCAAAGTTAACATGACAAAGACGTGGATGCCACACATTTGGTTCACTATCGTTGCAAATATGATTAACAACTTTATTGCAAACGTCTGATAAGGATAAACGAAACAGGCCTCCTGACTCATAGCCTTTACCAACAAAGGTTCCATACTTGAATATTACAAATTTATTCGACTCAAAGACAAGCTTGTAGCCATCTCTACACAGAAGAGATCCGCTAACAAGATTTTTATTGACGGAGGGGACATAATGCACGTTCTTCAGCCGCACGTTCTTCCCCAATGTAGACTTCAGATCGACCATGCCAACACCACGAACAGAAGCACTTGAACCGTTGCCCATCAGCACGGTTGAAGCCCCTGCGATCTGATAAGACGAAAACATGGAAATATGACCGCATACATGCACATCAGCACCCATGTCAATCAACCAATCAGGATAATGACATACTGAAAGAATAGTGGGAATTATACCATACCCAGCATCCTTCATGTCAGTGTCTCCAATGACAACATTAGCGGTCTTGCCGCGTTTCCCAGGATGACGCTTGTCATAGCGATTAGGGCAACTAGGAGCCCAATGATCACGATCCCCACACACATGACAAACACCTTTCTTCTTGTCATTCTTCTTCTTGAAGTTCGTGTGTTGCACATCCTTGTTCTTCCCATCAAACTTTGCTTTACCATCAAACTTGCCCTTGGTCTTGAACTTGTGGGGTTGGAAGTTCTTCTTACATGCCAGATTGGCACTATATCCTCGCTCAATACCTCGAGCACGTGTATCCTTTGCTCTCGCCTTTTCTTCCACATCAAGAGTGCCAATGAGATCCGGGACGGAAAACTCCTGTCTCTTATATGCTTTAGTAAGGTAGCAAAGTTCCTCCACGAAGGAGGAAGCTTAGTGATGATACCTTCGGCAACAAACTTGTCCGGTAGCATACAACTGAAATGCTCAAGTTCTCTAGCAAATGATCAGTATCTCATGAGCTTGCTCAACCACGGAGCGCTCTTCGGTCATCCTGTAATCATAGAATTGCTCCATGATGTACAGCTCGATTGCGACATCCGAGACCCCAAACTTGGCCTCGAGTGCATCCCACATATCTTTTCCATTATCAATTGACGCATGAGCATCAACTATGTTCTCACTAAGAACACTCAAGAGAGCAGCCTTAAACAGAGTATCCATTTTCCGAAAAGCTTGTGCCTGTTGAGCATCAAGCTCTCCTTCAGGTTTGCCAAGAGTGGCGTCATAGCAACTCATGGTTTGAAACCATAAGACTGCTCTCACGCGCCACCTCTTATAGTGGATGCCCTCAAACATAGGAGGTCTCATGGAAGCAGCAAAGCCACTCGGGGTAAATTGCCAATAATAAGGTTTTTGGATTGTTGGAAATATGAGAAATTTAACGAATGATTTTATTAAAAAAAATACTAGATAAAGCATGACTAATATAGCAGAGATAAAACAAGTCATGCAATTCGATAGAGAGAAGGTAAATAGCATCTGTATATATGAACTAGAACCGAGCACATCTAGAGCAGAGACTAGAGCAAGAAGTTGTGATGTAACCTCTAATGTAAAGAGTATGAGAACGTCGGAATGGGAGCAGATGCACGGTCTTATCGGTGTCCTCGCCAGCCATGTCGCCGAGGAGGTTGTCAATGTCGGGGAAGAAGTCGCTGCCGGAGACCGGGGCGTCCGTGACGAAGAAGTCGATGGTCGTGGCCGGCGCTCCCAAAAACCTTATCACCCTTCTCCGTCTGACAGGACTCAAAAGGTGCAGTTTCGGAGGCCTACTGTCCCGACCTGTGGTGCACGCTGCATGTCGGGATGGGGAAGATCGTAGCAGCGTAGTGCTCAGGAACTTTGTGGCAAGGGGAAGGCTGGGCGAGCGGCGAGGCTGGCAACTGTAGCTGCTGGTTCTCCTGCATGGCTCCATGTGGTGCTCCCTCCGGCGGGCTCCCACGGCGGCGGCATGCGCGAAGGAAGGTCACGCTCGGCTGGATCCACGCGGAGGTAGGCCGCGCCCGCCCTGCTCGCACCGCTCGTCATGGCCAAGCTCGCCCCGCTCGCCGCATTGCCGCGCTAGCCTCGCTTGCACCGCTTGAGTGAACCTCGGGAGGCCACGGTTGCTGTTAGAAGCTACCGGCCTCCCGCCATGACTGTTGCAGAGCCGCTTACACGAGGCGGTAGCCCGGGCAACAACGACGGCCATGGATGCGACTGGAGCTGCCCTCCGAGGACCTCCGCGCTCCGCGACGTTGAAAGGATCAAAATGGACCTACAGTGGGGTGAATAGGTACAATTACAAATTTTAATTGTTACTTAGCAATTTTAGGCAATAATGCGGAATATAAAGGTGAGCCTAACAATTGCATGTATGATACTAAGAGCTAAGCAAGGTGAACAAGTACCGCAAGTATGAGGGTAAACAAGCACAATATATGATAAGTAAAGACTAAGAGACAAGTAACCACAAGTAGGGAGTAGGGTTAGGAATAACCGCAACTCCGAGAGACGAGGATGTATGCCGATGTTCACTTCCTTGGAGGGAAGCTACGCCACCGTTTAGAGAGGTGGGTGATGATGGCATGTACCTAGGGTAGGGTAATGGGTCTGACCTAGACACCCATCCCAATGACATTGCCCTAAAAGTCAAAGACATTCTAAGAACAACACCATCCATCGACTGAAATCACCTTGGAGTGCATCCACTCGACCAACAGTTAACTTGGATAAGGCAATTCCATTCGACCAAGATATACTCATTCGACCGTACCAGAAACCACTCGGAATACAGAAGGTCTAAGGTCACTCCGGACAGCAACGGTCAGGCGGTCACTCATAGACTTAATGATCGTTTATATATCTTTAATATAGGCGTTACCAGTAACTCCTCACCTTAATGTACATTCAACTCCTTGTAACGTGGGCTGGCTGGGGTCCTGGCACACTCTATATAAGCCACCCCCCTCCACCGATACAAGGGTTCGCACCCCCTGTAACTTCATGCATAATCCAATCGACCAGCCTTTGGGCACCGAGACGTAGGGCTGTTACTTCCTTTGAGAAGGGCCTGAACTCGTAAATCTTGCGTGCACAACGTCACCGTAGCTAGGATCTTGCCTCCTCATACCTACCCCCAATCTAATGTCAGACTTAGAACCACGACAGTTGGCGCCCACCATGGGGCAGGCGTCTTAGCGACTTTCTGGTGAGGTTGCGATTCTTCCGGTTCCTATCATCATGGTTTCCTACGGTGGATTGGCCGAGGGCCGCAAGATCCATCTCGGCGCGCTCGTCTTTATTGCCGACGACTCCGCCTAGCTCTAGGAGGCCCCACTCGACGTCGAGGCGCTCCCCGTCCGTGGGGCGACGCACTTTCACGCATGCGTTCGCGGCGTCCTTCTGCGACAGCCGTCGACCCAATATCGGTCGGCTCCAGCAGCATCTTCGCTCCCCGCTTTTTGCCGTCGCAAGCGATCTGGTCGGTCGCGGCTTCAGCGGTGGGTGAAGCACGCAGTGGCACGTCAGTCGGACACCCCTCAAGTCGCGGCAATCGAGCCCGATGAATCTATCTACGGCCTGTTCGACTGGCTCCGTCGAGACCCTGTCCGAGTGCGACAGCAGCGACCCTGCGGCGGAGGTCCTGATGGTCGACACGCCCTGCAGCCCGCCTAGTTTCCGTCGCGGGTTCAAGAGGAATACCATCCCGAAACCCTTTCTTCACAGCAGAGGCAGGAACTTCACCACCGCAACATGGAGGCGCTCCACACGCCCATCATCGGGGAGACCTCTGAGGCTCGAGCCTTGGAGTCCGCGCGCCTAGCCACTTTGGCTGAGCGCACTCGACTGGAAAATCTGCAGCATGCACTCGATGAACACGCTCAACAACAGTTTCCTGAGTCCAGTCGACGCCGACAATTGTTCCTGCCTCAACCTCAGGTATACCACACTCCGATTCAGAATCTTACAGCTGCAGCTCGTATAGCAGAGTCCATCCAGCCGTCCCAGTCAGAGGCTGGACGAGGTTTGATGCAGATCCGGGCACTGCTCCGGGCAGCAGGAGAGCAAAACACAATAGTATCTCAATCGCGTAACAGAATCCATAGCAGATCTGTGGTGGCTCACACAGTCCAGTCGGCTCACAACCCTAGATCACCTCCGCGGCGTGAGGGACGTGGGCATCGCCAAGAATAGTACTTGGGTCGGAACCACGAGCAGTATGATCATCGGCTCGGTCGTGATGGTCGTCGTCGAGTGCCTACGCCCCCTCCAAGGGGCGGATCATATATGCCCCGGCATTATGATGACAGGCGCCCGTACAACGATGAGCAGAGGTTGCCAGTCGACCCAAGAGAGTGGGGATTTGATGCAAGGTCAATTTTGGTGCAAGGCCTGGTCAATAAGAATCAAGCGCACAGAGAAGGGCAGGACAGAGATCACCCGACTGGAAGCAGAGTACATGTTTCTGGCCCCGAGTGTTTCAGTAGAGCCATCAGAGCCACAGAGATCCCTTCCAACTTTAGGTTGGCGATCGAGTCGATAAGTTCACTGGTGAGTCGAAGCCTGACACTTGGCTGGAAGACTACCGAGTGGAAGTATAGATCGGTGGTGGTAATGATGAGGTAGCCATGAAACATCTTCCCCTGATGTTAGAGGGTTCGGCCAGAGCATGGCTGAATCAGTTGACTCCAGGAAGTATCTTCAGCTGGGAAAAGTTAGCCCGAGTGTTTGTCATAACATTCGAGGGCACATGCAAACGACCTGCAGGGTTGGCAGAATTGCAGCATTGTGTACGAAAACCGAATGAAACTCTGAGGTATTACATCCAGAGGTGGACCACTTTGCATCACACAGTGGAGAATGTATCTCAGCACCAAGCAGTTTGCGCCTTCAAGGAGGGCGTTCGGTATCGAGAGCTCAACCTGAAATTTGGTCGGACAGGAGACATGACCTTGACCCGAACGATGGAAATAGCCACTCGGTATGCTAACAGCGAAGAAGAAGACCGACTCTGTAGTGGCAAGAGCAAACCAGTCGGCCAAGACACTGGAGGAGGTAATTCCAATCGGAAGCAGAAGCGCAAAGCCAAGCCCGTGGGTCCTGGAGAGGCTACAGTTGTGACACAAGGAAAATTCAAAGGAAAACCTAAAGGGCCCTGGATCCCTAAGAAGGTAAAAGATCAAGCAGGAAATGATGTGTTGGATTTGCCATCCCACATTCACACCAAGAAGGATGAAGAGGGTAATCTGATTTATCCCAAGCACCACTCGACAATGCGGCTCCTTATTCAGCAGTTCCGAGAGAAACAACCCAGTGAGAAAGAGAAGGAATCTGATAAGGATGAGGACAAGGAATAGGATGATGATGGTTTTCCCAATGTCAATTCCACTTTGGTGATTTTTGCTGACATTGAAAGAAAAAGTTAACCGAAGGTCATCAACAGGGAAGTAAACATGGTTGCTCCGGCAACAACGACATATTTGAAGTGGTAAAAGACTCCCATCACATTCGACCAGTCCGACCACCCTCCACGCGTTGCCACCCCCGGGAGGCAAGCATTGGTGGTCGACCCATTCGTTGGGGGTACCCGACTGACTAAAGTCTAGATGGATGGCAGCAGTGGCTTGAACATTTTGTATGCTGAGACCCTCCGAGGGATGGGCATTCCGATGTCCAAGCTCAGTGAGAGCAACATGCGATTCCACGGAGTCATCCATGGAAATAAAGTTGATTCACTTGGCCAGATCACTCTTGACGTGGTTTTCGGCGATTCAAAGAATTACCGTAAGGAAAAGTTGATGTTTGAAGTTGTGGATTTCCACAGTGCTTATCATGCTATCCTGGGCAGAACTGCATATGCTCGTTTCATGGCTCGACCCTGTTACGTGTACCTCAAGCTGAAGATGCCTGGCCCTAGGTGCGTGATTACAGTCACTGGTAATCGGCAGCGAGCGGAAGAGTGCCTCCAAAAGGGCTCAATGATCGCCGACGAACAAATGGCAGTAGTAGAAATTGAAGAATACAAGAAGACCACAGATCCGAGTGATTTGTTGAGAGCTAAGAAGCCTGCTTTAGACTCTGCATTTCAGTCGGCTGGTGAAACAAAATCAGTTTGTATTCACTCAACCGATCCCAATGCTGCTCCGACTCATATCTCAACAACACTCTACAGCAAATAGGAAGAAGCGCTCATCCAGTTCCTCCGTGAGAACTGGGACATCATTGCATGGAAACCTTCTGACATGCCAGGTGTACCCAGGGGACTGGCTGAGCACCGTTTGTGAGTTGACCCAAAGGCAAAACCTGTCAAAGAGTATCTCCGACGGTCTGCCGTGGAGAAAAGGAAGGCAATTGGTGAGGAAGTGGCTCGGCTTCATGCAGCTGAGTTCATCCGAGAGATTTACCACTCCGAGTGGCTCGCCAACGTCGTCATGATTCCCAAAAAAGAAGATTCACTCCGTATGTGTATCGACTTCAAGCATATCAATCGGTCCTGCCCGAAAGATCACTTCCCTCTTCCCCGCATCGATCAGATAGTCGACTCGACTGCGGGATGTGAGCGATTGTCCTTCCTGGATGCATATTCTGGGTACCATCAGATCCGACTATATGGACCCGATGAAATAAAAACAGCTTTCATCACCCCGTTCGGGTGCTTTTGCTATGTTAGTATGCCTTTCAGCCTCAAGAATGCTGGTGCCACATTCATGCGCATGATACAGAAGTGCCTGCTCACCCAAATCAGTCGGAATGTGGAAGCATACATGGATGACATCATAGTTAAGTCGCGTGAAGATTCTGACCTGCTGACTGACCTCCCTGAAACCTTTGCCAATCCGAGGGAATATGATATCAAGCTTAATCCGTCGAAGTATACATTTGGAGTTCCAGGTGGAAAGTTACTCGGTTTTCTCGTTTCCGAACGTGGGATCGATGCAAACCCAGAAAAAGTTGGTGCAATCCTCCGAATGAAACGCCCCGTGCGTGCACACGACGTTCAGAAGCTTACTGGTTGTTTGGCCGCTTTGAGTCAATTCATCTCTCGTCTCGGTGAAAAGGCATTACCTCAATACCGATTGATGAAGAAATCTGATAAGTTTGAGTGGACTCCTGAAGCTGACGTGGCGTTTGCAGAGCTCAAAACCCTGCTTTCCACCCAGCCGGTGCTCGCTGCTCCAATCAGCAAAGAGCCTTTACTGCTTTATATTGCAGCCATTTGGACAAGTTGTCGATAAGTACTCACGGTCGAGCGGGAAGAAGAAGGTAAAACCTACAAGGTTCAGCGCCCAGTGTACTATGTTTCTGAAGTCTTAACTCCATCCAAGCAGAGATATCCGCATTATCAGAAGCTTGTCTATGGATTTTACTTGACCATGAAGAAGGTTGCACATTACTTCTCAGATCATTTGATTACAGTCGTCAGCGACGCCCCATTATCAGAAATTTTGAACAACAGAGATGCAACTGGTCGAGTGGCAAAATGGGCGATTGAACTCCTTGTGTTAGATATCAAGTTTGAGGAAAAGAAAGCAACCAAATCCCAAGCAATAGCAGATTTCCTCGCCGAGTGGATCGAGCAACAACAACTGACTCAAATTCACTCGGAACATAGGGCCATGTTCTTTGATGGATCCAAGATGCTGAATGGTTCTGGTGCTGGAGTAGTCCTAGTATCCTGATGACCCACAAGTATAGGGGATCTATCGTAGTCCTTTCGATAAGTAAGAGTGACGAACCCAACGAGGAGCAGAAGGAAATGACAAGCGGTTTTCAGTAAGGTATTCTCTGCAAGCACTGAAATTATCGGTAATAGATAGTTTTGTGATAAGGTAATTTGTAACGGGTAACAAGTAACAAAAGTAAAAAGGTGCGTAAAGGTGGCCCAATCCTTTTTGTAGCAAAGGACAAGCCTGGACAAACTCTTATATAAAGGAAAACGCTCCCGAGGACACATGAGAATTATCGTCAAGCTAGTTTTCATCATGCTCGTATGATTCACGTTCGTTACTTTAATAATTTGATATGTGGGCGTGATACGTCTCCAACGTATCTATAATTTTTTATTGTTCCGTGCTATTATATTATCCATCTAGGATGTTTTATATGCATTTATATGCTATTTTATATGATTTTTGGGACTAACCTATTAACTTAGAGCCCAGTGCCAGTTTCTGTTTTTTCCTTGTTTTTGAGTTTTACAGAAAAGGAATACCAAACGAAGTCCAATTGACGTGCCAATTTTTGATGATTTTTTATGGACCAAAAGAAGCCTCCGGAGTGAAAGAGTTGGGCCAGAAGAGTCTCAGGCCGTCCACGAGGCTGGGGGGCGCGCCCTACCCCCTAGGTGCGCCGCCCTATCTCGTGGACGACTCGGAGACCCCCCCTGACGTGAGACCTACGCCAAGAACCTATAAATACATAAACCTCCAAAAAATAACCTAGATCGGGAGTTCCGCCACCGCAAGCCTCTGTAGCCACCAAAAACCAATTGGGATCCTGTTCTGGCATCCTACCGGAGGGGGGATTCCTCACCGGTGGTCATTTTCATCATCCCAGCGCTCTCCATGACGAGAAGGGAGTAGTTCACCCACGGGGCTGAGGGTATGTACCAGTAGCTATGTGTTTGATCTCTCTCTCTCTCTTTCTCGTGTTCTTGATTTGGCACGATCTTGATGTACCGCGAGCTTTGCTATTATAGTTTGATCTTATGATGTTTCTCCCCCTCTACTCTCGTGTAATGGATGGAGTTTTCCCTTTGAAGTTATCTTATCGGATTGAGTCTTTAAGGATTAGAGAACACTTGATGTATGTCTTTCATGGGATACCCGTGGTGACAATGGGGTATTCTATTGATTCACTTGATGTATGTTTTGGTGATTAACTTGCGGGTTCCGTGACCTTGGGAATCTATGCATAGGGTTTGGCACACGTTTTCGTCTTCACTCTCCGGTAGAAACTTTGGGGCACTCTTTGAAGTTCTTTGTGTTGGTTGAATAGATGAATCTGAGATTGTTTGATGCATATCGTATAATCATACCGTGGATACTTGAGGTGACATTGGAGTATCTAGGTGACATTAGGGTTTTGGTTGATTTGTATCTTAAGTTGTTATTCTAGTACGAACTCTATGATAGATCGAACGGAAAGAATAGCTTCGTGCTATTTTACTACGAACTCTTGAATAGATCGATCAGAAAGGATAACTTTGAGGTGGTTTCGTACCCTACAATAATCTCTTCATTTGTTCTCCGCTATTAATGACTTTGGAGTGACTCTTTCTTGCATGATGAGGGATAGTTATATGATCGAATTATGTTATCCTTGTTGAGAGAACTTGCACTAGTGAAAGTATGAACCCTAGGCCTTGTTTCCTAGCATTGCAATACCATTTGTGCTCACTTTTATTATTAGTTACCTTGCTGTTTTCATATTTTCAGATTACAAAACCCTATATCTACTATCCATATTGCACTTGTATCACCATCTCTTCGCCGAACTACTGCACCTATACAATTTACCATTGTATTGGGTGTGTTGGGGACACAAGAGACTCTTTGTTATTTGGTTGCAGGGTTGTTTGAAAGAGACCATCATCAACCTACGCCTCCCATGGATTGATAAACCTTAGGTCATCCACTTGAGGGAAATTTGCTATTGTCCTACAAACCACTGCACTTGGAGGCCCAACAACGTCTACAAGAAGAAGGTTGCGTAGTAGACATCAGGGTGGACCGGTGCTTGGGTACTGCCCTTCCTTGGACAAGCATCCCACTTATGATTAACCCCTCCCGCAAGCACCGCAACTACGAAAGAAGAATTAAGGTAAACCTAACCATAGCATGAAACATATGGATCCAAATCAGCCTCTTACGAAGCAACGCATAAACTAGGGTTTAAGCTTATGTCACTCTAGCAACCCATCATCTACTTATTACTTCCCAATGCCTTCCCCTAGGCTCAAACAATGGTGAAGTATCATGTAGTCGACGTTCACATAACACCACTAGAGGAGAGACAACATACATCTCATCAAAATATTGAACGAATACCAAATACACATGACTACTTAGCAAGACTTCTCCCATGTCCTCAGGAACAAACGTAACTACTCACAAATCATATTCATGTTCATAATTAGAGGGGTATTAATATGCATAAAGGATCTGAACATATGATCTTCCACCGAATAAACCAACTAGCATAAACTACAAGGAGTAATCAACACTACTAGCAACCCACAGGTACCAATCTGAGGTTTTTAGACAAAGATTGGATACAAGAGATGAGCTAGGGTTTGAGATGAGATGGTGCTTGTCGGTGTCAAAACCAGCGGATCTCGGGTAGGGGGTCCCAAACTGTGCGTCTAAGGCGGATGGTAACAGGAGGCAGGGGGCACGAGGTTTACCCAGGTTCGGGCCCTCTCTATGGAGGTAATACCCTACTTCCTGCTTGATTGATCTTGATGATATGAGTAGTACAAGAGTTGATCTACCACGAGATCGTAGAGGCTAAACCCTAGAAGCTAGCCTATGGTATGATTGTTGTTGTCCTACGGACTAAACCCTCCGATTTATATAGACATCGGAGGGGGCTAGGGTTACACAGAGTCAGTTACAATGGGAGGAGCTCTACCTATCCGTATCGCCAAGCTTGCCTTCCACGCCAAGGAGAGTCCCGTCCGGACACGAGACGAAGTCTTCAATCTTGTATCTTCATGGTCCAACAGTTCGGCCAAAGGATATAGTCCGGCTGTCCGGATACCCCCTAATCCAGGACTCCCTCAGTAGCCCCTGAACCAGGCTTCAATGACGATGTGTCCGGCGCGCAGATTGTCTTCGGCATTGCAAGGCGGGTTCTTCTCCAAATCCCGTATACCTGTTAAATAGTGTCTGGCTTCTCATAAATGTTGCGCTTCTCGGCTTCCGCGTCCAATAATGGCCATCTTCCATGTGTCGAACGAATGCGAGCGGCCAGGGCATTTTTACATTTACCACCCTAGCTGCATGAACAGACTGTCCATTTAAAGAGACGGGGATTCTCAGATCCAAATCACACCATCCTCTCTCGGCGAGCATTCATTGGAACGCGCCCGAAAAAATCCATTCCAACATGGCCGGCCAGCGCAGCTCCTCATCTCGCTCCCGTAGCCCTAAGCCCGGAGATTGGAAGAAGTGTTCCGTCCCGCACAGTCAACTAGTGGAGCTACAGACCCAGGGATTTCTCCCTCCAGCATACATGGTCCCTGTTCGAGCCGGGCTTGCCACCTATAATGGCGGGAGCAAAGTGAGAGCTTTCCAAACCCCTCCAAGGGGAGTGGGTATGCCTCGTTCCTTATTTATTAAGGGGGGTCGGATTTCCCATCCATCCATTCCTCCGAGGGCTCCTGGAGTTTTACGGCCTCCAGCTGCATAATATCACCCCTGCCTCCATACTACACATCGCTGGTTATGTAGCCCTTTGCGAGCTATTTCTGGGCTGCGAAGCTCACTTCGCGTTGTGGAAGAAGCTATTCTGCCTTGTGCCCCGTACTCAGAGGGGGTCAATATATCAAGTGGGCGGGGCCGAAATATGGCGCATCGCCAGGACCGGATACCTATCCGGTACCCCGAAGAAGATGTCCGAAGACTGGCCTTCAGAGTGGTTTTATATGGAGGACTTCCCCCTCCCGGATCCTATTCGGATCGTCCTTCCTGAGTTTGATAATGCTCCTTTGAACAAGCGCCTAAGTTGGTGACCAAGGAGCCCTCAGGAGATGATAGAGACGTTTCTTACCTGATGGGCCGGATAAAGGCGCTGGCTCTATCAGGACTGACTACAACCGAGATTATGTCAATATGCATTACGCGAGGGGTGCAACCGCTTCAATATCGAGGCCACCCTATGTGGGATTTTAACGGGTAAGATGATGCCACCTGCTGCGGCCGTAAGGGGCCGGACTCAGTCGCCGCTCTGGCAAAAATTCTGTCCAGTCTGTGCAAGGGAGAGGAAGAGGAGTTCCTCCGCATCAAGCCGCGGGACGGATTCTCCATGTACAATCCTCCGAGCTGGGTAAGCTGCCACTTTTTATACCCTTCCCTTCCGCATTTTTGCAACAAATATCTTACTTTGCCCGCTCACCGCAGGAGCTGCGTAAGGCAGTAAGGGAGATCAACAGCCCACCTCCACAACCAGATGATCCTGAACGGTCCCTCGACCCCGGCCTTTAAGAGGATCCGGACATATTCGTGGAGCTGATTGACAGGATATTTTATCAATTAAGCCGCCATGAGGCCATGGTGGCTATCATAGCCGACTATCCGGGGCTACTCCCTACCTCGCAGGTAAGTGAGACCAGGGTCACAATCTTTGAGAAGTATCCCTTTACACGCACTTCACCTACCGTATCTATACGGTGTTCTACAGGGAAGGTCCTCGGGACACCATGCTGAGCCCGTGGTGAATCGCCAACGAGGGGCGCCGAAGCCGGGCAGGCTGAAAAGGAAGGCGGTCCGGACGGAGACGCCGGCACAGAGGTATTTTACAAAACCTCACTCCGTGATCATCATATTTAAAACACAGTAATGCCCATGTTTCAATGAAGGAAAAGCGCTCGCCGGACTATATCCGGAGAGATCACCGATCACGCCTCTACTAGACGGGCTCCGGGGCCGGACACAGAGGCGGAAGCTAACACGGGGCACCTGCCAGATGATCCTCCGACAGAGGATGCGGATAAAATATCCGCCACAAATTCTGAAGTGGAGAGCGCCATGAATCACAGGCGTCGCCGGGCCGTAATCCGTGACGCTTGTTTCTCCCAGGAGGCTTTTGATGCCTTCAACTCAGGAGACGCGTACATCCGTCCTACTCAAAATGGTCTTGCCAGAGCCACGGATCAGTATGTAAAGGATATACGGGTAAGAAAATTTGATGATTATGTATAGCAGTAGCCCCTGAGACTTGAAACAGTTGGCACAACTGATTTAAGGATCATTATTTGTGCAGGTTCTTACAGAGAAAAATACCCAATTGTCTCATGAGCTTGAAGAGTGCAAGACTCAGCTACGGGCCGCAGTTGCCGCATTGAAGGAGTCCGAGAAGGCCTCATCTGGTAACATTTATTTCAAAGAATGATAGGTACCACATAGAGTGCGGTATGCCTGCAAATCTGACAATAAATATTGCAGATGACGCCAGCGTGAATCCGGATGAGCAACATGCCATACGACAGCTAAAGGCTGGCGAGCGCGTGCTTACAAAATTTAGGCAGGATAAAAACGATCTCCAGGATGCCAATACCCAGCTGAGCGTGGAAATAAAGGATGTTCGCGCCTAGCTGTCGGACTCCGTGAAGGAGAATAAGCGGCTTCGGCGCGGCATTTTCATTAAGTGCTTGAGCGAACTTTAAAAAGAGTTCGGCGAAGAAGCCAGCTAACAGAGTTATGTCTATAGGTATGCTGACAGGTCGTCCCGCGGATGAGATGCCCGGGTCTGTGGGTGACCTTCTACCAAAGCTCTCACAGCTGCACGAACAAGTCCGACAGGTGATGCAAGGTATTGCCCAGGCCTTGTGGCCATCCGTCTCCCTGCCCGAGGGCCTTGGAGAGCTTGCGGAGATGCTCAAGGGAGCGCAGCGGCGCTTCCGGTTATGGAAGGTATCGGCCTGCCGCCAAGGTGCCAGGGAAGCCTGGGCCATTGTGAAGACGCGGTATACCAAGGCTGACCCAAACTGTCGGTGTACAAAAAGAGGGGTACACTCTTTGTACCCCTATGACTGTGCACGGGCAGTCTGAGCCACGGGCGCTGCCGCACAAAGCACGGCGAGGGAGGTGAAACCAAGGTAAGGCCGAAGCCGAAGAGGAGCGGAACGACGCCAAGACCAAGACCACAAAGAGCAAGGGGGGGAGCGGACTCCCCCGGCAAGATCCTTGCCGGGGAGCGGTTCTAGCAGGCCCGGCAAGACCCTTGCCGGGGCAGCTCACCCCACGCCTACGGAGCGAGTCACCCTTGAGTCCACTACCCCCATGGGGGAAGGATTTGGGAGACATCCCCGTGGTGGCATGCAGATCTTTGTGAAGACATTCAAGATCAGATACACACTTGAGGAGATGATGATCCTTGGCGGGATCCCAGCCAAGGAGGACCACAAGGCCCCCGGCAAGAGCCTTGCCGGGGATGACAGCAAGCGCCACGGCAAGGCCCTTGCCGGGGCCCAGGCAAGGACCTTGCCGAGGACACCCGTGGGGCCACCATCAGGCCCGCACCAGTCGCGCCTCCACCGTCGTTCGCATGCAGCTGCCGACCCAACCAGTTGGGCAGGCACCTGCGTGGCGGCGTGCAGATCTTCGTGGAGACCCACCACTGCGCCACCTCAGCTGCGTGCCTGCCTACATGGCACCACGAGCACCGCTGGCCAGGGCGCGTGTCAACACCAGAGGGAGCGGCGACGGACGGGACGGGACTCTCCCCCGACCCCGATAAAGTAAGGACACCTAAGCAGGGCGCATTAAATGCGCCTTGTCATGTAATGCGAGGGATAAACTCGCATTACTGTACCCTTTCCACCTCCTGTATGCCACTGTGGCAGCCCCTTTCCTATAAAAGGAGGCCCGAGGCGACCAGGAGAGGGATTTGGCTTTTTGGAGCTCATCACGCCCCATAGCTAGCTCAAGAACACAGATATACAATCCACCAAAGCAGGAGTAGGGTTTTACGCATCCTCGTGGCCCGAACCTGGATAAACGAACCGCGTGCTACCTGTTTGATCCGCTCTTCTCATGACCCCGCGCCCGCAACGCGGTAAAGGGATTCTTGTGATCCCATAGGTGTCGTTTCCCACCGACATCTTTGGGCGCCAGGTAGGGGGCGCGTAGTTGTGAGAATCGGCTTCAGCAGCTAGTTCGACGCTCCTTCCTCTTCGTGGCCCTTAAAGATGAAAAGGGGCCAGGAGATCGGCACTCGAGCGATCGCAAACAAAAGCTAAGTTGCACTGGACTCTTGCTTATAATACCCCTCTTTTATTTGAGGTTATTCCCCCCGGAGATGTTCGCTTTGTATGAAAAAAAACCTGCACGCCAGAGGGCTCTACCACGATCGACAACACCCTTGCCCTGTTTCGAGTCCGCTCAACAGCTCAAGCGGCTGCGTCGAGAATGGCAGAGTAGCCTCCCGTGATCGGCAACGCCCTCGATTCTGACTCGAGTCAAGCTCGACAGTTCGAGCGGCCGCGTTCGGAACGGGGAGGTGGCTCGTCCGGTCGCACGCGTACCCGGCAGGCCATGGGGATCCGTCCCCAAGACGCCGCTTGGGGCTTTCGCGCCGACAAGCCTTCCCGATCGGCGTAGGGCACACATACAAAGGGGAATCGAACGGGGAAATAACGTGCATGAAATTAAAGAGTACTTTCGAGTTATATTACATCACATTATTGCTGCGGTTCTAACTAAAGATAAAATCTATCTTGGTCGGGGACCCGCAGCGACGAAGAAGAACGGGACGCCTAGTCCCGGCGCTGGCCTTCCACCCTCTTGATTTCGTCGATGCAGTCGGTGATGGGCTTGATGCGCTCCTTGAGCACCGTAGGGTCGGCACCCTCCGGCAAGCTCTTCATCGCGGCCGCGTAGTCAAGATCGGGATTCCAGTACGCCACCTTGGTGAGGACCTTGGTCACGACCCTCCGGCAAAGACGTCGGGCCTCCTCGGCTGGCGTGGCCGTCCTGTTGGAGTGGAGATAGGCCAGGGCCCCCAGGTCGAAGAACTGGGTCAGCTTGGCGTTGACGGTCTCGCTGCGCTCAGGAGCATACCTCACGTTTGGCAACCCCATGGTAGCCAATCATGAGGTAACCCGCCACGGCGACCTCCAGATGGTTGATCCACCTGTTCTCACCCGCCACATATTCTTGGTGGGAGGCGCCTCGGTTGCCCGCTGTTGCTTCTCCTCCTCCAGGATCTTGGTCAAGGCCTCCTCCCGAGCCCTGCTCTCCGGCAACAGCTTCTCGAGATCCTCCAGCTTTAGCTTGAGGTCTCTGATGGAGTCCCGCGCCTCGGAGAGCTCACCAGTCCTGCTGATGACCGCTCCTTGCGCCTCTCCCAAGGCGCGGTTGAGCGTGTTCTTCTCGCTGGACAACTTGAGGGCTTGCTCCTTTAGCTCGTCCCGCTCCGCTTCCAGCTCCTTCACCTTGCCGGCGTGGGCCAGGGCTTGGGCATCGAGTGCCTCTTTGTGCCTCTGCTCCAGCTCGTGGGTCCGCCGCGCGATAAGAGTCTCGAGCTCCTCGTCCTTGCCGCGGAGCGTTGCAGAAAGCTTCGCCTCACGCGCGGAGAGATCCTCCTCCTGGGAGTTCAAGGTGGCCTGATGCTGGTTCCGGATGGCTTCGGTCGCGGCAGCCAAGTTCGCCGCCTCCTCCTGGGCCTTCTCGATGTCAGCCAGCTTCATGGCGAGCTCCACATCGCGCTGGGCCAATTTCTCCTGGAAGGCCCTCTGCTCCTCGCGAGACTGGTGGAACCAAGCCTGCGTTTCGGCAACGCGCACCTTGAAGTCCGCCTCCGCGTTGTCCACCGCTGCCGCCCTGGACTCGACTTTGTCCAGGCGGGTGCGGTAGAGTGCTTGGAGCCTTCGGAAGTCGCCCCCCCATGGCGCGGAAGAGCTGCTGTTCTGGAGAACCATCGCCGCCAGCATCCGGCGCGTCGACAACCTCGAACCCGGCAGCGGCAAGCACCTCGTCATCAAAGACTTCTCCTTCCGCGGGCGCCCGGCTTGTCGTCCCCGGGAGGTGGACGAAGAGATCATCGCCCACCTTTAGATACCTGCCGGAGCCCGAGGCTGAAGAGGAGGGAGGCTGATCATTCATCACCTCTTCCTCGGCGGGGGCCTTGCCAGTCCCCCCGGCAGGACCACCGCTGGTGCCCTTGGCGGAGGCCCCGTCGGTGGCCTTGGCGGCCCCCGCGGCCGCATCCTCGGCTGCGCCCTTGGCGGCCTCGCCAGCGGCGGCCTCATCGGCGCTCTTGGCAGCCTCCCCGGCAGCCACCCTGTCGGCCTCAGCCGCGGCCTCTTCGGCAATATCTCTGACAACGGTGTCCACATCCCCCGTGTCTGTTGAAGGAGAGCCTGGGCGGCAGTAGGAACAATGAAGCCAAGAGAAGCATTAGGGAAAAGAACAAGGGGCAAAGGACGGGCGACTCACCAGTGCCGGGCCGTGAAGCAGAAGTCCCCTCTCTGCTAGTCTTTGGCGTCGAGGCAGAGCCACCAGCGCCCAAGTTCCCCTCTTCCTCCATGGGTGTGGGCTCCGTGCCTGATGCCCTTGCCGGGGACGCCCCCCGCGGCGGCGTAGTCGATGGGGGTGGTGTGTTAGGAGTAGCCCTTTGCGGCTCCTCCTGCTGCCGCTCCCCTCCTGCAAACCCGGCAAGGTCAGCGTCGTGGCATTGAGCGCCTACCCCATGTCGAGTAAGAAGGAGGTGATGAACTTACGCTGGGGGCTGCCGGGGACTGCTGTCCGGGCTGCTCAGCACCACCAATGGTGTCTTTGAAGCCCCAGCCGGGGGCTGGCTGCTCGCCGAGGTCCTCGCCCTCTTCGCCCTATGGGCCAACGTCTCTGCATCCCTACAGAAGCAAAAAATGGATCAGGACAAGCGACCCAATTCAGGGGACTGGAAATGATAGTAAGGAACGGAGCACCTACTCATCGTCCGTCTCCTCCCCTCCTGCTGGTTTCCTTTTCCTCTCCGGGCTGAGGGGCCCGAGATCAAAGGGGAGCTCCGCATCATCATCCGAGTCGACGCTTGCCGGAGGAGGCGGGGAAGGCGGCGGGGTCTGTGTGCGCCCAGATGAGGAAGAGGCTCCCGCCTTCTTCTTCTTAGCGGCCTTCGTCAGCTTCTTCGCTGCCGAGGCCCTCGTGTGACGCCCGGACCCTTCCAGGGTCAATTGAGGCCGCGTGCCCCTGCCAGGCCGGACCGGCTCGCCGGAGCTAGCCCGCCGCAGGACTAGCCCTCTTCCCCTGGCTGGCGTCGAGCCCGCCGCCACGTCCTCCTCCTCCGACGATTCGTCGGACGCATCCTCGACGAGCGGAGCTCCGGCGTCGGTGCCGCTGGCCCCCGTGGTGGCAGCCGCCCACATGGAGAATTGCTCCTCCTCCGCGGCCGCGGTGATCTCGTCCTCCACGCCCCCGGCGCTGCCTCTCGAGGCGAAGCCAGTGCCTTCCGCCGCGGTGGCGATGTAGTCCAACTCCGCCTGGGTGGTGTCCATGACAAGCCACCGCTCAGCGTCAGCGTTGACATACACCTCAGTCAAGGTGTCAAAGAACTGCTGCATGTCTGCGGCCGTCGGCTCCCTCCAGCTTGGGACGGGACCATGCGCATTGCAGTCTGGCATCATGGCGATGATCTCGGATCGGCTCGAATTATTGCACAGCGGGACTACCCCCGCTGGCAACTTGAAGAGCGGCCCCTTGACGGCCTTGCCAGTCTTTACGGCAACCCTTGCGGCCTTGCCGGTTAGCTCGACCTCGCGTTGCTATCCACATCCAGCTGGAAGAGCTGCTGGCAGAAGTGGGCATGCCCCATCACCGTGAAGTTGTGGTCGAGGCCAGGACGGAGCCGCATGATATCGGCCGGATTCGTGAAGAGCCAAGCTGGCCTCCCCTTATTGTGCAGCGGGGCGATCTGACGGCGGATGAAATCCGCCCCGATCATCTCGAGGGTGAGCCCGGCCTGGGTCAGCCGGAGGATTCTGGTGGTGGCGACAGTGAGCCTCTCATCAGCAACGTCGACCTCACCCCAATCGTTGCCACGAACCGGCGGCACTCGGCGGACCTTGCAAAACTCCGGCGGGTCTTCATCTTCAATCCAGCACCACCGGTCGCGACGTTCATCCCACCTCTCCCTCACAGCACCTTCCGGATACGCCCCCTTGGATCTTGGGATCCAGGCGACGCAACCAGCGACGGCACCTCCCGATAGGATTCGAGGGTAGAAATAGTGGCGGAAGAGCGCCGTGTTGGGCAGCACTCCGACAAAGCCCTCGCAAAGATGCGCAAAGCAAGACATGCACGCCACCGCATTCGGAGTGAAATCAAGAAGGCGAAAACCGAAGGTGTGCATGATATCGCAGAAGAACTCGGAGAAAGGAGGGCATAGCCCGCAAGAAAAATAGTCGACAAAGAAGGGGTACCGATTTGGGGCAGGATCGGCGCAAGCGGCGGGGATAACGCGCGTCGCCGGGTGCCCCGAGTTCTCTCCCCCGGTCTTCACCCCCCACAAGGGCTTGAAAGAGGCCCGGAGCTCGTGGACATCGAACGACGAGGGGAAGAAGAAGGAGGACTTCGTATTGTCCCCCAACAGCGCGCTCTCCAGCGGCGCCACGGTCCCAGAGCCCGTAGCCACCCCCTTGCCCTTGGTGGACTTGGGCGCCATGGCAACCAAGGAGTCTGGAGGGTCGAGGAAGAGGGGTGGCGAAGCAGCAACGGCGGTGATGGCGGAAGCTTACAAGGGAAGGAAGAAAAGGGAGCGGCGGCTCCCAGATTGGAAAAGGCCCAAAGGAAGAGGGGAAAGTGAGCAGCGCGCCCGCGGTTATTCCTTCTTATGAGGGAGAACGCGGGCCGCCTCCTTTCACATTAACTGTGACGTGACGCATACCTGCAGGAAGCAACCCCACGCACGCCGCCCACGTCACACACACCTCCCCACGCCGCGCCATGCGCGGGAAGCGTGGGGGGGCGCATCGCGCGAAGGAAACTTACCGCGGTAAATACCGCCCCGCCTGCCCGCGCACCATTCTTGGGCCTGGCCCAACAACGGTAGCGCTTATGTGTGGCCTAGGCCCGGGGGCTCCTGTCGGTGTACAAAAAGAGGGGTACACTCTTTGTAGCCCTATGACTGTGCCCAGGCAGTCTAAGCCACGGGCGCTGCCGCACCAAGCACGGCGAGGGAGGTGAAACCAAGGTAAGGCCGAAGCCGAAGAGGAGCGGAACGACGCCAAGACCAAGACTACAAAGAGGAAGGGGGCGAAGCAGACTCCCCCGGCAAGGTCCTTGCCGGGGAGCGGTTCTAGCAGGCCCGGCAAGACCCTTGCCGGGGCAGCTCACCCCACGCCTACGGAGCGAGTCACCCTTGAGTCCACTACCCCCATGGGGCAAGGATTCGGGAGACATCCCCGTGGTGGACTGCAGATGTCTGTGAAGACATTCAAGATCAGATACACACTTTAGGAGATGATGATCCTTGGCGGGATCCCAGCCAAGGAGGACAACAAGGCCCCCGGCAAGAGCCTTGCCGGGGATGACAGCAAGCGCCACGGCAAGACCCTTGCCGGGGCCCCGGCAAGGCCCTTGCCGAGGACACCCGTGGGGCCACCATCAGGCCCGCACCAGTCGCGCCTCCACCGCCGTTCGCATGCAGCTGCCGACCCAACCAGTTGGGCAGGCACCTGCGTGGCGGCGTGCAGATCTTCGTGGAGACCCACCACTGCGCCACCTTAGCTGCGTGCCTGCCTACATGGCACCACGAGCACCGCTGGCCAGAGCGCGTGTCAACACCAGAGGGAGCGGCGACGGACGGGACGGGAGTCTCCCCCGACCCCGATAAAGTAAGGACACCTAAGCAGGGCGCATTAAATGCGCCTTGTCATGTAATGCGAGGGATAAACTCAGACATTCGTATTCTTTTCCACCTCCCTGTATGCCACTGTGGCAGCCCCTTTCTTATAAAAGGAGGCCCGAGGTGACCAGGAGAGGGATTCGGCTTTTTGGAGCTCCTCACGCCCCATAGCTAGCTCAAGAACACAGATATACAATCCACCAAAGAAGGAATAGGGTTTTATGCATCCTCGCGGCCCGAACCTGGATAATCGAACCGCGTGCTACCTGTTTGATCCGCTCTTCTCACGACCCCCGCGCCCCGCAACCGCAGTAGGGATTCTTGTGATCCCATAGGTGTCGTTTCCCACCGACACAAACCACATGGCCGAGGTCGGACCTGTGGGGCCTGATGGGAAAGAAATCCCTCTCAGTTTGGTGTATCACCAAGTAGAGTTAGCCGCAAAGTATTCCCAACAGGATTGTAGGCTAGACAGCCTGTTGGATGGTATAGAAGAAGAATTTAATCAGTCTAAGTGACTATGTAATTTAAATGACATGTAGAATGTCTCTAGCCGGATTGTAAATCATTTGTCATGGCGGACCTTTTCGCTTCGACCTCTGTACCCGATAGTCCGGAGTGTATCCGAATACCCGCTCAGTTATGTAAAAACCGGGGTATGTGTGGAAACCAGGCGTAGGGGTCATAAGTGCTTGAACAGACAAGTACCCAACTAGTTATGTTATATTACATGGGTAGTAAGAAACATCTTCCAGGGAGAATAGTTCCGTTAAGGGTTCCTTTCCCTAGGTACGCATGCCCTAATGAGCATGTCCGAACTGCGAGAAGAGACGCAGGCAAAAAACATCTGGGGGAAAGTGGAAAAAATAAAAAGTCATCTTTTATTCACCGACCGAATATTCCCTTTAGAACACTAGCTTTTGGCTTCACCCAGTCTGAGGTACACATCCAACTGAGCCGGCAGTAACAATCGCACAGGTGCTCCCCTTATGCCCTAGCCGAATTAACGGGAACGTAGGGCATAAATACAAGAGCCAGGCAACCCAGCTTGGCCAAAACTTGAGTCATATCGATGCATATAATGGCGAAAAAAGGTACATGCGGAAGAATAACACATGTGCGGGGCATGAAGCCCATAAAATAATTAAGCTTCTGTACAAGAAGCCCCCAGGTATAATGAGCGCGGCTGGCGCATCAAGATTGTGTAGTCAAAATACATTTTAGCCTATTAAGGCCTTAAAAGAAAAAGGGGAAGAAAGAAAGAAAGAAAAGACAGATAACGAGTGTATAAAAATTTGGCAGAGGTAAGGAGATGAACACGGAGTCCGGCACTAGGCATAGAATATTCGGAGTCTGGCTGCGTTCCATGGATTTGGCTCGAGTAGATTGTCCGATGCATCCCGCAGACGGTACGCTCCACCAGTCAAAACCTGGTCAATAACGAAGGGACCTTCCCATTTGGGCTTGAGCTTGTCCTTTTTCTTCTCCGGTAGGCGTAGAACGAGTTCGCCAACATTATAAGTTTTGGCCCGTAGTTCTCTGCTTTGGTATCTTCTAGCCTGTTGCTGATAGAATGCGAAACAGGCTTTTGCCACGTCACACTCCTCCTCGAGGGCGTCCAAACTGTCCTGCCGATCGAGCTTGGCCTCTCTTTCTTCATACATGCGCACTCGAGGTGAGTCATGAATGATGTCGCAGGGCAGAACCGCCTCTGCGCCGTACACCATAAAGAATGGTGTGTATCTTGTAGTGCGATTCGGCATGGTCCGCAGCCCCTAGAGTACGAAGTCGAGCTCCTCTACCCAGTGCGTGTTAGATTCCTTTAAGGACCGCACTAATCTAGGTTTGATGCCTCTCATGATAAGACCATTTGCTCGCTCGACTTGACCGTTAGTTTGTGGATAATAGACAGAAGCATAATCGAGCTTGATGCCCATGTTGCTGCACCATAGTTTTACCGCGTCGGCAGTGAAGTTCGTGCCATTGTCAGTGATGATGCTGTGGGGGACGCCATAATGGTGTACAACCCCGGATATGAAGTCTATCACTGGTCCGGATTCGGCCGTTTTAACAGGTTTGGCTTCTATCCATTTGGTGTATTTATCCACCATTACCAGTAAGTATTTTTTCTTATGGGTTCCCCCTTTAAGGGGTCCAACCATGTCAAGCCCCTGCACCGCAAAAGGCCGTGTAATGGGAATTGTTTGTAGGGCGACGTGCGACATATGGCTTTGGTTTGCAAAAAGCTGGCAACCGACGCAGCGTTGGACCAAGTCCTGTGCATCCGCCCGGGCCGTCGGCCAATAGAATCCTGTACGGAAGGCCTTACTTACGAGGGCCCGGGATGCAGCCTGGTGGCCACCGAGTCCAGCATGGATTTCCAGAAGCTTCCGCCCTTCCTCTTCGGAGATGCACCTTTGAAGGACTCCGGTGGTGCTTTTCTTATAAAGCTCTCCCTCGTGGACTTTGTAAGCTTTAGATCGCCGCACAATGCAGTGTGCCTCATTTTGGTCCTCGGAAGTTCCTGCACTTTAGGTAGGCCAGAATGGATTCAGTCCATGGGGCGATGACGACCATTATTACGTGGGCTGAAGGTGTTATTTCGGTGGCAGAGCCACCGATTATGTCAGAGTGTTCGGTATCTGGCGTTGTAGCCGGGTCCGGACTGTTGTTGCCGGTTTCCCCTTCCCATACCATGGATGGCTTAAACAGCCTTTCCAAGAATATGTTGGGTCAGACCGGATCGCGCTTAGCGCCGATACGGGCGAGGATATTCGCCGCCTGATTGTTTTCCCGAGCCACATGGTGGAATTCGAGCCCCTCGAACCGAGCTGACATCTTGAGGACGGCATTGCGATAAGCCGCCATTTTTGGATCTTTAGTGTCGAAGTCTCCATTTATTTGGGATATTGCAAGGTTCGAGTCCCCACGCACCTCCAGGCGTTGAATGCCCATGGAAACTGCCATCCGGAGACCATGTAACAGGGCCTCGTATTCGGCTGCGTTGTTGGAGTCTATGTATAGTGTTTGGAGTACATATTGGACTGTATCTCCGGTAGGGGACGTCAGGACGACGTCAGCCCCAAGACCGGCCAACATTTTAGAGCCGTTGAAGTGCATAATCCAATTGGAGTATGCGCCGTACTCTTTAGGGAGTTCGGCTTCTGTCCATTCGGTGACAAAATCGGCCAATACCTGTGACTTAATAGCTCGCCGAGGTTTATATGTTATGTCGAACGGGAGGAGCTCAATGGCCCATTTGGCAATCCGGCCTGTGGCGTCGCGGTTGTTTATTATGTCGTTGAGTGGCACTTCCGAGGCCACTGTAATTGAACACTCTTGAAAGCAGTGTCGTAGTTTCCGGGATGCCATGAATACCGTATACGCTATCTTTTGATAATGCAGGTACCGTGATTTGCATGGAGTGAGGACAGTGGATACATAATATACCGGCTTTTGAAGGGGGAATTTATGTCCGTCCGCTTCTTGTTCGACGACGAGCACTGCGCTTACGACTTGATGAGTCGCCGCTATATATAGCAGCATTGGTTCTCTGATGTTTGGCGCGGCCAGGATTGGGTTGGTGGCCAGTATGGCTTTTATTTCTTCCAATCCGGCCATGGCAGCATCCGTCCACTCGAAGTGTTCGGTGCGCCGAAGAAGGCGATAAAGCGGTAGTGCCTTTCTCCTAATCGGGAGATAAAGCGGCTTAAGGCCGCAACGCATCCAGTTAATTTCTGGATTTGCTTGAGGTCTGTTGGGATGGCCAACTGTGACATGGCTCGGATTTTGGCCGAATTTGCTTCAATTCCTCTACTAGAGACGATGAAACCCAGGAGCTTTCCGGCGGGCACGCCGAAAACGCATTTTTCTGGATTGAGCTTGATGTCGTATGTTCGGAGGTTGTCGAACGTGAGCCTCAAGTCGTCTATTAAAGAGTCGGCGTGTCTGGTTTTAACGACCACATCGTCTACGTATGCTTCCACTGTTTTGCCGATCTACTTTTCCAGACATGTCTGAATCATGCGTTGATACGTTGCACCGGCGTTCTTAAGCCCAAAAGGCATTGTGTTGAAACAGAAGGGGCCGTATGGTGTGATAAACGCCGTTGCGGCTTGGTCGGACTCTGCCATCTTGATTTGGTGGTAGCCGGAGTACGCGTCGAGGAAGCACAATGAGTCGTGTCCCGTGGTGGCGTCGATAATTTGATCGATGCGGGGGAGGGGGAAGGGATCCTTTGGGCAAGCCTTATTGAGGTCTTTGAAATCGACACATAGGCGCCAGGATTTGTCCTTCTTTGGTACCATCACCAGGTTTGCTAGCCAGTCCGGGTGTTTTATTTCTCTGATGAATCCGACCTCCAATAACTTGGCTAGCTCCTCTCCCATAGCTTGTCGCTTAGGTTCAGAGAAACGCCGAAGAGTCTGCTTGACCGGCTTGAATCCTTTTAGAATGTTAAGGCTATGCTCGGCCAGCATGCGTGGGATTCCTGGCATATCTGATGGGTGCCAGGCAAATATATCCCAGTTCTCGCGCAAGAACTCCCGTAGTGCGGCGTCCACAGTGGGGTTTAACTGTGCCCCGACGGAGGCTGTTTTGGTAGGGTCCGTTGGGTGGACTTGGAATTTGACTATTTCATCTGCTGGTTTGAAAGAGGCGGACTTGGATCTCTTGTCGAGTATCACGTCATCCCTGTCCACGGTCGAGCATAGCGTAGTTTACTCCTCTGCCGCGAGCGTTTCGGATAGTGCCTCGAGGGCCAGTGCGGCTGATTTGTTTTCGGCGCGGAGCGCTATGTCCGGATCACTAGCTAGAGTGATAATTCCATTGGGCCCAGGCATTTTGAGCTTCATGTACCCATAATGGGGTACGGCTTGGAAGATCGTGAATGCCTCCTGCCCTAAAAGGGCGTGGTATCTGCTACTGAACGGGGCCACTTGGAATGTGATTTCTTCGGACCTGTAATTTTCCGGTGTGCCGAATACCACATCTAGTGTGATTTTCCCAGTGCAACGTGCTTCCCGACTGGGGATGATTCCTCTAAAGGTTGTGCTGCTTTGCTCAATGCGGTTCCAGTCTATTTCCATTTTTTGGTGAGTTTCTTCATAAATGAGGTTTAATCCGCTACCGCCGTCCATGAGCACTTTAGTGAGCCGAAAGCCGTCCACAATTGGACTGAGGACCAATGCGGCTGGTGCTCGGGCTGTTCGGAATTTAGGTTCGTCACTAGCATTGGAAGTGATAGCCGTGTCGCTCCATGGATTTATTGCTGCCACCTGGCAGATCTCGGCAAGGCTGCAGAGTGCTCGCTTGCGCCTATTGTTTGAGGCGAATGTCTCGAAGACTGTTAAAACTGTATTGTAATCCACGGGATGTTGCTCTGCGGTATTTTGAATGAGGAGATCCTCACCGCTCTTGGCAACCGCCGGAGTACCCAACATGCTCTAAGGCTGTGTGTTGGTATGGTATCCACCATACTGTGAATTTTGCAGGGTCCGTTAAGCCATCCCGCCAATATGGTTCCACGCCCTGTAGTGGGCTTTTGCTTTTTTGCAATTGAATCGGGTGACTTACGAGGATGCACCCTTTTAATTCAGACTGGGTGTTTAGTCGGAGCCGGATTATCCCAAAATTTTGTTTCGGTTTTCCAGGCACTTTCCATCGCACAGTACTTCAGTACTATGGCCGCCAAGTCGGCGAAGTGTGCTATGTTGCGGCGGCTTATGTTGTTAAGGATTCCCTTGTCCGTGCAATTATTTTAGAAGAATGAGATTGCGTCTTCCTCGCGGCAGTCCTTGACCTTATTCATTACAAGGAGGAATCTGGCCCAATAGTGATGTACTGTTTCCTGTGGCTCCTGTCTAATATGGGAGAGATCGCTTGTATCTGGGTGGGTGGGCGGATTTGAGTCCAAACCCTGACCTGATCTGAGACCCAGGGGCATGGGAGTTTCCGATCTTGGAAGTTCGGGCTCCGGTATGTCGCCCGATAGAGTCCAGCCTTTGCACGATTCGAGGCTCGAGGCTTGGGCGATGTCCTTCCGTAGACGGGTATCCGGCTCGGAGAGCTCTGGAATCCGGACATAGTTTGTCCTCAAGATAGAGGAAGAATTGCCGCATTGTTCCTCCACCACCGCTACCTGATGGGTGACCGGCGGAGAGTTAATCTCCCATTAGTCGGGTTTAAGCCTGATCCGATCATAGTACGTAGCGACTCCCAAAGCGGTGATGTGATCCAAGAGCTCATTTAGGGAGGAGAGCTCTATTGGATCTATCTGCTCGGCAAGTTCCGAGCTGACGTGGAGGCTATTTTTGATGACCCGAGAAGTCATCATTGGCGCAGCAGCCGAACGGGCGGTCATGATGAAACCGCCTAGCCAGAGAGTCTGGCCGACAGCCAGGGCTCCCCCAGAGGTGACGCTGTCCTTGACAATGAGACGAGGAATCCTTCCTTACGGTGACGGCACAATGGAACTCTCAATGAAAGCACCAGTGTCGGTGTCAAAACCAGCGGATCTCGGCTACGGGGTCCCGAACTGTGCATCTAAGGCGGATGGTAACAGGAGGCAGGGGACACGAGGTTTACCCAGGTTCGGGCCCTCTCTATGGAGGTAATACCCTACTTCCTGCTTGATTGATCTTGATGATATGAGTAGTACAAGAGTTGTCTACCACTAGATCGTAGAGGCTAAACCCTAGAAGCTAGCCTATGGTATGATTGTTGTTGCCCTACGGACTAAACCCTCCGGTTTATATAGACACCGGAGGGGGCTAGGGTTACACAGAGTCGGTTATAATGGGAGGAGATCTACATATCCGTATCGCCAAGCTTGCCTTCCACGCCAAGGAGAGTCCCGTCCGGACACGAGATGAAGTCTTCAATCTTGTATCTTCATAGTCCAACAGTCCGGCCAAAGGATATAGTCCAGTTGTCCAGATACCCCCTAATCCAGGACTCCCTCAGTGCTGGTGAAGATGTTGATGGAGATTGACTCCCTCCCGATGAGAGGATCGACGGTGATGACGATGGTGATGATTTCCCCCTCCCGGAGGGATGTTTCCCCGGCAGAACAGCTCCACCGAAGCACTAGATTGGTTTCACCAGGTTCCACCTCGAGACGGCGGCGCTTCGTCCCGAAAGCTTCCTTATTTTACAGGGTGAAAGACTTCATATAGCAAAATATGGGCACCGGAGGCCTGCCAGGGGGCCCATGAGGCAGGGGGCTTGCCCAGGGGGGTAGGGCACACCCCCACCCTCGTGGATGGTGGGTGGCCCCCCTTTGGTGCTTTCTTCGCTCATTATTTTTTATATATTCCACAACTGGCTTTCATGGAGTTTCAGGACTTTTGGAGTTGTGCAGAATAGGTCTCTAATATTTGCTCCTTTTCCAGCCCAAAATTCCAGCTGCCGTCATTCTCCCACTTCATGTAAACCTTGTAAAATAAGAGAGAATAGACATAAGTATTGTGACATAATGTGTAATAATAGCCCATAATGCAATAAATATCGATATAAAAGCATGATGCAAAATGGATGTATCATATCCCCGCGAGGTGACAAACTCAGTTACATTTTCCAGATTCACTTTGATTCCTCCAACAATGAAGATGAATATGAAGCACTTCTGTATGGGTTGCGTATGGCCATTTCACTCGGCGTCCGTTGCCTGATGGTTAATGGTGACTCAAATTTAGTGGTCAATCAAGTGATGAAAGAGTGGGATGTCAGGAGCCTAGCTATGACTGGCTATTGCAATGCAGTAAGAAAGTTAGAAAAGAAGTTTGAAGGGCTAGAGCTCCACCATATTCCCCGACTGAAGAACCAAGCAGCTGATGACCTGGCAAAGATAGGTTCCAAGCGGGAGCCCATTCCCAGCAATGTGTTCTTGGAGCATCTTCACACACCATTAGTTCAGGAAGATCCCTTCACAGAAGAGCCCCCGCAGCCTAAGAGTTCTACTGATCCGACTAAAGTTGAAATTCCAGCCGTAGTCGACTTAGTCATGGAGGTTTTTGTCGTCATTCCTGAGTGGACAGTGCCGTATATCGCATACATTCTCAGGAAAGAGCTTCTAGAAGATGAAGATGAGGCACGTCAGATTGTCCGTCGATCCAAAGCCTTCACCGTAATAGGTGGACAACTTTTCAAAGAGAGTGTTACTGGAGTTGCTCAGCGGTGCATCACGCTAGAAGAAGGTCGAATGATTCTCAATGACATCCACTCGGGGACCTGTGGTCACCATGCATCCTCTCGGACCATTGTGGCCAAAGCATACCGAGCATGATTCTATTGGCCGCGAGCAAATGAAATGGCAAAGGAAATAGTCGACAAATGTGAGGGTTGTCAGTTCTACTCTAACATGTCTCACAAGCCTGCGTCAGCTCTGAAGACCATTCCACTTGTCTGGCCCTTTGCTGTTTGGGGGTTGGGTATGGTTGGACTTCTGAGAAGTGGCAGAAGTGGCTTCACCCATCTTCTCGTTGCAGTCGACAAGTTCACTAAATGGATTGAAGCCAAACCCATCAAAAACCATGACTCGAGTAGCGCCGTCTGCTTCATCAGAGAGTTAACATTCAGATATGGGGTCCCACACAACACCATCATGGACAATGGTTCGAACTTTGATTCAGACGAGTTCAGGGCTTTTTGTGCTTCCCAAGGCACTTGGGTAGACTATGCTTCAGTCGCTCACCCGCAGTCGAATGGACAAGCAGAAAGAGCAAATGGTTTGATCCTCCAAGGGTTGAAGCCCAGGTTGATGCGTGACCTCAAGCATGCGGCAGGTGCCTGGGTAGATGAGTTACCATCACTACTGTGGGGTCTAAGAACAACATCGAATCGGTCGACTGGTTGGACTCCCTTCTTCATGGTCTATGGAGCTGAAGCTGTGCTGCCGTCTGATTTACTCCACAATGCCCCGCGAGTAGAACTTTTCTCAGAGGCAGAGGCAGAACAAGCTCGGCAAGATGCTGTTGATCTTCTGGAAGAGGAAAGAGAGATGGCCCTGATCAGGTCGACCATTTATCAGCAAGACCTCCATCGATTCCATGCTAGAAACGTGAGAGGTCGAGCATTTCAGGAGGGAGACCTGGTTCTCTGAGTGGATCAGCAACGGACGCACAAGCTTGCTCCCGCTTGGTAAGGCCCCTTCATCATCACCAAGGTGCTCCACAATGGAGTGTATCATCCTGTACGACGTGGAACACAAGAAAGACCAGCCACGCGCTTGGAATGCGGAGCTGCTCTGCCATTTTTATACTTAAACATTCAGACTGATGAGATGTAATAAGAAGTACCTTTTAGTTTATTTATCAAAGACATGGTTTTGCAGTCTCCTAAACGATTGTTGTTACTTATACATGTGTTGAAAATCCCCCAGTGGGTGGCTTAGCTGCGAATCCGACTCACCTAAGTTTCAACAACAAATTCCGAGTGAAGAGAAAACCTCTCATTAGGAGACTTAGCCGCGAACCCGATTCGCCTAAGTTCGAAAAAATCCCACCGAGTGAAGCAACCCTCTCACTCGGGGGCTTAGCTGCAGTTTCATACTCGCCTAATTTTGAAAAAATCCCACCGAGTGAAGAGCAACCCTCTCACTTGGGGGCTTAGCTGCAGTTCCGTACTCGCCTAAGTTTGAAAAAATCCCACCGAGTGAAGAGCAACCCTCTCACGCAGGGGCTTAGCTGCAGTTCCGTACTCGCCTATGTTTGAAAAAATCCCACCGAGTGAAGAGCAACCCTCTCACTCAGGGGCTTAGCTGCAGTTCCGTACTCGCCTAAGTTTGAAAAAATCCCACCGAGTGAAGAGCAACCCTCTCACTCGGGGGCTTAGCTGCAGTTCCGTACTCGCCTAAGTTTGAAAAAATCCCACCGAGTGAAGAGCAACCCTCTCACCTGGGGGCTTAACTGCAGTTCCGTACTCGCCTAAGTTTGAAAAAATCCCACCGAGTGAAGAGCAACCCTCTCACTCGGGGGCTTAGCTGCAGTTCCGTACTCGCCTAGGTTTGAAAAAATCCCACCCAGTGAAGAGCAACTCTCTCACTCGGGGGCTTAGCTGCAGTTCCATACTCGCCTAAGTTTGAAAAAATCCCACCGAGTAAAGAGCAACCCTCTCACTCGGGGGCTCAGCTGCAGTTTCATACTCGCCTAAGTTTAAAACACGCTCCGAGTGAAGAACGATTCTCTCGCTCAGGGACTTTGCCACACGCTCCATCCTAATCCGCAAGGATGACGAGGTGCAGGTCGACTGCGACCTTCTCCTCAGAGCTGCGCCACAACTACAATGTGCGCTCCATCCTGATCCGCAAGGACGACGAGGTGCAGGTCGACTACGACCTTCTCCTCAGAGCTGCGCCACAAGTACAATGTGCACTCCATCCTGATCTGCAAGGACGACAAGGTGCAGGTCGACTGCGACCTTCTCCTCAGAGCTGCGCCACAAGTACAATGTGCGCTCCATCCTGATCCACAAGGACGACGAGGTGCAGGTCAACTGCAACCTTCTCCTTAGAGCTGCGCCACAAGTTCAATGTGCGCTCCATCCCGATCTGCAAGAAGGGCGAGGTGCAGGTCATCCGCGACCCTCTCCTCAGAGTTGCATCACAAGAACAAAAATCTGTTCCGATTGAAGATACAAGTTCCACTCAGAAACAAAGGCAAACATATTAAAAGAAAAACTAAGTTTAGATAAATCCCACGAGGTTCCGGACCGCAGATTAAAGTACTCGGGCATCAGGCTCGGCATACCGAGGCAAATTTAATCGGCTCGTAAAAGTTTGTTCACTCCGCAGGAGGAGGGCCGGCAGGCTCGAAGAATTCGCCCAGGTCAATTCCATCTGCAATGCGACTAGCAGCAGCAATAATAGTCTCCATAAAAGACTGGAAGTCGAGCTTCTTGGTGTTGTCAACCTTGATAGCTGCAAGCTTCTCTTCCTTGGCTTCCTTGCAGTGGGCGTGAACCAGAGACAGGGCCACGCCAGCACCACAGCGAGCAGACGACTTCTTCCATTCCTGCACTCGACCAGGGATCTCGTTAAGTCGAGTCATCAAAGACTCAAGATCATTCTGGAATGTCTCCCTTGGCCAGAGTGCAGTATCGATCCGTGACATCGCCACTTTCAGTCGTGCAAGATAGTCCATGGCGCTGGAAAGGCGAGACTCATGTCGGAGCACGTTCATGGCAGCTTCATCCTTAATGGGAGAGTTGATGGGGTCCAAGCTTGTTTCGATCCGCCCAGTCTCTTCCTCGAAGTTCTGGCAAAACTCTGCACACACAGATGAATGGTGAATCGACAGATGTAAGACGAGTCGACAATAACAAATCAGTCGGAAGGGGAAAATACCTTCAAGCATAAGGAACAATTTCTTGGCGAGTCCTCCTAGATAAACCTCCAGCTCGTTCCTCCTCCGAGTGAGATCACCAACTTTGTCGGGTCGTGGCTCCCTTGTCCTTCTTCAACGCGTCACCTCCTTGTTAGCCTCACACGGCAGTCTTCAGCTTGGCATTCTTCTTCTTATAACTTCCCCGATCAAGCCAACTTCTTATCGGCAAGTACTATTTTCTCTTGCGCCGTCTTCTGCGCTGCAGCAAGATCAAGGTCCTTCTGATCCAGAGCCTGCTTCATTTTTTCTGAAAGAAATAACGCTCAGTTCAGAAGGAGGAAATAACACCGGTTCGGAAGAGAATCAATCGACAAGTTTTTTCATACTAGCAGCATCATCCTTAGCCTTCTGCAAGTCTTTCTTGGCCAACTCCAGATCAAGATTGAGCTGGATCTGCTTCTGCTCCATGTCAGCAAACCGGGCTCCAAGTTCCGAAGATTTCTGTGGTCAGAGGATAGTCAGTCGACAGACACAAAGTTTGGTTGCTTCCAAGCAATAAAGTTCAAATTCAAAGAGCTCTAAGACTACTGCCGAATCAAACATTCAACAGTAGTCTCGGGGACTACACCCAGTGGGTGCACTCAGCGTGCCCGCACTAGTTCAGGTTCCACTCGACATGGTCTTCCCAGACCGAGTGAAAGAATGTCAAAAAAAGAAAAATAGAAGCAACAGTTATTCTCAGACCACAACCGACTGCCCGCAGTCGACCGCGGTCTCGGGGACTACACCCAGTGGGTGCACTCAGCGTGCCCCCACTGGTTCATGTTGCACTCGACTAGACCTATCTAAGACCGAGTGGAAGAACACTAGTCGACTCAAGTGGAAAAACTACTCAACAAAATTGAAACACCCACTGGGTGTACAGATGCAAAGTGCAGTCTGACAAATAGATGCACAATAAAGGTTTTCAGGTAGCATATCCTAACAGAACAAGCATCAAGCTAGAAGATCAGTCAGAAATCAGCTAACTTGGACATTGGCCTGGAGTGTCGAGCTGGCGTCATAGGCAGCCTGACTGGCCTCATGCACCATTTTCATCTGCTCCATCATAAGACCTGCCCGGTGTATGGCTTCCTTGGCAGCGTTCACTTGGTCCTCTGGGACATGATGGGCGGTGGAAAGTGGAGACGGTGGATCGGCCGCAGTAGCTTGAGGATCCGTGGTATGGAGTTGCATAGATGAAACAGGAGCCTGTGCAGTCGATGCTGAAGGATGCGCACTCGACAGTGGAATCGCAAAGGTAACAGAAGCTCGGTTGAGGTCTCCGGACTGCTGGATCACTGGTTCTGCCGCCTGCGTCGACCGGGGCGTATTGCTAGCTGGCGCCCTCCTGCCCGAGGTCCTGCCCCTCCTTCCCGTGGGTTTCTGCGGTGCATATTTGTTGTCGTCTGGAAGTTCAATAACATTTTATGGAGCTGCAAAGTAATCCACCACAAAAGTTCAGTCGACCGTAAAAAGTGGTTGGCAAAGAAAAAACAAAATGACAAGAGTCATACCCGCTTTGGATGTGACCGTGTCTTCCATCTCCTCATCATCACCATCCTTATAGATGGAGGTCCCAGAGGTAGCAGGACTGCAAATTCCAGGATTCACTCGGTCAAACAAAAGAACGAGTCGACAATCAACATAAGACTCTCTGAGCAAAGAGTGAAGACAAAACACTTACGCAGAGGCAATGTGAACGTCAACATTGATCTTGGGCAAGGCCTTCCGGGGCTTTGATGGCGCAACTTTGGGCTGCTTCAGAGCCTTCTTAGTCGGCACAGGAGAAGATGTCCGAGTGCACTTTGAAGTCTGTCCAGTTGGTGCAGTCGCTTTGCCACGGACACTTGCTGGGTCATGGGTATGTTTTGAACGTCTTTCGATGCGAGGGGGAGAGTTGACTTCCTCACCACTGCTTGAGTCGACACTCTCCTTATCTTCTCCCCCATCAGATTGGCAGTCGCCTCCGCTCACCTCTCCCTCCTGCTCCTGCCCCTGCTCCTACTCTCTGTTGGGCATCGAGTACATTTCAGTGTAAATCTACAAGGCACAGAGTTGAACAGATGTCAGTCAGTTTCGGGAACAATTACATATCGGAACAAAAGGATACTCGGAAGTAAAACTCAGACCTTGTCTGGTTCGCTGGTGTTGTCGAGTGGAGGAATTCTCCGACCCTCCGGGTTGTCCTTGTTGCCAGTGA
The DNA here is from genome assembly GCA_021605145.1 of Aegilops bicornis. Classification (NCBI taxonomy): domain Eukaryota; kingdom Viridiplantae; phylum Streptophyta; class Magnoliopsida; order Poales; family Poaceae; genus Aegilops; species Aegilops bicornis. Next base: position 562,574,401 of record CM038673.1, on the reverse strand, counting down.
TGCCCTGCAACCACTGCGCCACCGTCTCCTCGTTAACTTCCTCAGGGTGGATCCGAGTGGTGTCATCAATACCCGAGTACATCCACATTGGATGGTCGCGAGCTTGGAGTGGTTGGATGCGTCAACTGAGAAACACTTCCAGCAAGTCCATGCCGGTCACACCATCGCGGACAAGTTGGACTACTCGCTCAACTAGCATATTCACCTCCACTTTCTCAGCTAGAGTCACCTTTAAGGAAGAGGGCTTCTCAACCCGATCCATGGTAAAGGGAGGAAGACCAGTCGACTGACCCCGGGTCGGTTGGTCCTTACAGTAGAACCATGTCGACTGATACCCTCTAACTGAGTCGGGAAGATTCATAGTGGGGAAATTTCTTTTACCCCTCATCTGGATCCCCAGACCTCCACACATCTGGATCACGTGCGTCCCCTCATCACTAGGATTAGCCTTTTTCACAGACTGAGAACGGCAAGTGAAAATGTGTTTGAAGAGACCCAGTGCAGTCGACAACCCAAAAAGTTCTCACACATGGACACGAATGCAGCAAGGTACATGATGGTGTTGGGAGAAAAGTGATGAAGTTGGGATCCAAAAAAGTTTAGAAAACCTTGGAAGAAAGGATGGGGGGTGGTAGAGAGAAACCACGGTCGACGTGATTCGCAAGGAGGACACACTCACCCTCCTGCGGCCGCGGCTCGGTTTCGTCCCCCGGAAGCCTCTAAGAACCATGGAAAATCAAGCCTCCTTCAACCAGGTCCTCCAGATCCTCCCGCTGGACCGTGGATCGAATCCAGTCACCCTGGATCCAGCCGCGCAGCAAGCCAGATCTTGATGATGACCCTCCCCGACTCGTCTTCTTGCCCTTCGCCTTCGCCGTCGCCTTCTTCGCACGCTCCAGAGTCGCCGTCTTGTCCTTCCCCATCGCAGCAGGCTAAGCTCGGGTGGGGCGATGGCGTCGAGGGTGGATGCGGAAGCGGTGGAGAAGTAGAGGAGGAAGAAGAGAAATGGGGTGCAATGTGCAAAATACACCGGCCCCGACATCTTATATGGGCCTTCTCCCGAGTGACTAACTCGTGGGCCCAAGAAATCCTACCAAATCCCGCAACAGTCGCGCGCTCGGTACGTGGTGAAAAAGGTGGCACGAGAACCGAGGCGTCCCTGCCTAATCTGCCTTGTTTTCTGCGGTCCTCTCCATCCCGCGCGCTTCTCCAAATTTCGAATCTCGTGAGATCCAGGAATGGCGGTGCAGTCAATCGCACCGAAGATTTTATACCATGTTGACACTCGAAGATTATCACTAAAGTTCACTCGACAACCTCGGAATGGATCAAGGGAGTTGAATTTTCTGCATGGTTCACCAATCCAAGTAAGATGCTTCTGAAGCACGAAAATCGGGTCGGAACCATCTTCAACTCCTTCTCCACTCGGACCCTGAACCATTCGGGGGCTAATGATGATGACATGTACCTAGGGTAGGGTAATGGGCCTGACCTAGACACCCCTCCCAAGGACATTGCCCTAAAAGTCAAAGACATTCTAAGGACACGACCATCCATCAACTGAAATCACCTTGGAGTGCATCCACTCGACCAATAGTTTACTCGGATAACCCAATTCCATTCGACCAAGATATACTCATTCGACCATACTAGAAACCACTCGGAATACAGAAGGTCTAAGGTCACTCCGAACAACAACGGTCAGGCGTTCACTCATAGACTTAATGATCATTTGTATGTCTTTAATATAGGCGTTACCAGTAACGCCTCACCTTAATGTACATTGAAGTCCTTGTAACGTGGGCTGGCTGGGGTCCTGGCGCACTCTATATAAGCCACCCCCCATGTCGGTGTCAAAACCGGCGGATCTCGGGTAGGGGGTCCCGAACTATGCGTCTAAGGCCGATGTTAATAGGAGACAAAGGACACGATGTTTACCCAGGTTCGGGCCCTCTCTATGGACGTAATACCATACTTCCTGCTTGATTGATCTTGATGAATATGAGTATTACAAGAGTTGATCTACCACGAGATCGAGATGGCTAAACCCTAAAAGCCTAGCATGTATGACTATGGTCATGAGTATATCCCCCTCCGGACTAAGTCCTCCGGTTTATATAGACACCGGGAGGATCTAGGGTTACACAAGGTCGGTTACAAAGAAGGGAATCTACATATTCGGTCGCCAAGCTTGCCTTCCACACCAAGGAGAGTCCCATCCGGACACGGGTGTAGTCTTCGGCCTTCGTATCTTCACAGCCCATCAGTCCGGCCCGTGGCTAATAGGCCAGACGCCCAAGGACCCCTTATTCTAGGACTCCCTCATTAGCCCCCGAACCAGGCTTCAATGACGAGGTGTTCGGCGCGCAGATTGTCTTCGGCATTGCAAGGTGGGTTCCTCCTCCGGCGAATTCCAAGTAACGTATTCGGCTTTTAATTCAATGCCGCACCCCTTAGGTTTTGTGCATCAATGGCTTCAGCTTCCACGTGTCGGGCGAATGCGGACGGTCAGGGTATTTTTTGCAAATAACACCTCAGCCATGCAAGAAAGAGCGTCTATTTAAAGAGATTGGGTCTCAGATCCATTCGGCACCACGCGGAGAAAATCCTCAGAGATTGCCAGGAAAGACCATTCCAACATGGCTAGCATTCCCAGCTCCTCCTCCCGTTCTGACCCAGAGAAAGGCGAGTGGGAGAGGTGCTCTGTGTCCCACAGTCAATTGGAGAAGTTGCAAAAGCAGAGATTCCTCCCCCTGCGGATCTGGTCCCTGTTCGAGCAGGGTTGGATTCCTTCAACGGCAAAACCTAGGCAGAGGATTTCCCCAATCCATCTGCGAGGGAACGAGTGTGCTTTGTCCCCTATCTGCTGAGGGGCGTGTGATTTCCAATTCACCCATTCCTCCAAGGGCTTCTGGAGTATTATGGCCTCCAGCTGCACAATTTTACCCCAGCCTGCATCCTGCACATTGCGGGTTATGTCGCTTTATGCGAACTATTCCTGGGTTGCGAGGCCCATTTTGATCTGTGGAGAAGGCTGTTTTGTCTTGTCCCGTGCAACCACGAGGGATCGATATTTGAAGTGGGCGGGGCTGAAATATGGCGCATTGCTGAGACCAGATACCTATCCGGCACACCGAAGAAAGCTTCCGAAGAGTGGACCTCTAAATGGTTTTACATTGAGGATGTCGTACTTCTAGATCCAGTGCGGAGGGGTCTCCCCGAGTTTACAAGTGTCCCTCTGAAGAAACGCCACAGTTGGCGCCCTCGGAGCCTCGAGGAGGAAGATAGTCCGGAAGTCTGCCAATTCCTGAGCAAGATCAGGACGCTTGCCCATTCCGGATATACGATAGTCGAAGTGATGGCGACCTCCATAGTGCGGGGGGTCCAGCCACTCCAATACAGAGGACTCCCCATGTGGAACTACAATGGGGAAGATGACACCTCCCGCTGCGGCAGGAAAGGTCCAGACACCCCTGCCGCCCTAGCCAAAATATTGGCCGAACTATTCAAGTGTGAGGAAGAGGAGTTCCTGCGCATCACGCATAGAGAAGGATATTCCATGTACAGTCCTCCTAGCTGGGTAAGCCCCCAACTCTTCTGCTCTACTCATTCCACTCCCTGAGCTTCGTTCAATGAATATTAACCCGTCCATTTATAACTGCACTGGCGAAAGATTACCGAGGGGCTTCACTGCCCCGCCCTGCAGCCCGAGGGCCACAATCGGGACCTTAACCCCAGAATCGAGGAGGATCCGGATATATTTGTGGTGCTCGAGAATGGGACATTTTATCAAATGGGCTATGACGGCACAGGGGTGGCCATCATCACCGACTATCCCGGCCTTCTCCTTGCTTCTCATGTAAGTAATCAGGAGACACTTTGTCCGAGAGGGTTTTCTGATTCTTCCTCACTCACTGCACCATCCTGTGCCCAGAAGGGGAGGCGTTTGGTGCATCATGCTGCCCCAGGGGCATCTCCAGAGAGAGCGACTCCCGCATCAGGCAGGCCTTCAAAGAGGAAGGCAAACAGAGGTACGGTCGGGCCTTCCTTGAAGAGGTATCGGTTCGCAACTATGCTCTTTTTAGTAGTCACGTCCAACTGTGACTCATATGTTCATTTTGTATCAGGAAAAAGGTTCGACGGACTGTGTCCCGGGACCCGACCAGTCGTACTCTTGATAACCAAGATTCGGTCCCAGCCGAAGAGACGGGGCCCCATATGGGAGTGGCGCCGGACTGTCCTTCTGCCGAGGGTTCGGAAAATATGTCCGTCACCAATTCGGAAGTGGAGAGCGCCATGAATCACCGGCGCTGGAGGGCCGTTTTACGAAATCTCCGCTTCTCAAAAGAGGCGTTCGGTGCCTTCAACTCGGCTGATGCATACATCCGAGCTGCTCAAGATGGTCTTAACAGAGCCACCGAGCAACATTTGAAAGATGTGCAGGTAAGTTTACTTTGTCCGAATTTTATAACCATGTGCCCGTAGCCCCCGAGACTTGAAGCAGTCGGTACAAATGTTTTAAGGATTGTTGTATAACCAGGTTCTTACGGAGAAGAACGACCTGCTGGCCCAAGAGCTGGAGCAGTGCCGGACACAGCTAACTGCTGCTACTGCCGAACTGGAAAAGTTCTAGAAGGCGTCCTCTGGTAATATTTCCCTCCATTGAGAAACAAAAAATGATACGCCAGCTGTATTGCAACTGCTGCTTGTCTCATAACAGGGTCATCGGACCAACTGGAAGAGGAACTGAAGGCCGCTCAAACGAGCGAAAAAGAGGCGAAGAGACAACATGCCGCAGGCGAGCGCGTTCTGACCCGAGTCAGAGAGGAGAAAAACAAACTCCAGGATTCAAACACCAAACTGGGCGAAGAACTGAAAGATGTGCGAGCCCAGCTAGCCGACTCCGTGAAGGAGAACAAAAAGCTGCGAGGCGGCATATTCAGTATGTGGCCGAATTTATCTTATAACAGTTTGGAGGTAAAATTAGCTGATATAGCTATGATTGCAGGTATGTTGACGGGCCGTCCCGAAGAGGAGGTGTCCGGATCATCGAGTGATCTTCTGCAAGGGCTGTCGCAGTTGCACGAGCAAGCTCGGCAGGCAATGCGGAGTGTAGCCAATGCCTTATGGCCATGCGCCTTCCCTCCAGGGAGTATGGAGAAGCTTTTAGAGCTGTTCAAGGGAGCACGGTGGCGTATCCGACTATGGAAGATATCGGCCTGCCGAGAGGGTGTGTGTGAGGCCTGGGCCATGGTAAAAACGCGATATACCAAGCTGGATCCGAATCACATGGCCCGGGTCGGACCGCTAGGGTCAAATGGGGAAGAAATTCCCATTAGTTTAGTACATGACCAAGTAGAGGTGGCCGCTAGATATTCCCAACAGGATTGTAAGTTAGAACGCCTGTTGGATGGTATAGAGGAGTATGTCCTTAAGACCTAAGTGACTATGTACTTTCCTTCTAGCTGGATTGTAAAACGATTGTCATGGCCGACCTTTTCGCTTCGACCTCTCGACCCGAAGGTGCGGAGTGATTTTCGAATACCTGAGCGGCAATCTAAACCGGGGTATGCGTGAAAACCAGGCGTAGGGGTCATAGTTGCTTGAATAGACAAGTTGTATCAGGCTAGTTAAGTTATATTACATTAAAATTGTAAGAAACATCTTCCAGAGAGAATAGTTCCATTGAGGGTTCCTTTCCCTGGGTGTGCATGCATGGATGTGCATGTCCGGACTGTGATGAAGAAATCACAATGTGTATAGCTTCTGAGGGTTCACGAAGGAACGAATGCAAAAATGCCTTTAGTTCACTGACCGAATATTCCCTTAAGAACGCTAGCTTTCAGGTTCACCCAGTCTGAGGTACACATCCGGATGACCCGGCAGTAACAATCGTAGAGGTGCTCCCTTTATGCCCTAGCCGAACTAACGGGAACATAGGGCATAAGCATAGGAGCCAGGCAACCCAGCTTGGCCAAAACTTAAGTCATATCGATGCATATAATGGCGAAGAAAAGGTACATATGGGAGAAAACGCATATGTGATGAGCTTGATGCTTAGAAAATAATAATAGCAAGCTTCTGTCCAAGAAGCCCCCAGGTATAATAGACGTACATACTTGAAGATGTATGCGTCGGGGGTGTACGGTCTAACCGCACGAAAGCTTTTAAGGCTAAAGAGAAAAAAAACAAAAAGAGAGAAAAAATGACGGAAACAATAGGGGGGAAACGAACAAAGGGTTCGGCGCTAGGCATAGAATCTTCGAAGTCTGGCCGCGTTCCAGGGGTTCGGCTCTAGTCGGTTGTCTGACACATCACGCAAACGGTACGCCCCTCCGGTGAGAACTTCGTCGATGATGAAGGGACCCTCCCACTTGGGCTTGAGTTTGTCCTTTTTGTTCTCCGGCAGGCGTAGAACGAGTTCGCCGACGTTATAAGTTTGGGCCCGCACTTCTCTTCTTTGATACCTTTGAGCCTGCTGTTGATAAAATGCGGAACGGGCTTTTGCAACGTCATGCTCCTCCTCCAAGGCATCTAGGCTGTCCTGTCGATCGAGCTCGACCTCTCTCTCTTCGTACATGCGCACTCGAGGTGAGTCATGAATAATGTCACAGGTAGCACCGCCTCTGCTGTACACCATGAAGAAAGGTGTGTATCCGTAGTTCGATTGGGCATGGTCCGCAGCCCCCAGAGTACGGAATCGAGCTCCTCAACCCAGTGCTTTTCTGATTCTTTCAAAGACCGCACTAGTCTAGGCTTAATGCCGCTCATAATAAGACCATTGGCTCTTTCAACTTGACCATTTGTCTGTGGATGATAGACAGAGACGTAATCGAGTTCAATGCCCAGATTGGCACACCAGGTTTTTACTTCATCGGCTGTGAAGTTGGAGCCATTATCGGTGATGATACTATGTGGAACACCATAACGGTGTATGACGTTGGATATGAATTCTACCACCGTCCCGGACTCAGCCGTTTTAACTGTTTTGGCTTCTATCCACTTGGTAAATTTATCCACCGTGACCAGCGGATATTTTTTATGGCTTCCTCCTTTAAGGGGTCCAACCATATCCAGTCCCCAAACCGCAAATGGCCAAGTGATGGGGATTGTTTGTAGGGCAGTGGGGGGCATGTGGCTTTGGTTGGCGAAGAGTTGGCATCCGACGCAATGTTGGGCAAGGTCCTGTGCATCTGCTCGGGCCGTCACCCAATAGAATCCTGTACGGAAGGCCTTGCTAACAAGGGCCCGAGCTGTGACGTGGTGCCCGCCGAGACCGGCATGAATCTTAGCCAGGAGCTGCCGCCCCTCCTCCTCGGAGATACACCTTTGAAGGACTCCGGTAGCGCTTTTCTTATAGAGCTCTCCATCGTGAACCTTGTAGGCCTTCGAACGCCGGACGATGCGGCGGGCCTCATTCTGATCCTCAGGAAGTTCTTTACTATTAAGGTAGGCCAGGAAAGGTTCGGTCCATGGGGCAATGACTGCCATAATGAGATGGGCCGACGGTGTTATTTCGGTGGCTGAGCCGCCGATGATATCTGTGTGTTCGACATCTGGGGTTGTGCTCGGATCCGGACTAGTGTTGCCGCTTTCCCCCTGCCACACTACGGATGTCTTAGAAAGCCTTTCCAGAAATATATTAGGTGGGATGGGGTCGCGCTTGGCGCCAATACGAGCGAGAACGTCCGCCGCTTGATTACTTTCATGGGTCACGTGATGGAACTCGAGCCCCTCGAACTGAGCCGACATTTTCTGGACGGCATTACGGTAAGCTGTCATCTTTGGGTCTTTGGCATAGAAATCTCCATTTATTTGAGATATTGCAAGGTTTGAGTCCTTGCGCACCTCTAGGCGTTGTATGCCCATGGAGACAGCCATCCTGTAGGATACGTTGACATGACGCCCGCTCCTAGTCCTGCCAGCATTTTGGAGCCATCGAAATACATAACCCAATTGGAGTATGTGCCGTACTCTTTAGGGAGTTCGGCCTCTGTCCATTCGGCGACGAAGTCAGCCAGCACTTGGGATTTAATAGCTCGATGTGGTTTGTATGTTATATCAAATGGAAGGAGCTCAATGGCCAATTTGGCAATCTGGCCCGTGGCATCGCGGTTGTTTATTATGTCGTTGAGTGGTACTTCGGAAGCCACCGTGATCGAACACTCCTGGAAGTAGTGTCGTAGTTTTCGGGATGCCATGAAGACCGCGTATGCTATCTTTTGATAATGGGGGTACCGGGATTTGCATGGTGTAAGGACAGGGGATACGTAGTACACTGGCTTCTGAAGCGGGAATTTGTGTCTGTCCTGTTCTCGTTCAACGACGAGCACATCGCTCACCACGTGATGTGTTGCCGATATGTATAGTAACATGGGTTCGCCGACGGTTGGCGCGACCAGGATTGGGTTGGTCGCTAGAAGGGTTTTTATCTCTTCCAGTCCGGCTGTTGCCGCGTCCGTCCACTCAAAGTGATCGGTTCGCCGTAGAAGGCGATAGAGTGGCAGTGCCTTTTCTCCCAGTCTGGAGATAAAGTGGCTTAGAGCTGCCATGCAACTCGCGAGCTTTTGGACTTGTTTAACGTCTTTTGGGGTAGCCAATTGTGAAAGAGCTCGGATTTTGGCTGGATTTGCTTCAATTCCTCTGTTGGAAACGATGAAGCCCAGCAGTTTTCCAGCGGGGACGCCAAAAACGCACTTTTTCGGATTGAGCTTAATGTCATACGCGCGGATGTTGTCGAATGTGAGACATAAATCGTCTATTAGTGTTTCGACGTGCCTAGTTTTGATGACGACGTCGTCCACATAAGCTTCAACTGTCTTTCCGATCTGTTTCTCCAGGCATGTTTGAATCATGAGTTGGTATGTGGCGCCGGTGTTCTTGAGCCCGAAGGGCATGGTGTTGAAGCAGAATGGCCTATATGGGTGTGACGCCCGGATAATCATGCTACAGTAATCCCATGTTAACGATGCCACGTCACCCTGATTACTGTTGCTAATCTCGCGTTGGATCAAAAACTTTTCAAATTCAAAAGTTTAAATAAATGTCAGACGTCAAACTTTTCAAAAGTTAAAACAAAATTGTTCGGGAGGTGGCATAATTTGCATATGTAAATATGGTGTGATAAACACATCTTTATAAAATGCCTAAATAATTTAAAATGAAATAAACAGAAAAGAAAATAACTAAAAGAAAGAAGACAACAAAACAGAAAAGTTAAAAATTTAAATGTAAAAAAGGAAACAGCCCCTCCCCCCACGCTGGGCCGAACGGCCCAGCTGGCCGCTGCATTGGCCGGCCCACCGGCCCAACTGGGCAAAGGCCGAGCCGGCCACTCCCCCACTCCTCCTTATCCATTCCCCCCCAAACCCTAGCCAACCGAAACCCACTCCCCCACTCTTTCGCTCCTCCCCATCCAGTTCTGGATCCCGCCCCATCTCGCCCCATCTCGTCTACTCCGGCCGGCCGCGTCCCTTGGTCATGCTACTTCTCTGTTGCCCGTGCCCGCCCCTCGCCCGTCTTTGCTCGGCGCCCTGCCCGTGTGGCGCCCGCCGTGGCTGCCCCCCACAGTAGCACAAGGCGTGCGCCAACAGGCTAGCGCCCAGCCTTCGCCACTCCCACTGCACGCCAATGCCCGCTACCCCCACAGGGCCTATGACATATGGGCGCCGCCCATAGAACGTGTTTAAAAAAATAGAATTAAAATAATTTTAAAAAATAAAATAAGTTTAATTAATTAATTAACTAAATTAATTAAGTTAATGAATCCTATTTAATTAATCTAATTAACTAGTTAGTTTAATTAAACAATAATTAGATTAGTTAATCCCTAATTAGACTAAACAGTCAATGACGAACGGGACCCACACGTCAGTTGACCAGTCAACGCCTCTATTGACTGCTGACATCATGCTGATGTCAGGGTGCACTGTTTTGGATAATGTTGGATTAAAATAATTAAATAAATGCTAAAAATGATTTAAATTTTTTAAAATTAATATAAAATAAACCGTAGCTTGGATGAAAAAACTTTGTACATGAAAGTTGCTCAGAACGACGAGACGAATCCGGATACGCAGCCCGTTCGTCCGCCACACATCCCTAACCTATCGAACTTGCAAATTTCCCCCTCTGGTTCATTTGTCCGAAAACGCGAAACACCGGGCATACTTTCCCGGATGTTTCCCCCCTTCGCCGGTATCACCTAATACCGCGATTGGGCACACCTAGCATCACGCTTTGTCATGTCATGCATCTTCATGCATTTGTTTGCATTGTATTTATTGTTTCTTCCCCCTATTCTCTCGCTAGACACCGAGACCGACGCTGCTGCTACCCAGTACGACTACGGTGTTGCCGACCCCTCCTTCTCGGCTGAGCTTCCAGGCAAGCCCCCCCCTCGATCACCAGATATCGCCTATTCTTCTCTATACTACTTGCATTAGAGTAGTGTAGCATGTTACTGCTTTCCATTAATCCTATCCTGATGCATAGCCTGCCATTGTTGCTACAGTTGTTACCCTTACCTGCTATCCTACTGCTTAGTATAGGATGCTAGTGTTCCATCAGTGGCCCTGCACTCTTGTCCGTCTGCAATGCTATACCACTGGGCCATGATCACTTCGGGAGGTGATCACGGGCATATGCTACATACTTTATATTGTTACAGTACTTATGATACTGTTCGGAGATGAGGGCGGAAGGGGCAGGTGGCTCCATCCCGGTAGAGGTGGGCCTGGGTTCCCGACGGCCCCCGACTGTTACTTTATGGCGGAGCGACAGGGCAGGTTGAGACTACCTAGGAGAGGGGTGGGCCTGGCTCGTCGGCGTCATGGATACTTAACACGCTTAACGAGATCTTGGTATTTGATCTGAGTTGGGTCGTTGACCTTATACGCACTAACCGCCACGTGGGACAAGATATGGGCAACCGGCGTCGTGGTATCAGCCAAAGCATTTCGTGACGACAGCGACTGAGCGGCGCGCGCCGGATTGGAAAGTAAGCCTGCTCTTGTATTAATGGGGCTAGTTCTGCTTCCGACCGCCCACACAACGTGCAGGTGTGCTAAGTGTGATGGGCCCAGACCCCTGTGCGCTTAGGTTTAGACCGGCGTGCTGACCTCTCTGTTGTGCCTAGGTGGGGCTGCGACGTGTTGATCTTCCGAGGTCGGGCATGACCCAGAAAGTGTGTCCGCCAAATGGGATCGAGCGTGTCGGGTAATGTGGTGCACCGCAGGAAGTTTATCTATTCGAATAGCCGTGATCTTCGGTAACAGGACGACTTGGAGTTGTACCTTGACCTTATGACAACTAGAACCGGATACTTAATAAAACACACCCTTCCAAGTGCGGATACAACCCGGTGATCGCTTCTCTAACAGTATGACGAGGAGGGGATCGCCGGGTAGGATTATGCTATGCGATGCTACTTGGAGGACTTCAGTCTACTCTCTTCTACATGCTGCAAGATGGAGGCTGCCAGAAGCGTAGTCTTCGACAGGTTTAGCTATCCCCCTCTTATTCTGGCATTCTGCAGTTCAGTCCACTTATATGGCCCTTTACACATATACCCATGCATATGTAGTGTAGCTCCTTGCTTGCGAGTACTTTGGATGAGTACTCACGGTTGCTTTCTCCTTCTTTTCCCCCTATCCCTTCAACATGGTTGTCGCAACCAGATGTTCGAGCCTAGGATCTAGACACCACCGTTGACGACGACTCCTACTACACCGGAGGTGCCTACTACTACGTGCAGCCCGCTGACGACGACCAGGAGTAGTTTAGGAGGATCCCAGGCAGGAGGCCTGCACCTCTTTCGATCTGTATCCTAGTTTGTGCTAGCCATCTTATGGCAACTTGTTTAACTTATGTGTGTACTCAGATATTGTTGCTTCCATTGACTCGTCTATGATCGAGCACTTGTATTCGAGCCCTCGAGGCCCTCGGCTTGTATTATGATGCTTGCATGACTTATTTATGTTTTAGAGTTGTGTTGTGATATCTTCCCGTGAGTCCCTGATCTTGATCGTACACATTTGCATGCATGATTAGTGTACGATTGAATCGGGGGCGTCACAATGGGGTAATGAATGCTGTTGCAGCTTGATCGGACTCCTTCTTTTTGATTTGTTGGTATCCAGAATACGCATCAAGGAAACACAGTGAGTCGTGTCCTGCGGTAGCATCAATGATTTGATCAATGTGGGGGAGGGGGAAGGGATCCTTACGGCAAGCCTGATTGAGGTCTTTGAAATCAACGCATAGGCGCCAGGATTTGTCCTTCTTTGGTACCATCACAAGTTTGCCAGCCAGTCCGGATGTTTTATTTCTCTGATGAATCCGGCCACAATTAGCTTGGCTAACTCCTCCCCCATAGCTTGGCATTTGGGTTCAGAAAAGCGCCGCAATGCTTGTTTGACTGGTTTATATCCCTTTAATATATTGAGACTATGCTCGGCCAGCTTGCGTGAGATTCCAGGCATATCAGAAGGGTGCGAGGCGAATGTATCCTAGTTTTCGCGAAGGAAATCCCGTAGTGCGGCATCGACCGTTGGGTCTAGTTGTGCTCCAATAGATGCTGTCTTCTTGGGGTCCGTTGGGTGGACCTGGAATTTGACTATTTCTTCTGCCGGTTTGAAGGAGGTGGATTTGGGTCGTTTGTCTAAGATCACATCGTCCCTATCCACCGTGGAGCGCAGTGCGGTTAATTCTTCAGCCGCGAGGGCTTCAGATAATGCGTCAAGGGCCAGGGATGCGGTTTTGTTTTCGGCACGGAGTGCTATGTCCGGATCACTGACAAGAGTGATTATGCCGTTTGGTCCGGGCATTTTGAGCTTCATGTACCCGTAATGGGGTATAGCTTGGAAGCGTGTACAAGAATCTCGCCCCAACAGGGCGTGGTATCCGCTGCTGAAAGGAGTCATTTGGAAGGTTATTTCTTCCGACCAATAATTCTGCGCGTGCCGAATACCATGTCAAGTGTGATTTTTCCCGCACACCGCGCCTCCCGACTGGGAATGATTCCTCGGAAGGTCGTGCTGCTTTGCTCGATGCGGCTTCTGTTTATTTCCATCTTGTGGAGTGTATCCTCATAGATGAGGTTTAGTCCGCTGCCGCCGTCCATGAGGACCGTGGTGAGTCGAAAGCCGTCCATGATGGGACTGAGGACTAATGCGGCTGGTGCTCGGACTGTCCTGTATTTTGGTTCGTCACCGGCATTAAAGGTTATAGCCGTGTCGTTCCAAGGGTTTATCGCGGTGATTTGACAGACTTCGGCGAGGTCGCGGAGTGCCCTTTTGCGCTTATTGTTTGAAGCGAATGTCTCGGAGACCGTCAATACTCTGGGGTCGTCGTCTTCTGGAGGGTGTTACTCTGGGGTGTTTTTGGTAAGGATTTCCTCGCCGATCTTAGCTACCTGCCGGAGTATCCAACTTGCTCTAAGGCTGTGGGTTGGTACGGTGTTCGGTGTTGTGTGTATTTTGCATGGGCCATCGAGCCATCCCTCCAGAACGGTTCCGTGCCGCGTAATGGGTTTATATTTCTTGGCTATTGGACTGGGCGTGTCACGGGGATGCGCCCTTTTCGCCTGGACCAGCGTTTGAGTTGGGACCGATGGCTCCCAACAAGCTGCCTGATCTTTCCAGGCGCTTTCCATTGCACTGTACTTCTGTACGATAGTTGCCAAGTCAGCGAAATGAAGTATGCAGCAGCGATTAATGGCATTGAGGACTCCTTCATTCGTGCAATTGTTGCATAACGCTGATATCGCGTCCTCGTCACGGCAATCTTTAACCTTGTCCTTGACAAGGAGGAATCTGGCCCAGAAGTGGTGGACCGTTTCCTGAGACTGTTGTTGTATGCTCATGAGAGCGCTTATGTCTGGGTGGGTGGGTGGAATTGGATCCGGACCCTGACCCGATCGATGATCCGGAGTCTGAAGGTTTTCCAGACTTAACAGTCCGGGCTCCGGAGTATCTTCTGGTTGCTTATGCCCGCCGTCCGATCCTATGTTTGGAAGGCCGGTCACCCCCTTTTGCTGGTGGGTATCCGGCTCTACAGGGTCGGCGATCCGGAGATATTCCGTCTTCAGTATAGGGGAAGAGTCGCCGTCTTGCTCCTCGACTACCGCTATCCGGTGGGTGACCGGTGGAGATTTGATTTCTCTTTGGTCAGGTTTAAGCCCGATCCGATCGTAATCTGTGGCGATTCCCAGGGCGACGATGCGATCTAGGAGCTCGTTTAAAGACGAAAAATCCACCGGATCCATCTGCTTGGAGTGTTTGGAGTCGATATGAAGGGGATTTTCAATGGCCCGAGAGGTCATTGTCGGCTTAACGGCCGAATGGGCGGTCATGGTAAAGCCGCCCAACCGGAGGGTTTGGCCTGGGGCCAGTTCTCCTCTGGCGGTGATATTGTCTTTAAGGACGAGGTGAGTCATCGATCCTGTCATCGACGACACAGTGGAACTCTCAATGAAAGCACCAATGTCGGTGTCAAAACCGGCGGATCTTGGGTAGGGGGTCCCGAACTGTGCGTCTATGGCCGATGGTAACATGAGACAAAGGACATGATGTTTACCTAGGTTCGGTCCCTCTCTATGGGGGTAATACCCTACTTCCTGCTTGATTGATCTTGATGAATATGAGTATTACATGAGTTGATCTACCACGAGATCGAGATGGCTAAACCCTAAAAGCCTAGCCTATATGACTATGGTCATGAGTATATCCTCCTCCGGACTAAGTCCTCCGGTTTATATACACACCGGGAGGATCTAGGGTTACACAAGGTCGGTTACAAAGAAAGGAATCTACATATTCGGTCACCAAGCTCGCCTTGCACGCCAAGGAGAGTCCCATCCGAACACGGGTGCAGTCTTCGGCCTTCATATCTTCACAGCCCATCAGTCCGGCCCATGGCTAACAGGCCAGATGCCCGAGGACCCCTTAGTCCAGGACTACCTCACCCCTCCACTGAGACAAGGGTTCGCACCCCCTGTAACTTCACGCATAATCCAATCGACCAGCCTCTGGGTACCGAGACGTAGGGTGGTTACTTCCTCCCAGAAGGGCCTGAACTCGTAAATATTACGTGCACGACCTCACCGTAGCTAGGATCTTGCCTCCTCATACCTACCCCCCATTCTACCGTCAGACTTATAACCATGACAGTGGGCGTTACCACGAAGGCACACCAACACCACGAAGGCTCACCCTATTCTCTCTTGGAGATATCACCACGAAGGCGATTCTCAACCACTAGTGGTAGACCTTGGGGTGGTCTCCAAACCCTCACAAACTTTCTGGGGGTAATCACAATGAACGATTCCTCGCCGGAGTACTCCTACCGCCTAGGAATCTCCAACCTCCAAGAGTAACAAGATACACCATTAAAACAAGGGGAAATCAACTTTCGCTTTGGTGAATGTGTAGATCGGGCACTTCTCCTTTGCTCCTCAAAAGATCAAGAGCTTTGGGTGGCTAAGGAGGGAGATCTCAAAGAAATCGAGGTTTGAAAATGGAGTTTAGAGAAATGGAGTCGTCACCTTCTTCGTGGGGAGGAGGAAGATTATTTGTAGGTGGGGACAGTATCCAGCCATTGGGGCCAGATTCCTGTGAAGCCCGGAAGTTTTGATGATGCATGGAAGTTCCGGACCCCGGAAGTTCTGGACAAGTTCCAGCCAGGTTTCGGGCTACACAGAGAGTTTGCGTCCTCTCTGGTGTACCCCGGAAGCTGTGGAACAGGGGACAGAAACTCCGGTGCCCGGAAGTTCCGGCCAGCCCGGAAGTTCCGGAGGACGGAAGTTCTGACCAGGGACCGGCGAGGTTCCGGGCTACATAGAAACTTTGCACAGAATAAGCAGTTTCTGTGGATGTCCTGGAAGCACCACGGATCCGTCCCGGAAGTTCTGGCCGTCCCGGAAGTTCCGGCCTAAATAGAAGCATTTAGCTGTGTGATATTTCAGATCATGTGTGAAGTGAAGTTGATTCCCAGATGTTGTTATGATGCACCCCCTCTTAATAGTGCGGCTGCCCTAAGGACTCAAGGAAAAAGAAAACAATATGGCACTCCGCTTTTCCTTGGAACACTTTTTCCCTTTTTCCGTCAAGAGGGGAATTAACCATCCATGCTCCACTTCCATTTGAACGGTGTTGTTTACACTAGAGCATGTGGTTAGAAACACAAATGAAGTTGTCATCGATGTCAAAAACTATTTAGTGCAACAATGCACTTTCAATCTCCCCCTTTTTGACATAGATGACAACAATGCTTGAGAGGGTAATCACAATATATAAATAAATCAGTTTTTAAATGAACGGTAGAAACTCCCCCACAACTCATGCCTCATTTTGGAGTTGCATTTGAATATAAAGACATGGTTGGAAAGGGCTCCCCCTCACAATGTGCTTACGCACACTAATGATATAGCAACATAGAACCATGGTTTTCATAAGTGAAGGGACACATATGGATATATCATTTATGATAGATGTCGCTCACAATATGAGATGAGAATATTACTAACCTTGATTTTCATAAGTGATGGGACAAATATAGATATATCATTTATGATAGATGTCGCTCACAATATGAGATGGGAATGAATATTCAAAAAAAATATGAGATTGGAATATAGAATTTTCCATGTAATACTTTGTGACCCATAAAATGCTCACACAAAGATAGATAGTTATTAACACATAAAAGGTTCGAATAACATGCTAAAATTCAGATCGGAGCAAACAAGAGCAAAGGTTCACCAAGCAACATAAAATAGGCAAATGATAAAACGAGAACGATAGGCCTATCAAGCAGCATGTCCCCCGTTGTCATCAAGATGGTGAAAAGGAGAAACAAAGAATGTAACAGACTCTCGTAGGAAAGGGACGCAGAGGAGCCGTCAGTCGACTCTCCAGGAGACCTTGGGCTATGAGGCGGTGAGAAGAGGCTTCATCTCCGGCTTCGACATCAAACCGAGCAAACTTGGACCGGTATTTCTCAGAAGGAGTCACATTAGACTCGGAACCGTGAGCAAGGTTCATACCAGATGCATGCATACCATCCTTAAGAGTCTTCATGCCCTTCTTCCTAGACTTGTGCTCCACCCACTGCTTCTTGTGCATATCTTGCTGCAGATGATAACCCACAAGTATAGGGGATCGCAACAGTTTTCGAGGGTAGAGTATTCAACCCAAATTTATTGATTCGACACAAGGGGAGCCAAAGAATATTCTCAAGTATTAGCAGTTGAGTTGTCAATTCAACCACACCTGGATAACTTAATATCTGCAGCAAAGTACTTAGTAGCAAAGGAGTATGGAAGTGGCGGTAACGGTGGCAAAAGTAACAGTAGTAGTTTTGTAGTAATTATAACAGTGGCAACGGAAAAGTAACTAAGCGGAGAACAATATGTGAAAAGCTCATAGGCATTGGATCGGTGATGGAGAATTATGTCGGATGTGATTCCTCATGCAATAGTTATAACATAGGGTGACATAGAACTAGCTCCAATTCATCAATGTAATGTAGGCACGTATTCTGAATATAGTCATACGTGCTTATGGAAAAAAACTTGCATGGCATCTTTTTTCCTACCCTCCCGTGGCAGCGGGGTCCTATTGGAAACTAAGGGATATTAAGGCCTCCTTTTAATAGAGTACCGGACCAAAGCATTAACACTTAGTGAATACATGAACTCCTCAAACTACGGTCATCATCGGGAGTGGTCCCGATTATTGTCACTTCGGGGTTGCCGGATCATAACACATAGTAAGTGACTATTGACTTGCAAGATAGGATCAAGAACGCACATATATTCATGAAAACATAATAGGTTCAGATCTGAAATCATGGCACTCGGGCCCTAATGACAAGCATTAAGCATAGCAAAGTCATAACAACATCAATCTCAGAACATAGTGGATACTAGGGATCAAACCCTAACAAAACTAACTTGATTACATGGTAAATCTCATCCAACCCATCACCGTCCAGCAAGCCTACGATGGAATTACTCACGCACGGCGGTGAGCATCATGAAATTGGTGATGGAGGAAGGTTGATGATGACGACGGCGACGGATTCCCCGCTCCGGAGCCCCGAACGGACTACAGATTAGCCCTCTCGAGAGAGATTAGGGCTTGGAGGCGGCTCCATATCGTAAAACGCGATGAATCCTTCTCTCTGATTTTTTTCTCCCCGAACGTGAATATATGGAGTTGGAGTTGAGGTCGGTGGAGCACCAAGGGGCCCACGAGGCAGGGGGCGCGCCCAGGGGGTAGGCGCCCCCCCACCCTCGTGGATAGGGTGTGAGCCCCCTGGCCTTGATTCTTTCGCCAGTATTTTTATTAATTCCAAAAATATTCTCCGTGAAGTTTCAGGTCATTCCAAGAACTTTTATTTCTACACAAAAGTAACACCATGGCAATTCTGCTGAAAACAGCCATCCGGTTAGTTCCATTCAAATCATGCAAGTTAGAGTCCAAAACAAGGGCAAAAGTGTTTGGAAAAGTAGATACGATGGAGACGTATCAGCAGACAGTACATGGTCTTGAGAAGACGCCAAAGTTTGTTGCTCCTCCTTGATCCGGAGTCACTAGGCTCCCCACGACGAAAAGCATGAGAGTGAGAGCGAAGTTCAAAGTGGGCTGCATCTCCAGCATGTAACTCCTCCTCATCATCATCATCACCCTCATTAATATTTGCCTTGCCCTTCTTAACCAACAATTTAACACTGGAATGAACAGTCAGACGCCGACCAGCAAATGCTTCAGGAGCAATCTCAGTAATCAGGGCAGTGATATAGGGAGCATAGATCAGAACCTTGCGGTTCATCACCACACTATACATTTCATGCCACATAAAATCCATCACATCAATGGGACCCTGCTCGGAGTTGTGACAAGTGTAGTGAAGAAGGTTGATGAGGTGTCCACGAATCTTGTTTTTGTCACCCACTTTGACGGCAAGAATTTCCCGAAAGATCTGGTGCATGATATCATAAGCAAAAGATGACCAACAGAGCCAACCTTGCTGGAAGGAGGATATAAATCAGCCAAGTGAAGAGCCTGATAGACCCCTTTGTCATGGATCATGTAGCCACGGTCAATAGTAGTGTTCGTATACTCATATCCCAACAGACTAGCCAGTACGAAGAAGGGGACAGAGCACTTCTCCTCACCACTCATCCAAGTGAGAGTGTGCTGCATATCAGTCCCAAAATGCATAGTGGCATAGAATCGAGCCACAAGAGGTGGAGGCACATCATGTTGAAAATGCATATGCAGAAGGAGGTTGAACTTGACACACATGCCCTGGATCCCATCAAAATAAGTAGAATTTGTGGGAGTCTTGTCAAAGTGAGCAATGTTGATACACTTCTAAATGACACACTTGTTGACAAACTGAGAAAAGATCTCCTCATAGTTGCATTGCTGGAATAGTGTCCAAAACTTGGGATTAGCCACATTGTCACGGTCGTGGCGATAAGGATTGACTCGGCGAAGAGCAATCCACTCAGGTGCGGGCATCTCCCTCATTGTGACTGGCTGAGGAGGATGAGGTTGAACATTAGCTGCCTTGGCCTTCTTGGATGCAGTATTCCGCTTCTTGGATTGTACGGGAGCAGCAGGAGGAGATGCACTGTCTTCAGCCACAACATCTTCCTCAAGATGGCAGTCAAACATGTTCTCGCGCCCCAAAACAATAGCCCTTGTCTTCTTGACCCGCTCTTTAGATTTCCATTCATACACCTTTGATGGGCGAGCACCGCTGACAGAGATGAGAGAAATAGCATGGGGAAAGAATAAGTGCACAAGCTTCAAAAAGAAATCAAAGAATCTCATTATGCAAAAATATGAAGGATTCTGCTTAGACCGGAAGGTCCGGTCGGACCGGAAGTTCCGGGGGGGGGGGGGGTCCGAAAGTTCTGGCCGATGGAAGTACCGGTTCGGATCTAGACGAGAAACCCTAGCGAGGCCGGAAGTTCCGGGCACCAGCACGGTCCTAGGTCTCCTTCCGATCTAAGACAGGGACAAGCATCTATCGAACAATGGAGACGAATGGAAAGGGAGTACTGCAGATCTAATGTTGACGTAGTACGAGAGATTTGGCGCTTGTGTTTATACTAATACCATAAGCTTCACTACAATCCCTAGGAGAGAGTCCAGAGAGAAGGCAGAGAAAGAGCTTATGTTACCTTCCTCCATGGAGATGGCTGATACGTCTCCAACGTATCTATAATTTTTGATTGTTCCATGCTATTATATTATGTGTTTTGAATGTTTATGGGCTTTATTTTCCACTTTTATATTATTTCTGGGACTAACCTATTGACCCAGAGCCTAGTGCCAGTTCCTGTTTTTTTCTCCTTGTTTCAGTGTTTCGAAGAAAAGGAATATCAAACGGAGTCGAAACATAATGAAACCAACTAGAGAAGTTATTTTTGGAAGGAAAGCTACCGGAAAAACTTGGAGTGCACGTCAGGAAAGAGACGAGGGAGCCACGAGGCAGGGGGCGCGCCCACCCCCCTAGGGCGCGCCCTCCACCCTCGTGGGCCCCTCGTGGCTCCCCTGACGTACTTCTTTCACCCATATATACCCACGTACCCTAAAACTATCGAGGAACAGAATAGATCGGGAGTTCCGCTGCCGCAAGCCTCTGTAGCCACCAAAAACCAATCGGGACCCTGTTTGACACCTGCCGAGGGGGATCCTCACCGTGGCCATCTTCATCATCCCGACGCTCTCCATGACGCAGGAGGGAGTAGTTCACCCTCGGGGCCGAGGGTATGTATCAAGAGCTATGTGTTTGATCTCTCTCTCTCTCTCTCTCTCTCTCTCTCTCTCTCGTGTTCTTGATTTGGCACGATCTTGATGTATAACGAGCTTTGCTATTATAGTTGGATCTTATGTTGCTTCTCCCCCCTCTACTCTCTTGTAATGGATTCAGTTTTCCCTTTGAAGTAATCTTATCGGATTGAGTCTTTATTGATTTGGGAACACTTGATGTATGTCTTGCCGTGCGTATCTGTGGTGACAATGGGATATCACGTGATTCACTTGATGTATGTTTTGGTGATCAACTTATGGTTCCGCCCATGAACCTATGCATAGGGGTTGGCACTCGTTTTCGTCTTGATTCTCCGGTAGAAACTTTTGGGCACTCTTTGAGGTTCTATGTGTTGGTTGAATAGATGAATCTGAGATTGTGTGATGCATATCGTATAATCATACCCACGGATACTTGAGGTGACATTGGAGTATCTAGGTGACATTAGGGTTTTGGTTGATTTGTGTCTTAAGGTGTTATTCTAGTACGAACTCTAGGGCTGTTTGTGACACTTATAGGAATAGCCCAACGGATTGATTGAAAGAATAACTTTGAGGTGGTTTCGTACCCTACCATAATCTGTTCGTTTGTTCTCCGCTATTAGTGACTTTGGAGTGACTCTTTGTTGCATGTTGAGGGATAGTTATATGATCCAACTATGTTATTATTGTTGAGAGAACTTGCACTAGTGAAAGTACGAACCCTAGGCCTTATTTCCTAGCATTGCAATACCGTTTACGCTCACTTTTACCACTTGTTACCTTACTGTTTTTATATTTTCAGATTACAAAACCTATATGTACCATCCATATTGCACTTGTATCACCATCTCTTCACTGAACTAGTGCACCTATACAATTTACCATTGTATTGGTTGTGTTGGGGGCACAAGAGACTCTTTGTTATTTGGTTGCAGGGTTGTTTGAGAGAGACCATCTTCATCCTACGCCTCCCACGGATTGATAAACCTTAGGTCATCCACTTGAGGGAAATTTGCTACTGTCCTACAAACCTCTGCACTTGGAGGCCCAACAACGTCTACAAGAAGAAGGTTGCGTAGTAGACATCAAGCTCTTTTCTGGCGCCGTTGCCGGGGAGGTGAGTGCTTGAAGGTATATCTTTACATCTTGCACTCGAATATTTTTGTTTCTTGTTTTATCACTAGTTTAGTTTATAAAAGAAAACTAAAAAATTGGTATTGAGTTTGTCTCATATGCTTCATATTTTTAATATCTTTCGTGAGTATGATGGAAAGGAAAATTGTGCCAAAGTGTTAGAAGAAGAATGCATTAAAATGTTTGGCACCAAATCTTTGAATGATGAGCATGATTGCAATGTTGTTAGTATGAACTCCTTGAATATCCATAGTACTAATGATGATTGCACTAGTTATGATGAAAATGCCTCCTATAAACATGTCAATTTTTGTGGAGTGCATTGGGTTTGCAAGTACACACCAAATAGGGAATATAGATATTGCAAGAGGCATAAGTATTTAGAAACAAAATTGTTGCAAGAAAGTCTTGATGATTGCGCTGAAAGATTCAATATTTATCGCGCCCCTTGTGAAATTTGCAATGAACATGGTCATTTAAAGCTCCAATGCTATTTGTTTCATGATCAAGTCGTATCCAAAAATTGTGATAATTTGATTACCCTTGAGCATAATAAAGAGCTTAGTCTTCTTTTGGGGTATGAGGAAATGAAATGTACAACTGAGGGTATTCCAAAGTTTAATCTCGATAGATTTCTTGATTTTGATCTAGAGAAGATTTATATGTATTGTGCGGTGAATTGCATTGAAAATCCTTATATTGCCAATTACATAAAGAAAAGAAAAGAAATAGAAGTTGAAGAGAATGCTAACGAAAGGGAATAGACTTCCCAATATTCTCCTATTATTTCTTATGATGAATCAGGTAACGAGGAGGAGCCTTCTATTCCACCAATCTCATTTATAAGGAGCTCCAAAAAGAGGATTGAACCCACGCATGATGTGGTGAAAAAGAAGAAAAGAAAAAGGAAGAGAGGTAAAAAGGTATCCCTCCCAAATAATGTTGCTCCTATTATTGTTATGCCTCATGAAAATGAATCAAAAATAATTGTGGAAGATGATGCACTTGATGATGATCTAGTTATGCCTATTGCTTGTTGTGATGATTATGATTGGGAAGATAATGATACTCCTTATGATCTTGAAAATCTTTTTGGCACTTGCTTGGAAGAATATAATAATTGCTATACTATTGGTGTTATCCATACTATTAATGATGAGAGTGATTATGCTTATGATATGAAAAGGCCCAAGCTTGGGGAAGCTATGTTTGATGAAGATGATGTTTCTGAGAATATATTTGCTGCAATTAATGTTTGTCCCAAGCTTGGGGATGCTATGTTTAATAATGATGATATTTTTAGCCTCCCAAGTTTTGATATGCAAAGTTGTTATGATGATAGCATGCCTTCTACCTATGATGATTATATTGATGAAAGTGGGTTTGGAAGAGTGTCAACTTTAGGAAGTAGTGATCCCACAATATTGGAGGATGTTGAATCTTATAATATTTATGAAAGTGGATTTGGAGAGGTCATGACTTTATTTAGTGATGTATCCACTATCTTGGAAGAGGTTTCAATCGATTATGATGAGAACAAAGTTGCTACTTATGATGATTATTGTGATGAAACTTATGCTATAAAAAGTAGTGATGATTATATTTGTAAAACTTGTCATGATTATGATTACCCTTTTTCTGAACATTACTCTTTTAATGTGGAATCAATTTATAGTATTCAAGTCTCTTATGATACTCCCACTATTTCGAATGAGAAGAATTTTGCTTATGTGGAGAGTAGTAAAATTTCAATGCTTGTAGATCATGAAAAGAATGCTTTAGGTGCTAGTTATATTGTTGAATTCATTCATGATGCTACTGAAAATTATTATGAGGGAGGAATATATGCTTGTAGGAATTGCAATAATATCAAGTTTCTTCTCTATGTGCTTAAAGTTTGAAGTTATGCTTGTTTTGCCTTCCTATGCTAGTTGATTATTATTCCCATAAGTTGTTTGCTCACAAAATCCCTATGCATAGGAAGTGGGTTAGACTTAAATGTTCTAGTCATATTCTTCATGATGCTCTTTTTGCATTTCAATTCTTATCTTTTATGTGACATCATTGAAATCATCATGCCTAGCTAGGGGCGTTAAACGTTAGCGCTTGTTGGGAGGCAACCCAATTTTATTTTAGTTTCTTGCTTTTTGGTTCTGTTTAGTAATAAATAATCCATCTAGCTTCTGTTTAGATGTGGTTTTGTGTTTTAATTAGTGTTTGTGCTAAGTAGAACCTTTGGGAAGACTTGGGTAAAGTCTTTATGACCATGCTGTAAAAAAACAGAAACTTTAGCGCTCACGAGATTAGCTAAAACGTTTTACTGGAGAGTGCTATATAGTTTATTCTTTTTGGAGATGATTACTAGAAAAATTCCGCATGTCCACCAATTTATTTTGGAATTTCTGGAGTTCCAGAAGTTTGCGTTAGTTACAGATTACTACAGACTGTTTTGTTTTTGACAGATTCTGTTTTTAGTGTGTTGTTTGCTTATTTTGATGACTCTATGGCTAGTAAAATAGTTTATAAACCATAGAGAAGTTGGAATACAGTAGGTTTAAAACCAATATAAATAAATAATGAGTTCATTACAATACCTTGAAGTGGTGTTTTCTTTTCTTTCGCTAACGGAGCTTACGAGTTTTCTGTTAAGTTTTGTGTTGTGAAGTTTTCAAGTTTTGGGTAAAGATTCGATGGACTATGGAACAAGGAGTGGAAAGAGCCTAATCTTGGGGATGCCCAAGGCACCCGAAGGTAATATTCAAGGATAACCAAGCGTCTAAGATTGGGGATGCCCCGGAAAGCATCCCCTCTTTCGTCTTCGTTCATCGATAACTTTACTTGAAGCTATATTTTTATTCACCACATGATATGTGTTTTTGCTTGGAGCGTCATGTCATTTTCTTTTGTTTTGCTTGCTGTTTGAATAAAATACCAAGATCTGAAATTATTAAAATGGGAGAGTCTTCACATAGTTGCATAATTATAGTTTTGCTCTAGTACTTCACTTATATCTTTTAGAGCACGGTGGTGGATTTGTTTTATAGAAACTATTGATCTCTCATGCTTAACTTAGATTATTTTGAGAGTCTTAAATAGCATGGTAATTTGCTTAAATAATCCTAATATGCTAGGTATTCAAGATTAGTAAAAACTTTCTTATGAGTGTGTTGAATACTAAGAGAAGTTTGATGCTTGATAATTGTTTTGAGATATGGAGGTGATAATATCGAAGTCGTGCTAGTTGACTAGTTGTGAATTTGAGAAATGCTTGTGTTGAAGTTTGCAAGTCCCATAGCATGCACGAATGGTAAACGTTATGTAACAAATTTGAAACATGAGGTGTTATTTGATTGTCCTCCTTATGAGTGGCGGTCGGGGATGAGCGATGGTCTTTTCCTACCAATCTATCCCCCTAGGAGCACGCACGTAGTGCTTTGGTTTTTGATGACTTGTAGATTTTTGCAATAAGTATATGAGTTCTTTATCACTAATGTTGAGTCCATGGAATATACGCACTCTCACCCTTCCATCATTGCTAGCCTCTTCAGTGTCGTGCATTGCCCTTTCTCACATTGAGAGTTGGTGCAAACTTCGCCGGTGCATCCAAACCCCGTGATATGATACGCTCTTTCACACATAAACCTCCTTATATATTCCTCAAAACAGCCACCATACCTACCTATTATGGCATTTCCATAGCCATTCCGAGATATATTGCCATGCAACTTTCCACCATTCCGTTTATCATGACACATCATTCATTGTCATATTGCTTAGCATGATCATGTAGTTGACATTGTATTTGTGGCAAAGTCACCATTCATAATTCTTTCATACATGTCACTCATGAGTCATTGCACATCCCGGTACACCGCCGGAGGCATTCATATAGAGTCATACCTTATTCTAGTATCGAGTTGTAATCATTGAGTTGTAAATAAATAGAAGTGTGATGATCATCATTTTCTAGAGCATTGTCCCAAGTGAGGAATAAAAAAAAGAGAAAGGCCATAAAAATGAGAGAAAAAGAGAGAAGGGACAATGCTATTAATCTTCATGATAGAGAGTCTCTTGTTTTGTCACTTTCATATACTAGTGGGAATTTTTCATTATAGAACTTGGCTTGTATATTCCAACAATGGGCCTCCTCAAGTGCCCTAGGTCTTCGTGATCAAGCAAGTCTGATGCACACCCACTTAGTTTCTTTTGTTGAGCCTTCATATATTTATAGCTCTAGTGCATACGTTGCATGGCAATCCCTACTCCTCTCATTAACATCAATCGATGGGCACCTCCATAGCTCATTGATTAGCCTCATTGATGTGAGACTTTCTCCCTTTTTGTCTTCTCCACATAACCCCCATCATCATATTCTATTCCACCCATAGTGCTATGTCCATGGCTCACGCTCATGTATTGCATGAAGGTTTATAAGTTTGAGATTACTAAAGTATGAAACAATTGCTTGGCTTGTCATCGGGGTTGTGCATGATGAGAGCATTCTTGTGTGACGAAAATGGAGCATGACTAAACTATATGATTTATTAGGGATGAACTTCTATCTTGAATCTTACGGATCTGAATATTCATACCACAATTAAGAAGAATTACATTGAAATTATGCCAACTACCATTCCACATCAAAAATTCTTTCTTTTATCATTTACCAACTCGAGGACGAGCATGAATTAAGCTTGGGGATGCTGATACGTCTCCAACGTATCTATAATTTTTTATTGTTCCATGCTATTATATTATGTGTTTTGGATGTTTATGGTCTTCATTTTCCACTTTTATATTATTTTTGGGACTAACCTATTGACCCAGAGCCCAGTGCCAGTTCCTGTTTTTTCCCTTGTTTCAGTGTTTCGAAGAAAAGGAATATCAAACGGAGTCGAAACGGAATGAAACCAACTAGAGAAGTTATTTTTGGAAGGAAAGCTACCGGAAAAACTTGGAGTGCACGTCATGAAAGAGATGAGGGAGCCACAAGGCAGGGGGCGCGCCACCCCCCTAGGGTGCGCCCTCCACCCTCGTGGGCCCCTCGTGGCTCCCCTGACGTACTTATTTCACCCATATATACCCACGTACCCTAAAACTATCGAGGAACAGAATAGATCGGGAGTTCCGCCGCCGCAAGCCTCTCAGAAGCCACCAAAACCAACCGGGACCCTGTTCAAGACCTGCCGGGAGGGATCCCTCACCGGTGGCCATCTTCATCATCCCGGCGCTCTCCATGACGAGCAGGGAGTAGTTCACCCTCGGGGCTGAGGGTATGTACAAGTAGCTATGTGTTTGATCTCTCTCTCTCTCTCTCTCTCTCTCTCTCCTGTTCTTGATTTGGCACGATCTTGATGTATCACGAGCTTTGCTATTATAGTTGGATCTTACGTTGCTTCTCCCCCTCTACTCTCTTGTAATGGATTGAGTTTTCCCTTTGAAGTAATCTTATCGGATTGAGTCTTTAATGATTTGAGAACACTTGATGTATGTCTTGCCGTGCGTATCTGTGGTGACAATGGGATATCACGTGATTCACTTGATGTATGTTTTGGTGATCAACTTGCGGGTTCCGCCCATGAACCTATGCATAGGGGTTGGCACACTTTTTCGTCTTGATTCTCCGGTTGAAACTTTTGGGCACTCTTTGAGGTTCTATGTGTTGGTTGAATAGATGAATCTGAGATTGTGTGATGCATATCGTATAATCATACCCATGGATACTTGAGGTGACATTGGAGTATCTAGGTGACATTAGGGTTTTGGTTGATTTGTGTCTTAAGGTGTTATTCTAGTACAAACTCTAGGGTTGTTTGTGGCACTTATAGGAATAGCCCAACGGATTGATTGGAAAGAATAACTTTGAGGTGGTTTCGTACTCCTACCATAATCTCTTCGTTTGTTCTCGCTATTAGTGACTTTGGAGTGACTCTTTGTTGCATGTTGAGGGATAGTTATATGATCCAACTATGTTATTATTGTTGAGAGAACTTGCACTAGTGAAAGTATGAACCCTAGGCCTTATTTCGTAGCATTGCAATACCGTTTACGCTCACTTTTACCACTTGTTACCTTGCTGTTTTTATATTTTCAGATTACAAAAACCTATATCTACCATCCATATTGCACTTGTATCACCATCTCTTCGCCGAACTAGTGCACCTATACAATTTACCATTGTATTGAGTGTGTTGGGGACACAAGAGACTCTTTGTTATTTGGTTGCAGGGTTGTTTGAGAGAGACCATCTTCATCCCTCGCCTCCCACGGATTGATAAACCTTAGGTCATCAACTTGAGGGAAATTTTCTACTGTCCTACAAACCTCTGCACTTGGAGGCCCAACAAGTCTACAAGAAGAAGGTTGTGTAGTAGACATCAATGGCGGAGAACACACGAGATGCCCTCCAAACACGACGAAGGGGAGGAAGGGCCGGAGGTTCCGGGGGCCGGCACCTCGCCCGGAAGTCATCGATGGGAGAGGGGCGCCGCTGGGAGAGAGAGCAGAGGGAGGGACAGAGGAAAGGGGGAGAATACCCCTTTGTCATCCCCTGCCCACCGTTATGTGCCCCAAAACCCGCGATGCTCGGAAGTTCAGACTCGCCCGGAAGTTCCGGGATGTCCAGAGAGAACACGGTCTCTTTGAATTCCCGAGAACTAGAGGGAGGGAGTCCCAAAGCTTCCAGAACCACCACAAACCCAATCAACATTTATATAGTAGGACGAAGCTTGTGAACCAAGACAAATATTAGAGGGTTTAGAGATGAGAGAGGCTTAGGTAGAACCTGAGTAATGGGAAAAACGATCGACAACACTCTGTCAGCAAAAAGGGAGAAAACAACCATAGAGACAAAAATGAGATAAAACACCATGAGAGATGAAGAAGATCCAACCTCTCGACACTACAAAATAGATACACTTCTGTGATGATACGTGTTTGTCATAGTAGGTCAAGTTTTCTGTCATGCATGTACATCCATGACAATTTTATGACAGAATCAAGATAGTCATACTTGTGCTGTCGTAGAAGTGTTACATGACATTACCAAAATTATCATCACAGAAGTGTCCACTTCCATGACGATAAATTGCGCGTCACAGAAGTGCTTTCGTCAAGGGTGACCGACACATGGCATCCACCGTAACGGAACGCCGTTAAGCTATCGGGTCCGGTTTTGGATCCGATAACCCGTTAACAGCCCCGACCAATGGGGATTTTCCACGTGTAAAATCATCATTGGCTGGAGGAAACACGTGTTGGCTCACCGTTGGGACAGATGTCATCCACTCACTGGACCCAAAGCGCCTATGATACGTCGACACGTGGCATGGCCCAACAGAGGCCAATTCCTGTGAAAAGGCCAGCCCGTTTGACTTGGTCAAAAGGTGGCGGGCCGGCCCACGGCAAGCCTGTTAACGGCCTGTTCGCATATAGCCCATTTACAGCCCGCTAACCCAGGGCCCATTTACGGCCTATCCGAATTAGGCCCAGTAGCGTCATCTGGGCCGTCCAATATAATTCCAGCCTGTTTTAACTTCCGATCCCATGTATGGCCCATGACGTATTTTGGCCCATATGAGTCCCTTTGTAACTCTTGGCCCATTAATGGCCCGTGGTGAAACCGGCCCGTAATGAACAGTGTATCACTTTATACCCGCTAGCGGCCCATTATTCCATTGGGTCGTTTCTAGCCCGTGTTACCTTTTGGCCTTCTGAGGGCCCATTTATTCTTGGGCTCATTTCCAACATTCGGTTACTTACGGCCCATTACTGGCCTTTTCTGCTTGTGGGCCAAATTCAACCCGTGGATACAGTCGGCCCATTTGTGGCCCGTTAATCTATTGGCCCATTTTCATAGCATCATCAAATACAGCCTTTTAACGGCCCGTTATGGTCAGCCCATAAAACGTATGATTTCCACTCTAGCCCGTTTACGGCCCCTTATACGGCCCTTACAAGGCCCATAGATGAGATGGCCCATAGAAGGCCCATGTATCCTACGGGACGTAGAAGGCCCATTGACCCAACGGCCCATAGAAGGCCCGCTGATCCGACGGCCCATAGAAGGCCCATGGATTCGATGGCCCATAGAAGGCCCATGGATCCGACGACCGATAGAAGGCCCACGGATCCGACAGCCCATAGAAGGCCCACGGATCCGACGGCCATAGAAGGCCATGGATCGTCCGTCCCGTAGATGGCCCATGGATCGTCTGACTGTGGAGGCCATGGTCACTACAACGCTTGGGCGAGTTGCCCCCATTTGAACGATATAGCATATTCAAAGAATTATCCTACTCTATACTATCACCTCTAAAAACACACACTATACAATAAAGAGACTAAGGCATATAAACGTAGAATAATCCTACACTATACAATAAAGAAATTACAGCCGATTATACCCACTGGGCATTATGGTTCGGCACCAGTGATAATAAAGCATACACAAACAACAAATTAAATACACTGGGCAAATACAGCTCATACATCATGGACGCGCATCAACATAACTTACCATTTGAACTGTAATCTCTTCAGAAAATAGGATTGGCCGGATTTAGATAGCACAAATTTCAGTATGCAAAATCTCCAATTCCTTCATTGTTACCTCAGTCTCTTGTTTCATTTTTGACTCCTGCATTTAATACCTGCATGTCCAGTCTCAACTTGTTGATTGTACGTTCAGAATCATGTACACGTTGTCTTGCCACCTCTAGTTGATGCTCAAGAACATCAGCACATTCCAATTCCAATCCATAATCATTCGGTAACAACCATGCCGCACTGCTCGCAGATCTTTGTGTTGATGTCACTTCATCCTGAAATGTTTTTGTAAGTACACATGACTAATGCAAAAATATAGTTACAACAGTGAAGCGAGCAAGACAGACTATTTTGTACATGGCAAAACAGGACTAACAATAATGTTACACATCATGAAGCATAAGCAGGTGATATTTTAAAAATTATAAAAAGGTAGTCTGTGCAGCCTGTATACAGAAATCTCTCTTAGCTCACCAGAGGAGCATGATGTTGGGGCCCAATCCAAAACACAAACAAGTTACAAATTCTGACAACACGTTTCGTAGAAGTAAGCAAGCAGTTGGCCATTATGTAGCTCAATTAAAGTCTTAGGGAGCATAATGAATAGCAGAGGGTTTCATACAAACATACTACAGCAAGCAAAACTATGCAATCATTAGCCTAGTATAAACTAGATTGTGAGCCTCATGCAATAATAGTTGGTTAATAGACTTCAAAGCTTCAGGCACACTCGGCAGAGTAGTTAAATGGTAAGGCCTTTAATTATGTCAACTAATAGTTATACAAGTACCCAACATCAGGCATCATTCTTTGGGCATCTCATTAACTGAGGACAAATAAAGCAATTGAAAAGAGCAAATTAACTATGCCTGAAACAAACAAGGAATTGAACTGTTGAGTTGGATACAATGACTTACCTTAACATGTTGAAGAGGCTCAGTGCAGCTCCTACTTCTCTTGCAAGGATCCTTCCTAACATCTTATACTTGGAAATCCTCAATCTTATCTTCATTGCACCCCCTCTGCAAGTTGACACAAACTAGTTACTCGTCTCCTTAGAAGATAAATATGCATACTTTCCACCAGTGAACACAAAAGGATGAGATTATAACAAAACAACACCACATAATGAAACATGCCGCATCTCTTGCACTTGCACACAATGAAATGAGCATTTACTATGTCTGCACTATGTAAAAACTAGGCATACCTTCGAACTAGATCTCCAGGTACTCTTGCAGAGCCTACTTTAGTGTACAACCAAACCTTTATGTCACCTATCAGTTAGAAAAGGCCCCACTACAGCAGCCCTTAGTGTTTAAATCATTGACAAGCTCTATTAGAGTGTTAGGTCAAGAACAACAAGTAATCAAAGCAAACAGTCCTAGTATGGTTGGCTGATGCAAACAAGCAATTGAACAGATGTGTGAGCAAATCTTACATATCAAGAAAAGAAGCAAAGAAGGAGGCTTAAAGACCATCACTTTCGTGACCAGATTTAAGGGGCATTTAAACATCATGTGCAACATATGAATTAACATAAACATCGCATATTCCAGATTCTACAATGGAATGCACATGTATTAGGTTATGCCATGTATGATGATGCCTAAATGTACACTATAGCAGGCAGGAGTGATTCGTCATTGCACGCACAATTGAATTGCAGGTTAAGGGCTAGTTCTATCCTGCCTTTTTAGGGCTTATTGTCAAAATAAGCCATAAAAGATGTAAAGAAGTCATTTTTGAGTTACGGGCTTGGGCTTAACTAATTTCGCTTTGGAGGGGGTGTTTCGGGTAGAACCGCACTAAAAATTGAAGGGAAGGGGAATAGTGAAATGACTCTGTTGTCTGCCTAAATTACACTCAAAATGCAACTGGTGACACCCACGTCACATCTCACCCTCAAGTAAAAACAAGCACGCAAAGCGTTCATTGCCCTGCCCGCTTGCATCTCCTCTCCCCTTTCCCTCTACCTCGATCCCCTGCCTGCAGCACTAGGGTTCCTCCATCAAGCCGTCACATCGGTCCCATCTGGCCTGATCCTCGATGATGCTCTGTCCAGCTAGGCTACATGGCCGGCGGGTAGGGGCAAATCTCCCTGGCTGCTCCTCCCTCAGGCGCCGCCCCTCATTCTCATGGTCTCCAGCAGCTGCTCCACTTTGGTTTGTCCAACGCACTACTCCGGCAGGCGCTGCACAACTACGGCTGATGCCACACTACAGCAGGAGGCACCTTATTCCCCCTCCCCACCTCCCAGGTCGTGGCCTTGAGGTCCTGTTGAAGGATGAGCTCAACCAACAAGGTGAGGATCTCCTCTGATTTTTTGCCAAATTTTTATCATGATCCACTATATGATGAATTGCTATGAGCTGCTTCTGCTGCTGCTATATGATGCATTGCTATGAGCTGCTCTTGCTGCTGCTATATGATGAATTGCTATGAGCTGCTGCTGCTGCTATATGATGAATTGCTATGAGTTGCTGCTGCTGCTGCTGCTATATGATGAATTGCTATAAGCTGCTCCTGCTGCTGCTGTATGATGAATTGCTATGAGCTGCTCCTGCTGATGCTATATGATGAATTGCTAGGAGCTGCTCCTGCTGCTGCTATATGATGAATTGCTATGAGTTGCTCCTGCTGCTGCTATATGATGAATTGCTATGAGCTGCTGCTGGTATATGATGAATTGCACACGACTGCTGCTATTGCTGTATGATGAGTTGCTATGAGCTGTTGTTGCTGCTGCTATATGATGCTTTCAGGTGGTGCTGCTATATGATAATAACCAGCCACTTGGACCATCGAATTTCAATAAATAATTATTCTTCATTTAAATGTGGGTCATGCGTTTTTTGTTTAAATTAGGAAATGGGATGTCTATGGAAAACAATGACCAAAGTAGATTGTGCCAAGTAGATGGTATCTTTGTATTTGCATTTTGAGCAAATAGTGATGGTCTGTTTTCCTATCATATTAATTACTGCACTGGGTTCAATTTGTGATGTTTGCAAGTCAAATTTATTTTCATATGGGCAGCAAAATGAAAAAATATAATGCAATCTAGACTTTTCACTGATCATACCAAAGATAAGTGATGTCTCCTACACAACCTTCTTCTTGTAGACGTTGTTGGGCCTCCAAGTGCAGAGGTTTGTAGGACAGTAGCAAATTTCCCTCAAGTGGATGACCTAAGGTTTATCAATCCGTGGGAGGCGTAGGATGAAGATGGTCTCTTTCAAGCAACCCTGCAACCAAATAACAAAGAGTCTTTTGTGTCCCCAACACACCCAATACAATGGTAAATTGTATAGGTGCACTAGTTCGGCGAAGAGATAGTGATACAAGTGGAATATGGATGCTAGATATAGGTTTTTGTAATCTGAAAATATAAAAACAGCAAGGTAACTAATGATAAAAGTGAGCGTAAACGGTATTGCAATGCTATGAAACAAGGCCTAGGGTTCATACTTTCACTAGTGCAAGTTCTCTCAACAATAATAACATAATTGGATCATATAACAATCCCTCAACATGCAACAAAGAGTCACTCCAAAGTCACCAATAGCGGAGAACAAACAAAGAGATTATGGTAGGGTACGAAACCACCTCAAAGTTATTCTTTCTGATCGATCTATTCAAGAGTTCGTACTAGAATAACACCTTAAGACAAAAACCAACCGAAACCCTAATGTCACCTAGATACTCCAATGTCACCTAGATACTCCAATGTCACCTCAAGTATCTGTGGGTATGATTATACAATATGCATCACACAATCTCAGATTCATCTATTCAAACCAACACAAAGTACTTCAAAGAGTGCCCCAAAGTTTCTACCGGAGAGTCAAGACTAAAACCTGTGCCAACCCCTATGCATAAGTTCACGAAGTCACTGAACCCGCAAGTTGATCACCAAAACATACATCAAGTGAATCAATAGAATAACCCATTGTCACCACGGTTATCCCACGCAAGACATACATCAAGTGTTCTCAAATCCTTAAAGACTCAATCCGATAAGATAACTTCGACGGGAAAACTCAATCCATTACAAGAGAGTAGAGGGGGAGAAACATCATAAGATCCAACTATAATACCAAAGCTCGCGATACATCAAGATCGTACCAAATCAAGACAACGAGAGAGAGAGAGAGATCAAACACATAGCTACTGGTACATACCCTCAGCCCCGAGGGTGAACTACTCCCTCCTCGTCATGGAGAGTGCCGCGATGATGAAGATGGCCACCGGTGAGGGTTCCCCCCTCCGGCAAGGTGCCGGAACGGGTCGAGATTGGTTTTCGGTGGTTATAGAGGCTTGCGGCGGCGGAACTCCCGATCTATTCTGTTCCTTGATGTTTTTAGGGTATATGGACATATATAGGCGAAAGAAGTCGGTCAGGAGCCACAAGGGGCCCACGAGGGTGGGGGCTTGCCCAAGGGCAGGCGCGCCTCCCTGCCTTGTGGCCACCTCAAAGCTTCCCTGACATCTACTCCAAGTCTCCTGGATTGCTTCTGTTCCAAAAATAACGCTCCCGAAGGTTTCATTCTGTTTGGACTCCGTTTGATATTCCTTTTTTTCGAAACACTGAAATAGGCAAGAAAACAACAATTTGGGCTGGGCCTCCGGTTAATAGTTTAGTCTCAAAAATAATATAAAAGTGTTTAGTAAAGCCCATAACATCCAAAACAGATAATATAATAGCATGGAACGATCAAAAATTATAGATATGTTGGAGACGTATCATCATCCCCAAGCTTAATT
Organism: Aegilops bicornis; assembly: GCA_021605145.1. Classification (NCBI taxonomy): domain Eukaryota; kingdom Viridiplantae; phylum Streptophyta; class Magnoliopsida; order Poales; family Poaceae; genus Aegilops; species Aegilops bicornis. The sequence goes on along the minus strand of CM038673.1, from coordinate 562,539,143 downwards.
CCTGCTCGTCCTCGAGTAGGTAAATGATAAAAACAGAATTTTTGATGTGGAATGCTACCTAACATATTTATCAATGTAATCTCTCTTTATTGTGGCAAGAATATTCAAAACAAAAGTTGAATATTGACATGAAAACAATAATTCTTCAATCATACTAACAAAGCAATCATGTCTTCTCAAAATAACATGGCCAAAGAAAGCTATCCCTACAAAATCATATAGTATGGCTATGCTCTATCTTCATCGCACAAAATATTTAAATCATGCACAACCCCGATGTCAAGCCAAGCAATTGTTTCATACTTTTGATGTTCTCAAACTTTTTCAATCTTCACGCAATACATGAGCGTGAGCCATGGACATAGCACTATAGGTGGAATAGAATGGTGGTTGTGGAGAAGACAAAAAGGAGAAGATAGTCTCACATCAACTAGGTGTATCAACGGTCTATGGAGATGTTCATCAATAGATATCAATGTGAATGAGTAGGGATTGCCATGCAACGGATGCACTAGAGCTATAAGTGTATGAAAGTTCAAAAAGAAACTAAGTGGGTGTGCATCCAACTCGCTTGCTCACGAAGACCTAGGGCATTTTGAGGAAGCCCATCTTTGGAATATACAAGCCAAGTTCTATAATGAAAGATACCCACTAGTATATGAAAGTGACAACATAGGAGACTCTCTATCACGAAGATCATGGTGCTACTTTGAAGCACAAGTGTGGTAAAAGGATAGTAGCATTGTCCCTTCTCTCTTTTTCTCTCATTTTTTTGTTTTTTGGGTTTTTTTTTGGGCATTCTCTTTTTTTAATGGCCTCTCTCTATTTTTTCGTTCGGAGTCTCATCCCGACTTGTGGGGGAATCATAGTCTCCATCATCCTTTCCTCACTTGGGACAATGCTCTAATAATGATGATCATCACACTTTTATTTACTTACAACTCAAGAATTACAACTCGATACTTAGAACAAAATATGACTCTATATGAATGCCTCCGGCGGTGTACCGGGATGTGCAATGAATCAAGAGTGACATGTATGAAAGAATTATAAAGGTGGCTTTGCGACAAATACAATGTCAACTACATGATCATGCAAAGCAATATGACAATGATGAAGCGTGTCATAATAAAGAGAACGGTGGAAAGTTGCATGGCAATATAGCTCGGAATGGCTATGGAAATGCCATAACAGGTAGGTATGGTGGCTGTTTTGAGGAAGGTATATGGTGGGTGTTGATGACCCATAAGTATAGGGGATCTATCGTAGTACTTTCGATAAGTAAGAGTGTCGAACCCAACGAGGAGCAGAAGGAAATGATAAGCGGTTTTCAGCAAGGTATTCTCTGCAAGCACTGGAATATTAGGTAACAGATAGTTTTGTGATAAGATAATTTGTAACGAGAAACAAGTAACAAAAGTAAATAAAGTACAGCAAGGTGGCGCAATCCTTTTTGTAGCAAAGGACAAGCCTGGAGAAACTCTTATATAGAGAAAAGCGCTCCTGAGGACACATGGGAATTATCGTCAAGCTAGTTTTCATCACGTTCATATGATTCGCGTTCGGTACTTTGATAATTTGATATGTGGGTGGACCGGTGCTTGGGTGCTGCCCTTACTTGGACAAACATCCAACTTATGATTAACCCTTATTGCAAGCATCTGCAACTACAAAAGAAGTATTAAGGTAAACCTAACCATAGCATGAAACATATGGATCCAAATCAGCCCCTTACGAAGCAACGCATAAACTAGGGTTTAAGCTTACATCACTCTAGCAACCCATCATCTACTTATTACTTCCCAATGCCTTCCTCTAGGCCCAAACAATGGTGAAGTGTCATGTAGTCGACGTTCACATGACACCACTAGAGGAGAGACAACATACATCTAATCAAAATATCGAACGAATACCAAATTCACATGACTACTAATAGCAAGACTTCTCCCATGTCCTCGGGAACAAAGTAACTACTCACAAAGCATATTCATGTTCATAATCAGAGGAGTATTAATATGCATATAGGATCTGAACATATGGTCTTCCACCAAATAAACCAACTAGCATCAACTACAAGGAGTAATCAACACTACTAGCAACCTACAGGTACCAATCCTAGACTTAGAGACAAGAATTGGATACAAGAGATGAACTAGGGTTTGAGAGGAGATGGTGCTGGTGAAGATGTTGATGGAGATTGGCCCCTCCGATTAGAGGAGCGTTGGTGATGACGATGGCGATGATTTCCCCCTCCCAGAGGGAAGTGTCCCCGGCAGTCTGCCGGAGCCCTAGATTGGTTCCGCCAAGGTTCCGCCTCGTGGCGGCGGAGTCTCGTCCCGAAAGCTTGCTTATGATTTTTCTTCGGACGAAAGACTTCATATAGCAGAAGATGGGCACCGGAGGGCCAACAGGGGGCCCACGAGGCAGGGGCGCGCCCAGGGGGGTAGGGCGCGCCCCCACCCTCGTGGCCAGGGTGTGGGCCCCCTCTGGTATTTCTTCCGCTCAGTATTTTTTATTATTTCCAAAAATAACTTTCGTGGAGTTTCAGGACTTTTGGAGTTGTGCAGAATAGGTCTCTAATATTTGCTCCTTTTCCAGCCCAGAATTCCAGCTGCCGGCATTCTCCCTCCTTATGTAAACCTTGTAAAATAAGAGAGAATAGGCATAAGTATCGTGACATAATGTATAATAACATCCCATAATGCAATAAATATTGACATAAAAGCATGATTCAAAATGGACGTATCAACTCCCCCAAGCTTAGACCTCGCTTGTCCTCAAGCGGAAGCCGATAACGATAAATATGTCCAAATGTTTAGAGGTAGAGGTGTCGATAAAATAAAATATGGACATGAAGGCATCATGATTATCTATTATATATAAAAAGTATTTGATGGGTTCACCAGAAAAAAAGAAAATAATCTAGAAATTACCACAAAAAATAGAAACATCCAGCCGTTTATTTTATTGACTGAAATTATATAGCCATTAGATTAGAATTAAGTGAAAAAATTACCCACCGTTGCCATTATAAAGGTTATAAACATATTACCCACCATTGCCATTATAATGGTTAGCCAATCAGTTTCCTCCTGTCCCCCACGCCCAAGCTAAGGCAGTATATATAGAAACCCTATTAAAAAGAATACAGGGGCAGCCTTACGAAAAAAAGAGAATAGAAAATATTAGGATGATTAGAATCACCGCCGCCCGTCTTCACAGCCATGCTCTTGCTGCCCTCGGCAACATACGTCCTAGCCATAAGGAAGAGGTCGCGGCCCGTACGTCTATACAGAGCGCCAATCCAAGACGTATTTTCCAAATTGTTTAGGGTCATCCACTATCTCTTTCCTAGCAGGGCCTTCATCGTGGGATCTCAACCAGAATCCAAAAGGATTGCTTCAAGTACAGGACCGGCGAGAAATTATCATGGAGGAAGGTCAGGTATGGGGACGTGCTGGAGGTGGCCTCTAAGTTTGTTTTTTTCGAAAAGGGGGATTCCCCGGCCTCTGCATCAGCATGATGCATACGGCCATCTTATTAACCAAAAATTGTGCACAAAGTCTCGGCGTCTCAACAGTATCAAAATGAAAAAAGAAGAAAAGGCTCACACAGAACCTAAAGGCTAGATACACAAGCTAGCCTAACCACGGATACACCACAGCCGGTTGGCTCCAAATTAGACAGGTAAACTAATTGCCTATCCTATTACATGATCGCCATCCAAACCGGCTGAAGATATCCCGAGCTACCATCTCCCATCGGATAGCAGCAGTAACACAAAGCTCCCTGGCCTCCGTCGGAGTGAGTAGCGACCAGGAACGGATAAGTGCCGTAGCTCTGAAGATAACCTGCAAAACATGAATGTTTGTTGTTCTGTTAAAGACAAGATCATTTCTACAATTCCAAAGCACCCACACCAAAGCGCACACCCCCAAGCGAATATGTTTTGCTAACCCGGGCTCTACCCTGTTTAGCCATGTTCCAAACAACATGTTCACCGACCTTGGTGTAGGGATATTGAAAGCGACATGAATAGTCGTCCAGAGAATTCTAGCTAGTGGGCAATCAAAGAATAAATGTTTAATGGTTTCTCCCTGATCACGAAACTACACCTAGTAGGTCCTGTCCAATTGCGCTTTGTAAGATTGTCCTTAGTTAAGATGACTTGTTTATGTAGAAACCACATAAACACCTTGATCTTTAGAGGAACTTTGACATCCCACACATGCTTGGAAGTAGGAATCGAGCCCGAATTAATAACATCAACATACATTGATTTAACCGTGAAATCACCCGACCTAGTGAGATTCCAGCGCAGTTTATCAGGTTGTTGTGAAAGTTGTACTTGCATCAGTCTCCTAACTAGATGTAGCCACTCTTCCCAACGATTGCCCACTAGCGATCGTCTAAACTGAATATTCAGGGTATCGAAGAAAGACCGATGCAACCAGAGCTTCGCGCCTTCGTACTATACGATACAACGACGGATACTGGATTGCAAGGGGTGCATCTCCTAGCCACGTGTCCTCCCAGAATCTTGTGCTTGCACCATTGCCAACTATAAACTTTGACCTCTGAAACAATGAAGTCTTCACTTTCATAAGCCCTTTCCAAAAGGGTGAATGAGTTGGTCTAACCGAGACCTGAGCCAAAGTTTTGGTTTGGAGATACTTGTTACGAAGGATTTGGGCCCAAGTGGCATCAGTTCCTGAAGATAACTTCCACAACCACTTACTAAGAAGGCAGCGGTTCTTAACCTCGAGATTTTCAATCCCCGAACCCCCTTGGTCTTTCGGCCTACAAATGATATCCCATTTCGCTAACCGATATTTTCTCTTTAGTTCATCTCCCTGCCAAAAAAACCTCGATCGATATAGGTCCAGTCGTTTCCTAACACCAACTGGGACTTCAAAGAAGGACAAAAAGAACATAGGCATACTCGTGAGCACCGAATTAATAAGAATTAAACGGCCTCCATATGACAAGAGCTTACCCTTCCAACAACTTAGCTTCTTCTCGAATCGATCCTCAATACACTTCCATTCGTTGTTCGTAAGCTTACGGTGATGTATAGGAATTCCTAGGTATGTGAAAGGCAGCTCCCCCAATCCACACCCGAACAATTGCTTGTACGCCTCTTGTTCATCCTTGACTCTACCAAAGCAGAACAACTCGCTTTTGTGGAAGTTAATTTTGAGCCCACTCAATTGCTCAAACAAACAAAGCAATAGTTTCATATTTCTTGCTTTTACCAAGTCATGCTCCATGAAGATGATAGTGTCATCAGCGTATTGCAGAATGGAAATGCCTCCATCCACTAAATGCGGCACCAAGCCGCCTATTTGGCCAACTTCCTTAGCCCTCCCTAACAGAACCGCCAACATGTCCGCAACTATGTTGAACAGAATAGGGGACATCGGATCTCCCTGCCGCAAGCCCTTATGTGTCTGGAAGTAATGACCAACGTCGTCATTCACCTCTAAGTTTGTTTTATGGGTAAGAGTGTAGAAGCTGACGAGCCTCTAATCTACAAAATTTGGTGCCCATGAAAATCAGCCGGCGGCCCTGTCGACATGAAGACGCTCCAGCACATGGCGGCATGCTACAAGATATACCAACGGTTTGCCGGCGGCAGGAGCCAGGTTCATTCGATATGAAGCTTCCTCACATATTGACGTCATATTCATAACCTTGCTCGATCACCTGGTATGTGTGAGAGCGGAAATCATCTTGCCCGATGTAATGGACATGCATGCCAGATATTGTTGTAAGGGCGTGTCTCCGTTTACCTTGCATGAAGCTGCTGACTGATCGATGCAATACACGTAGGAAGCAAGGATTCCGAGAAGCAATAACCTTGATTGGAGTGGAGAAATTATTTTTTGCAATAGACCTGATTAGAGTAGAAACTGTAGAGTATTTTTCTTTTCTGCGTGCTTGGGAAGGCAAGCCAATAGGCAGAGTTTGCATCTGGACGGATGAAGTGGACGCACACATGAACACAACAGGGGGACATGAGGTATCAACCAACGCACAATCAGCTCGCACCTCACTGAAAGCACATGAAAGTAGCAGGCTAGCAGCTCACATCAGGGCGTACTGCGTACACCGTGAGTCGTGCGTACTGTAGTTCCAGGTTTGCAGTTCGACCATGACATGGACGCAGAGATCAGCTAGATTGAGAATTACGTGTGCAGCTTGCCGTAGACACTACATGTGCAGCTTGCCGAAGACTCCATACGTGACTCGTCGTTTCTCTGAGCGGCTCTCTCCTAAACTTCGTGATAACCTTTCGCTATAACAACAGGCCACAAGCTGCTGGAGACATAAATTGATGTTTCTCTTGGCTAGCTTTGCACCTGTATGTCTTGCACCTTGAGAAATCAATAGGGCTCAAAAACGAACATGTTGACAGGAAGTACGCGAGGATACATTGGCGATTGGAACGAGGAAGCGGCGCCGACGACAAGGTTAAGGACCTAATACGGATATTTTTCTGACAGGGTCGACTATAGACAATCCACGGTGACCTCCTGTTCGTTCGTCTACACTAACCCTCTAACTGCCTCATAATTCCCATGTAGTCTTCTCACATTATATGGAAAGAATTATATCTGGATAATTTACTATTTCCACGAATCGGCGTAGAAGAAGTGAATAAATTTTCATGTACTAATGACCAATTGCTTTGTGTAGATTTTACCATATAAGGATAGATCAGGCCATAATAATGAGCATATAGTTAGGTGGACAGTATATGTGTCGTTTTAGCTACCAGTTTAGTTATGGTAGGATTACCTTCATTGTACTGGAGTACCTTAACACGATTAATCTTATGGTAATTCCTATATCAGAACATGATATTCACTACTTTAGTGTTAAGGATAGCAGTTCAAAATAATGTGTGAGTTTCCTATGTTTTCAGTGAAAGCAAACAATCCAATTGGTAGATCATATAATTGTCTTCATTATTGGTAGTTTCGTCAATTTTGAAAACCGGAATCATATCAGTATAAGATTGGCTCGACTTTGCTATTCCCTTCACTTCCTATGCAAACCATGCTTTAGACAAGTTCCCACAATTGTTCGTAATGTTATTCACATTATGTAGAGACATGCGATAAGCCTGTAATGTCGCTGCATCCAAATGTATAGATCAGTTGCAGCGCATAATGATGATGAATTCCAGGACCTATGCTTCTTAAAAAAATATCAGAAAATTGTAGAAGGTTTGTAAGTGCTATACAAATTCAAAATGTCCATCTTGATTTTGAGGGGATATTAACATGACTGTAGTTACAATTTATATAATTTATATAACTCTTTGTTTAGAATTCAACACGTTTTTATCATTCTTACCATATATACATACAATTTATAGATTGTTACAATGTGTTTGTAGTTAACAATTGAACTTTGTTCAAAATTTTATCTAGGGTCAAATTAAGCATCAGTATTTTCCGCAAATGTTTGCGTCATTCTGCCTACATTGAATATGCGTGTGCTGTTCTAATTAAATTACCTCTCATGGTATTTGCGTGATAGACTCAGGTCCTTAAGTAAACATAATGCATGGATCATATTGCTGTGAACTACAATAACACACTTATTGCTAGATTTAAATAGACATTTAAACATATGTTTTTCTTAGTTGACATAATTTATAGTACAGTCAACATAGTTTCATAGCATTAAATGTGCCAGTACATGTGAGGCTATAGAAAATATTTCATTCTTCTATAGTATTGTTGTTATTTTACTATTACATATTTTCCTTTTCTTCAATAGATTTTTATGAAGTAGCTTCCATATATATGTCCTCTATAGAACATTGTCTCTATGACCTACAAAGGCATATTAATCTAGCACCATAATAGGAAAATAAATAATATTTATATAAGACTGTAATATTAATTCTGGTTATTTATCAGTACAAAAAAAGGGTCTTTCCGCTACAAGCACATGAACAGAAAGATTTCATCATTGATTGTCTTACTCAGGATAAACAAAGGAAATGGATGAATAGTAAAAAATAATATTTTCTTAACTACTTATACGAATAGAGTGCTAGATCTGGTCTTGATCGACAAAAAAAATTCGATTTGATGGTGTGCACTGAAACCATCGCATAAGCTATGCATAGACTAATTCAAGCACAAAAAAAATGAATAAGTGCTATCAGCATCACAATGACAAAATATAAATTGAAAGAATTTATGCCTACACACATTTGTATGTGTTTGTTCCATCCAACTACCGATCTTTCCTCACATGGTCAAGACAATTCAATCACAAACAATTAAGTGTTATCAAGCATCGCCATGACAAGATATATACTGAAAACACGTTCGGAAATATAAATATGTTGGAAATATTTATGACAATATTAATGGCGTTTGTATAGAGGTTGATATGTATGCATTAGTTGATTGGTCTTTAAACATTTGGGTATGATTATATGGATTTTGATATTTATTATTAAAGTTTCAAAAGTTATAGCCCGCGCATTGAGCGGGCCACTTTGCTAGTTCTCATAACAGCAACATATATGGATAATGTCATATGATTTCTTATGCTCAAGTAATAGTCTATTCACAATGCAAAGTATGAATCAGAAACTTTATTGAGAACTAACAAACTATATTCTCAGTCATTGAAGCAATTGCAATTTATCATAACATCAGAAAGATTCTATGTCAGAGCCTCTTAGCAAGTCCACATACTAAACTATCATTTAGTCTTTCACAATTGCTAACACTCACGCAATACTTGTGGTTACAGAGTTTTAATCGGACATAGAGAAAGATAGGGGCTTATAGTTTCGCCTCCCAACCTTTTACCTCAAGGATAATGTCAATAATAATAGTTCATGCTAACTTACATCCAATTAGATATATATATCAGGATCTTTCCAACACACTGTGCTTGCCAAAGGATAAAATGTACAAAGGAAAGGTGAAGATCACCATGACTCTTGCATAAGGTAGAAGATAAAAGTAAAAGATAGGCCCTTCGTAGATGGAGGCAGAGGTTGCCATGCGCTTTCAGGGTTGGATGCATAAAATCTTAATGCGAAAGAACATCACTTTATATTTCCACTTGTGATATGGACCTTTATTATGCAGTCCGTCGCTTTTATTTCTTCCACATCACAAGATCGTATAAAGCTTATTTCCTCCACACCAATCTATCATACATATTTAGAGAGTAATTTTTATTGCTTGCACCGATGACAACTTACTTGAAGGATCTTACTCAATCCATAGGTAGATATGGTGGACTTGTTGGGGAACGTAGTAATTTCAAAAAAATTCCTACGCACACGCAAGATCATGGTGATGCATAGGAACGAGAGGGGAGAGTGTGTCCACGTACCCTCGTAGACCGAAAGCGGAAGCGTTAACTGTACGCTGTTGATGTAGTCGTACGTCTTCACGATCCGACCAATCAAGTACCGAACGCACGTACGACACCTCCGAGTTCTGCACACGTTCAACTCGATGACGTACCTCGAACTCCGATCCAGCCGAGTGTTGAGGGAGAGTTTCGTCAGCACGACGATGTGGTGACGATGATGATGTTCTACCGACGCAGGGCTTCGCCTAAGCACCGCTACGATATTATCGAGGTGGATTATGGTGGAGGGGGGCACCGCACACGGCTAAGAGATCAAGAGATCAATTATTGTGTCTATGGGGTGCCCCCCTCCTCCGTATATAAAGGGGGAGGAGGAGAGGGCCTACCAAGGGGAGGAGGCGCGCCCAAGGGGGGCAATCCTACTCCAAGTAGGATTTTCCCCTCTTTCCTAGTCCAAGTAGGAGAGGGGAAGGAAGGAAAGGAGAAGGAGAAGGAAGGAGAGGGAGGAAAAGGAGGAAAGGGGGGCTGGCCCCCTAGTCCAATTCGGTTTGGGCTAGGGGGGCCGCGCGCCCTGCCTCCTCTCTTCCACCACTTGGCCCATGAGGCCCATTGCTTCTTCCTCGTATTCCCGTGACTCCTCGGTACCCCCGAAAATACCCGAATCACTCGGAACCTTTCCGATGTCCGAATATAGTCGTCCAATATATCGATATTTACGTCTCGACCATTTCGAGACTCCTCGTCATGTCCCAGATCTCATCCGGGACTCCGAACTACCTTCGGTACATCAAAACACATAAACTCATAATATAACCGTCATCGAACTTTAAGCGTGCGGACCCTACGGGTTCGAGAACTATGTAGAAATGACCGAGACACGTCTCCGGTCAATAACCAATAGCGGAACCTGGATGCTCATATTGGCTCCCACATATTCTACGAAGATCTTTATCGGTCAAACCGCATAACAACATACGTTGTTCCCTTTGTCATCGGTATGTTATTTGCCCGAGATTCGATCGTCGGTATCTCAATACCTAGTTCGTTACCGGCAAGTCTGTTTACTCGTTCTGTAATACATCATCCCGCAACTAACTCATTAGTTGCAATGCTTGCAAGGCTTATAATGATGTGCATTACCGAGTGGGCCCAGAGATACCTCTCCGACAATCGGAGTGACCAATCCTAATCTCGAAATACGCCAACCTAACAAGTACCTTTGGAGACACATGTAGAGCACCTTTATAATCACCCAGTTACGTTGTGACGTTTGGTAGCACACAAAGTGTTCCTCCGGTAAACGGGAGTTGCATAATCTCATAGTCATAGGAACATGTATAAGCCATGAAGAAAGCAATAGCAGAATACTAAACGATCGTGTGCTAAGCTAACTGAATGGGTCAAGTCAATCACATCATTCTCCTAATGATATGATACCATTAATCAAATTACAACTCATGTCAATGGCTAGGAAAAATAACCATCTTTGATCGACGAGCTAGTCAAGTAGAGGCATACTAGTGACACTCTGATTGTCTATGTATTCACACAAGTATTATGTTTCCGGTTAATACAATTCTAGCATGAATAATAAACATTTATCATGATATAAGGAAATAAATAATAACTTTATTATTGCCTCTAGGGCATATTTCCTTCAGTCCACCACTTGCACTAGAGTCAATAATCTAGTTCACATCGCCATGTGATTTAACATGAATGGGTCACATCTTTATGTGGTTAACACCCATAGTTCACATCGACATGTGACCAACACCCAAAGGGTTTACTAGAGTCAGTAATCTAGTTCACATCGCTATGTGCTACCACCCACAGAGTACAAAGGTGTGTCATGTTTTGCTTGTGAGATAATTTTATCCAACGGGTCTGTCACATTCAGATCCGTAAGTATTTTGCAAATTCCTATGTTTACAATGCTCTGCACGGAGCTACTTTAGCTGATTGCTCCCACTTTTCAATATGTATCTGGATTGTGACTTAGAGTCATCCAGATCTGTGTCAAAGCTTGCATTGATGTAACCCTTTACGACGAACCTTTTGTCACCTCCATTATCAAGAAACTTATCCTTATTCCACTAAGGACAAATTTGACCGCTGTTCAGTGATCTACTCCTAGATCACTATTGTACTCCCTTGCCAAAATTAGTGTAGGGTATACAATAGATCTGGTACACATCATGGCATACTTTATAGAACCTATGGCTGAGGCATAGGGAATGACTTTCATTCTCTTTCTATCTTCTGCCGTGGTCGGGCTTTGAGTCTTACTCAATTTCACACCTTGTAACACAGGCAAGAACTCTTTCTTTGACTGTTCCATTTTGAACTACTTCAAAATCTTGTCAAGGTATGTACTCATTGGAAAAACTTATCAAGCGTCTTGATCTATCTCTATGGATCTTGATGCTTAATATGTAAGCAGCTTCACCGAGGTCCTTCATGGAAAAACTCTTATTCAAGTATCCCTTTATGCTATCCACAAATTCTATATCATTTCCAATCAACAATATGTCATCCACATATAATATCAGAAATGCTACAGAGCTCCTACTCACTTTCTTGTAAATACAAGCTTCTCCAAAAGTCTGTATAAAACAATATGCTTTGATCAACTTATCAAAGTGTATATTCCAACTCCGAGATGCTTGCACCAGTCCATAGATGGATCGCTAGAGCTTGCATATTTTGTTAGCACATTTAGGATTGACAAAACCTCCTGGTTGCATCATATACAACTCTTCTTTAATAAATCCATTAAGGAATGCAATTTTGTTTATCCATCTGCCAGATTTCATAAAATGCGGCAATTGCTAATATGATTCAGACAGACTTTAAGCATCGATACGAGTGAGAAAATCTCATCGTAGTCAACACCTTGAACTGGTCGAAAACCTTTTGCGACAATTATAGCTTTGTAGATAGTAACACTACTATCAACGTCCGTATTCCTATTGAAGATCCATTTAATCTCAATGGCTCGCCGATCATTGGGCAAGTCAATCAAAGTCCATACTTTGTTCTTATACATGGATCTCATCTCAGATTTCATGGCCTCAAGCCATTTTGCGGAATCTGGGCTCATCATCGCTTCCTCATAGTTCGTAGGTTCGTCATGGTCAAGTAATATGACCTCCAGAATAGGATTACCGTACCACTCTGGTGCGGATCTCACTCTGGTTGACCTACGAGGTTCGGTAGTAACTCCATCTGAAGTTTCAAGATCATCATCATTAGCTTCCTCACAAATTGGCGTAGGAATCACTGGAACTGATTTCTATGATGAACTACTTTCCAATTCGGGAGAAGGTACAATTACCTCATCAAGTTCTACTTTCCTCCCACTCACTTCTTTCAAGAGAAACTCCTTCTCTAGAAAGGATCCATTCTTAGCAACGAATGTCTTGCCTTCGGATCTGTGATAGAAGGTGTACCCAACAGTCTCCTTTGGGTATCCTATGAAGACATATTTCTCCGATTTGGGTTTGAGCTTATTAGGATGAAACTTTTTCATATAAGCATAACAACCCCAAATTTTAAGAAACGACAACTTTGGTTTCTTGCCAAACCACAGTTCATATTGTGTCGTCTCAATGGACTTAGATGGTGCCCTTTTTAACGTGAATGCAGCTATCTTTAATGCATAACCCCAAAACGATAGTGGTAAATCGATAAGAGACATCATAGATTGCACCATATCTAATAAAGTACGGTTACGATGTTCGGACACACCATTACACTGTGGTGTTCCAGGTGGCGTGAGTAGCAAAACTATTCCGCATTGTTTCAAATGTAGACCAAACTCGTAACTGAAATATTCTCCTCCACGATCAGATCGTAGAAACTTTATTTTCTTGTTACGATGAGTTTCAACTTCACTCTGAAATTCTTTGAACTTTTCAAATGTTTCAGACTTATGCTTCATTAAGTAGATATACCCATATTTGCTTAAATCATCCGTGAAGGTGAGAAAATAACGATATCCGCCACGATCCTCAACATTCATTGGACCACATACATCTGTATGTATGATTTCCAATAAATTTGTTGCGCTCTCCATAGTTCCAGAGAACGGCTTTTTAGTCATCTTGCCCATGAGGCACGGTTCGCAAGTACCAAGTGATTCATAATCAAGTGGTTCCAAAAGTCCATCAGTATGGAGTTTCTTCTTGCGCTTTACACCGATATGACCTAAACGGTAGTGCCACAAATAAGTTGCACTATCATTATCAACCCTGCATCTTTTGGCTTCAACATTAGGAATATGTGTATCACTACTATCGAGATTCATCAAAAATAGACCACTCATCAAGGGTGCATGACCATAAAAGATTTTACTCATATAAATAGAACAACCATTATTCTCTGATTTAAATGAATAACCGTCTCGCATCAAACAAGATCCAAATATAATGTTCATGCTTAACTCTGGCACCAAATAACAATTATTTAGGTCTAAAACTAATCCCGAAGGTAGATGTAGAGGTAGCGTGCCGACTGCGATCACATCGACTTTGGAACCATTTCCCACGCGCATCGTCACCTCGTCTTTGGCCAGTGTTCGCTTAATCCGTAGTACCTGTTTCGAGTTGCAAATATTAGCAACAGAACCCGATTATCAAATACCAGTGCTATCATGCGAGCTCTAGTAAGGTACACAGCAATAACATGTATATCACATATACCTTTGTTCACCTCGCCATCCTTCTTATCCGCCAAATACTTGGGGCAGTTCCGCATCCAGTGACGAGTCTGCTTGCAGTAGAAGCACTCAATTTCAGGCTTAGGTCCAGACTTGGGTTTCTTCTCCTGAGCAGCAACTTGCTTGCTGTTCTTCTTGAAGTTCCCCTTCCTCTTCCCTTTGCCCTTTTTCTTGAAACTAGTGGTCTTATTGACCATCAACACTTGATGCTCCTTTTTGATTTCTAACTACGCAGCCTTTAGCATTGCGAAGAGCTCGAATCGCCTTATCCATCCCTTGCATGTTATACTTCATCACGAAGCTCTTGTAGCTTGGTGGTAGTGATTGGAGAATTATGTCAATGACGCTATCATCCAGAAGATTAACTCCCAGTTGAATCAAGTTATTATTATACCCAGACATCTTGAGTATATGCTCACTGACAGAACTATTCTCCTCCATCTTGCAGCTGTAGAACTTATTCGAGACTTCATATCTCTCAACTCGAGTATTTACTTGAAATATTAACTTCAACTCCTGGAACATCTCATATGGTCCATGACGTTCAAAACATCTTTGAAGTCCCGATTCTAAGCCGTTATGCATGGTGCACTAAACTATCAAGTAGTCATCATATTGAGCTAGCCAAACGTTCATAATGTCTGCATTTGCTCCTGCAATAGGTCTGTCACCTAGCCGGTGCATCAAGGACATAATTCTTCTGTGCAACAATGAGGATAAACCTCAGATCACGGACCCAGTCCACATCATTGCTACTATCATCTTTCAACTTAGTTTTCTCTAGGAACATACATAAAACATAGGGAAGAAGCAACGCGAGTTATTGATCTACAATATAGATATGCTAATACTACCAGGACTAAGTTCATGATAAATTAAAGTTCAATTAATCATATTACTTAAGAACTCCCACTTAGATAGACATCCCTCTAATCATCTAAGTGAACACGTGATCCAAATCAACTAAACCATAACCGATCATCACGTGAAATGGAGTAGTTTTCAATGGTGAACATCACTATGTTGATCATATCTACTATATGATTCACGTACGACCTTTCGGTCTCAGTGTTCCGAGGCCATATCTGCATATGCTAGGCTCGTCAAGTTTAACCTGAGTATTCTGCATGTGCAAAACTGGCTTGCACCCGTTGTAGATGGACGTAGAGCTTATCACACCCGATCATCAAGTGGTGTCTGGGCACGACAAACTTTGGCAACGGTGCATACTCAGGGAGAACACTTTTATCTTGAAATTTAGTGAGAGATCATCTTATAATGCTACCGTCAATCAAAGCAAGATAAGATGCATAAAAGATAAACATCACATGCAATCAATATAAGTGATATGATATGGCCATCATCATCTTGTGCTTGTGATCTCCATCTCAAGCATCTCCATGATCGCCATCGCCACCGGTAGCGACACCTTGATCTACATCATAGCATCGTTGTCGTCTCGCCAATCTTATGCTTCTACGACTATCGCTACCGCTTAGTGATAAAGTAAAGCATTACAGGGCGATTGCATTGCATACAATAAGGCGACAACCATATGGCTCCTGCCAGTTGCTGATAACTCAGTTACAAAACATGACTATCTCATACAATAAAATTTAGCATCATGTCTTGACCATATCAAATCACAACATGCCCCATAAAAACAAGTTAGACGTCCTCTACTTTGTTGTCGCATGTTTTACGTGGCTGCTACGGGCTTAGCAAGAACCATTCTTACCTACGCATCAAAACCACACCGATAGTTTGTCAAGTTGGTGTTGTTTTAACCTTCGCAAGGACCGGGCATAGCCACACTCGGTTCAACTAAAGTTGGAGAAACTGACACCCATCAGCCACCTATGTGCAAAGCACGTCGGTAGAACCAGTCTCGCGTAAGCGTACGCGTAATGTCGGTCCGGGCTGCTTCATCCAACAATACGGCCGAATCAAAGTATCACATGCTGGTAAGCAGTATGACTTATATTGCCCACAACTCACTTGTGTTCTACTCGTGCATATAACATCAACGCATAAAACCAGACTCAGATGCCACTGTTGGGGAACGTAGACCGAAAGCGGAAGCGTTAGCACAACGCGGTTCATGTAGTCGTATGTCTTCACGATCCGACCGATCAAGTACCGAACGCACGACACCTCCGAGTTCTGCACACGTTCAACTCGATGACGTCCCTCGAACTCCGATCCAGCCGAGTGTTGAGGGAGAGTTTTGTCAGCACGACGGCATTGTGACTGTTGGGGATGTTACTACTGGGCGTAAACCAGCCTATCTGGGCCGGGTTAACTTCATCAGTAGTTCAATAGTATAAAAGCCCAAGAGGCATGAGTGTAAGGGCCCAAGGCACGTAGTCGGATCGAGAACACGTGGCCGTAAACCGGCGGGATGTATAACTTGTATTGTAAGTTAGGAATAGAGAGAGACCAACCCGGATACGAATATGAACCGGCGGTTGGGACTCTCTGAGCCAAGGCGTCACCCGTGTATATAAGGGGACGACCCGGGACGGTTCAAGGACAGACAACAACAACTCCAGGCCTAGGCGAAGCTGTTTGCTCCCTAGTCATCGAGACCACATCAATCCCATCACAAACTAGACATAGGCTTTTACCTTCATCGAAGGGGCCGAACTAGTATAACTCCCGTGTCTTTGCGTCCGCTTTAACCCCTCTAAGTTAACCCGTAGCGATGGCTCCACGACTAAGTCCTTTCATGAGGACATCTGCCGTGACAAAACCACGACAGTTGGCGCCCACCGTGGGGCTATCGCACGATGGTTTGATGATCTTGGAGGGAAAGTTTGAAGGACTTGAAGGCTACGATGTGGGCCGGATGACCAAGAGTTGTCGCGGCAAGCTCTGCATCGACGATGCAGGCTGGGGCCCCAAGGCCGGCTCGATTGAGTACAGATACCGGGTCCCCTTTGGTGGCATACACGTTTTCATCGGCAAGATCGGAGAGCCGGGGCTGAGCGGACATCTGCACCGACCTCGTCGAGACGGCTTAGCGTCACGAAACCTGCCCAGGCTAAACCGGCCGTCAAGCGTGCTTTCGTGGGAGTCATCCACGGAGGAAATTATGAGGACGGATCAGCATCTGGTGGCGAAACCGTCATCTACTCTGATGACGAGTCGTCGACCGGAGAAACTGAGTCTCTTTATCAGCTGCAAGATGGCCAGATTGGGGCTGTTCCGATGGTGATAGTATTCCGGACCCCCTTGATATGCCCAACCGGGTTGGAATATTCATGGCCGGAACACAGGCGACGCTTCACTCTTCGACCGCTGCGACAATGGTCGCCGGTTCAACAGCGGCGATGGCGGCAGGCGAGGAGGCCTGTCGCCCGCCGCTCAAGTTTTATCGTAACTATTCGATCGTTGGCTGTGCTCATGGCAGAGGCTAACCCGCAGACCAGGACATTCATAATGCGGAGATTGCGAAGGTGAAGGAAGAAATCACTCGTGCTAAAGCGGATTTGGCAGCCGCAGACGCCAGATGGCGGCGAGAGCGGGCCGCTTTGGATGCGCAAGCGTATAGGCTCATGCTGGATCAGAACGCGTCGCATGAAGTCATGAAGAGGAAATACAGATCCCGTTTGCCTTTAGTTTTCGAGGGAAGAGATCTCTTCAATACCCCAGGAGCAGGGACCAGTAATCTGCCGATGGTAAACCGGGCGGAAGCACCTGGGACGGGCGCGCCGGTTCAGCCCCGCGTAATAGATTTACCTCGCCATCATACCGGCACGCCTCAGGCTGTGCAAACACCTCCAGGTCACTACTCCAACCCGATGGATAACCTTGTTGCAGCTGCGGCACGGTTGGAGGCGCTTCCAATTGAAGGCGATTCACCACAGGCGGTAGAGACGCGCCGGGTCAAGGAGCTCCTTAGGACAGCTCTGGTCCAACAGGAAGCGTATTCGTACAGCCGCGATCGGATCCACTCTACCCCTCGCCCAAGCCGGAGCTATAGCAGGCGCGTGGATGAACCGGTCGTGTCAAGTAATGCACGGCGCGGTGCGCCCCGTGGCAACAATCCGGTGGGTGGTTTCGACAACGCTCAAGAGGTGGTGGACCGGGCCCGGGCACGCAGGGAGGCCGAGTTAGCAGCACAACATCAGGATTATCAGCTTACTCTGGTTCGTCCGACCATCTTTGAGCCTGGAGTTACCTCTAGCTCTTTGCGGGTGCCTTGCCTCGTCCCCGCTTTACGCAATGTACGCTTGCCCAAGGATTTCAAGGGGCCGCACAAGGTGCCGAATTACACTGCCGATCTGGCTCCAGAAGCATGGATAGAGAGCTATGAGATGGCCATGGAGATGCTGGATGTGGATGAAGCTGTGTGTGCGAAGTACTTCACCATGATGCTCGAGGGCACGGCCCGTACTTGGTTGAAAAGCTTGCCACCCAATTCCATCAGTTCATGGACCCGATTCACGGACCGGTTCATTCAGAATTTCAAAGATACCGTAAACAACCCATGTCCGTGGTGGACTTGGCGGCTTGTGTCCAGGTGAGGGGAATCAACAACCCATTGGAGTACGCCCGCGTTTGAAGTCTTACATTCTTGAGCGGATCAACGCTGATTCTGCGATCTTGACCCTAGAGGGCAATTGCGGTTTAAACCTTTAAAGTTGAAGCCGGGACGCATGAAGCGGTTTTGCAATGACATGGGCACTCTCATGGGCGTTTTAGTGAAGTATGCTGATTACGATAGTACCAAGGATCCCGAGTCCGATGATGATGATGAGACAGAAGGGAAAGAAGAACAGCAACTCCAGAGGCCAATGACATCACTCGGCGGTAATGGTGGAAGTAAGCGTAAAGCGAACGGCAACATGGACTTCGTAGCCAACACCAACGCGCAGGACAAGGGCCAGCGGCGCAAGGGTAAACAGCCGAATCGAGGTGGTGCGCCTAATCCCAATCCGGACCGATTGAACTATCTGTTGAATCAACCCTGTCCGAAGCATGGGACGAAGGAGGCGCCAGCAAACCACCTCTGGAAGGATTGTTACATTATGCAGGAGTTCAAAAGTTCTAATGCTTTCCGGTATGATCAAGGTTCCAGCGACGGTTCAGGGTCCGGCCCGGGTTACGGTGGAGGAAATTCCGGTCTAGGGTTTAGTGGTAATCCGGGCGGACATAACAATCAGAACAATCAGAATAACCAAGGTGGTTACAATCAGCAGCAGCAGTCGGGTTATCAGAGCAACCCAAAGCAGTTGAATGGTGGGCAGTACCACGTCTTCACCACCAGCTTAGACAAGCGAGACCGGAAGCTTGAGCGGGCAGTCAACATTGTTGAACCGGCCGTGCCTCATTACCTACGCTGGTCAGAGCAGCCCATTGTGTGGAGTAGAGAGGATCATCCTCCCCGGGTTTACAATCCGGGTCAGCTAGCCCTGGTGGTGGCACTTCAGGTGGGAGGTTACAAGTTCACCAAGGTGCTTATGGACGGAGGGAGCAGCATTAACATCCTGTACTACGAGACCTTCCGTCGTATGGGGTTAATAGATAAACATCTCAAACCGTCCAATACAGTGTTCCATGCTGTGGTGCACAGCAAGTCAGCATATCCGGTTGGTAAAATAGCTCGAGGTGGCCTTCGGGATGAACATGACTCCGGATCGTAAACATTGACGCGTTTGAAGTGGTGAAAATTCAAAGTTCTTATCACGCCTGTTTGGGCGGCGGCGTATGCCAAGTTCATGGCACGCACCGTGTTATATCTATTTGCAGCTCAAGATGCCGGGTCACTAGGTGACGATATCGGTTCATGGGAGCCGCAAGATCGCTTTGGAGTGTGAGGAAGGTGATGCGGCTTACGCAGAGTCGGTTTGTGCCACCGAGGAGCTGAAGTACTATAAGGATAATGTCGATCCGGCGAACATGACTCCGTTGAAGAAGCCAACTACAGAGCACGATCCGGCCCTGAAGTTTAAATCGGCAGCTGAGACTAAACTTGTTGACTTCGTACCTGGCGATTCGTCCAAGCAGTTCATCATCAGTGCCAACTTGGATCCTAAATAGGAAAGCGCGCTCATCGAGTTCATCCGTGAGAATCGGGACATTTTTGCATGGAAGCCTTTCTACATGCCAGGTGTACCGAGGGAGCTCGCTGAGCACACTCTTAATGTTGATCCCAAGTACAAACCGGTAAAGCAGTTTCTCCGCCGGTTTAACGAAGAAAGGCGTAAGGCCATTGGGGAGGAGGTTGCCAGGCTCTTAGCAGCGAGTTTTATCGTTGATGTTTTCCATCCAGAGTGGCTTGCTAATCCGGTGCTGGTCCTTAAGAAAAATGGCACTTGGCGCATGTGTGTGGATTACACAGATCTTAACAAGGCTTGTCCAGCAGATCCTTTTGCCCTCCCCCGCATTGACCAGATTATTGATGCCACTGCGGGTTGTGAGCGTTTGAGATTTTTGGATGCGTATTCTGGATATCATCAGATCAAGATGGCGGTTAAGGACCAGGAGAAGACATCGTTTATTACTCCCTTTGGAGCCTTCTGCTATGTGTCTATGCCTTTTGGGCTCAAGAGTGCCCAAGCAACTTATCAGCGTTGCATAGAGAATTGCTTGCATGAACAGATCGGCCGTAATGTGCATGCCTATGTGGACGATATCGTGGTTAAGTCAAGGAAGAAGGAAACACTAATTGATGATTTGAAAGAAACCTTTGACAACCTGCGGGTTTACAAGATGATGCTCAACCCGCCAAATGTGTCTTTGGTGTTCCGGCAAGTTATTGGGTTTTCTTGTGTCCAACAGGGGGATTGAAGCTAATCCGGAGAAGATTATGGCTATCACCTCCTTGGCTAAACCAAAGTGTATTAATGATGTCCAGCATTTGGCGGGCCGGATTGCCGCAGCCGGTTTATCAGTCGCCTCGGAGAGAAGGCCATCCCTTTGTACCAGATGCTGAAGAAGACAGATCAGTTTGTCTGGAGTCCACCACCGATGAAGCATTGGAGGACTTAAAGTGGCAATTGGCCAACCCGCTTTGCTCGCCGCTCCCATCGACAAGGAGCCGCTGGCGTATGTTGCTGCTAACGCCAGGCGCTTAAGCGTTGCCATTGTGGTAGAGCGGAAGGAGGCAGGAAGGAGCATCCGGTTCAACGTCCGGTTTATTATATCAGCGAGGTGCTTATTCAATCGAAACAAAGATATCCGCATTGGCAAGCTAGTGTATGGAGTTTTATGGCGGCCGGAAGCTGAAGCAAGATTTCGAGGGCACCCCATCACGGTGGTCGATTCAGCTCCCTTAGGTGATATCACACAGAACCGGAGGCGGCGGCGGATTGCCAAGTGGGCTATAGAGCTTGGGCATACGGTTTGAAGTATGTACCTCGAACGGCAGTGAAGTCTCAAGCACTTGTGGATTTCATTAATGATTGGACGGAGTTACAAGCGCCTGAAGACAAGTCGGATCATACCTATTGGACCATCCATTTTGACGGATCCAGGCAGTTGGAGGGCTCGGGGGCTGGAGTCGTGTTAACATCCCGACGAGGTGACAAGTTTTGTTACGTCCTCCGCTTAATGTTCCCTTGTACTAACAATGCAGCTGAGTATGAAGCCTTGCTCCATGGTCTTCGGATGGCTAAGGAGATGAATCTAAGCCGGGTTAAGTGCTTCGGTGACTCGGACCTAGTGGCTCAACAGGTGTCCGGCACTTGGGATTCCAAGGACCCACTCATGGCTGCATATCGTCGTGAGGTGGATGTTGTCGCAGGTCATTTTAAGGGCTATCAGGTGGACCACGTGGATCGTCGGAAGAACGAAGCGGCGGACGCTTTGAGCCGGTTGGGCTCTCAACGCAAACCGGTCCCGCCCAATGTTTTTCTCGACGTATTGCACAATCCGTCAGTCAAGCTCCCTGATGAAGCGGATTTGGCTATTCCTGATCCGGAGGCTCAGTTGGTGGCTGCTCTGCATGTCATTCCGGATTGGACGCTCCCTTATTTGGCATACATGAACCGAGGCGAGTTGCCAGAAGATGAGACGTTGGCCCGACAGATAGTTCGGCGGTCTAAGTCTATGACCATTATTAATGGCGAGTTGCATCATTGCAGTGTGTCAGGGGCGTTTCAATGCTGTGTGTCCCCTGAGGAAGGCTGTGAAATATTGCGTGAGATCCACGAAGGAGACTGTGGTCACCACGCCGGTTCAAAATCCTTGGTGGCTAAGGCGTTCCGCCACGGTTTCTATTGGTTGACTGCCCATACTGATGCGGAAGATCTGGTTAGACGATGTGACGGTTGCCAAAAGTTTTCCAGACGTGCTCATGTGCCGGCCCAAGAATTGAGGATGATTCCAATTACTTGGCCGTTTGCGACTTGGGGGCTGGATATGGTTGGGCCTTTCAAAAGGTCCAAGGACAAAAAGACACACCTGTTGGTGGCGGTTGACAAATTTACAAAGTGGGTAGAGGCAGAACCTATTAGCAAGTGTGATGCGGCCACGGCGGTTCAGTTCATCAAAAAGGTGATTTTCCGGTTTGGTTTTCCAGACAGTATCATTACGTATAATGGTACAAATTTGTCCAAAGGTGCTATGAAGGAGTTCTGCGAACGTGAGCACATCCGCTTGACGTTTCTTGATAGCTCACCCACAGTCCAATGGTCAAGCGGAAAGAGCCAATCAAGAGATCTGAGAGGAATCAAACCCGGCTTATGGTCCCTTTGCGAGAGGGGCCTGGGTTTTGGGTAGAAGAGCTACCGTCGGTGTTATGGAGTATAAATACTACACCTAACAGATCCACGGGATACACGCCGTTCTTTATGGTGTATGGAGCGGAGGCGGTTCTCCCCAGCGACATCCGTCGAGATTCACCTCGTGTGGCAGCCTATGTTGAAACGGATAACAAGACAAAGACGACAAGACGCTTTGGATCGGTGGATGAAGAGCGAGACATAGCAGCTGCTCGCTTCGGTGATTTACCAAAGCAGGATCTTCGTCATTATCATAGTCGCCGGGTCGGGACAAGAACCTTTCAAGAAGGAGATTTGGTGCTTGGCTCATCCAAGACCGACAGACATGCACAAGCTATCCCCGCCTTGGGAGGGACCTTTCGTGGTCAGCAAGAATCTGCACAATGGGTCATACTATCTGATCGATGTTCGAGAGCATAAAGACTCACGCACGTCAGAAGAGGAGACCAACAGGCCGTGGAACATAGCTCATCTTCGGCCTTATTATACCTGAGCCATCGGCTCCACTTATGTACATATTATGACAGAGTATATATTATGAATAAAGCAATAAACCGGAGCCTCGGCTAAAGCGGGGTATCCGTTCTGTTACATCCTGCGTGGTTACATGGAGTTGTTCTGTCTTAAAGCGGCCTCCGGTTTACCCCTTGAGTTTGCTTTTCAAAAGCTTTGTGATATCACTTGGGGGCTTGGTCGTCTCCGAACCAATGCAACACCTTTTGATAGGCGAAAGCCACCAGATCACTTGGAGACATGGTCAAGTCTGAACCAGTCATGCTTCTTGATTGGCCTAAGGCCATGGAATCACTTGGGGGCTTGGTCGAACCCGAACCATTGCCACGCCACTTGATCGGCATAATGCCACGGTTTCAGTTGGGGCACGGCTGACATGAACCATAGCTACACCTTATTGGGAGCTTGGTCGTGTCCGACCATGGTATCACCATCTGATCGGCTCAGTAAAGCCTCTTTTTGCAAACGGTTTTATCATTGCCTTTGCTTCCGTATTTTTTCATCACTGTTATTTAATTTTGGTTGCGTTTCTTAAACCGGCAACATTTTTAAACCGTTTTCAAAACTATCAGTTGATGGAATTCGGCCAAATCTTTAATCCGGCGATAATTTCACTGGTTTGATGTTTTTTCTGTTGACATCCTATTATGGAGTAACAGGGGGCTTAATATGACCCGGCACGGTTTACATGGTAAACCGGCAGTATAAATGACAGGAGTTGTTTTCTCCGTTGTGATGAGGGTTTATATCGACCTCCGCTTCAAGATTGGCTAAGCCAACCTTATGCCCAAGAATGGCAGGTATTTGATATCATAAATTGTGGTTATAAGCCTTAAAAATTCCATTATATGAATACATGAATATCACAAACCAGCTGGCGGTATAACCCGCCGTGGCGGTTTAAGATTTTGTAGTTGCAGGCAATATAAGATAAAAAGTTTTGATCATTCAAGCAAGAGTATCAGCGCCCATGCACGAAGGCATGTTCAGAGCAAGAGTATTGGCTATTCTATTACAAGGCAACATGGTGCCCAAATAAGATCATTGTTTCTGGACGGAATATAATAAAACAGCTCTGCAAACCGGCTTCTGGTTCATGCTTGTTCGCTACCCCGGTTTGATGGTTGTGGATCGTCCTGCGCCGCTTCAGCCTCTTCCTCTCTACCCAGCTTTGGAAATCAACAAAGTGGTCCATCGATTCCCATTAAAGCTTGAAAGACAGCCTCTTCATGGATCAGGAAGTTGGGTCAATATCGAGCATAAGTATGCTTACGGATTGGAGGATCAGGTTCTCCGCTTCAGGGATAGGTGCAGCCACTCGCTTGTTCTGATCATCATACTGAGCTTGATAATGTGACAAGTTGGCTTCTTCAGCTAATTGGCAAGCCAAAGGGCGAACGGCCCGGTTTATTGCTCTCAAGTCATCTTCGTTGAATTCTGAGCCGTCTTCCTTCAGACTGGGATAGCCCTGAGCCGCTTCAATGGGATCGAAATCAGGCACCCATGCTTTGGCCCGGATTAAGGCATTGATAGCACCGGTTCGTGCAGCAGATTTCTTCAGCTCTTCAATCCGGGCGGGAAGCATAGACAACCGCTTAAGGGTATCCTGAATTAAGGAAGGCGCCAGATTGTTATGAGAGGCGGTGGAGATGATCCGCTGCGCTCCAGTATACAGCTGCTCTATTAAGGTATAGGCAGCCTTCAATTTTTCCGGACATCTGACCCCAAGTGACCAATGCGTGTGCCTACAGCATTGCAAGAGAAATTACAAACCGGACTTATCATAAGAAAGGTCAAGATTATCATAGAAACCAGAGGAAACTTACCGAAGATGGCAGCAGTCATGGAATGCACTTGCCGCTTCACGCTGGTCAGCTCGTCTACCACCGGTTTAAGGGCAGCCTCAGCATTTTCAACCTTTTTGGTCAAAGCGGCCTTTTCAGTGTCCCAATCGGCCCGCTCAGACTTGAACCACTCCTTGAGTTGTTCCATAGTAGTTAAAGCGGTTTTCAGCTCATCTTTGGCCTTGGAGGTTTCTGATTGTTGAGATTTCAGATTTTCTTGGAGGTCCTGGATTTGTGAGGCTTGTTGACGTATCTCACTCTGCAACAAGGAAGTATGTTACATATCGTCATTTCAAGTCCCCGGTGCATAACCTGTTATACGCTTGGCACTTGGGGGCTAATGCATATTTAATCTTCATCTCAATGCAATCACAAAGTCCCAAGCTCAATACAAGTATTCAACTTGGCACTTGGGGGCTAATGGCTATTTATTCAAACATGTCTTGATGTGGCGATATAAAATACAGTCCCGGTTTAACTATGCTAAGTTGAACCGGCTCTTGCGAGCTACATCAGCGGATTCTGAAGCATTGAGTTTATATTAAGTCTCGGTTTAACTATGCTAAGTTGAACCGGCCCTTGGGAACTAGGAGAGTTAACAAAAATGGAAGTATTCAGGCAAGAAAAGAACATGGAGGTTACCTCGAGTTTCTCCTTCAACATTTTCACCGAGGCCAGCTTCATAGTCACGGCTGGTATACACCGGTTCAAGTAGCCGGAGTGAAGGTCTTGAGGGTTCAGAGCGGCGTAAGTGGCGGATCAACATCCCACTTGCCCTTGCTCATAGTGGCAAACTCCTCCTTGGCGTAATGTTTAGATAAAGCAAGCTGGATTGCCCGGTTCATCGTGGCCAAAACCAGTGATTACGACGTCGTCGTCCTTGGAGCTACCGGTTTGACCAGAACCATCGGTTGGTCGGCCAGCGGAATGGACCGTGGATTTTTCAATCCGGGTTGGGCTTCTAGGCTGATCGGCCAGGAAGGGCGGTGTCGGTAGGCCTTTCTTCAGTAACAAGATCGTCATTTTGCTGTGACGGATCATTGGGTGTGTCTTCGCAGTTGTCCGTTTCAAGGTTTGGGGTGCTCCCCGGTTCAGGGGCAGTTTCTTCGTCGGCCACTTTGCCCAGACGAGCCTTTTTTCTCGGCCTAGGCTTGGCCTGAAAAAAGCACAACAAGAGTTAAATACGGCATATACAACACGGTGATCTTTGTAGAAGGAATATGAAAAGTATAACCTACCCAAGCACCGCTTTTTAGCGGCGCAATTGAGTGGTGATGACTCGCCGGATGAGGAGTGGGAAGTGACACGATAATCGAATCGACGGATTAAGGGTTGATGAAACCAGCCTGCTTTAGGAGGAGCAATCGACAAGAAAATTAGAGACCTCTGAGCGGCGTTTCCGAACCGGACTGTTTGGTAACCGGTGGAGGTAACTACACGGCTGTCTTAAGTTGTGCGGCGAGCTTCATGTTGTTGAGTCTTCATATGAAATTGGGGATCCAAGTAAGCAAGGGATGAGAAAATTTAATTTTCGGTTTGCTGACGGTTTTTAGCGAAGGCAAAGGATTGGAGTCGAGGAGAGAACGGTTACCTCTACGACGTCGGCGTATCGCTTCAAAGATCATCCCCGACAAACATCATCATTAATTAGGCGTGTGAAAGGTAAACCAAGTGAATCAAATTCTACCTCAAGGTCCGGATTACCCACATCATCATCCGCGGCGGATCGAGGAGGCGATGTTTTTCTCTTATGAGCAGTCTTCTTAACAGCTTTTGTCTTTTGCCTAAGTGGTTTTTCCGGTTTATCTGGTTTCTCCGGTTTCTCTTGCGGGCGTTTCTTGCTCCGAGCGGATCATCGCCTGGTTCAAGAACAATCGGTATTCAAAGTTATACCAGGATAGCGATTATATATTCAGTAAAAATAATAAGAAATCTTACAGTGGCGGTTTGTTGGTAGCGCAGAAGGGAGCAGACCGGTCCGCACGTAGATTTTCGGTTCGTTCGGCATCTTCTTCACCGCCTCGGTGACCTCGTCATCGGTAAGCTGGATGTTAATGTGTCGGAGGGGGTCGTCGACACTACCAGTGTACTCGCACATTAAACCGGAGCGCTGGGAGAGGGGCAGTATGCTCCATGATATCCAACAACGCGCAAGGTCAATTCCGGTTAAACCGTTAGCCGTGAAGGCCCTGAGCTTGGAGAGTTGAGGAGCATATTTACTTCTCTCACTGGCAGTTAACCTTTGTGGAAAGGGATGTGTGTTCTTTGAGTCGCTCGGACGAAAACCAGGCAAGGGATTCTCATTGGCAGGTGAAGTATCTTTGCAATAAAACCATGTTTGATTCCATTCCTTGGGGTGGCTGTGCAGTTTGACATGAGGATAAGTGACCTCCTTTCTTTTACGAATCGCCACGCCACCTAATTCCGTGTTAGGCCCGTCGATAAATTACGTGCGGCGGTTTATATGGAAGCAGTCTCTAAACAGCTCCACTGTGGGTTCTTCTTGAAAGTATGCCTTACAGAGCACTTGGAAGTGGCAGATATTGGTAACAAAATTGGGGCCTATATCTTGTGGACGGAGTTGAAAATTGGCTAGCACATCTCGATAAAATTTTGAACCGGGCGGGTTGAAGCCCCGGGCTAGGTGATCTGCGAAAACTACAACCTCTCCTTCCTGAGGGGTGGGTAGACATTCTTTGCCAGGGACCCTCCAATGGATGCTATTTTTACTGGCTAAAGCGTCGGGACCAGGTTGTTTAATTGAGTCTCGACACGGGAAGGAGCCCGCTTGCACTCATACACTTGTTTGGCCATCTACAAAAAATATATAAATCCGTTCAACGAAATATGGTGGGATAAAGAGAGAACGGTGTACAATGCTAAACCGGAGTTTTATGGAGCGACAGATTCACTCTGTAAATTCAGCGGTTCAACAAGAGGGCTAATGGTGTGTACCGGCTTATCTAATTTTTTCTATGTTAAGTTAAACCGCCTGGTCTAAGGTCTAAATATTGAAAGCAATGAAGGTTGCGAACGACTAAGTGTGCAGAAACAGGTTTCACAAGTTTTTTCTACAATGAAGGATCTAACGCCAGATCGGAAAATAAGAAAAATATCCAAAAAGGAAGACAAGCAATGATCAGTATTGATGCAATGAGCAGAGATGATGCACTAGACTCTTGGATGCACGCATGCGAGACTACGGTAGAGCATAAAAGTTACTGCTAATCAAGCGCAAAAGTATCACAGATATATTCAAGAATCTGCTATAAGAACAAGTTCATGGAGTACGGCAAGGACAGGAAACCCTAGAATGGATCTAGGTCAAAAGGGAACTGAGGACCTACCTCAGTCAAGGAGAGGCGAAGGAATCTGCGTTTTCTCTGGTGCGTTCAGGTCGATGCAGCGGCCCAAGACGGTGCAGAGGTCGACGGCGGCGGCGGAGCTCTGAGGCCAGCGACGCGAAGAAGACGAAGAGAAAGGGGACGAAGGGAAGAGAAGGGATGACCCTTCGGGCCTGTTTATAAGGCAGGATCCCTGTGTCAGGCGTGGGAATCAAGGAACCGTAACCCTAGAAAGCGGAGTTGTCGCCTTGATTATTGCGGATCTATTAAAACAAAGAAGATATCGCGGATGCTGTCTTTCTGAGGACGTCAGACCGGTTCACAACATCAGGAGAAAGTGATATCACGGCGGTTCAACGATTTCAAGAAGGTATTGAAGATAAAGGTATTTTCTCAAGGATTGACGTGAACCTGTTCAAATCAATCTGGGGCCTAATGTTGGGGATGTTACTCTTTGGGCGTAAACCGCCTATCTCGGGCGGGTTAACTTCATCGATGAGTTCAATAGTATAAAGCCCAAGAGGCATGAGTGTAAGGGCCCAAGGCCTGTAGTCGGATCGAGAACACATGGCCGTAAACCAGCCGGATGTATAACTTGTATTGTAAGTTAGGAATAGAGAGAGACCAACCCGGATACGAATATGAACCGGCGGTTGGGACTCTCTGAGCCGACGGGCGTCACCCGTGTATATAAGGGGACGACCCGGGACGGTTCAAGGACATACAACAACAACTCGAGGCCTAGGCGGTTGTTTGCTCCCTAGTCATCGAGACCACATCAATCCCATCACAAACTAGACGTAGGCTTTTACCTTCATCGAAGGGGCCGAACTAGTATAACTCCCGTGTCTTTGCGTCTGCTTTAACCCCTCTAAGTTAACCCGTAGCGATGGCTCCACGACTAAGTACTTTCATGAGGACATCTGCCGTGACAAAACCACGACAGTGACGATGATGATGTTCTACCGACGCAGGGCTTCGCCTAAGCACCGCTACAATATTATCGAGGTGGATTATGGTGGAGGGGGGCACCGCACACGGCTAAGAGATCAAGAGATCAATTGTTGTGTCTATGGGATGCCCCCTCCTCCGTATATAAAGGGGGGAGGAGGAGAGGGCCTGCCAAGGGGAGGAGGCGCGCCCAAGGGGGGCAATCCTACTCCAAGTAGGATTTCCCCCTCTTTCCTAGTCCAAGTAGGAGAGGGGAAGGAAGGGAAGGAGAAGGAGAAGGAAGGAGAGGGAGGAAAAGGAGGAAAGGGGGGCTGGCCCCCTAGTCCAATTCGGTTTGGGCTAGGGGGGCCGCGCGCCCTGCCTCCTCTCTTCCACCACTTGGCCCATGAGGCCCATTGCTTCTTCCTCGTATTCCCGTAACTCCCCGGTACCCCCGAAAATACCCGAATCACTCGGAACCTTTCCGATGTCCGAACATAGTCGTTCAATATATCGATATTTACGTCTCGACCATTTCGAGACTCCTCGTCATGTCCCCGATCTCATCCGGGACTCCGAACTACCTTCGGTACATCAAAACACATAAACTCATAATATAACCGTCATCGAACTTTAAGCGTGCGGACCCTACGGGTTCGAGAACTATGTAGACATGACCGAGACACGTCTCCGGTCAATAACCAATAGCGTAACCTTGATGCTCATATTGGCTCTCACATATTCTACAAAGATCTTTATCGGTCAAATCCCATAACAACATACGTTGTTCCCTTTGTCATCAGTATGTTACTTGCCTGAAATTTGATCGTCGGTATCTCAATACCTAGTTTAATCTCGTTACCGGCAAGTCTCTTTACTCGTTCTGTAATACATCATCCCGCAACTAACTCATTAGGTTCAATGCTTGCAAGGCTTATAGTGATGTGCATTACCGAGTGGGCCCAGAGATACCTCTCCGACAATCGGAGTGACAAATCCTAATCTCGAAATAGACCAACCCAACAAGTACCTTTGGAGACACCTGTAGAGCACCTTTATAATTACCCAGTTACATTGTGACGTTTGTTAGCACACAAAGTGTTCCTCCGGTAAACGGGAGTTGCATAATCTCATAGTCAAAGGAACATGTATAAGCCATGAAGAAAGCAATAGCAGAATACTAAACGATCGTGTGCTAAGCTAACTGAATGGGTCCAGTCAATTACATCATTCTCCTAATGATGTGATCCCATTAATCAAATTACAACTCATGTCAATGGCTAGGAAACATAGCCATCTTTGATCAACGAGCTAGTCAAGTAGAGGCATACTCGTGACACTCTGTTTGTCTATGTATTCACACAAGTATTATGTTTCCGGTTAATACAATTCTAGCATGAATAATAAACATTTATCATGATATAAGGAAATAAATAATAACTTTATTATTGCCTCTAGGGCATATTTCCTTCAGTCTACCACTTGCACTAGAGTCAATAATCAAGTTCACATCGCCATGTGATTTAACATCAATGGGTCACATCTTTATGTGGTTAACACCCATAGTTCACATCGACATGTGACCAACACCCAAAGGGTTTACTAGAGTCAGTAATATAGTTCACATCGCTATGTGATTAACACCCACAGAGTACAAAGGTGTGATCATGTTTTGCTTGTGAGATAATTTTAGCCAGCGGGTCCGTCACATTCAGATCCGTAAGTATTTTGCAAATTTCTATGTTTACAATGCTCTGCACGGAGCTACTTTAGCTAATTGCTCCCACTCTTCAATATGTATCTAGATTGTGACTTAGAGTCATCCAGATCGGTGTCAAAGCTTGCATCAACGTAACCCTTTACGACGAACCTTTTGTCACCTGCATTATCGAGAAACATATCCTTATTCCACTAAGGACAATTTTGACCGCTGTTCAGTGATCTACTCCTAGATCACTATTGTACTCCCTTGCCAAAATTAGTGTAGGGTATACAATAGATCTGGTACACTGCATGGCATACTTTATAGAACCTATGGCTGAGGCATAAGGAATGACTTTCATTTTCTTTCTATCTTCTGCCGTGGTCGGGCTTTGAGTCTTAATCAATTTCACACTTTGTAACACGTGCAAGAACTCTTTCTTTGATCGCTCCATTTTGAACTACTTCAAAATCTTGTCAAGGTATGTACTCATTGAAAAAACTTATCAAGCGTCTTGATCTATCTCTATAGATCTTGATGCTTAATATGTAAGCAGCTTCACCGAGGTCCTTCATGGAAAAACTCTTATTCAAGTATCCCTTTATGCTATCCAAAAAATTTATATCATTTCCAATCAACAATATGTCATCCACATATAATATCATAAATGCTACAGAGCTCCCACTCACTTTCTTGTAAATACAGGCTTCTCCAAAAGTCTGTATAAAACAATATGCTTTCATCAACTTATCAAAGTGTATATTCCAACTCCGAGATGCTTGCACTAGTCCATAGATGGATCGCTGGAGCTTGCATATTTTGTTAGCACATTTAGGATTGACAAAACCTCCTAGTTGCATCATATACAACTCTTCTTTAATAAATCCTATAAGGAATGCAGTTTTGTTTATCCATCTGCCAGATTTCATAAAATGCGGCAATTGCTAATATGATTCGGACAGACTTTAAGCATCGATACGAGTGAGAAAATCTCATCGTAGTCAACACCTTGAACTTGTCGAAAACCTTTTGCGACAATTATAGCTTTGTAGATAGTAACACTACGTCTTCCTCTTGAAGATCCATTTAATCTCAATGGCTCGCCGATCATTGGGCAAGTCAATCAAAGTCCATACTTTGTTCTTATACATGGATCTCATCTCAGATTTCATGGCCTCAAGCCATTTTGCGGAATCTGGGCTCATCATCGCTTCCTCATAGTTCGTAGGTTCGTCATGGTCAAGTAATATGACCTCCAGAATAGGATTACCGTACCACTCTGGTGCGGATCTCACTCTGGTTGCCTACGAGGTTAGGTAGTAACTCCATCTGAAGTTTCAAGATCATCATCATTAGCTTCCTCACAAATTGGCGTAGGAATCACTGGAACTGATTTCTATGATGAACTACTTTCCAATTCAGGAGAAGGTACAATTACCTCATCAAGTTCTACTTTCCTCCCACTCACTTCTTTCAAGGGAAACTCCTTCTCTAGAAAGGATCCATTCTTAGCAACGAATGTCTTGCCTTCGGATCTGTGATAGAAGGTGTACCCAACAGTCTCCTTTGGGTATCCTATGAAGACATATTTCTCCGATTTGGGTTTGAGCTTATCAGGATGAAACTTTTTCATATAAGCATAACAACCCCAAATTTTAAGAAACGACAACTTTGGTTTCTTGCCAAACCACAGTTCATATTGTGTCGTCTCAATGGACTTAGATGGTGCCCTTTTTAACGTGAATGCAGCTATCTTTAATGCATAACCCCAAAACGATAGTGGTAAATCGGTAAGAGACATCATAGATTGCACCATATCTAATAAAGTACGGTTACAATGTTCGTAATAACCAATAGCGGAACCTGGATGCTCATATTGGCTCCCACATATTCTACGAAGATCTTTGTTGGTCAAACCGCATAATAACATACGTTGTTCCCTTTGTCATCTCAGATGTTACTTGCCCGAGATTCGATCGTCGGTATCTCAATACCTAGTTCAATCTCGTTACCGGCAAGTCTCTTTACTCGTTCTGTAATACATCATCCTGCAACTAACTCATTAGTTGCAATGCTTGCAAGGCTTATAGTGACGTGCATTACCGAGTGGGCCGAGAGATACCTCTCCAACAATCGGAGTGACAAATCCGAATCTCGAAATATGCCAACCCAACAAGTACCTTTGGAGACACCTGTAGAGCACCTTTATAATCACCCAGTTACGTTGTGACGTTTGGTAGCACACAAAGTGTTCCTCCGGTAAACGGGAGTTGCATAATCTCATAGTCATAGGAACATGTATAAGTCATGAAGAAAGCGATAGCAGAATACTAAACGATCGTGTGCTAAGATAACTGAATGGGTCAAGTCAATCACATCATTCTCCTAATGATGTGATCTCTTTAATCAAATGACAACTCATGTCAATGGCTAGGAAACATAACCAGCTTTGATCAACGAGCTAGTCAAGTAGAGGCATACTAGTGACAATCTGTTTGTCTATGTATTCACACAAGTATTATGTTTCCGGTTAATACAATTCTAGCATGAATAATAAACATTTATCATGATATAAGGAAATAAATAATAACTTTATTATTGCCTCTAGGGCATATTTCCTTCAGTCTACCACTTGCACTAGAGTCAATAATCTAGTTCACATCGCCATGTGATTTAACATCAATGGGTCACATCTTTATGTGGTTAACACCCATAGTTCACATCGACATGTGACCAACACCCAAAGGGTTTACTAGAGTCGATAATATAATTCACATCGCTATGTGATTAACACCCACAGTACAAAGGTGTGATCATGTTTTGCTTGTGAGATAATTTTAGCCAGTGGTCCGTCACATTCAGATCCGTAAGTATTTTGCAAATTTCTATGTTTACAATGCTCTGCACGGAGCTACTTTAGCTAATTGCTCCCACTCTTCAATATGTATCTAGATTGTGACTTAGAGTCATCCAGATCGGTGTCAAAGCTTGCATCGACGTAACCCTTTACGACGAACCTTTTGTCACCTGCATTATCGAGAAACATATCCTTATTCCACTAAGGACAATTTTGACCGCTGTTCAGTGATCTACTCCTAGATCACTATTGTACTCCCTTGCCAAAATTAGTGTAGGGTATACAATAGATCTGGTACACAGCATGGCATACTTTATAGAACCTATGGCTGAGGCATAAGGAATGACTTTCATTTTCTTTCTATCTTCTGCCGTGGTCGGGCTTTGAGTCTTAATCAATTTCACACTTTGTAACACAGGCAAGAACTCTTTCTTTGACTGTTCCATTTTGAACTACTTCAAAATCTTGTCAAGGTATGTACTCATTGAAAAAACTTATCAAGCGTCTTGATCTATCTCTATAGATCTTGATGCTTAATATGTAAGCAGCTTCACCGAGGTCCTTCATGGAAAAACTCTTATTCAAGTATCCCTTTATGCTATCCAAAAATTTTATATCATTTCCAATCAACAATATGTCATCCACATATAATATCAGAAATGCTACAGAGCTCCCACTCACTTTCTTGTAAATACAAGCTTCTCCAAAAGTCTCTATAAAACAATATGCTTTGATCAACTTATCAAAGTGTATATTCCAACTCCGAGATGCTTGCACCAGTCCATAGATGGATCATTTGGAGCTTGCATATTTTGTTAGCACATTTAGGATTGACAAAACCTCCTGGTTGCATCATATACAACTCTTCTTTAATAAATCCTATAAGGAATGCAGTTTTGTTTATCCATCTGACAGATTTCATAAAATGCGGCAATTGCTAATATGATTCGGACAGACTTTAAGCATCGATACGAGTGAGAAAATCTCATCGTAGTCAACACCTTGAACTTGTCGAAAACCTTTTGCGACAATTATAGCTTTGTAGATAGTAACACTACGTCTTCCTCTTGAAGATCCATTTAATCTCAATGGCTCGCCGATCATTGGGCAAGTCAATCAAAGTCCATACTTTGTTCTTATACATGGATCTCATCTCAGATTTCATGGCCTCAAGCCATTTTATGGAATCTGGGCTCATCATCGCTTCCTCATAGTTCGTGAGGTTCGTCATGGTCAAGTAATATGACCTCCGTAATAGGATTACCGTACCACTCAGTGCGGATCTCACTCTGATTTGCCTCTGAGGTTAGGTAGTAACTCCATCTGAAGTTTCAAGATCATCATCATTAGCTTCCTCACAAATTGGCGTAGGAATCACTGGAACTGATTTCTATGATGAACTACTTTCCAATTCAGGAGAAGGTACAATTACCTCATCAAGTTCTACTTTCCTCCCACTCACTTCTTTCAAGAGAAACTCCTTCTCTAGAAAGGATCCATTCTTAGCAACGAATGTCTTGCCTTCGGATCTGTGATAGAAGGTGTACCCAACATCTCCTTTGGGTATCCTATGAAGACATATTTCTCCGATTTGGGTTTGAGCTTATTAGGATGAAACTTTTTCATATAAGCATAACAACCCCAAATTTTAAGAAACGACAACTTTGGTTTCTTGCCAAACCACAGTTCATATTGTGTCGTCTCAATGGACTTAGATGGTGCCCTTTTTAACGTGAATGCAGCTATCTTTAATGCATAACCCCAAAAACGATAGTGGTAAATCGGTAAGAGACATCATAGATTGCACCATATCTAATAAAGTACGGTTACAATGTTCGTAATAACCAATAGCGGAACCTGGATGCTCATATTGGCTCCCACATATTCTACGAAGATCTTTGTTGGTCAAACCGCATAATAACATACGTTGTTCCCTTTGTCATCTGTATGTTACTTGCCCGAGATTCGATCGTCGGTATCTCAATACCTAGTTCAATCTCGTTACCGGCAAGTCTCTTTACTCGTTCTGTAATACATCATCCTGCAACTAACTCATTAGTTGCAATGCTTGCAAGGCTTATAGTGACGTGCATTACCGAGTGGGCCGAGAGATACCTCTCCAACAATCGGAGTGACAAATCGAATCTCGAAATATGCCAACCCAACAAGTACCTTTGGAGACACACCAGAGAGCACCTTTATAATCACCCGATTCACGTTGTGACGTTTGGTAGCACACAAAGTGTTCCTCCGTAAACGGGAGTTGCATAATCTCATAGTCATAGGAACATGTATAAGTCATGAAGAAAGCGATAGCAGAATCACTAAACGATCGTGTGCTAAGATAACTGAATGGGTCAAGTCAATCACATCATTCTCCTAATGATGTGATCTCTTTAATCAAATGACAACTCATGTCAATGGCTAGGAAACATAACCAGCTTTGATCAACGAGCTAGTCAAGTAGAGGCATACTAGTGACAATCTGTTTGTCTATGTATTCACACAAGTATTATGTTTCCGGTTAATACAATTCTAGCATGAATAATAATCATTTATCATGATATAAGGAAATAAATAATAACTTTATTATTGCCTCTAGGGCATATTTGCTTCAGGACTCTCATGGCAAAACTGGTTTAAGGGTATTTGGAAGCACAAGTAGTAGCTCTACTTGGTGCAAAGAATTTGGCTAGCATGAGGGGGCAAGGCAAACTCAACGTGTTAGATGATCCATGACAATATACTTTATCTCAGATATAAGAAAACATAACCCATTACATTGTCTTCCTTGTCCAACATGAACTCTTTAGCATGTCATATTTTAATAAGTGCTCACAATCATAAAAGATGTCCAAGATAGTATATTTCTATGTGAAACCTCTCTTTCTTTATTACTTCCTATTAATTGTAACGATGACCAAAACTATGTTTGTCAACTCTCAACAATTTTTAATCATCATACTCCTTATATGTGAAGTCATTACTCTCTATAAGATCAATATGATCTCTTTTTATTCTTTTCTCTTTTCTTTTATTCACTCAAGATCATGGCAAAGTAATCAAGCCCTTGACTCAACACTAATCTTTACTATATAGCTCACGGACTCGATTACATAGAGGGATCATAAAGCAAAACTCAAAACTAGATCATACCAAAACTTTTATTCTACTTTATCAAGATACTACTAAAAGGATCGAACTAAGAAAAATAGTAAAGATAGAGATGTGATGGTGATACGATCAGGCACCTCCCGAGCTTGGCGGTTGCCAAGGGAGTGCCCATACCCATGTGATTATGTCTCCTTCCTCGTAAGTGGTGGTGATGGGGTTATTGATGAAGTAGGTTTGTCGTTCATCTTCCAAGGCATGGGCTCACCATCATAGAAAGATGATCGAGTCTCCGGGATCCTCAAATTTGCAGCCAAACTCATTCTCTTGAATCTATATTCATACTCACAGTTTGGTTTTGTAGGTCATAGATTTGGGCTTGGAGGTGCTCGATTTTCTCGTGGATCTTGAA
Source organism: Aegilops bicornis (assembly GCA_021605145.1). Taxonomy (NCBI): domain Eukaryota; kingdom Viridiplantae; phylum Streptophyta; class Magnoliopsida; order Poales; family Poaceae; genus Aegilops; species Aegilops bicornis. Next base: position 562,501,621 of record CM038673.1, on the reverse strand, counting down.
GATGGCCTCCCCAATGTCCTTGGCATCCAGCTTGTGGTTGTTGGTGAACTCCGCGATCATCATGTGATTGGAGTCAAGTCCACACTCCACCATCTCCCGGCACTTGAAAACTTGTTGCTCCATTGCCTCGAGCCTTGTCTCCATGCTTCCGGTCTTCCTCGGCCCCTCAACATCGCGGATGTGCAGCACCCCCTCATGCATCTCAATGGTTTGAGGGTGTTGCAGCACCTCCGCGAGGTAGGGGTTGATGACCTTCTTGAAGAACTTGTCCTTGGGGGCACTTGGAGACGTCATGATGATCTAGATCTGTCAGAAAAACAGCTCGAAACAAGAACAGAGGATATTTGCGTGATACAGGAGTCAAAACCTTCGGGAGATTATATAATGATTTTTTACCGACAAAAATACGTATCGTGCAAGAAAACGGAGTCCAGGGAGCGCATGAGGGGTCCATGAGGTAGGGGGCGCGCCCTCCACCCTCATGGAGCCCTCGTGTCCTTCCCAGTCTGCTTCTTATTTTTCTATTTTTCTAAATATTCCAAAAAGAGAAAAATTGCCATTAGAACTGTTTTGGAGTCGGTTTACTTTCCGTACCACATACCTATTCCTTTTCGGAGTCTGAAACGTTCTGGAAAGTATCCCTTATGTATTCCTCCGGGGTTACTATTTCAATCACATTGGTTTCAATATTTATGGGATTACCTGAGATATAATGTTTAATTCTTTGACCGTTCACCACCTTCGGGTTTGTGCCTTCGAAGTTGTTAATTTTTATGGCACCGGAACGATAGACCTCCTCGATAACGTAAGGACCTTCCCATTTAGAGAGAAGTTTTCCTGGAAAAAATCTTAAGCGAGTTGTATAACGAGACATAATCACCTACATTAAACTCACGCTTTTGTATTCTTTTATCATGCCATCTTTTAACCTTTTCTTTAAACAATTTGGCATTCTCATAGGCTTGGGTTCTCCATTCATCAAGTGAGCTAATGTCAAATAGCCTCTTCTCACCGGCAAGTTTGAAATCATAGTTGAGCTCTTTAATGGCCCAATATGCCTTATGTTCTAGTTCGAGAGGTAAGTGACATGCTTTTCCATAAACCATTTTATACGGAGATATACCCATAGGATTTTTATATGCAGTTCTATAGGCCCATAATGCATCATCCAGTTTCTTGGACCAATTATTTCTAGATCTATTAACAGTCTTTTGCAAAATTAATTTGAGCTCTCTATTACTCAATTCTACTTGACCACTAGACTGTGGGTGATAAGGAGATGCAATTCTATGATTAACATCATACTTAGCAAGCATTTTACGAAAAGCCCCATGAATAAAATGTGAACCACCATCAGTCATTAAATATCTAGGGACTCCAAACCTCGGAAAAATTACTTCTTTAAGCATATTAATAGAGGTGTTATGATCAGCACTACTAGTCGGAATAGCTTCTACCCACTTAGTAACGTAATCAACAACAACTAAAATATGTGTATATCCATTAGAGGCAGGAAACGGTCCCATATAATCAAAGCCCCAAAGATCGAATGGTCCAATAACAAGTGAATAATTCATAGGAATTTCTTGACGTCTACTAATATTACCAATTCTTTGACATTCATCACAAGATAGGACAAACTTACGGGCATCCTTGAAGAGAGTAGGCCAATAAAAACCGGATTGCAATACCTTATGTGCAGATCTAACTCAAGCATGGTGTCCTCCATAAGCCTCGGAGTGACACTTGCGTAGGATCTGTTCCTGTTCATGCTCAGGTGCACAGCGTCTAATAACACCATCTACTCCTTCTTTATAAAGATGTGGGTCATCCCAGAAGTAATGTCTCAAATCATAGAAAAACTTTTTCTTTTGCTGGTATGTGAAACTAGGTGGTATAAATTTAGCAACAATGTAATTAGCACAATCAGCATACCATGGAGTAGTATGAGAAGCATTTATGACATTAGTTGTTCATCAGGAAAGCTATCATCAATAGGTAGTGGGTCATCAAGAACATTTTCTAACCTAGAAAAGTTGTCTGCAATGGGGTTCTCAGCTCCCTTTCTATCAATCATATGCAAATCAAATTCTTGTAGCAGGAGAACCCATCTAATAAGTATAGGTTTAGCATCTTTCTTTTCCATAAGATATTTAATAGGAGCATGATCAGTGTGAATAGTTACTTTAGAATCAACAATATAAGGTCTGAACTTATCACAAGCAAATACAACTGCTAAGAAATCTTTTTCAGTAGTAGCATAATTTCTCTGAGCATTGTCTAGAGTTTTACTAGCATATTGAATAACATTTAATTTATTATCAACTCTTTGCCCTAGAAAAGCACCTACATCATAATCACTAGCATCACACATAATTTTAACGGGTAAATTCCAATCAGGTGGCTGGACAATAGGTGCGGAGATCAATGCTTTCTTAAGTATTTCAAATGCTTCTACACAATCATCATCAAAGACAAATGGTATATCTTTTTGTAATAAATTAGTCAAAGGCCGATAAATTTTTGAGAAGTCCTTAATGAACCTCCTATAAAAACCGGCATGACCAAGGAAACTTCTTATACCTTTGATGTCATTTGGACATGACATCTTTTCAATAGCATCAACTTTAGCTTTATCAACTTCAATGCCCCTTTCAGAAATTTTATGCCCCAAGACAATGCCTTCATTAACCATAAAGTGGCACTTCTCCCAATTCAAGAAAAGGTTAGTTTCTTCACATCTCTGCAAAACTCGATCAAGGTTGCTCAAGCAATCATCAAAAGAGGATCCATAAACGGAGAAATCATCCATTAAAACCTCACATATATTTTCACAAAAGTCAGAGAATATAGCCATCATTCAACTTTGAAAGGTAGCAGGTGCATTACATAAACCAAAAGGCATATGTCTATAAGCAAAAGTACCGAAAGGGCAAGTAAAAATGGTCTTTGATTGATCATCGGCTGACACAGGTATTTGAGAGAAACCAGAGTAACCATCTAGAAAGCAAAAATGTGTATGTTTGGATAATCTTTCTAGCATTTGATCAATAAAAGGTAAGGGGTAATGATCTTTTTTAGTAGCCTTATTCAATTTGCGGAAATCAATTACCATCCTATAACCTGTAATAATTCTTTGCGGGATCAATTCATCTTTATCATTAGGAACGACGGTAATACCTCCCTTTTTAGGGACACAATGGGCAGGACTTACCCACTGACTATCAGCAACGGGATAAATAATACCTGCCTCAAGAAGCTTTAGTATTTCCTTTCTTACCACTTCTTTCATCTTAGGATTCAGCCGTCGTTGGTGATCACGAACTGGTTTGGCATCTTTCTCCAAATTTATTTTGTGTTGGCATAGAGTGGGGCTAATGCCCTTAAGATCATCAAGAGTATATCCAATAGCAGCACAGTGCTTCTTCAGAGTTTTCAATAATCTCTCTTATTCATGCTCTGAAAGGTTAGCACTAATAATAACAGGATATATCTTTTTCTCATCAAGATAAGCATATTTAAGAGTATCAGGTAATGGTTTAAGCTCAAACACGGGATCACCTTTGGGCGGAGGAGGATCCCCTAGGATTTCAACAGGCAAATTGTGTTTCAGGATAGGTTCCTGTTTAAAGAACACTTCATCTATTTCCCTTCTTTCATTCATAAACATATCATTTTCATGGTCTAGCAAATATTGTTCTAAAGGATCACTAGGAGGTATGGCAATAGAGGCAAGACCAATAATTTCATCTTTACTAGGTAATTCCTCTTCACGGTGTTGTCTACGAAATTTAGAAAAGTTAAACTCATGAGACATATCACCTAAACCAATAGTAACAACATCCTTTTCGCAGTCTATCCTAGCATTAACTTGTTCGTGAAGGGTATACCAAATATAATGGGACAAAAGCTATCTTGTGGGGAACCAAGAACAAGAAAATCAGCAGGATATTTAGTTTTCCCACACAAGACTTCAACATCTCTAACAATTCCCATGGGTGAAATAGTATCTCTATTGGCAAGTTTAATTGTGACATCAATATCTTCTAACTCAGTAGGTGCAATATCATGCATAATTTCTTTGTATAAGTTAATAGGTATTGCACTAGCACTAGCACCCATATCACATAAGCCATGATAACAATGATCTCCTATTTTAACAGAAATAACAGGCATGCCTACCATAGGTCTATGTTTATCTTTAGCACAAGGTTTGGCAATTCTAGCAGTTTCATTACAGAAATGAATAACATGCCCATCAATATTATCAGACAAGAGATCTTTAACAATAGCAATATTAGGTTCAACTTTAACTTGCTCCGGAGGTATATAAGTTCTAACATTGCTTTTACGAACCACAGTTGAAGCTTTAGCATGATGTTTTATCCTAATAGGAAAAGGTGGTTTCTCAACATAAGCAGTAGGAACAATAGAATCATTATAAGTGATAGCCTTTTCTTTAACTTTGATAGGTGCAGCTACCTTTACTTCTATGGGAGGATGATATTTAAACCACTTCTCCTTAGGGAGATCAACATGAGTAGCAAACGATTCACAAAAGGAAGCTACTATCTCAGAGTCAAGTCCATATTTAGTGCTAAACTTACGGAAAACATCGGTATCCATAAAAGATTTAACACAATCAAACTTAGGTGTCATACCTGACTCTTTACCTTCGTCGAGATCCCAATCTTCAGAGTTGTGTTTAATTCTTTCCAACAAATCCCATTTGAATTCAATAGTCTTCATCACAAAAGAGCCAGCACAAGAAGTATCGAGCATGGTGCGATTGTTATTAGAAAGCCGAGCATATATTTTTTGAATAATTATTTCTCTTGGGAGCTCATGATTGGGGCATGAATATAACATTGATTTAAGCCTCCCCAAGCTTGAGCGATGCTTTCTCCTTCGCGAGGCCAAAAATTATATATATAATTGCGATCACGATGAACAAGATGCATAGGATAAAACTTCTGATGAAATTCCAACTTCAATCGTTTGTAGTTCCATGATCCCATATCATCACATAGCCTATACCATGTCAATGCATCTCCATTCAAAGATAAAGGGAAGACCTTCTTCTTAATAACATCATCGGGCACACCTGCAAGCTTAAATAATCCACAAACTTCATCCACATATATTAGGTGGTCATCAGGATGCACTGTTCCGTCTCCTGCAAAAGGATTAGCTAGCAGTTTTTCTATCATACCCGAAGGAATCTCAAAGTAGAGATTTTCATTTTCAGTAGGTTTAGTAGGTTGAGGAGCAACTCTTTGCTCTACTGGTCGGTGTGAAGATACCCCGAACAAGCCCCTCAGAAGATTACTTTCCATAGTAATAAGTGACAGTAAATTTCAGCACACTATATAAATTTTTCCTTACCAAATTCCACCTACCAAAGGCGCTTCACTCCCCGACAACGGCGCCACAAAAGAGTCTTGATGACCCACAAGTATAGGGGATCTATCATAGTCCTTTAGATAAGTAAGAGTGTCGAACCTAACGAGGAGCAGAAGGAAATGATAAGCGGTTTTCAGCAAGGTATTCTCTGCAAGCACTGAAATAATAGGTAACAGATAGTTTTGTGATAAGATAATTTGTAACAAGAACCAAATAACAAAAGTAAATAAAGTGCAGGAAGGTGGCCCAATCCTTTTTGTAGCAAAGGACAAGCCTGGACAAACTCTTATATAGAGAAAAGCGCTCCCGAGGACACATGGGAATTATCCTCAAGCTAGTTTTCATCACGTTCGTATGATTCGCGTTCGGTACTTTGATAATTTGATATGTGGGTGGACTGGTGCTTGGGTGCTTCCCTTACCTGAAAAAACATCCCACTTATGATTAACCCCTATTGCAAGCATCCGCAACTATAAAAGAAGTATTAAGGTAAACCTAACCATAGCATGAAACATATGGATCCAAATCAGCCCCTTCTGAAACAACGCATAAACTAGGGTTTAAGCTTCATCACTCTAGCAACCCATCATATACTTATTACTTCCCAATGCCTTCCTCTAGGGCCAAACAATGGTGAAGTGTCATGTAGTCGACGTTCACATGACACCACTAGAGGAGAGACAACATACATCTCATCAAAATATCGAACGAATACCAAATTCACATGACTACTAATAGCAAGACTTCTCCCATGTCCTCAGGAACAAAGAAACTACTCACAAAGCATATTCATGTTCATAATCAGAGGAGTATTAATATGCATATAGGATCTGAACATATGCTCTTGCACCAAATAAACCAACTAGCATCAACTACAAGGAGTAATCAACACCGCTAGCAACCTCATGGTATCAATCCTGCACTTAGAGACAAGAATTGGATGCAAGAGATGAACTAGGGTTTGAGAGGACATGGTGCTGGTGAAGATGTTGATGGAGACTGGCCCCCTCCCGATGAGAGGAGCGTTGGTGATGACGATGGCGGTGATTTCCCCCTTCCGGAGGGAAGTGTCCCCGGCAGAACAGCTCTGCCAGAGCCCTAGATTGGTTCCGCCAAGGTTCCGCCTCGTGGCGGCAGAGTCTCGTCCCGAAGCTTGCTTATGATTTTTCTTTGGACGAAAGAATTCATATAGCAGAAGATGGGCACCGGAGGGCCAACAAGGGGCCCGCGAGGCAGGGGCGCGCCCAGGGGGGTAGGCCGCGCCCCCATCCTCGTGGCCAGGGCGTGGGCCCCCTCTGGTATTTCTTCCGCTCAGTATTTTTATTATTTCCAAAAAAACTTTCGTGGAGTTTCGGGACTTTTGGAGTTGTGCGAATAGGTCTCTAATATTTGCTCCTTTTCCACCCGTAATTCCAATTACCGGCATTCTCCCTCCTTATGTAAACCTTGTAAAATAAGAGAGAATAGGCATAGGTATCGTGACATAATGTATAATAACAGCCCATAATGCAATAAATATCAATATAAAAGCATGATGCAAAATTGACGTATCAAGTGTGTGATACCGGCGAAAGTTCTTGTGATAGAGAGGCTAGCAATGGTGGAAGGGTGAGAGTGCGTATAATCTATGGACTCAACATTAGTCATAAAGAACTCACATAATTATTGCAAAAATCTGTTAGTTATCTAAACGAAGTACTACGTGCATGCTCCTAGGGGGATAGATTGGTGGGAAAAGACCATCGCTCGTCCCCGACCGCCACTCATAAGGAAGACAATCAAAAAGTAAATCATGCTCCGACTTCATCACATAACGGTTCACCATAAGTGCATGCTACGGGAATCACAAACTTTAACACAACTATCTCTCAAATTCAGAACTACTCAACTAGCATGACTCTAATATCACCATCTTCATATCTCAAAACAATCATAAGGAATCAAACTTCTCATAGTATTCAATGCACTTTATATGAAAGTTTTTATTATATCCCTCTTCGATACCCATCAGATTAGGACTAGTTTAATAACCCAAGAAAATTACCATGCTGTTTAAGGCTCTCAAAATAATATGAGTGAAGCACTGAGAGTTCATCAATTTCTTCAATATAAAACTACCGCCATGCAATAAAAAGATATAAGTGAAGCACTAGAGCAAACGGCAAACTACTCCGAAAGATATAAATGAAGTTCAATGAGTAGTCGAATAATCATGCAACTATGTGAAGACTCTCTAACATTTAAGAATTTCAGATATTGGTATTTTATTCAAACAGCACGCAAAACTAAAGAAAATAAAATGACGCTCCAAGCAAAACACATATCATGTGGTGAATAAAAATATAACTCCAAGTAAAGTTACCGATGAACGAAGACGAAAGAGGGGATGCCTTCCGGGGCATCCCCAAGCTTAGGCTCTTGGTTGTCCTTGAATATTTCCTTGGGTGCCTTGGGCATCCCCAAGCTTAGGCTATTTTCCACTCCTTATTCCATAGTCCATCGAATCTTTACCCAAAACTTGAAAACTTCACAACACAAAACTCAACAGAAAACTCGTAAGCTCCGTTAGTATAAGAAAATAAATCACCACTTAGGGACTGTTGTGAACTCATTCTAAATTCATATTGGTGTAATATCTACTGTATTCCAACTTCTCTATGGTTCATACCCTCCGATAGTACTCATAGATTCATCAAAATAAGCAAACAACACAATGAAAACAGAATCTGTCAAAAACAGAACAATCTGTAGTAATCTGTATCAAACGTATACTTATTGAACTCCAAAAATTCAGAAATAAATTGGTAGACGTGAGGAATTTATCTATTAATCATCTTCCAAAAGAAGCAACTAAATAGCACTCTCCAGTAAAAAGTTGTAGCTAATCTCGTGAGAGCTAAAGTTTCTGTTTTTTACAGCAAGATCAAAAAGACTTCACCCAAGTCTTCCCAAAGGTTCTACTTGGCACAAACACTAATTAAAACATAAAACCACATCTAACCAGCAGCTAGATATATTATTTATTACTAAACAGGAGCAAAAGGCAAATAACTAAAATAAAATTGGGTTGCCTCCCAACAAGCGCTAACGTTTAACGCCCCTAGCTAGGCATGATGATTTCAATGATGCTCACATAAAAGATAAGAATTGAAACATAAAGAGAGCATCATGAAGAATATGACTAGAACATTTAAGTCTAACACACTTCCTATGCATAGGGATTTTGTGAGCAAACAGCTTATGGGAACAATAATCAACTAGCATAGGAAGGCAAAACAAGCATAACTTCAAAACTTTAAGCACATGGAGAGGAAATTTGGTATTATTGCAATTCCTACAAGCATATATTCCTCCCTCATAATAATTTTCAGTAGCATCATGAATGAATTCAACAATATAACCAGCACCTAAAGCATTATTTTCATGATCTACAAGCATAGAAATTTTATTACTCTCCACATAAGCAAAATTCTTCTCATTCAGAATAGTGGGAGTATCATAAGAAACTCGAATACTATAAATTGTTTCCATATTAAAATAGTAATGTTTAGAAAAATGGTAATCATAATCATGACAAGTTTTATAAATATAATCATCACTACTTTTTATAGCATAAGTTTCATCACAATAATCATCATAAGTAGCCACTTTGTTCTCATCATAATCAATTGAAACCTCTTCTGAAATAGTGGATTCATCACTAAATAAAGTCATGACCTCTCCAAATCCACTTTCATAAATATTATAAGATTCAACACCCTCCAAAATAGTGGGATCATTACTTCCTAAAGTTGACACTCTTCCAGACCCACTTTCATCAATATAACCATCATAAATAGGAGGCATGATATCATCATAATAAATTTGCTCATCAAAAGTTGGGAGGCTAAAAATATCATCTTCATTAAACATAGCATCCCCAAGCTTGGGACAAACATTAATTGCAGCAAATATATTCTCAAACTTGTCATTCTCATCAAACATAGCATCTCCAAGCTTGGGCCTTTTTATATCATAAGCATAATCACTCTCATAATTAATAGTATGGATAGCACCTATAATATAGCAATTATCATCATCACAATGAGTAATAGGAGCAACATCATTTGGGAGGGATACCTTTTCACCTTTGCTTCTCCGTCTTTTCTTTTTCTTCTTCACATCATGTGTGGATTTAACCCTGTTTTTTGAGCTCCTCCTCGTTACCTGATTCATCATAAGAAATAATAGGAGGATATTGGGAAGTCTCTTCCCTTTCATTAGTATTCTCTTCATCTTCTATTTGTTTTCTTGTCTTTATGTAATTGGCAATATAAGAATTTTCAATGCAATTCACCGCACAATACATAAAAGTTTCTTCTAGATCAAAATCAAGGAACCTATCAAGATTAAATCTTGGAATACCCTCAGTTATACGTTTCATTTCTTCATACCGCAAAATAAGACTAAGCTCTTTATGATGCTCAAGGGTAATCAAATTATCACAATTTGTGGACACGATTTGATCATGAAACAAATAGCATCGGAGCTTTAAATGACCATGTTCATTGCAAGGTTCACAAGGATGGCGATAAATATTGAATCTTTCAGCCCAATCATCTAGCCTTTCTTGCAACCATTTAGTTTCCAAATACTTATGCCTCTTGCAAAATCTATCTCCCTATTTGGTGTGAACTTGCAAGCTCTATCTATTCCACAAAAGTTGACATGCTTATAAGAGACATTTTCATCATGACTAGTGCAATCATCATTAGTACTATGGATATTCAAAGAATTCATACTAACAACATTGCAATCATGCTCAATTTATAGACTTCTTCTTCTAGCATTTGAGCACAATTTTATTTTCCATCCTTCTCATGAAAGATATCAAAAAGATGAAGCGTATGAGGCAAACTCAATTCCATTTTTTTGTAGTTTTCTTTTATAGACTAAACTAGTGATAAAACAAGAAACTAAAAGATTCGATTGCAAGATCTAAAGATATACCTTCAAGCACTCACCTCCCCGGCAACGGCGCCAGAAACTGCTTGATGTCTACTACACAACCTTCTTCTTGTAGACGTTGTTGGGCCTACAAATGCAGAGGTTTGTAGGACAGTAGAAAATTTCCCTCAAGTGGATGACCTACGGTTTATCAATCCGTGGGAGGCGTAGGATGAAGATGGTCTCTCTCAAGCAACCCTGCAACCAAATAACAAAGAGTCTCTTGTGTCCCCAACACACCCAATACAATGGTAAATTGTATAGGTGCACCAGTTCAATGACAGATGGTGATACAAGTGCAATATGGATGCTAGATATAGGTTTTTGTAATCTGAAAATATAAAAACAGCAAGGTAACTAATGCTAAAAGTAAGCGTAAACGGTATTGCAATGCTAGGAAACAAGGCCTAGGGTTCATACTTTCACTAGTGCAAGTTATCTCAACAGTAATAACATAATTGGATCATATAACAATCCCTCAACATGCAACAAAGAGTCACTCCAAAGTCACTAATAGCGGAGAATAAACGAAGAGATTATGGTAGGGTACGAAACCACCTCAAAGTTATTCTTTGTGATCGATCTATTCAAGAGTTCGTACTAGAATAACACCTTAAGACACAAATCAACCAAAATCCTAATGTCACCTAGATACTCCAATGTCACCTCAAGTATTCGTGGGTGTGATTATACGATATGCATCACACAATCTCAGATTCAAAGAGTACCCCAAAGTACTTCAAAGAGTGCCCCAAAGTTTCTACCGGAGAGTCAAGACTAAAACGTGAACCAACCCCTATGCATAAGTTCACAAGGTCACTGAACCTGCAAGTTGATCACCAAAACATACATCAAGTGAATCAATAGAATAACCCATTATCACCACGGTTATCCCACGCAAGACATACATCAAGTGTTCTCAAATCCTTAAAGACTCAATCCGTTAAGATAACTTCGAAGGGAAAACTCAATCCATTACAAGAGAGTAGAGGGGGAGAAACATCATAAGAACGAACTATAATAGCAAAGTTCGCGATACATCAAGATCGTACCAAATCAAGAACACGAGAGAGAGAGATCAAACACATAGCTACTGGTACATACCCTCAGCCACGAGGGTGAACTACTCCCTCCTTATCATGGAGAGCGTCGGGATGATGAAGATGGCCAGCGGTGATGGTTCCCCCTACGGCAGGGTGTTGGAACGGGTCTAGATTGGCACTACTAGGAAAAGGCCTACTAATGGCGCACCAGTTTTGCCTACTAATGGCGCACTATTGGTGCGCCATTAGTATCACGCCACTAGTATTTTTTACTAATGGCGCACCACTGGTGCGCCATTAGTATGCCTAGAGGTGCGCCATTACTATCTGACTTAGTAATGGTGCACCACATAGAAGTGCGCCATTAGTAATAATATTTTTTCAATTTTTTTTAATTTTTTATTTGATTCTTAATCTCGGGTCACTATGGCTTAATCTCGGGACAATATGCTTAATCTCAAGTCAAATCGCACTCCGTGGTCAAACTTCCCGAAAGGTCACCCATCCTCACATTACTCCAGCCCAAGCATGCTTAATTTCAGAGTTCTATCCAACCCCAGCACCAGCTCACTTCACAGGCACTTGTTGATATATCTAGCATATCAATCCTATTAAACCTTGTTGATGTTTAGGACTTTGTTCATGTTCATGAGTGTGATGAAATTTTGAAAAAATATTTCAAACTTCCGTTCATATTACGTATCATATTTTGAAAAAAAAAATCGCAAAAAAAATCGAAACTAATTTTTTTTCTGTTACTAATGGCGCACCTAGCATACGATGCGCCACTAGCAAGTTTGAAATTTTTTGAATTTTTTTGAATTTTTTTGCCTCCGGATCTTAAAAGCCCCGTAACTTTTTTTCTGTTAGATTTTTGAGGATTTTGAAAATGTTTAACGGAGTTCTGTTAAATTCGGATGTAACTTTTCGAGTAGATGATTTTTCATATAGAAAACTTTTTAATCCGAGTTCGTATGCAAAAGTTATGCCCATTTTACAAATTCCAGAGAGATTCTGCAAATAAAGTCGAAATTTATATTTGTAAATTTTCCCAACAACTAGACCACATATCACATTGGAAACTTATTTATTTTTTATTTTTTTGGACATTTTCCTCATTTTCTTTTATTTTTTTAAACTGAAAAGGCGGTCCACCGGGGGGGGGGGTGCATGCGAGGGAATTTTTGGGCCAAGTTAGTAATGGCGCACCGTGGGAGTGGTGCTTCATTACTAGTTAGTGGTGCGCCATTACTAGTTGAACTAGTATTCGTGCGCCACTTCCACGGTGCGCCATTACTAATTTTCAAAAAATATAAAAAAATTGAAAAAAAATTGAAAAAAAATTACTAGTGGGCACCGTGGATGTGGTGCGCCATTACTAGTTTTGAAAAAAAATTGAAAAAAAATTTTGAAAAAAATTTACTAATGACGCACCGTGGATGTGGTGCGCCATTACTAGTTTAACTAGTAATGGCGCACTATCCCCTGGTGTGCCATTACTAGTTTTGAAAAAAAATCTTGTTACTAATGGCGCACCGTGGATGTGGTGCGCCATTAGTATTTGGACTCTAATGGCGCAACAACTCATCGTGCGCCATTGAAATAGTAGTGGCGCACCACATGTCTGGTGCGCCATTAGTGTCAATTTCATCTATAGCCCTTTTCCTAGTAGTGTGGTTTTCAGTGGCTACAGAGGCTTGCGGCGGCGGAACTCCTGATCTATTCTGCCCCTCGATGTTTTTAGGGTATATGGACATATATAGGCGAAAGAAGTCGGTCAGGGGAGCCACGAGGGGCCCACGAGGGTGGGGGCGCGCCTAGGGTGGCAGGCGCACCTCTTTGCCTCGTGGCCACCTTGAAGCTTCCCTGACGTCTACTCCAAGTCTCCTGGATTGCTTCCGTTCCAAAAATAACGCTGCCGACGGTTTCATTCCATTTGGACTCCGTTTGATATTCTTTTTCTTCGAAACACTGAAATAGGCTAGAAAACTACAATTTGGGCTGGGCCTCCGGTTAGTAGGTTAGTCCCAAAAATAATATAGAAGTGTTTAATAAAGCCCATAAACATCCGAAACAGATAATATAATAGCATGGAACAATCATAAATTATAGATACGTTGGAGACGTATCAATAAGCTGAAAACGCAATGAAAAGAACTGGTTGGCTTATTACATAGAGCTTATATTCACAGGTGCTTATTTTCTTAGGATAACTCGTAATAACTGTCCCTAAGAAACTTGGCCAATAGAACTGACATACAAATAAAATGTCACGATGATTACAATGGAGGAGTGACGTATCATAGCACACTGTATAGGCTCACCGCTGGCTCTCCTTTTTTTGCGATGTTTCATGAAATTTCCACATACATCTTATACTTTTTCATTGTGTAACTCTATCTGCAAGTTGAAACGGTTAATTTCAGATATATCTACATGATAATACATTGCATATCCCTTGCGCATATTTAAACCACCAATTAATGATTGTGTGCGTAGCATAAACTAGCCATGACTCTGTGTGCTGGACTAGCAGGCACTCTAAGGGAGCCTAATGTAGTGTACTGGAATTCCTACATGCCACCTATGATTTTGTGTAATGTACTGCCTCTGTTCCTAAATATATGTCTATGTAGAGATTTCTGTATGGACCACATACATATCTCTACTATAAAGGGGGATCGAACGTCATGATGGTTCGACCTCCCCTTGTGTTTCGACCACCTCGTTCGATCCCCCTGCCTCGTGTCCTCCTCCCACCGACTTTTTAGCGTAAATCATGTTCCCGTAAAAAAGACCACCGGGTTAAGCAAGCAAAGCACACGTACTCCCCCTCCAAAAAAAGCAGCCGGTTGAAACCCACCACGCATGTCTGCACGCACGTCTCCCCAATCTGTACAGCTTTGAGCTACTCCAATGGGGCGACCCATTTCGTCCGCGGCCGTCCGTTTGGGTCGGCGCGGACAGAAAAGGCGGCCCAACGCGCCGACCCAAACGGACGCGCGTCCGTTTTTCGTCCGCGGGCGACCCATTCCCGGCCCATTTTTTAGCCTGATTTGCGTCGGCGCGGACACGCGACGGACGCGCGCTCGCTCGCCTACTCCTGTCCCCGGGCCCGCTCGTCTGTGGCACATTGTCCTTTCCTCCCCCCAGCCAACAATCAACCCTCGCCCCCGCCTCCTTTGTTACTGACGCCGCCGCCCATTTTGCCGGCGACTCTTCCAGCTGCCGCCGCCTGGAGATCCGCCCAGCAACGCCACCCCTGCCCCCAGTCGCCCGCCGCCGCCGTTTTGCCGCCGGGGAACAAGCTGGTTCCCGCCGCCGCTTCCCCCGCCGCCCAGCCGCCCGCGACCAAGAAGACGCCTCGCCGCCCCAGCCACAGACGACCAGCACGCTCGTCGGACGCCGTCACACTCGTCGGACGCCGGCCGGGCAGCTAGCTGGTCTGTGGGCGCCGCGTCTCCCCTCGCCGATCGTCTCCTTCTTCGACGCCCGCAATCTGTTCGACAGTTTGCCAAGGTACGAAAATGGACTCCACCGTCGAGTTCTTTTTCCACAATTTTCTTTGCGACTCTGACGATTCGTCGTCCGACGACGAGGAGGAGATATTGGCAGCCGTGTTGGTCCATCACCACCTCAACAACCAGCGGCCGTTGTACCGTGGCTCCATTTCGGGCAACCTTTCGGCGTTGAATCGTAACCGGGAGAGCGGGCATTTCCTTCTCTGGAAGGACTACTTTGATACAACAAACCCGTTGTTCAAACATCACAAATTCCGCCGCCGGTTCCGTATGAGTAGGCATGTTTTCAACCGTATTAGAGAGAGGGAGTGGTCGGCTATGATGACTACGCCGAGTGCAAAGAGGATGCCATTGGCAAGATTGGTTTCTCCTCTTATCAGAAGTGCACTGCCGCCATCCGAATGCTTGCATACGGAGTGCCCGGTGATCTCATTGACGAGTACGTCCGTATGAGCGAGTCTACATGCCTAGAGTCCTTGCATAAGTTTTGCAAGGCTGTGATTGCTGTGTTTGGCCCTGAGTACTTGAAAGAGCCGACAGCTGCAGATACAGCCCGTTTGTTGGCGATGAATGCTAGCAGGGGCTTCCCGGGGATGCTTGGTAGCATAGACTGCATGCACTGGGAGTGAAAGAACTGCCCTTCTGCTTGGCAAGGGCAGTATAAGGGACATGTCAGGGCTTGCACTGTCATACTAGAGGCCGTGGCGTCTCAAGATCTCTGATCTGGCACTCTTTCTTTGGCATGGCTGGATCACACAATGATATCAACGTGCTTCAGTGCTCGCCGGTGTTTGCTAGGCTTGCCGAAGGCAACAGCCCGCCGGTGAACTTTACTGTCAATGGCCACAACTACGACAAAGGGTACTATCTGGGTGACGGTATCTATCCTCAGTGGACCACTATTGTCAAGACAATACCCAACCCTGTCGAAGAGAAAAGGAAAAGATTTGCCCAAGAGCAAGAGAGTGCTAGAAAGGATGTCGAGCGTGCCTTTGGTGTTTTGCAATTTCGATGGGGCATCATTCGGTATCCTGCTAATACTTGGAGCATGCAGAAACTATGGTAGGTGATGACTGCTTGTGTGATCATGCACAATATGATCATAGAAGACAAGCGCCCGGAACGTCTGTACAATCAAGGCTTTCAGTTTCAGGGTGAGAATGTTGTGCCTGAGCATGGAGTAGCGACAACATTTGAGCAATTCACTCAGTTTCATGAAGACATGCGTGATTGGAAAACTCACGTGCAACTGCAAAATGATTTGGTTGAGCATATGTGGACTCATGTTGATAACAATAGATGTATCTTTTTTTATTCGTTTGCAAAACTATGTGAAACATTTTTATTTGTATTTGGCCTGTAAACTATACTATTTATTTTGGCGGACTATTTTGTTTGTTAAATTTTCATTTCACCATATGTTGAATGCAATGCAAAATTGGGTGGCCAGCCGACCACGCCATCACATATGGGTCGGCGCGTTGGGTGCGCTGCCGACCCATATAAAAAATAGGGCTGACGCTGGGTGGGCGGCCGACCCAAACGAACAAAAAGCGTATGAAATTGCCGTCAGTTTGGATCGGCCCGTTGGAATTGCTCTTACCGCCTCGCGCACCCATGGCTCCCCCTCCCGACCTGCTCCCTCCCCAATGCGTGTGGCGCTCGACGCGCCTGAGCCGCGCGCTACCCCTGCCTGCGCTACCACCTCAAGCTTCCGCCACCGCGCAATGCCATCTACTCTGCTACGAAGCCTTCTCGAACGATTCTGGACACCGCGTCCTAACCTGCACCAACACCTCAAGCATTCGGCCGCGCCATCGATCTGCTCCGTTGCGACATCTTCTCGGATGATTCTGGGCACCTAGGACATCACAGACATAGGGACATCGACCCGTGATCAATTCCCCTTGCCGGCTGCCACCGTGGCCAGAGAGGAGCACCGCGGATGTACTTCGTCTTCCATGTGCTGGGGCGCGTGGCTGTACTTCCTCTCATGGATGAGCACGGAGGGTTGCGGCATAGAGCCTCCAGCAACAACGATGGCGGCGGCAGCGACACCACCCTCACCGGTACATGCAGCGCAGCAAGCAGTGTCCTCTAGCCTCTCCCCCTTTCTTTGTCAACACCAACAACGAGAGCCTCTCCCTCTTTCTTTGTCAACACCAACAACGAGGTGGAAGAAGCCTCCGAAGGCGGCCATGGCGGCTTGCCCACGCCACCAGGCGATGTACCAAGACGGCGTCCTTCCTGCAGGTTTGCCCTGCAGTTCCATGCATTGATTCATATCTTGTACGTATTCTGCATGCAACCTGTTTGTCAATATGCCAGTGTGATATCGTTGATCTCCTAATCGATTTTTTCTGTGCATGTATCTCTTAGGTGGGCTGGTGTCTCTTCTTGGCATTAATCATCTACTAACCTCCCACTTTGTCAGGCAAGGAAGCTACTGACGCAAGATCAATTCTTCCATCAGTTGCGACGCGGAGTAGTAATCAAGGTTCGTTTGCAGGCTATCTGATCATACTTACGTGTACTTTTTTAACTCATCACAACTGATGCTTCACTGTTACAATCGGTATCTCGGCTAGGATCAGGCACACGGTTGCCATCAGTATCAGTCTTGAGACCTCAATCAAGAGGTAATGAGATTCAAGAAGCTTTATCATTTTCAAGTTTTCAACAGAGTCTGCACACATTCAAAAACAAAGTGATCTAAATGATTGGTAAATTTTTAAGAAAATAATAACAATTTCTTGTGAAATGTGAGTGAGCTTATTAATCCAATATCAGGGAACTCGGGAAGGTGGTCTCGCAAAATTATAGTAGACAAGAAATGATACTATTTTTGGTTTTCGACTTAGCAAAGCTGAATATTTCTGTATAACAGGGCACAAATATGCGGAGGAATTATCTGTATTAATATACACCTTTCTTTCCTCTGGTTTAGCATTTAATCAAAAATCATTTTCTTAAATTAAAGCATGTGATGCTATGTTATCCTTCATAGTTTTAATGAAGCAACCTCTTAATACTGAAAGTAACAAACAATTCTAAGATAGTTCTTAATTTGGTTTAGAATGCATATTGGAAGAAAAAGAATGAATATTTTGGGCAGAATTACACATGCGGTACACCATATAACAGGCAACCTGCATTACCAATGCTCTAATAGGCCAATATATTTTTATAGGACTTGAATATGCCATATCATTGATACTCTGGTTTAAAGGGCAACTAAGTGATATAAAATTTGACTCTGCTTTCATACTAATGTAGTACTATGACTCACTTCTGCTAAAAGTAATAATGGGGATAATGAAAATCAAGTTTTTGCCGCACCAAGATACACAACAAAAGTTGCTGGCAAAAGTGAGTCTCTTTGATAGGGTGGTGTGTGTTGGTGTTAGCCTCATCTTTATGCTGGTAGTACATCATTCATGGTGTTACTATGCGGCCTAACTTTGAAGAACTGGAGTGTAGATACATTCAACACACATATGAGTGTTCCTTCAGCGCAAGGACATTTGTTGATTCTCTCTCACTTCAATTTCCAACATATCCCAAGCATTTGATGCCGTTCCAAGAAGTTCAGAGGTGTCCAAGAAACACTTTCGTAGGTAAATGCATTCAAGCATATACTCCCTCCATTCGGAATTACTTGTCGTAGAAATGGATGTATCTAGACGTATTTTAGTTCTAGATACATCCATTTTCGAGACGAGTAATTCCGAACAGAGGGAGTAATACTTACTAACATAGAGATAATCTTGGTATATAATTTTGACTATGATAATTGACACAGACATAGTTGGCATAGTCGTTCATTATGATGGACATGAACGCATGATACCCAGGTGCTGAAACATATAGATAGGTCACCTTCATGGATATGTGGTATGTGTACTTGGTACATAATAGTTCCAACTCTTTTATACCGAATAATCGAAATTAGTTCAAAAAGTCCTTGACATGGTTACCATTTTAAAAAATTCCAAATTGTAGGGGAAAACTTACAGTTGTGGAGGATGTCACAGGTCCGAGAACACCAAATCACTAGTAGAAAAGGGGCCTATTGACCCGGTTGGTGAGGGCCTTTAGTCCCGGTTCATGGACCGGGACTAAAGGGTCGGTACTAATACCCTGGCCCTTTAGTCCCGGTTCAATCTGAACCGGGACTGATGGGCTCCACGTACCTGTCCATCCGAGCCCGAGCGGGGAGGGCCTTTGGTCCCGGTTGGTGGCATCAACCGGGACCAATAGGCATCCACGTCAACATTTCTATGGCTGTGGTTTTTTTGAAAAGGGGGGTTGGGGGTTTTGGGGGTTAATTTAGGTGTTTCATATATTGTGCTATAGCTAGCTAATTAATAGAGAAAAGTGTCCTCTCTTTTGTCCGTGCTTGGTCGACGCCTTCGTACTATACATACGTATAGAGAGGACTAGCTAGACACGCTAGCTAGCTAGTAATTAAGCAAACAGAAGATCGTCATGAACAAATATGCATACAGAGAGAAGTGATATCGACCACCTCTCCTTCTCCGAGAGATTGGTCGAACCACAAGTTCTCGTATATCTATCCGACACTACCGGCTACATATATACAATAATTATCTTTTACAATACGGACGCGTGGTCCACATAGTGTTCTCCGTCTTCAGCGATCACGTGGTCAAGAAAGAATGCCGCCAATTCCTCTTGAATTGCTCGCATGCGATCTGGTGTTAGGAGTTCATCCCGCTTCCGAAACATCTAATTTTAAGAAAGGGGTCAATACATATATATACATATATACATATATATATATATATATATATATATATATATATATATATGAATGAATGAAACTCAACACAAATGATGGTAATAAAATAAAATTGTGAATATTTTTATTTACGCACTTCATATTGTTTGTCGGAGTAGCCCCTCTCACAGGTCGTGTGGCGGATGGACTGCATAAGCGTAGTATCCACATAAATCATTCCCTTGTTCCTGCCACAACCACTTTACAAGAAACAGAGGTCAATCAAACTGATAATTAGCAAGCATGCTAAATGGTATTGATGAAACTAGCGCTTGAATCACTAGGAGATCTTGCGTGGAATATGGTATTATATAGTACTTACTTTGGTGTCTAAATTGCAGCTTCTTGGTAGTCCCGGAGCTTTTTGGTGAATTTTCTCCAAGCGCTGCCATACAAAGAAAACAATTACTTGATATCGAAAATGAACAAAGTTGCTGATATGGTGGATAATGATCGATTTAACTTACTTCTCGAGCATTTCAGTCATGTCCGCATACTCCTTGGGATCTTTTAAGCTTGGAGTCTAAGACAGTTAGTACTCCTTCTCAAGCTTAATCTCTAGGAGAATATAGTGGTAGCTGCGCACACATGCATAACTCATCAATATTACATTACTATAACCTAGACTAATAAGGAAACCGAATATGCCACAAGACAGTAACACTCACTTGAAGTTGTAAGGAAAGAGTATTATATCTTTGTGTTCATTTATTACCAACGATTGTAGCAAGTTGGCCTCAGTATCTTGACACGAAATTTAACCTCAGTTGCATCTATGAGATATGTGTTAATGAACCCAATATCACCCACTTGTCTTTTCTTCAATTCGGCGATCTTCAATCTGCATAATATAGTGAGGTTAATTATAAATACATGCAATGAAAGGGCTGAGTTATATAGAGAGACTTAATGATGAAGTAGTACTACTTACAGACGATGGCAGGTGACCGTTGCTTTATCGAGGGCCAATTGATTGAAAAACTGATAGAACTCCTCAAATGGAATTGGCAATAGTTCAATTCCAAGGAGGTCATGCTCCTTTTAACTCTCACATACAAAGTACTCCTCCCTCGGACTCTTTGCTGGTTTTCATGTACCAATCATGCAATCTTCGCATCATCGTTGATAGAGAACTTTCATCTTTGTGAGAGGCTTCCCGTACTCGTATCTTTGTATCTGCACCTCCAAGAAATCATAATGTACATCGTCGGGCAGGTAATCTGCAGGATTGCCATAACCGGGCACCATCCTCGGATCAACGATGTCGCTAGCAGGCACCTTGAGCGGGGGGCACGATTGCCCGGCTTGTTCGCCGAGCTGGGCAATTTGTTTCCCAGCTCGTCGTTCTTTCATCCTTTGATCACTGACAGTACTTCCCGACCTCTCCGCTTCAGCAAATGCCTTTCCAATAATGCGCTCATAGTTGCCTTTCGGCGGAGACTTGGATGGTTTTGTCAGGGCAGCCAGAGTGCGCTTCGCTTTCACCGGATCTACCTTCTCCTCCGGAGGTGGATGTCTCTTTGCTTTCAACCCTTGAAACCAGTCATCCACTTGATCTGCGCGATCTTCGCGTTTTCCTCCTCGCTCCTCTCGTCACGGTAACTTCTCCGAGTCTTGAGAGAAGGACCGAATCTGTATCTCCTCCCGCCTTTGGCTGTCTTGCTAGACGCCCGGAAGCGAGCGGGCGGATGTCTTCTTTCCTTGCTTACGAGGCGGAGGAGAAGGACTACGACGCGCCGGAGCAGCCAGAGCGGCGGCGGGTCTCTTCCGCCCTTGCTGACGAGGCGGAGAAGGAGGAGGCTGGCTGCTCGGGCACGCCGGTGCAGGCGGAGAAGGAGGCGGAGTGCCGCCACGCGCCAGAGAAGGAGCTGGCCGAGTGCCCTGATCGTCACTCGCCGGAGGAGGAGGCGGTGGAGGAGGCCGAGTGCCCTGACTCGCCGGAGGAGGAGGAGGCGGAGGCGTCCAGTTCGGAAGGTTGATGAGATCCTTCCACCATAGGCATGGAGTCTTCAGAGCAGAACCCAGCCGATACTCCCCTTCACCGGTAGGGTGGTCAAGCCGGAGGTCCTCAAATCCCTCTGTTATTTCATCGACCATCACCTTAGCATATCCTTCTGGAATCGGCCGGCAGTGAAAAGTTGAGTCGGGTTTAGTAGGATAAACAGAGCCAACAGCCGCCTTGACCTTCAAATTGCTCCATTGCGCCATAAGGTGGCAATTTTCAGCATCCGTGATAGCATCCACGGGATAGCTGGCGAGCCGTCAAGGCATGCTGCGCTGGCTGAAGCACCTCGGTGGAAGCCACGCTGCTTCTCCGCTGAGATGGCGGGGTAGCTTCGGGGGACGCTTCGGCAGGTCGTTGGTTGTGAGCTGCGGCTTCTCGTTCCGCTGCTCGTTCCTCTAGCCCCATTACCCTTTAAATGCGGCGCTGCTTTTGGCTCTGCTCCGGTTTCTTCCTCCTCTCATGGGTTTTGTAACCCCTGCGTCCGGAAAACCAGCCTTCCATGAAATGGAGCCTGGCGTGCCTAAATGTCCGTCCAGGGTGCTCGAGATTCGAGGACCATTGTGAGCTCGTCCTTCTCCCACATGCGGAATGAACTTCCCTTGCTGCGCTGCTTGATATATTGTTGAAGCTTCTTGGTAGTATGTCCAATTGTTCATCCGTCCAAATGCACTTCCTTGTTATAGGGTCCAAGGATCCGCCGGTCCCGAAGAACCAAGTCCGCAACGGTGCGGCGATTCATTGTCTCTGGTTCGATCCCTTTATCAAGCGTGATCATTCTCAGCCTTGGCCCACTTAGGCCGGGCTACGAGGTAGCCACCTGACCCCGTGCGATGGTGAAGCTTCTTCTTCGGAGCATTTCTCTTGTTTGTCGCCGACATCTTTTTACTCTTTTCCGATGTCTTGTAGGCCACAAATGCGGGCCAGTCATCTCTGATCTTCTCATATTTGCCCTTGCATTCTGGTGTCTCATTTTTTTGACATACGTATTGAGTTCTTTCTTGCAATTCCTGAATAGTTCTGCCATCTTCTTAAGAGCAAAAGACTTGATTAATGGCTCTATTACTGGCTTCTCCGGATCATCCTCTAGCGGTAGGGTAAAATTTGACTTCAGCTCGGTCCAAAGATCATTTTTTGCATATCATTGACACAAGACACCTCGTGGTCTTCGTTCTTAGGCTTATACCATTGGTGGATGCTGATCGGGATCTTGTCCCTAACCAGAACCCCGCACTGAGCAACAAATGCCTTCTTTGCCCGGTAGGGTTCAATCGGTTGGCCATCGCGCGTGATTTGTATGATCTCAAACTTTTCATCCGAGATCAACTTTTTCTCCGGGCCTCGTCTCTTTACCGAAGTTGTGCTCGATACGGAGGGCTAGAAAAAAGAACAAAGACGAGAGTTAATTAATATGTATACATACCAAAACAAAGACGAGAGCTAGTCAGCACAGGCTTAACTAATATATATACCTGGCCGGACTCAGTTTGGTGATCACCGGAGCCGTCCTCACGGTCTACTTCTTCACCCTCTGCTTCTTGCACCGGCATTGGGTCATCGGAGCCATGTAAATCATAGCCAGCTGCTTCTTCACCCTCTCCTTCCAGACCATCGTTGTCGTTGAGAAACATCAACGAGCGGACGACATCACTTCCTTGTGCGATTATGTCCCTCAACAACGCTTCTTGTGCTTCGTCTCGGGGGGTGTCCATAGTTTCTACAAATATTTACAACATGGCAATTATTATTCAAACATGATAGATAAGGATATATTAGTGGCAAACGTAGAACTAGCTAGCTAATCACAATAAGGAATCATATTAGTGGCCTCGACGCTGCTTCTCTAAGGTTTGGGGTGACCTCGACAACGCTTCAAGGGTTAGGGGGTGGCCTCGAGAACGCTTCAAGCTAGGAGGGGGTAATATTGACCCCCCCCCCACGTGTTGAAGCTATCGGGAGGGGGTCTACGTTGAACACTACATCTATGTCCCACAAGTGACGTGGGCATCGACGCCCTTGTGATGGGTAGAGGGTCGTGGATCGCCCGGCGGTCGAGGTCAAGGGGTCGAGGATCGCCGAGGGGTCGGGAGGTTGCCTAGTGTCAAAGGATTCAACAAAACCATGTCTTCATCATTAGGCGAAAATGTAATGTGCATGATGGTGCAAGCTCTCCAAAGTTATTTTGGAGCGGAGTCCCGGATAGGATAATTAAGCTTTTTGGTACAAAGTTCAGCAAGAACCTTCCGAATATCGTTATTTGAAAGGCCTTTGCTGAGATTCGTACAAAAAGGCAAATTATCCTATCCGGGACTCCATTCCAGAATAACTTTGGAGGACTTCGTACCATGGATTTCTTCAATACTTTGACACTATAGGAACCCTCGACCCTGAAACCTTCGACCCTTGACCCCTTAACGACCCTCGACCCTGAAACCTTCGACCCTTGACCCCTTAACGACCCTCGACCCTCTACCCTAGTTCCCGACCCTCGACCCTCGGCGATCCTCGACACCCTCGTTATATCGACAACGACGCAACATACATATACATGGGAAAATAATGTTAGCAGGGAGGGGTATCGGTGCCCCCCTCGTGTCAAAGTTTCTTCTTTCTCCTCTATTCCTTTCTTTCTTCTTCTCCTCTTCTTTTTCTTCTTATCCCTCGAGAAAGGAAAATAAGGAAAAAGGAAGAAAAGAGGAAGAAGGAAGAAGAAGAAGAAAAAGAAGAGGGAAAAAAAAAGAGGAGAAGAAGAAAAGAATAGAGGAGAAGAAGAAAAAATAGAATTTTTTTTTCTATTTTTCTTCTTCTCCTCTATTCCTTTCTTCTTCTCCTCTTCTTTTCTTCTTTTTCTTCTTCTTATTTATTTCTCCTCTTCTTCCTCTCCCTCTTCTTCTCCTTTCTTCCTCTTCTTATTTTCTTTTTCCTCTCATTCTTTTCTTTTCTTCCTTCTTAAAAATACATGAAGTAGTATTGCCTAATTCATTGTTCATATGAATATACAAACATTTGCATATTTACAATCATTAATATCACCAAAAAATCTATGAACAGAAAAAATCCTAATTTTTCTAAAAACTATCTTTTGCATTGTTCACATACACATATACATTATAGCCACATACACATATACATCACATATGAAAAAAATTTAAAACATAAAAAACAGAGCATAAAAATAAAAAAGAGCTTAAACATTAAAAGAGCCGGGCGGCTCTTGTGTGAGGCAGGTGAGGCGCCCGGCCTGTGGCGAGACGGGCCAGAGGCGAGGCGGCGCGAGGAGGCGAGGCGGGCGAGCCCGTGTGAGCTCGAGGCGGCGGCGAGGCGAGGCGAGGCGGAGACGGGCAGGGGCGAGCGACGGCAATGAGCACGGGCAGGGGCCAGCGACGGCGAGCACGGCAGCGAGGCGGCGACGGCGACGGCGAAGCACGCGGCAGGCGTCGTCGAGGCGAACTCGGCGACTGGCGGCGTCGTCAGGCGAGGAACTGGCGATGAAATCTGAAAAACACCAAGTCTTTGCTTATATAGAAAAGGCTTTGGTCCGGTTCGATGCCACGAACCGGGACAAATCTGCTTAGTCCCGGTTGGTGCCACCAACCGGGACCAAACAATTTTGAGCAGCCCAAAGGGCGGGAAGCGGCCTTTGGTCGGTTGGTGGCACCAACCGGGACTAAAGGGGGCATTAGTCCAGTCGTGGCACCAACCGGGACCAATGCCCCCTTTAGTCCCGGTTGGTGCCACCAACCAGGAACAAAGGCCTTGTGCTGCCCCGCGCCCAAAAGTTTAGTCCCACCTTGCTAGTTGAGAGAGCTCGAGAGTGGTTTATAAGCGCTGCTGCGCCCACCCTCTCGAGTCCTTTCAACTGCAGGCTTTCGGGCCTAATCTGTCACTATCTATGTGCGTGTGGGCCTACTTGGCCTCCTGCGGGCCTGAATCCTGGCCTATGTAGGGTTTCTAGTCGTATTCAGGCCGTGGGGGCCCGATGGCGGCACTATTTTTTCCAATTTTTTGTTTTGTTTTCTACATTATTATTTATTTTTGTTGTTTTTTGCTTTATTTTTAATTCTTTTTGCTTTTAATTTTAGAAAAATTATAAACTTTCATTAATGCCATTAGTTTTCAAATTTGAAAACTCTTTTTTGTTTTCTTTGTTGCTTTATTTATTTTATTTTGTTTCTACTTACAACAAAATACTTATTGTTGCTATTTTTATTTTATTTTTCAGTTTTTGTTCTGCTTTCTGCATTATTTAGTTTTTGTTGTTGTTTGCTTTATTTTTAATTCTTTTTGCTTTTAGTTTTAGAAAAATTATAAACTTTCTGTTAGTGCCATTAGTTTTCAAATTTGAAAACTCTTTTTTGTTTTCTTTGTTGCTTTATTTATTTTATTTTGTTTCTACTTACAACAAAATACTTATTGTTGCTATTTTTATTTTTTTTCAGTTTTTCGCTCTGCATTTTCTGCATTATTTATTTTTTGTTGTTTTTTCTTTATTTTTTAATTCTTTTTGCTTTTAGTTTAGAAAAATTATAAACTTTCTGTTAGTGTCATTAGTTTTCAAATTTGAAAACACTTTTTTGTTTTCTTTGTTGCTTTATTTATTTTATTTTGTTTATGCTTACAACAAAACGGTGTGTAGAGGGACGGGCTTATAAACCGGTGTGAGCGCCCTTCGGTTGGCGAGGTTTTCAAATTCATAGTTTTCAAATGAACTCTGAAAAAGTTGGCATAGCATGTGCATGTACTGAGCGGACAATGGTATCATACTAAATGCATTACAAAGTTGGCATGGTATCATCATAATAGTTGCGGGGAAAGTCTTCACTTTTTCTTCGCTTGTGTCGTTGCTTATTGCGCCCGTAACCATGGATAATCTTCATTGTTTATCGGGATGCTTGGGTCAGCCTTGACTTTGAAGGGAATTTCATGAAACTTTTCATACTCTTGAGACATGTCTGTCTTGCCCTCCACTCCCGTGGATGTCCCTTTTCCCGAAAAGAACTATGTGGCGCTTTGGCTCATTGTATGATGTATTCGCTTCCTTATCTTTTCTTTTCCTCGGTCTGGTAGACATGTCCTTCACATAGATAACCTGTGCCACATCATTGGCTAGGACGAACGGTTCTTCAGTGTACCCAAGATTTTTCAGATCCACTGTTGTCATTCCGTACTATAGGTCTACCTTAACCCCGCCTCCTGACAGATTGACCCACTTGCACTTAAACAAAGGGACCTTTAAATCTACTCCGTAGTCAAGTTCCCATATGTCTACTATGTAACCATAATATGTGTCATTTCCCTTGTCGGTTGCTGCATCAAAGCGGACACCGCTGTTTTGGTTGGTGCTCTTTTCATCTTGGTCAATCGTGTAAAATGTATTCCCATTTATCTCGTATCCTTTCCAAATCATTACAGTCGAAGATGGTCCCTGGACAACAAGTACAGCTCATCACAAACAGTCTGTCACCTCTGAGACGTGTTTCCAACCAAGCTGCTGAAAGTCCTGATGTGTTCACATGTAATCCGATCGTCGCCTTTGCTCCGGGTGTTTGGAGCGCAGATCGTTCTTGTGTTCATCGACATACGGGTCACCAAGGTAGAGTTAAGTAGAACTGTGTAGTGTGCTTGAGACCAAGAATATCCGTCCCTGCATATTATTGAGTCTCTTCCAAGCGTGCCTTTTCGGTCAGTCTCCCCTCATACCGCGATTTAGGGAGACCTATCTTCTTAAGGCCAGGAATGAAGTCAACACAAAACCCGATGACATCCTCTCGTTTGATGGCCCATGGAGATGCTTCCTTCTGGCCTAAGCGATTCTGAACATATTTCTTTAGGACTCCCATGAACCTCTCAAAGGGGTACATATTGTGTAGAAATACGGGCCCCAGAATGACAATCTCGTCAACTAGATGAACTAGGACGTGCGTCATGATATTGAAGAAGGATGGTGGGAACACCAGCTCGAAACTGACAAGACATTGCGCCACATCACTCCTTAGCGTTGATGCGATTTCTGGATCGATCACCTTACGAGATATTGCATTGAGGAATGCACATAGCTTCACAATGGCTAATCGGACGTTTTCGGTAGAAACCCCCTCAATGCAACCGGAAGCGATTGCGTCATAATCACGTGGCAGTCATGAGACTTTAGGTTCTGGAACTTTTTCTCGGCATATTTATTATTCCCTTTATATTCGACGAGAAGCCGGTCGGGACCTTCATATTGAGCGAGCATTGAAAGAATATTTCTTTCTCTTCTTTAAGTAGAGCGTGGCGGCGGGACATTCATCTTGCTTGGAGGCATGCCCTCTTTTTCGTGCAAGCGTTGCAGGTCCTCTCGTCGTCGGTGTATCTTTTGTCTTCCCATACACGCCCAAGAAGCCCTAGCAGGTTCACGCAAAGGTTCTTCGTCACGTGCATCACGTCGATCGAAGAGCGGACCTCTAGGTCTTTCCGAGGGTAGGTCCCAAAATATAGATTTCTTCTTCCACATGGGTGCATGATTCTCGGCGTCATTCGTAACAGCTAGTCCGTCGGGACCCTTTCCAAAGATTACGTGTAAATCATTGACCATAGCAAATGCGTGATCACCGATGCGCATGGCGGGCTTCTTCGGTGATCTGCCTCGCCTTTGAAATGCTTGCCTTTCTTTCGACATTGATGGTTGGTCGAAAGAAATCGGCGATAACCCAGTACACATTCTTCCTGCAACTTCCCAGGTATATACTATCGGTGTCAAGTAAGCGGTGCGTGCATGCGTGGTATCCCTTGTTTATGCATCACGAAAGGTTCTTGAGAGCGGGCCAATCGTTGATGGTCACGAACAGCAACGCCTTTAGGTCAAATTCCTCCTTTTGTGCTCATCCCACGTAAGTACACCGTTTCCATTCCACAGCTGTAAAGTTCTTCAACTAATGGCCTTAGGTACACATCAATGTCGTTGCCGGGTTGCTTAGGGCCTTGGATGAGAACTGGCATCATAATGAACTTCCGCTTCATGCACATCGAAGGAGGAAGGTTATACATACATAGAGTCACGGGCCAGGTGTTGTGATTGCTGCTCTGCTCCCTGAAATGATTAATGCCATCCGTGCTTAAAGCAAACCATACGTTCCTTGGGTCCTTTGCAAACTCATCCCAGTACTTTCTCTCGATTTTTCTCCACTGCGACCCGTCAGCGGGTGCTCTCAACTTCCCGTCTTTCTTACGGTTCTCACTGTGCCATCGCATCAACTTGGCATGCTCTCCGTTTACGAGCAGACGTTTCAATCGTGGTATTATAGGAGCATACCACATCAACTTTGCAGAACCCTCTTCACGGGAGGCTCGCCGTCAACATCACCAGGTCATCTCGTCGATCTTATACCGCAATGCACCGCAAACCGGGCATGCGTTCAGATCCTTGTAGGCACCACGGTAGAGGATGCAGTCATTAGGGCATGCATGTATCTTCTCCACCTCCAATCCTAGAGGGCATACGACCTTCTTTGCTGCGTATGTACTGTCGGGCAATTCGTTATCCTTTGGAAGCTTCTTCTTCATTATTTTTAGCTTCTCAAATCCTTTATCAGGCACAGCATTCTCTGCCTTCCACTGCAGCAATTCGAGTACGGTACCGAGCTTTGTGTTGCCATCTTCGCAATTGGGTGTAGCGACCCGACCTCAGACGGTCAAGCCTCTGTGTTCTATGCCATCCCTGGATCAGTATGCTGGCACACACAGTACATCAATGTATATATCAAAGTGCAATCACATGCATAAATAACGTAAAACTGATATATACCTCATAATACTCAGCGGAAACAATCAAGCGGGTGTGGAGTCCCATCAACGCCATCGGCAGGTTGAGTGTGAACCGTAACCACATGCACCGTATTCTTACTGCGTCGGAAGAAAGTATCTGCAACATGATATGTTGCAGCCGTGTAAATCGATACATTGAATGTACCGCAAGATCACAATAGGAGAAAAGCAGATAATAAACTATACTATATGCAATATGGCTTTATGGCTCAGATCTGAGTTTTCTTTGCGTAAAAGCTGGTTTTATTTTCCCTACATCAAAGGAATAAATGAAGTCTGTACTATGGAGTTTTTTACGTCATGACATGGTTCCGCCAACCGATGTCTCATAGCCCAAAATCATCATAAGTTGCCCACAATTAAGTTATCAGTCCGGTGTTGAGAGTTCCGAGATAGATCCAAGTCCAGATGCTCAAATTGTCCGTAGCAGGGACACGGCTAATCGATTAGGTTTTAACCCTCTGCAGAGGTTTGTACACTTTACCCGCAAGATTCGATCCCTCTCTTTACGTTCTCGCACTTCGTGGTGTTTGAGAACAAGATGACCGAAACATGGTCTTCCGAAGAGTTCCTCGACCACCGTCGGTGCCCATCCAATCCTACCGTAGTTCTACATCTGCTAGCACCGTCCCAGCCAGAGTCACAACTAGGGTCAACCAAGCCAGAGCCCATATTGACTTGCGGTTGCAGGTAAGCTTCCGGTCATGAAGTATTCTTCCGTCTCTTTGAGTCTGGGTGAAGCTTTCCGCAAGATGTCATGGCGCTTCTCCATGCATCCCGGCCAACCACTGGGTTCTCCAGGTGCCCACAACCGTCCTTCACCCAGTAGTGTGTATTGAATTCTTGTCTCGAGTCTTGAAGTCTTGAGGTCTTGAAGATGCAGTCCTTGCAGATGCCATCATCGAGTTGTCGTCATTGACGTAGAGTCCTCCTTTCTCACACCACTCCCGAACACTCATACCAAACCCCGTCTACTATAGCGTAGCATTTAAATAAAACGTCCGGGCTTGGTAACAGGGTGATGGGTTCCTACCTCATACATACTACTCAACTACAAGGATTCAATAACACTACTGAGGTGTGGTTGCAAGGATGCCACTAAATGCAATAAAAACATAGGTATGAAAGCAATGGTCAAGGTGAAACTTGCACAGTTGACGATCTTGAAAAACTAGGGTTTCAGTAGAAATCTTCGCACTCAGGAAATTCTACCGAGGCAAACAATAACTATAGTAAGCACATAGCAATAGGATCACATAACACAACATAACAAAAGTAACATAACACAACAAAACAACCAAAACCAAATCCAAAAGAAAAACTCAAAGAAAGGCCACTCAAGTTTCCTACTTCAACAAATAACAAAATAGTTTTATATCATAAAATTTTTCTAACATAACCTAATCATGGTTTTAAGTTAACTAAACAGAAAAGGATTCACTAAGTAACTAGGAGCAAAATGAATTACTTGAAAAGCTCTTATAATACTCATAATAGGCCTAATCCAATTTCTCTTAAGAAAATAAATTAAAACTTTTATTAATTATAAATAAAAGTTCATCTACTAGAATGACAGAAACTAACCTAGAATAACCAATCACAAGTTAAAAATAAATTAATTTACTAATTAATTTAATAGGAAAACAGGAGCTAGCTAATTAATTAGGATTAATCAGGATTCTGCTTAAAACTAATTATTTATTAATCCTAAAATACCCAAGTTAATTTCTATGGTTTGGCAATGTCAAAATAAAGTTGGGACAAAAAGAATCATGCAAAAATAATTTTTCTAACTCAAGTTATAGCAGATTTACTATTCTGACTAAAACTAAATTAAAGCATTTTGAATTAATTTTAACATAGTTAAATATACATTCTACAGAATCTACATAAAATTTGCAATCCAACAAAAAAAGAATCACCTAAAAATATTAAAAAGAATAAAAGATATCAATTTTTGAAAACAGAAACTATTCTGCTAAAACAGAAAATCAAATTAAAAAGAAAAAGGCCTAATGGGCCTATACTGTGAACTAGGCGTTAAATAGTCTAAACGGGCCCTAGGGTTAACTAAAACGAACCGGGCCTAAAAGAAATAAACCTAACCTAATAAATAAACCGATTGAACCGGCCGGTTTTCTAATAAAAACTTACCCCTTCGGGGGTTCTAATCCTAGCCACTCGTTTGAGATCGGACGGGGGAGGGTGATCCCGACGACGTACCGGAGTCCGGCGACGGCGGCGGCGGCGGCGAGAGTGCGTCGGGGGCTTCGAGCGTCGGGGAGGTCCGGGGAGTCGCCGTGCGGATGCGGGGGAGGTCGGGGAGTGGTTCGGTGGGATCGTTGGGGGTCGGGGTGGACTAGGGTGGCGACGGCGGCGACTTTGGCGGCGGTGGGAGCTCGGGTTTCGGTGAGGTCGAGCGGGAGGGCGAGGTCCGCGAGGTCTCGGGGAATGGGGTGCGGGGCTCCGGCTTTTATAGCCTGGGGTCGGCCTCGCTTGGGGATCGGGGCGATCGGGATCCGGATCCTTGGGATCCGCGATCTCAATGAGCTGCGTTGCGTGGGCGAGGGAAGAAGATGGGCGTGGCCCACGGGTCGAAGAGAGAGAGAGAGGCGAGGCGAGCGGGTGGTCGAGGCCTAGGGGATTCGGGCGAGCGGCGAGGGGTGAGGGAGAGCTGGGCCGGCTCGGCTCGGCTGGCCTGGCCAGGTGGGCCGGCGCTGGCTGGGCCAGGCGGGTGGGGTGCGGCGCTGGCTGGGCCTGGGGTGGCCTGGCTGGCGCCCGAGGGGGTTTTTCTTTTTTAAAGTTTATTTTTTAAAATAAAACAAAAACAGAAATAAAACAATATCTATAAATATTTTATATAGGGTATATATATACCAAAATGATCAGGGAATATTCCTATCATTTGAACATTTTTCCAGGCAAAATCCAAACTTTATAAAAATTCATTTTTTCAAATTCAAATAAATCTCAAGTTTGAATTCAAAACTTTTGGCATTGTTTTCCTCTGATATTTTTGGAGTGTCATATTTACTCCTCTCATACTTTTGCTCAAGTATTTATCAGGCATATATTTTGAAATGATTCCCACTTGCCAATGTTTGAATTCAAATTCCAAAACTAAATTTGAAAGAGGGTTTCAAGGCACTTTCAATTGACTTTCAATTTGATACTTTTTAACTTCCAACTCATATTTCATATAATTGAAGAAGTCATTTTATCTTCCCTCATGAAAATCATTGAGTTGCATAAAGCTTTGAATTTGAAATATTCCCAAATGAAATTTAAATCTTTTCCAAAACCCTTTTCATTTCAAAATGGAAGAAGTCATGTCATCTTCACTCTAGGGTTTGGTGTTGGAATGAACTTGAATTCATGGGGACCCAAAAGGCAAAAGGGAAAGTTTGGGAAAGTCATTTCATTCCCTCTCATTCAACTTTCAAAAGTTTTCAAATTCCACTCAGTTTCACTCAATCAATCAAACCATCAATCGGACAACAAGCATAGTTATTTATCTAATATAACATTCCAAAATTTAGAATTTTGGGATGTTACAAACCTACCACTTAAAATGAATCTCGTCCTCGAGATTCAAGAAACTAACAAGAAAAGGTTAGGGGTTGGGGTCTTCTAGCAAATGTTTTGGTCAGAGGTCAGGGGTGCTACCACACTTAAAAACAAGGTCATGGTTCCAATAAACTCAGATACTTCCTCTGGAGTGTTGACAATGTATGTCTCTTCACATATCTTACAATAGCTCCTTCATTAAAGCTCTTCTGTCAGAAGCATAGAGTTTTCCTCAAAAGCTTGGGTCGGTTCGTCAAAGTTGAAGTTCGTCCGAGGCTGGATCTTCTTAGCTGTTGGGTCGGTGTCCATTCTAAACAACTATCGAAACACTCATGGTGGTCTACAATTTATGGTTTTCTCCTGCAGAAAACGGGTCTGGGTTGAACTTCACCGTATATCCTACGATTGGCAACGGTTGCCTGTAAAGGGTTCCATCGTACTACCATTCTATGGTTTTATGGCTTATCGTGTCGACACTCTTCTAAGGTTTTCAAGGCTCTCTGATTTTCCATCAACATAGGATATTTGATGATAGAAGTCTCCGGTATGGGGTCCAATCCATCCCATACTTGAATCATTACCACATACGTAAATATCGAATCACGTATTCTAACACTTGGGCATACTCACAAGCATTGCAGAATTTCTCTTGTTCTCGAACTGGTTTCGAGTAAATCCATGGTTTCTGCAAGCCAAACAAAACATCTATCGTTACTTCACCACTCTCAGGTTTTTGCGTAACCTTCTGGTTGTGTCCTATTTCTCTGCAAATCTTGCAGGCACAAGGTTTATTTCTTGGTGTATCATTGTGCTTCCGGATAAGACGTGATCTCATCAGGGTCTTCTTGAATTCCTCCCAAGTTCTTGCTCCTTTAAATCCTTGTATGGATTGATGCATTCTCCACCAGGTTGCAGCACTTTCTGTAAAAATCTTGAAGAGCGTATTGGACCTCATACTTCCTTGAAACCAAATTGTTCCCGAAGTGATTCTCCATGTTCTCGCATCCATAGCTCTGCCTCCGGTGAAGTCTTGATCCAGAGAATATCAGTCCAACTTCATTCATCATCTATGGGGTTCAAGGGTTTTAAGGTGAGATGAGAGAGAGGTGGGGAGGATATACACACAATACAAACAATAGTTTTTTTGATGAAACAAGTTTTACTTTGTGGCTGTCGGAAAAACATCAAACAAATGACAGCTCACACATCGTCGCATCTAACGTAAGTGTGTAACAGGGTTTGGTCTTCTAAAGGTCAAATATTTCTTTAGGAACTTCCAATCTTGAGTCTTCAACTGTTGTAGCTTCTAATACATGGTGAAATCCTCTTTACTTGGAAGAGGTCATCAGTCCTCCGATATCTTTCTTGGAGTGGCTTGATTGATCCTTCATGTGGTCAAAAGGGAAAAGGGTATATCCTAACTATTTGAGGTGAGAGTGTCTATTTGATAAAATCAGAAGAGATGAGAAGTAAGAGTCTTTTTGAAAATAAAGTTTTAGAGATTTCTGTCCTAGGGCTTTCCGGTTTCTAGGGTCACGTCCCTCAGTCAACATGTGCTCGATACCATATACATGGCGACCCGACCTCAGACGGTCAAGCCTCTGTGTTCTATGCCATCCACAGATCAGTATGTTGGCACACACAGTACATCAATGTATATATCAAAGTGCAATCACATGCATAAATAACGTAAAACTGATATATACCTCATAATACTCAGTGAAACAATCAAACAGGTGTGGAGTCCCATCAACGCCATCGGCGAGTTGAGTGTAGACCGTAACCCTGTACCGTATTCTTACTCGTCGGAAGAAAGTATACGCAACATGATATGTTGCAGCCGTAGGTCAAGACATTGAATGTACCGCAAGATCACAATAGGAGAAAACAGGATAATAAACTATACTATATGCGGTATGGCTTTATGGCTCAGATCTGAGTTTTGTTTGCGTAAAAGCTGGTTTTATTTTCCCTACATCAAAGGAATAAATGAAGTCTGTACAATGGATTTTTTCTGTCATGACATGGTTCCGCCAACCGATGTCTCATAGCACAAAATCATCATAAGTTGACCACAATTAACTTATCAGTACGGTGATTAGAGTTCCGAGATAGATCCAAGTCCGGATGCTCAAATTGTCCGTGAATCGGGACACGGCTAATCGATTAGGTTTTAACCCTCTGCAGAGGTTTGTACACTTTACCCGCAAGATTCGATCCCTCTCTTTACGTTCTCGCACTTCGTGGTGTTTGAGAACAAGATGACGAAACATGGTCTTCCGAAGAGTTCCTCCGACCCGCCCCGGTGCCCATCCAATCCTACCGTAGTTCTACATCTGCTAGCACCGTCCCAGCCAGAGTCACAACTAGGGTCAACCAAGCGAGCCCATATTGACTTGCGGTTGCAGGTAAGCTTCCGGTCATGAAGTATTCTTCCGTCTCTTTGAGTCAGGTGAAGCTTTCCGCAAGATGTCATGGCGCTTCTCCATGCATCCCGGCCAACCACTGGGTTCTCCAGGTGCCGTCACAACCGTCCTTCACCCAGTAGTGTGTATTGAATTCTTGTCTCGAGTCTTGAAGTCTTGAGGTCTTGAAGATGCAGTCCTTGCAGATGCCATCATGGAGTTGTCGTCATTGACGTAGAGTCCTCCTTTCTCACACCACTCCCGAACACTCATACCAAACCCCGTCTACTATAGCGTAGCATTTAAATAAAACGTCCCGGGCTTGGTAACAGGGTGATGGGTTCCTACCTCATACATACTACTCAACTACAAGGATTCAATAACACTACTGAGGTGTGGTTGCAAGGATTCCACTAAATGCAATAAAAACATAGGTATGAAAGCAATGGTCAAGGTGAAACTTGCCTGGTTGACGATCTTCGAAAAACTAGGGTTTCGTAGTAGAAATCTTCGCACTCCGGAAATTCTACCGAGGCAAACAATAACTATAGTAAGCACATAGCAATAGGATCACATAACACAACATAACAAAAGTAACATAACACAACAAAACAACCAAAACCAAATCCAAAAGAAAAACTCAAAGAAAGGCCACTCAAGTTTCCTACTTCAACAAATAACAAAATAGTTTTATATCATAAAATTTTTCTAACATAACCTAATCATGGTTTTAAGTTAACTAAACAGAAAAGGATTCACTAAGTAACTAGGAGCAAAAAGAATTAATTTAAAAGCTATTATAAAACTCATAATAGGCCTAATCCAATTTCTATTAAGAAAAATAAATTAAAACTTTTATTAATTATAAATAAAAGTTCATCTACTAGAATGACAGAAACTAACCTAGAATAACTAATCACAAGTTAAAAATAAATTAATTTACTAATTAATTTAATAGGAAAACAGGAGCTAGCTAATTAATTAGGATTAATCAGGATTCTGCTTAAAACTAATTATTTATTAATCCTAAAATACCCAAGTTAATTTCTATGGTTTGGCAATGTCAAAATAAAGTTGGGACAAAAAGAATCATGCAAAAATAATTTTTCTAACTCAAGTTATAGCAGATTTACTATTCTGACTAAAACTAAATTAAAGCATTTTTATTTAATTTTAACATAGTTAAATATACATTCTGCAGAATCTACATAAAATTTGCAATCCAACAAAAAAAGAATCACCTAAAAATATTAAAAAGAATAAAAGATATCAATTTTTGAAAACAGAAACTATTCTGCTAAAACAGAAAATCAAATTAAAAAGAAAAAGGCCTAATGGGCCTATACTGTACACTAAGCGTTAAATAGTCTAAACGGGCCCTAGGGTTAACTAAAACGAACCGGCCTAAAAGAAATAAACCTAACCTAATAAATAAACCGATTGAACCGGCCGGTTTTCTAATAAAAACTTACCCCTTCGGGGGTTCTAGTCCTAGCCACTCGTTTGAGATCGGACGGGGGAGGGTGATCCCGACGACGTACCAGAGTCCGGCGACGGCGGCGGCGGCGGCGAGAGTGCGTCGGGGGCTTCGAGCGTCGAGGAGGTCCGGGGAGTCGCCGTGCGGATGCGGGGGAGGTCGGGGAGTGGTTGATTGGGATCGTTGGGGTCGGGGTGGACTAGGGTGGCGGCAATGGCGACTTTGGCGGCGGTGGGGAGCTCGGGTTTCCGGTGAGGTCGAGCGGGAGGGCGAGGGGGTCCGGCGAGGTCTCGGGGGGGGGGGAATGGGGTGCGGGGGGGCTCCGGCTTTTATAGCCAGGGGGTCGGCCTCGCTTGGGGATCGGGCGATCGGGGATCCGGATCGCCGGGATCCGGCGATCTCCAGCGAGCTGCGTTAATGTGGGCGAGGAAGAAGATGGGCGGGGCCCATGGGTCGAGAGAGAGAGGGAGAGGCGAGGCGGGTGGTCGAGGCCTAGGGGATTGGCGAGCGGCGAGGTGAGGGAGAGCCTGGGCTGCTCGGCTCGGCTGGCCCGGCCAGGGCCGGGCGCCTGGCCGGGCCAAAGGGTGGGGTGCGGGCTGGGCCTGGGTGCTGGCTGGCGCCGAGGGGGTTTTTCTTTTTAAAGTTTATTTTTAAATAAAACAAAACAGAAATAAAACAATATCTATAAATATTTTATATAGGACATATATATACCAAAATGATCAGGGGAATATTCCCTATCATTTGAACATTTTTCCAGAGGCAAAATCCAAACTTTATAAAAATTCATTTTTTTCAAATTCAAATAAATCTCAAGTTTGAATTCAAAACTTTTGGCATTGTTTTCCTCGATATTTTTGGAGTGTCATATTTACTCCTCTCATACTTTTGCTCAAGTATTTATCAGGCATATATTTTGAAATGATTCCTACTTGCCAATGTTTGAATTCAAATTCCAAAACTAAATTTGAAAGAGGGTTTCAAGGCACTTTCAATTGACTTTCAATTTGATACTTTTAACTTCCAACTCATCTTTCTTATAATGGAAGAAGTCATTTTATCTTCCCTCATGAAAATCATTGAGTTGCATAAAGCTTTGAATTTGAAATATTCCCAAATGAAATTTAAATCTTTTCCAAAACCCTTTTCATTTCAAAATGGAAGAAGTCATGTCATCTTCACTCTAGGGTTTGGTGTTGGAATGAACTTGAATTCATGGGGACCCAAAAGGCAAAAGGGAAAGTTTGGGAAAGTCATTTCATTCCCTCTCATTCAACTTTCAAAAGTTTTCAAATTCCACTCAGTTTCACTCAATCAATCAAACCATCAATCAGACAACAAGCATAGTTATTTATCTAATATAACATTCCAAAATTTAGAATTTTGGGATGTTACATTGGGGTACAACCCTTTTTTGTGATCCTCTAACATGCGATCGAACTTCAGCTTCTCCTTTTGACTTTCGCATTGTGTCCTTGCGTCGACAATGACCCGGCGGAGATCATCATCATCGGGCACATCGTCTGGTTCCTCTTGACCTTCAGCAGCTTCGCCGTTCCAGCACCATCGTGCACATCGTTCGCAGTGCATCTTGATGT
This sequence comes from Aegilops bicornis, assembly GCA_021605145.1. Taxonomy (NCBI): domain Eukaryota; kingdom Viridiplantae; phylum Streptophyta; class Magnoliopsida; order Poales; family Poaceae; genus Aegilops; species Aegilops bicornis. Next base: position 562,463,015 of record CM038673.1, on the reverse strand, counting down.
TCAAGAGCATCACCGTATTCAGGGGCACATAGTTGTCATCGTACTCTTCTTCCTCGCCGTCTTCCATCATAACCCCTATTTCTCCGTGCCTCGTACAAACATTATAGTGTGGCATGAAACCCTTGTAAAGCGGTGGGTGTGAAGGATTTTCCGGCCGAGTAAGACTTCAGATTCCCACATATAGGGCATGGACAACACATAAAACCATTCTGCTTGTTTGCCTCAGCCACTTGAGAAAATCATGCACGCCCTTAATGTACTCGGAGGTGTGTCTCACCATTACATCCATTGCGGTTCATCTGCGTGCATTATATATAATTAAGTGTGTCAAAAATCATTAAGAACATCATGAATAGATAATTAAGTGACCAAATTAATAGAAGTTCATCATCACATAAAAACCAAAGTACATACATAGTTCTCATCTAACAACATAAAGCTCTGCAGAGCATCTAAATTAATTAAACCATACATTGAAACTATGTATAACATTTCAATGCGAAAACAAATACGATCATAATCGCAACCAAGGTAACAACTGATCCAACGGCATAATGATACCAAGCCTCGGTATGAATGACATATTTTCTAATCTTTCTCATCTTCAAGCGCATTGCATCCATCTTGATCTTGTGATCATCGGCGACATCCGCAACATGCAACTCCAATATCATCTTCTCCTCCTCAAGTTTTTTATTTTTCCTTCAAGAAATTGTTTTCTTCTTCAACTAAATTTAACCTCTCGACAATAGGGTCGGTTGGAATTTCCGGTTCAACAACCTCCTAGATAAATAAAATCTATGTCACGTTGAGTGGCATAATTTTCATAAACAATAAATGAACCAATAGTTATGAAAAGATAATATATACCACATCCGAATCATAGGCAGGACGAGGGCCGGCCAGGCGGATACCAAAACCATCGCACTATATAAGATGCAATAATAAAAGTAAGAAAATAATACAAGTATCTATCTAAACAAACAAGTAATAATATTTTTCCTTTCGTAAAGAAGATAAGAACAAGAGGCTCACCACGGTGGTGTCGGCGATGAGATCGGCGCGGGTGATCGGCGGCGATGAAGATGGGGCCAGGCGTGACGGACCGCTAAACCTAGATAAATATTGAGGAAAATGGAGCTTGGCGGTCGAGCTTGGAGAGGAGAAACCTTAAGTAGTGTGGCTCGGGCATTCCATCGAACACCTTGTGTGCATAGAAGGTGAGCTAGAGCACCACCAAGCCCTCTCCCCCTCGGCCAGAAAAAACAGAGCAGTGTGCTCTGCTCTTGCGCGAGGGGCTATATATAGGCAGCACCATTAGCCCCGGTTGGTGGCATGAGCCGGGACTAAAGGGAAGCCTTTGGTCCCAGTTCATGCCACCAACCGACCAATAGTGGTGGGCGAGTTGTGACCATTGGTCCCGGTTCGTCCAACCAACGGGGACCAAAAGGTCCGGACGAACTGGGACCAATGGCCCACATGGCCCGGCCGGCCCCCTGGGCTCACGAACCGGGGCAAATAGCTCCATTGGTCCCGGTTCTGGATTGAACCGGGACTAATGGGCTAAACTGGCTTGGACGAAAGCCCTGTTTTCTACTAGTGAATATGACCGTTGCTCCTGCGACGCGCTCGGCGGCGCTGCCGCCGCTGCCGCCGGCCAACCATCCTCGCGCCGCAGGCCCCTTGGTTCCTCTCCCAGCGCCATGGATCCATCATTGCTGCGTCGAGCCTCGTCGACCTCCCGGTGACCATGATCCAGATCGCCTCCGACCTGCCGGCCTCGGGGTCGCTGATGCGCCCTGCCTCGCCTGTTTGCGTGCGCGTCTCAGCAGAGGGCTCGGGCTCCTCCGAGCCTGAAGTTGCATTCAAGGCGCCCCGGCTCCACTCCATGGTGGTTGCGCCTGCCGGGGGCATTCGTGGCGGATGCATTCAAGACGAGCCTGTTCCTGCGATAGAGGAGGATGGGCGCGCCGCGCCCTGGACGACGGTGGTCTCGAGGCGCCATCCGTGACGGGACGCTTCTTTATGCCGACGCGACAGGCGTCCGGCCGGGCTCGGCGACAGCCTGGCCGAGGAGAGGAGGCTGATGTTCTTAAGGAGGACGCGGGGAGGTGTTTTCGCTGCCTCAGCAAGCACCACCACGCCCGCTCCTGCTGTGAGCGCTCTTGTTGTCTTACTGTGACCGCTCGGGCCACCGCGCTCGTTTCTACACTGCGCGCGACGAGCCGCCCCCTTTGCTTCCGCTCCCCCCCCCTCCGCCTTCCTGCAGGCCGTGCTCGGGGCGCTCCTGGGCTGATGTGGTCGCCCCCGCCGGGATTGCCCACCTCCCGCTTCGCCTCCGCTTGGCATGGCTCAGCATGGACTTGGCGCGCCGGAGTCCAGGCCGGAGGAGGACACCTGCATCATCGCGGCCACCTTCGACGTCGACCGGGACCGGCGCTCCTGGAAGCAGACGGCCGCCATCGCTGGCGGTGGGCGCCCTCGTCGCTTGGCCCCAGCTGTGGTGGAGCGCCTTCTGCGTGACCGTCTTCGTCTGCGGCGGGGCGATGTCTCCGTCAGCAGCCACTACCCGGAGGAGTTCCTCCTCAACTTTGAGAGCAAGGAGCTCTGCACGACCGTGCTGGACAGGGGCCGGCTCCGAATGGGCAACGACACGCGCGTCTTCATCAAGCCATGGATGCCGCTGGCGTACGCGCTCGGTGCGGCCTTGCCCTTCCGCGCGTGCCTCATCCTAGATGGCGTGCTCGCCTACGTCTGGACGCACTCCATCGTCGAGCACGTCATCAGCCGCATCTGCGTGCTGGACATCATGGACAAGCGCTCCATCTCCATGTTGGACACACGCGACATTGGCCTCTGAGCAGGATCCTGAAGGTGGTCTGGCTGACCTTCACGTCGCGCGCTCCCGACGGCGTCACGATCTCGGCACGGCAGCCGGCGCGCTGCCTGCGCGGTGCCACCTTTCGCGTCATCATCCACCTGCTGCGGGTTGAAGACTATACCTCAGCCCCCCTCGACATGGAGACGCAGGACAGCCGGCAAGTGGCGTACTCCCCTCCGACATCCGTGTTCCCACCTTGCCACCGCGGAACCATCGACGGCCACGCTCCTGTGTCCACTGACGACGTCATCATCCCTGGCGAGTTCGACTCCTGCGGCACCACGACGCGGGGTTCGCCGCGTGGCCGTGCCAGTGGCGGCGGCGCCGGTGCAAGTCGTGAGCCGCGTCAGTGGCGGCGCGATGATGAAGGCGATGACTACGACGACCGGACGGGCGGCCCTGGCGACAGGCGAGCTGGACGCGACCATGGCGAGGCCGTTGCGCGCCCCCGCTCACGCTCCCCGCATCGGCGTGACAGCCGGGAGGCCGGCCGCCGTGGCAACGGCGGGCGTCGCCACGCGGCCGAGTCCTCCGCGGCTGTGGGCTGCTTCAGGAAGATGGGTGTGGCGGCGCTGGCCGAGGCCAAGGCCTGGCGGGTCTTCGGCGGCAAAGAGGCTCACGAGCGTCTCGCGCTGCGCGAGGTTGTGCTTCGAGAGGCTGCCGAGCTGCGACGCCTTATCGCCCTACCGGCTTCGCCTGCCACGGCTTCGGCCGGTGTCAGTCTGGCGCCTCCACCGCTCCTCCTGGAGCCTGCACCCGAGGCCGTGGGGAAGGAAGCCTGGTTCAACGTGGCATGCAGTGCTCTGGGAGCACTCTGCATCGTCGACGTCCCTCCGGGTTTTGGCACTCTGCCTCCTCTGTTCGGCTTGGCGACTGCGAGCCGCTGCGCTTCTCCCGTGCACTTGGAGACGGCCGCAGTCGACTCGATGCCTTGCAGCGGCCCCATGATCACTCTGATGGCCTCTCCCCTGCCACCTGGGGCGCTCCTGGGTCCCTACCTTGCGGCCTCCCCTGTCCGTCGGGCCTTGTGGGTGCCACGGCTGTGTCACCGACGCTGGCCTCCTCTCCGGCCTCCCCTGCCCAGGCGGGACACCTTGGCGCCACTGTTGAGGCGCGGGAGGGTGCCTCCACGCCTGCTGCCGACGCGGTACCGGGGAGCGCTGCCATGCCTGCTGCCGACGAGCTCGGCCGGTTCCTGGACTCCATCGCCGCCCCCCTGCAGCGACCCAGTTGCCTGCCCCAGTGCCGAAGCCAACCAGGACTCGTGGCGCCAGAGGCGTCAACCTCTCTTTTGCCTCGCAGGAGCGGGAGGATCGCCCAAAAGAAGACGCGGCAGTGCCTTCAGGGCAGCTCGGCGGTCCAGGAGCTGATTGCCCGTTTCTGCAACCTGCTCGGCCCGGACGCGAAGATGGATGCCGGGGTTGAGTCTGCCTACGAGGCGCTGTTCAACACACCACTTGCTGCTCCTGTCATCCAGGCGATCGAGACTCTGGCGAAGCATGTCAAGGCGGCCAAACCAAGCCAGGAAAGAAGATAGCAGCCGCCAACGAGGCCCTCGGTGTTGCCAATGTGTAGTTCTGCCATGTGTGTCGTAGCTCGCAGCTCTGTCTTCGCTGCTTCCTTTCGAGCTCTTCCGTCCCTATGTTTGCATCTCCGAGCCAATGCATCCGCGTCCTGGCATCCCCGTGTGCCTCCCCAATGCATGTTCCTTGTCTTCGAACCCAGCGTGAACTCCGTTTTCCCATATGGCAAAACCTAATGTCAAGCTTCTGTGCTGGAACGTGCGTGGCCTAAATGCCCCTGCCCGTCGTGACGCCGTGCGTGACCTCATCCGTGACTACAACGCCACCATTGTGTGCCTCCAAGAGACTAAGCTAGATCACGTCGACGATACTCTGATCGCAAGCATGCTCGGTCCCGCTTTCACGGCTAACTACCATGTCCTCCCGGCTGTTGCGACAAGGGGGGGGGGCATGATCATGGCCGTTTTCGACGCTTACTTCCGCCTTGCTAACTTCCACGCCACGCTTGGTTCCATCTCGGCCACCATCACCATGCTGGCTGACGGCGTCGACTGGACACTGTCATGTGTTTACGGCCCTCAGGGGGAGCAAGACAAGCTGTTTTTCATCAACGAGCTAAGGGGGCTGAAGTATATGGTGAAGCCCCGGTGGCTCATTCTTGGCGACTTCAACCTGATCACCAAAGCGTCTGACAAGAACAACCTGAACTTCAACAACCGCCTCATTGGCAGTTTTCGATCCGCGCTAAATCACCTTCAGCTAAAAGAGATGCGGCTTTCAGGCCATAAATTCACTTGGTCCAATGCTCAAGAGAACCCGGTGCTAGCCAAGATTGATCATTTCTTCCACTCCGATGGTTGGGATGAACTTTTTCCCAATGCTCACCTCCAGGCCATCACGTCTGCATGCTCGGATCATGCACCGCTATTCCTCCTTGGGGACACGCAGGTGTGGCGGCGCCCGTCCTTCAAGTTTGAAGAATTCTGGCTTCGACTACCTGGTTTCAAGGAAACTGTGGCCGCGGCCTGGAATAAACCAGTGCAGTCAACCAATGCAATCCGCAAGATTCACATCAAATTGACACGGACTGCAAAGGCCCTCAAGAATTGGCAAAGATATACAATCGGAGTCCTCAATACTCAGATTGGCATAGAAAAGGAGGTAATCTGGAGGCTTCACTTGGCCGAGGAGAGGAGGTTCCTCTCCCTTGCAGAGCTGGAGCTAAGACGCAGGCTTAAGCTTTCTTATCTCGGCCTCCTTTCCTCCCGGAAAGTTAAGCTGCGCCAGCGCGCACGGCTCACGGGTATCAGGCTGGGAGATGTCAACTCTAAGTTTTTCCATGCCAAGGTGAATGGGCGCCGGCGGAAAAACTACATCCGGACGGTGCACTCGGACCACGACGTTGCCATCACGGCAAAAGATAAGGAGCAAGTGCTCCTTTCCCACTTCCAAGACCATTTGGGCACCCCCACGCCACGGCTCTCAAGTATAATTTGGGACAACCTCGAGATAGCCTCGCATGATCTCTCGGAGCTAGACGCTCCTTTTGATGAGGACGACATAAAAGACACGGTTTTCTCGCTGCCCTCTGTCAAAGCGCCTGGTCCAGACGGGTTTATTGGAGCCTTCTTTAAAGCATGCTGGGAGATCATCCGGATTGACGTCGTTCAAGCAATACTCCAGCTTGCTAATCTCCGCGGAGACGGTGCCTCCCTCGTCAACTCAACGAACATCATTTTGCTCCCAAAGAAAGCGGATGCTCGAGTGGTCGGAGACTACAGACCTATAAGCCTCATTCATAGACTTTCCAAGATCTTCTCCAAGCTCCTCGCCAACAGGCTGGCCCCGCTCCTGCCAACGTCGGTCTCCAAATGCCAGAGCGCCTTCGTGCAGAACCGCTCCATCCACGACAACTTCTTGCATGTCCAGAATCTCATAAAGGACCTGCATCGACGGAACATCCCGGGCCTCTTCCTCAAGCTGGACATTTCAAAAGCCTTTGACTCTGTCAATTGGGCCTTCCTGCTGGAGGTCATGCAATGCCTAGGTTTTGGGCAGCGGTGGCGAGACTGGATATGTCTCTCCCTGTCTTCCTCTTCTTCAAGAGTGCTGCTTAACGGAAACCATGGAAGGATGTTCAGACATGCAACGGGCCTCCGTCAGGGAGATCCGGTATCTCCGATGCTTTTCATCCTCGCCATTGACCCTCTCCAACAGATCCTACAGCTCGCCTCCCGGCGCGGCATCCTCAAACCCATTTGTTCAAGAACGGCCAGATGTAGGATCTCCCTTTATGCTGACGATGCGGGCATCTTTGAGAACCCAGACAAGGATGAGCTCCACGCGATTTCTGCAACCTGAAGACCTTCTGGGAGGCTAGCGGACTGATCACAAACTTGAGCAAGACCGAGGTCTTCCCGATCAGATGTGCCGGCATTGACCTCCAAGATGTGCTATCAGTCTTCCCTGCCAAGATCGCCACCTTCCCGGGATGCTACTTGAGGCTCCCCCTGTATTATCGCCGCCTTAAAGGGGTTGATTTGCAGCCCTTCATCGATAGGTTCGCAGGCAGACTACCAGGATGGAAAGGAAAACTTCTCAACAAGCCTGGCAAGGTGGCACTCGCTCAGTCTGTCCTCACGGCCATGGCCACCTTCCACATCACAGCTCTCAACTTGTCGAAGGGGACGCTTAGAAAGATCGACAAAATCATTCGGGCCTTCATCTGGCAAAAGGGGGACCAAGCTCAGACTTTGGGAGGTCACTCCCTTGTTAACTGGAAGGCCGTCTGCCGTCCAAGGCATCTGGGCGGACTTGGGATCATGGACCTGGAGAGATTTAGCCGCGCCCTGCGCCTCCGGTGGCCTTGGCTGCAATGGACTGACCCAGAAAGGCCATGGGTGGGATCGGAGCTGCCGTGTGACGAATCAGATATGAGCCTCTTTCACGCATGTACCTCGATTACGCTGGGCAATGGGCAGAAGGCGCTGTTCTGGCATGAAAACTGGATCGGTGACAGTCCGCTCAAGCTTCTTGCTCCACAGCCCTACAAGATTGCCTCAAGAAAGAACAGATCGGTGCACAACGAGCTCATGAACGAGAACTGGATCAGGGCGGTGGCTAGACTGCAGACCATTCAGCAGCTGGGTGTATTTGTGTCTCTCTTGAATCACATTAGTCAAATCACCCTCCTCCCTGACCAAGACGGCACCATCCACTGGAATTTAACCACCTCGGGGACATACTCGGCCGCCTCTGCCTACGGCGCGTAGTTCCTTGGCTCCTACTCTCGTTTCGACACAACCAAGGTTTGGTCTACAAACGCTGAGCCCAAGTGCAAGTTCTTTGCTTGGCTTTCTCTACACGGAAGAATCCTCACTGCAGATATGCTGGCTATGAGGGGATGGCCTCATGAACCCAGATGCCCGCTCTGTCTCCAACAGCCTGAAACAGCAACCCACCTCTGCAAAGACTGCCCCTTCACGGTCGCGGTCTGGAACCAGGTGAACACCTAGACTAACGAAGGTGTTCCTATCTCGGGCTTCCTCCCCGAGCCAGGAAACCTTAAATCATCCAAGACTAATGATTTCGAATGCAAGAGTAATAATGGTGCATGTACATGATAGCTACATTGGTTGTTTGAAGAAACATCACTGTAACTTTGGCATGCACAACATAAAAGGTTTATTTAAATATAAAAAATGTGATATGTGAGTGTCCAATCTTTATAGCGTCGAATCGATATTGTACCTTTGGCCACGATACGAAGTAGATATTGATTTATGTTCAAGCGATGCACGTCCACGATCGCTAGATAGTGATACGTGAATGAATTGTGCAATCTCTCTCACACGCATACATATCTTATTTCCCTGTGGGCATCGGAATCACACACGCGCACTTCATGTATTTCTCTCCCTCCGTCAAGGTTAGAATTCGTCTTTCTACCCCGTTCTACAAGTCTCTCACACAGAAACACACACCCTCTCTCTGTCGAACATGCCCACCCCTTTAATTCCGCCCACCCACAGCCACTAATGTCTCAAAGTATAATAATGTCTCTCACACATATGCCAAAGGTTAACTCGAGTTCCAGAACCATGTGAATACATACAATGGGATTCCAGCAGAGCACCTTTTGTGTTGATATTTCGCGCTCTCTCTCTCACACACACACACACACGCACACACACACACACATGCACACACACATTGTTTCTCGCTTCATTTTTTCCGGCACTTGCATGCACACAATTTTGTTTATCTTCGTGATGCTTTAAGTATGCCTCGCACAAGTGCTATCTACCTATCCCTTAATATAGCTAGATATGTGTCACACAAATTCCTTCTCCCTACTAGCAAGATGCCCATGCGTTGCACCGAACATCAAGATGCATTTGTATGAGTAGTTTATCTTGTGGGAGAAAAGGATGAACGAGGGAATGCCTTATTTGCAAATGCGGAGAGGGGTGTGGGTATCTTTTTGCAAAATTGCCACAGTTTCCTTCCTATCCGTCGGATATAAATCGTACGGCCTATATTGCAGGATGGCAGGAACACCATCATCACCAACTCTGTTTTTATAAGAGTAGGGATATGTAAGTGGCACTGTCCCCCGCCCCCGACACACACACACACACACACACACACCCACACTACCACACACACACACATCCCAACACCGAAGGAGTAGGGTGACACCTCGATATTGATACTAATCTATCGACTGGATTCTCTCTCAAACACACACAACGCACACACACTACCCGACACCGAAGGAGTAGGGCGACACCTCGATCTTGATAGTAATCTATCTACTCCTCATTCAAACACACACACACACACTCGCTAGTTGTGCCTCTGTGCCTACCGCACACACTCTTGATACGTCTTTCTCTCCCACCCCCTCCCCCCACCCCAACAATGACAGCAGAAGGGTGACAACTCGATCTGATCGTAATCTGTCAATTGGTTTCTCTCTCGAACATTGTGTCTTTGTGCCTCGCTCAGTAGCCCCCTCGATATGTAGACTTCTCACGCGCGCACAGCTGTAGCGACGATGACGCTGAACCCACTGTGCCTCGTTTTTACCAACCTCTTGTGATAGTTTTCATCCTGTTTTCTGTTAACTAACAAGGCAACCTTTTCTTTGTTACTACTAGTGAATCTGAAATCATTCGGTGCAGACATAAAATATATCACTTCAACCCAATTATCGCAGTAACTATTTTAACTGAAACTAGCTAGATGCCCGTGCGTTGCACGGAACATCAAGATGCATTTGTATGAGTAGTTTATCTTGTGAGAGAAAAGGATGAACGAGGGAAGGCCGTATTTGCGAACGTGGAGAGGGGTGTGGGTATATTTTTGCAAAATTGCCATAGTTTTCTTCCTATCCGTTAGATATAAATCCGACGGCCTATATTGCAGGATGGCACGCACACCATCATCACCAACTCTGTTTTCTACTCCCTCCGTTCCTAAATATTTGTCTTTTTAGAGATTTCAACAAGTGACTACATATGGAGAAAAATGAGTGAATCTACACTCTAAAATATGTCTACATACACATCCGTATGTGGTAGTCCATTTGAAATCTGAAAAAGACAAATATTTAGGAACGGATGGAGTATAAGAGTAGACATGGAGATATATCTCCAAAGATGGTCTACAACAAAAATGTGCTGGACTGGTTAGCGCCAGATGCTCGCAACGCGATGACATGAGTTCAAATTCTGTCTTTAACTTTAGATTTTTATATTATATATTACTTATTTAATATATACTTCTTTCGCTACTGTACTGACAGTGGAACCCACAGAGTACTTAGAATACAAGATTAAGGATGGACTTGTTTCTTTTTAACTTTCTGTATGAAGCTGTAGCCACCCTGCAAGTCACGTGTACATTGTACATGCAATTAACTTTTTATAGAGGGACAATCATACACGCAATTAACTCAAATGGATTGGATGTCACTCTATTATTTCTAGCATAAGAGCATCTCCAACGGCAGCCGACAAATTTCCTCCCGCTTCCTTCCGCGGAGGACGACATCAAATGCCACCGGCATACATTTTCACAAATCTAACCAACCAGATGAAATTCATGCAAACACGGACTGATTTCATATAAGCATGAAGGATTTCGTATAAAAAAGGTGGATCTTCATACAAACATGATGGATTTCATTACATTTACATGAACTAAGCGGTGCCAATCCGGCTCTCTTGGTATAATTAATACTCCCTCCGTCCGGAAATACTTGTCCTAGAAATGGATGTATCTAGATTTATTTTAGTTATAGATACATACAATTTATCCATTCTTAGAACAAATATTCCCCGCTAGCTGGAGAGGGAGTACATAATCTAAATGGCCGCCCGCGGGATCCCTTTGTCTTCCTCATGTCCGGCAAACACTGATGTCTACTACACAACCTTCTTCTTGTAGACGTTGTTGGGCCTCCAAGTGCAGAGGTTTGTAGGACAGTAGCAAATTTCCCTCAAGTGGATGACCTAAGGTTTATCAATCCGTGGGAGGCGTAGGATGAAGGTGGTCTCTCTCAAGCAACCCTGCAACCAATAACAAAGAGTCTCTTGTGTCCCCAACACACCCAATACAATGGTAAATTGTATAGGTGCACTAGTTCGGCGAAGAGATGGTGATACAAGTGCAATATGGATGGTAGATATAGGTTTTTGTAATCTGAAAATATAAAAACAGCAAGGTAACTAATGATAAAAGTGAGCACAAACGGTATTGCAATGATAGGAAACAAGGCCTAGGGTTCATACTTTCACTAGTGCAAGTTCTCTCAACAATAATAACATAATTGGATCATATAACTATCCCTCAACATGCAACAAACAGTCACTCCAAAGTCACTAATAGCGGAGAACGAACGAAGAGATTATGGTAGGGTACGAAACCACCTCAAAGTTATTCTTTCCAATCAATCCATTGGGCTATTCCTATAAGTGTCACAAACAGCCCTAGAGTTCGTACTAGAATAACACCTTAAGAAACAAATCAACCAAAACCCTAATGTCACCTAGATACTCCAATGTCACCTCAAGTATCCGTGGGTATGATTATACGATATGCATCACACAATCTCAGATTCATCTATTCAACCAACACAAAGAACTTCAAAGAGTTCCCCAAAGTTTCTACCGGAGAATCAAGACGAAACGTGTGCCAACCCCTATGCATAGGTTCATGGGCGGAACCCATAAGTTGATCACCAAAACATACATCAAGTGAATCACGTGATATCCCATTGTCACCACAGATACGCATGGCAAGACATACATCAAGTGTTCTCAAATCTTTAAAGACTCATCCGATAAGATTACTTCAAGGGGAAAACTCAATCCATTACAAGAGAGAAGAGGGGGAGAAGAAACATAAGATCCAACTATAATAGCAAAGCTCGCGATACATCAAGATCGTGCCAAATCAAGAACACGAGAGAGAGATCAAGCACATAGCTACTGGTACATACCCTCAGCCCTGAGGGTGAACTACTCTCTCCTCGTCATGGAGAGCGCCGGGATGATGAAGATGGCCACCGGTGAGAGTTCCCCCCCCCCCTCCGGCAGGGTGCCGGAACAGGGTCCCGAGAGATTTTTGGTGGCTACAGCGGCTTGCGGCGGCGGAACTCCCGATCTATTCTCCGTTCTGGAAGTTTTAGGATACGTAGGTATATATGGGTGCAGGAAGTACGTCGGTGGAGCTTCGGGGGCCCCACGAGGCAGGGGGCGCGCCCTAGGGGGGTGGGCGCGCCCCCACCCTCGTGAGCACCTCCCTCCTTTCCTGACGTGGGGTCCAAGTCCATCCGGTAGCTTTCCTTCCAAAAATAACTTCTCTAGTTGATTTCGTTCCGTTTCGAATCCGTTTGATATTCCTTTTCTTCGGAACACTGAAATAGGCAAAAAACAGCAAATCTGGGCTGGGCCTCCAGTAAATATGTTAGTCCCAAAAATAATATAAAAGTGGATAATAAAGCCCAATATTGCCCAAAACAGTAGATAACATAGCATGGAGCTATAAAAAATTATAGATACGTTGGAGACGTATCGGACACTTGCGGGGTCGATGAAGGTCCTCGGAAGAGACGAAGCAGCAAAGAAACCACCTGAACGCGTAGTCGTCGCCTCGGTGGTGGCCTTCATGGGACCCAAGTGGCGGCAGCCTCCCGTGTTCTACTTATCCTCGATGATGGCGGCAGACACGGAGAAGCTGGCCACCGACTCGTCGCTCTCCACGCACCCGGCTTCTGTCTCTGCCTGCATGGCGCTGCCGCAGGCACGGGAGGCGCGCCCACATACACGGGAGGCGCGGCACCGCAGACACTGGTGGCACGGTACAACGCGACAGTGACGATGCCTGTGCCGGTGTGCTCGCCGTCGTGCCGGCCTGGAGCAACTCGCCACTCCTCATCGAGCTGAACTGGAGCGGCGAGTTGCTGAACCACGTGCCTGCTAGGGCGGCAACTGGCTCCGTCGGGACAAGCGAGGTTGGTGAAGCACCGAACGGCCTCGCTCGTATGATGGCTCGGCGGGCCACCCAGCAGGGTAATATGCCGGAGAACGGCTCCTCGGAAGCCATCAGAAGAGTGGAGAAAATGGTGAAGGAGGATATGGGGGAGCGGCGGAGGGGTGCGATTCTTGCCCACTGTCTGTCTGCCTCATGTAAATAGAGGGCCGACGGTAGGAGCTTGGCCGGCGTATGGCCTCGTTTAAACTGAAGGCGGACGGTAGGAGCTCGGCCGGTGTTGCCTTTAATTCCGGCCCGCTCATGAACGGACGTGTGGCTGGAGTAGGTTTCTCGGTTTGCATGCGGGTTTAATGGAGGCGAGGAGGCATGTTCAGCTGGGCGTGCAGCGGGCAGCGCAGTACTATTCGATTTGACAGCGGGCGGCGCAGTTCCCGATACGGCTTTAATGCAGACGTGGGAGGGAGTAGCGGTTCCCGAAATGTTGAACGGTCAATGCATCCTCCTTCAATTAATGCATGAGGGAAGTAATGGGAGGAGGACCGGGAAAAGAGGTTGCACGATGTGAATGCAACGCAGTTTGCCCTCAAATAAAGGCGCCCCTTCATTCCAATGCATCTACCACATCGTACGCACCTAAGCATTTTCCTAAGCACCTACACTAAGCGCAAAAGAGCTCACTCCAGACCCATGGCGGCGATGCGCGCGAGCGGCCAGCGGCCGTGCCAGATGGTCCACGACGTCGACCTGCGGCATGGCGCTGAGGATCGTATCCTGACGGTGTTGGAGACCGGCTGGTGGATGGCCACCATCGACTCCAACTACGACTCTCAGTTGGACCAGATGATCGTTGCCACCACCAACAAGTTGACCGTCCTCAAGAAGCTCGCGGACAACATCGCGTTACTCCTCTAGCCCGCGCGCCCGGCTCCTCATTGCCTGCCACCCTAATCGGCCTCCATGGCGGAACCTCTTTCAAGCACCGTGGCCTGCGACCGCCCAGCGACGCCACGAAGAATGTCCACTTGAGGTCACTCGCCGCCATGAGGCGCCTCGCGACCGCAAGAATTCGTCGAACTACACATCCACGTGTGCGAGCAAATCGTGTACATAGGTATCTACAAGGCCAGTGAGGACGCTACGACGTTAGCCTTCCTCAACCGGCTGGAAGCCTTGGATGCCTTTGCTGAGAAGCACCTCGACCTTGCCACGAAAGCTGCCGCTCCTTAGCCGCCGGTCGGTGGCCCGGCGCACTAAGTTCAGGAGGAGGAGGTCGTACGTTAATGGATGCATCTTTCTTCTTGTCTTCTGTAACCACCACTGCGATTGCATCATCATCGTGGCCTTAATTCTTATTGTGCTATTGCATTCTCGTTCGAGTCAATACCGACATGTGTGATCCCTTTGCTTAAATATATGCATCACTGTAACTAGTACTCCATCCGTCAATTTAAAATTTGTGCTTACCTTTTCCATCAACTTCGTACAACGCGCGGGCATCTTGCTAGAAACACTAGAACATGTCGGACCGCGTGTGACCAAACCGACGATGCGCCAACCTAGCTACTAGGTACCCTGCTTATCTGGCGGAAATAGCCTCACCCTAGCGTTTCCAATCGTTATTTCTGTCTATCGATCGTGCCAAGGAGCAGAACGAAAATTTTACAATTTATACATGTTTCTCTACTCCTACTCCTATAAAAGACTTAGTTGGTGATGGTGGTGTGTCTACCATCCGTCGTTTCTGACCATTAGATTTGCATCTAACGGCTGTGAGGTAAGTTGTGGCATTTTTGCAACAATAGCCCACTTCTCTACTCCAATTTGCAGAAAACCCCTTGTTATCTTGAGAGCAACCACATCCCTCCCTCACCTCATCAAAACAGCCTGAGAAATATATTTTGAGTGAAAAGTACTCCCTCCGTTCCTAAATATTTGTCTTTCTGGATATTTTAATAAGTGACTACATACGGAGCAAAATGAGTGAATCTACACTTCAAAATATGTCTATATAATCCGTATGTGATAGTCCATTTGAAATCTCTAAAAAGACAAATATTTAGGAATGGAGGGAGTAATATATTAGGAGTATATCAAAACAAGAGTGATTTCTTTCAAGTTTGTGAACAAGTACTACTATTCTACTACTTTGGATCCGTCGCAACGCACGTGCACATTGCTAGTAAAAGGAAAGGCCTGCCGCGTTCGCGTCGCACTCCCCCCACACACGCCCGGGAATCAGGAGTACTCCATGGACCGTCCGGCACGACACATAGCTTAGGGAAGGCGTGTTGCCTAGCATTTTCACTTTCTTGCGGGACCGCCATTGAGTAAACCGACTATTGGCAAACCACACCCCGCCCGCCGCCGGGTTGGAAAACAGAAACGAGGGGAAGATCTAGCTGTAGCACGGAAGCCAAGAAATTTGGTGTGAGATGGGGCTCGTTGATAGAGTAGGAGCATTCCGTACTACTCTACTCCTACTAGTACCAAGTTTGTACTATACAACTAGTAGTGCGTACGCAGCACTGACATCGTAGGAACAAAAAACAAGAAGATCTTATTTTGGGTGATTTGTCTTTTTTTCAGTCAACGTAGTATGAATAATATGATGTGGGGGCCACCCATGAAGCTTATGTGGCTTGGTTGCATGGCTACGAAAGGTTAGAGAAAAATTAATAGATAATGTGTTTAGAGTGCACTCCACTAAATAGATATACTTCGGATCCATTGAACGGGCCGGCACAGCTATATCTATACCCCCTATATAGTGTGTGAATAAATTTGAAAGTTGTTCGTTGGATGAAGCCAATCCGACGGTACAAAGATGGCAAATCCGAGCACTACTGGCTGTTGGATATCATCTACATTCCACCAGATTCTGCCACGTGTAGAATCTAGAAGACTCCATGGTTGAACTTCATTCATGACTAACTTTGCCACAACTAAGCTTAGGCAAAGTTTGTCTGCCACAAAAAATGTAGCTAACAAAATGGCCACCACAAGTGTTGCAAGATTTGGCAAGAAGTTGAGTCTATGACATGTGGACCATGTAGCTAGAAAAGTGTGGCAAGCCACAAGTGTAGCAATGAACCAAACACATGCCTGGTGTGTTTGGTAGGGTGTATGAAGGGTGCATGATCCCAAGAGTTCCCTTCTCGACCCACTTTTGGGTGTTTGGTAGAGTGTATGGAGGGTGCATGAGTCCACACTAGCTTACCACAAATGCACTAGAAGCATGCATGAAGAGAGCATACATGAAGAGGGGTGTTGAGTTGAGCATGCATAAAGAGGGAATAACTATGCTGAGACGAGAACGCAACCAAAGACACTTGTGGCACGCCTAAGCTTAGGCGTGGCAACCTTAGGCTGCAAACGAAACCATAACTTTGAAAGTTGGTCGTTAGTTGAAGCCAATCTGACGGTACAAAGATGGTAAATCCGAGCACTACTGGCCGTTGGATATCATCTACATTCCACCAGATTTTGTCACATGTAGAATCTAGAAGACTCCACATGTAGAAGCATAATGCACAAACCACCAGAATCTCATGTGTGCAATGCACGTGTACCTTACTAGTAGTTGGTAGTAGTAATAAACAAATTCCGGGTATGGCACGAGCTCGTATTGCGGGAGCACCACAAGGCCTGCCGGAGGAATAACATTTCCCTCTCGGGGCCCACGGGACCGAACTACAGTGGCTTAGTGCCCGGCCTATGAGTCAGTGACATGCGGACCTTAATGCGGCTAGCCCACATGCCATTCTCATGGTGGTGGTGTGGTTCACGACTCACTCGTTCGAGATGAACCGGCCGGTGGTGGCGTGGCCGTGGCGAGGGTGCCACAGCTGGGCGTCGGGGCGTTATGAGGCGTAGATGGCCACACCGGCGGGTACTACATGTAGTACAGAAGTACTACAGCTGAGGATTGATGCTCGGGACGAAATGTGTCACAACCGCTGGATGAAAATTCGATGGTGCGGGAGTACGGATCGGAGCACAGCAGCAGAGTAGGCAAACCACGTCCAATCGGGTGTGGCTATGGTAGAAAGTTGATGGTCGCCGCAGTTCAGCTGGCCCGCATGTCATGCACACAAAGGCAGAGGAGCGGTGGGGCCGAGAGTGATGAGGTGCACGTTGGGGGGACGAGGATCCCTTGACATGAACAATCCTACCACTCTATCACTGACATGTGGGACCCGCAAGTGTGGGTCCCACCAGTCAGCGAAGGAAAGGCAGGGTAAGGCAGTGATAGCCACATCAGAGGATCCATGTCCACGTCGGGGGACGTCGTGCTTACAGGTAGGGTTGGGGCGGTGTTGTGGGAATCGCGTGTGGGTGTGGCAGTGGTAGAAACAAGAAACGTGATGGTCGTCGTGGTTCAACTTCCATGGACAAGCCGTCATGTCTGCTGACACATGTATATCAAAACTAGAGTGTTTATATTTCAAGCATGTGAACAAGTATTATTCTACTACTTTGGATCCATTGCAACGCACAGGCCAGCACATTGGTAGTATTAGTGTCTATCTCTATCTCTAGAGGCCTTCCCTTGTTCATCCTTTTCTCTCACAAGATAAACTACTCATACAAATGCATCTTGATGTTCCGTGGAACGCACGAGGATGTTTCCTTGGGGGTCTCTCCAGCGCGGCGTGGCCGTAGTTGCAAGTTGACGCCCCTTGAGATGCCGACGTTGAGGGGCACTCGGATTTCCTCCGATGAGCAGGTAAGATGAGTTTGATCACGTAGTAAATGCATTCTAAAGACTACTTCCATGTCCATTTCCTAATTCTCCCCCTGCACACTGTTTCACAGGTTAGGCTCGGTGCGAGTGGAGATTGGCTTACATATGTATGGGAGGGTACCAACATCAATTTGCACAACATATACAACGGTGACACCGTTCCCGTAGAACCTTTGTCCAACATTGGGATCAGCCATTGATAACCCACAAGTATAGGGGATCGCAACAGTTTTCGATAAGTAAGAGTGTCGAACCCAACGAGGAGCTAAAGGTAGAACAAATATTCCCTCAAGTTCTATCGACCACCGATACAACTCTACGCATGCTTGACGTTCGCTTTACCTAGAACAAGTATGAAACTAGAAGTACTTTGTAGGTGTTTTTGGGTAAGCTTGCAAGAAAGTAAAGAGCACGTAAATAAAAGCTAGGGGTTGTTTAGATAAAGACACAACTAAATTAGTTTTAGTAAAGAGCTTTTGTCAACAAGAAGGTTATTTATCCCTAGGCAATCGATAACTAGACCGGTAATCATTATTGCAATTTTATTTGAGAGAGAGGCATAAGCTAACATACTTTCTCTACTTGGATCATATGCACTTATGATTGGAACTCTAGCAAGCATCCGCAACTACTAAAGATCATTAAGGCAAAACCCAACCATAGCATTAAAGTATCAAGTCACCTTTATCCCATACGCAAACAACCTACTTACTCGGGCCTGTGCTTCTGTCACTCACGCCACCCACCATAAGCAAATCATAAGCATATTGCAAACCCTACAACGGGAATCCCTCACGCTTGCGCGACACGGAGAGCACCATAGGACAACACCAATAATAAAACATACAACTCAAACCAATCACGATCATCAAATAGCCATTAGGACAAAGCAGATCTACTCAAACATCATAGGATAGCCATACATCATTGGGAGATAATATATAGCATTGAGCACCATGTTTAGGTGGAGATTACAGCGGGTAAGAGAGAGGTTACACCGCTGCATAGAGGGGGGAAGAGTTGGTGATGATGGCGGTGAAGTTGTTGGTGAAGATGACGGTGATGATGATGGCCCCCGGAGGCACTCCAGCGCCACCGGAAGCAAGGGGGAGAGAGCCCCCCTTCTTCTTCTTCTTCTTCTTCTTCTTCCTTGACCTTCTCCCTAGATGGGAGAAGGGCTTCCCCTCTGGTCCTTGGCTCCCATGGCGTGGGAGGGGCGAGAGCCCCTCTGAGATTGAAATCTATCTCTCTGTCTCTCTCTGGTTCTGCGTTCTGTTTTCTGGCCCTTCACCGTTTCATAAATATCCGGAGATCCGTAACTCCGATTGGGGTGAATCTTTCCCCCAGATCTTTCTCATAAAATAATCTTTCTTGCGGCAAAAGAAGAGCGTCAACCACCTTACGAGGTGGCCACGAGGGTCAGGGGCGTGCCTGACACCCTGGGGCGCGCCCCCCTACCTTGTGCCCCCCTCGGACACTGTCTCGCGATGATTCCACTTCCCAAAAATTATAAATATTCCAAAATAATTCTCCGTCAGCTTTTATCCCGTTTGGACTCCGTTTGATATTGGGTTTCTGCGAAACATAAAACATACAACAAAAAGGAACTGGCACTGGGCACTGGATCAATAAGTTAGTCCCAAAAATAGTATAAAAAGTTGCCAAAAATATATATAGAAGTTGTAGAATATTAGCATGGAACAATAAAAAAATATAGATACGACGGAGACGTATCAGCATCCCCAAGCTTATTTCATGCTCGTCCTCGAGTAGGTAAATGATAAAAAATAATTTTTGATGTGGAATGCTACCTAGCATAATCTTGATCATATGTCTAATCATGGCATGAATATTAAGACACGAGTGATTCAAAGCAATAGTCTATCATTTGACATTAAGACAATAATACTTCAAGCATACCAACCAAGCAATTATGTCTTATTGAAATAACATAGCCAAAGAAAGCTCATCCCTACAAAATCATATAGTCTGGCTATGCTTCATCTTCACCACACAAAGCATTCACATCATGCACAACCCCGACGACAAGCCAAGCAATTGTTTCATACTTTTGACGTTTCTCAAACCTTTTCAACTTTCACGCAAAACATGAGCGTGAGCCATGGACATAGCACTATAGGTGGAATAGAATATGATGATGGGGGTTATGTGGAGAAGACAAAAAATGAGAAAGTCTCACATCAACTAGGCGTATCAACGGGCTATGGAGATGCCCATTAATATATATCAGTGTGAGGAGTAGGGATTGCCATGCAACGGATGCACTAGAGCTATAAGTATATGAAAGCTCAAACTGAAACTAAGTGGGTGTGCATCCAACTTGCTTGCTCATGAAGACTTAGGGCATTTGAGGAAGCCCATCGTCGGAGTATACAAGCCAAGTTCTATAATGAAAATTCCCACTAGTATATGAAAGTAATAACTCAAGAGACTCTCTATATGAAGAACGTGGTGCTACTTCGAAGCACAAGTGTGGTAAAAGGATAGTAACATTGCCCCTTCTCTCTTTTTCTCATTTTTTGTTTTTTCTTCTTTTTTGGGCCTTCTCTTTTTTGGCCTTTCTTTTTTTATTTTTTATTTTTCGTCCGAGTCTCATCCCGACTTGTGGGGAATCATAGTCTCCATCATCCTTTCCTCACTGGGGCAATGCTCTAATAATGATGATCATCACACTTTTATTTACTTACAACTCGATATCTAGAACAAAGATATGACTCTATATGAATGCCTCCCGTGATGTAATGGGATGTGCAATGATCTAGCGTAGAAATGACATCAAAAAACGGACAAGCCATGAAAACATCATTCT
This sequence comes from Aegilops bicornis, assembly GCA_021605145.1. Classification (NCBI taxonomy): domain Eukaryota; kingdom Viridiplantae; phylum Streptophyta; class Magnoliopsida; order Poales; family Poaceae; genus Aegilops; species Aegilops bicornis. Next base: position 562,442,535 of record CM038673.1, on the reverse strand, counting down.
AGCTATCTTATGATCATGCAAAGCAATATGACAATAAATACTCAAGTCATGTATATGATGATGATCGAAGTTGCATGGCAATATATCTCGGAATGGCTATGGAAATGCCATGATAGGTAGGTATGGTGGCTGTTTTGAGGAAGATATAAGGAGGTTTATGTGTGATCGAGCGTATCGTATCACGGGGTTTGGATGCACCGACGAAGTTTGCACCAACTCTCGAGGTGAGAAAGGGCAATGCACGGTACCGAAGAGGCTAGCAATGATGGAAGGGTGAGAGTGCGTATAATCCATGGACTCAATTAGTCATAAAGAACTAACATACTTATTGGAAAAATCTATTAGTCATCAAAAAAAAAGTACTACACGCATGCTCCTAGGGGGATAGATTGGTAGGAAAAGACCATCGCTCGTCCCCGACCGCCACTCATAAGGAAGACAATCAATAAACACCTCATGCTCCGACTTCGTTACATAACGGTTCACCATACGTGCATGCTACGGGACTTGCAAACCTTAACACAAGTATTTATCAATTGCACAATTACTCAACTAGCATGACTCTAATATCACCATCTTTATATCGCAAAACTATTGCAAGGAAGCAAACATAGCATATTCAGCGATCTACAAGTTTATGTAGGATTTTATGACTAACCATGTGAATGACCAGTTCCTGTCATCTCTCTAAATAGATATAAGTGAAACACGAGAGATTAATTCTTTCTACAAAAGATATGCCCATGCTCTAACAAATATAAGTGAAGCAAAAGAGCATTCCACAAATGGCGGTTGTCTAAGTAAAGAGAAACAGGCAATCCAAACTTCAAATGATATAAGTGAAGCACATGAAGCATTCTATAAAGCCATACTCAAAAGATATAAGTGAAGTGCAATGAGCATTCTATAAATCAACCAAGGACTATCTCATACCAGCATGGTGCATAAAAGAAAAGAAAAAGAAAACTAAAGCAAAAGACGCTCCAAGATTGCACATATCGCATGAACGAAACGAATGTGAAAACATTCCGATACTTGTTGAAGAAAGAGGGGATGCCTCCCTAGCACCCCCAAGTTTTGATGCTTGAGTATCCTTGAATATTTACTTGGGGTGCCTCGGGCATCCCCAAGCTTGAGCTCTTGCCTCTCTTCCTTCTTCTCACATCGAGACCTTCTCGATCATCGAACTTCATCCACACAAAACTTCAACAAAAAACTCGGTAAGATCCGTTAGTATAATAAAGTAAATTACCACTCTAAGTACTGTTGAAAACCAATTCATATTTTGTTTTTTCATTGTGTCTACTGTAGTATAACTTTTTCATGGCTTAATTCACTGATATAAATTGATAGTTTCATCAATACAAGCAAACTATGCATCAAAAACAGAATCTGTCTAAAACAGAACAGTCTGTAGCAATCTGAACATTCACCATACTTCTGGTACTTGTAAAATTCTGCCAAAATTAGGAAAAATAAATCATTTGTACATAAAGACATTGCAAAAAGAATCAGAACCATTTGACGTTCCAGTAAAAAAATTAAAATTCATGCACTACAGCCAAAGTTTCTGTCCTGCACTGCACAAACCAACAAGCATTGTAATCATCCTAAAGGCAAACCTTGGCACATTATTTTTATAATACAATGGAATTGTACAAGGGGATAATTATTTTTGTTGAATAGTTTCTGTAATCAAGATTCATAGAGTTCCCATGGGCATGAACAAAGTTCAAGGACGTCCCCCATTTTCACAATGCTCGTCTCTCTCACTTTCACTTTTCTTTTTGAAAAAGTTTTGGGTTCCCCTCTTTATTTTTGTTGTTTTTAAACTATATGAAAGCACACAATAGAAATAAATGACTCTCTAAAACTTCCGGGTTGTCTCCCTGGCAGCGCTCTCTTTAAAGCCATTAAGCTAGGCATCTAGTGCTCAAGTAGTGAATCCACCCGGATCCCAAGGTATATCAAAGCCAATTTTAATTAGCAATGACTTGTAATTTAGTAGTGAGCACAAAGTAACATATATCAAGCAATGATGAAGTCTAACTCTCTTCCTATGCATCGGCATGTCATAAAACAACAATTCATGCACACATGGTAAAGGCCAATGCATAGTATAAACAATTTCTTGCAATTTTATAGTGTTGGAAACATAGAGAGGTGGAGATATAGTTCCTTTCTCATAATAATTGCAAGTAGGAGCAGCAAGCACATGCATATTATATCTATCAAAATCATCATATGCAATGGTACAAGGCAACCCATCAATGTAATCCTTAATAAGTGCAAACTTCTCCGATATAGTGTAGTTTGGAGAATTCAAAAAGATAATAGGACTATCATGCGTGGGTGTAGTAGCAACAATTTCATGTTTAACATAGGGAACTATAGCAAGTTCATCTCCATAAGCATAATTCATATTGGCATCTTGGCTACAAGCATAGCAAGCATCATTAAAAAGGGATATTTCAAGAGAATCAACGAGATCATAATAGTCATCATAGCAATCATCCTTCGGTAAGAACGAAGGGAAATTAAATAATGTATGAGTTGAAGAGTTACTCTCATTAGAAGGTAGGCACGGGTATCTAATCCGCTCTTCCTCCTTTTGTTCTTCACTCTCCTCATCATCTTTTTCATCCAATGAGCTCACAGTTTCATCAATTTCTTCTTCCATAGACTCCTGCAAAATATTAGTCTCTTCTTGGACAGCGGAGACTTTCTTAATAAATGCATTAATATAGTAATTGTATTCATAATTTTCATAGCAATATCTAAGTATAGCAAGATTTTCAGGCCTATAGACACCATCATCATCAAAAGCTTCCTACTTTTCAAACAAAGATTCAATTTCATAAGCAGCCTTAAAAGCAACAAATTCTTCGATTTGTTCAACATCATAATAATCATATGTACCATTAGCATAAGAAGGTAAGGTTTCATTATCATTAAATTTGCTTGAAAAGGGAAGGTGTGGAGCCTTCATCCTAGAGCAACAAGTAATACCATATCTCAAGCATAGACTCCAGGCATACCAACGTAACCTAATAAATTGATCCCATAATAGTTTCCCTTTTTGTGTCAAATGATAATACCTAAAGTATTCACGTTGATCCAACGTGTCTCCCATTATAAAGTTGAATGGGGTTTTCTTAGGATTATCAAAGTAGTACATAATATCTTTCACATAATGAGAATCGAGGGTTTTAGGATTTACCCCATCTCCATGAGTAGCAAGTACACCTAATATTTTTGGTATTTCGTGTTCCATATCCATAACTAAAGATAAAGAACAACTAAGAACAGCAAATAAAAATTACTTAGTGATAAAGAAAACAAACACACACGAGAATATTCACCCCACGCTATTGCTCCCCGGCAACGGCGCCAGAAAAAGGTCTTGTTAACCCACAAGTATAGGGGATCGCAACAGTTTTCGATAAGTAAGAGTGTCGAACCCAACGAGGAGCTAAAGGTAGAAAAAATATTCCCTCAAGTTCTATCGACCACCGATACAACTCTACGCACGCTTGACATTCGCTTTACCTAGAACAAGTATGAAACTAGAAGTACTTTGTAGGTGTTTTTGGGTAAGCTTGCAAGAAAGTAAAGAGCACGTAAATAAAAGCTAGGGGCTGTTTAGATAAAGACACAACTAAATTAGTTTTAGTAAAGAGCTTTTGTCAACAAGAAGGTTATTTGTCCCGAGGCAATCGATAACTAGACCGGTAATCATTATTGCAATTTTATTTGAGGGAGAGGCATAAGCTAACATACTTTCTCTACTTGGATCATATGCACTTACGATTGGAACTCTAGCAAGCATCCGCAACTACTAAAGATTATTAAGGTAAAACCCAACCATAGCATTAAAGTATCAAGTCCCCTTTATCCCATACGCAAACAACCTACTTACTCGGGTCTGTGCTTCTCTCACTCACGCCACCCACCATAAGCAAATCATAAGCATATTGCAAACCCCACAGCAGGAATCCCTCACGCTTGCGCGACACGGAGAGCACCATACGACAGCACCAATAATAAAACATACAACTCAAACCAATCACGATCATCAAATAGCCATTAGGACAAAACAGATCTACTCAAACATCATAGGATAGCCATACATCATTGGGAAATAATATATAGCGTTGAGCACCATGTTTAAGGAGAGATTACAGTGGGTAAGAGAGAGGTTACACCGCTGCATAGAGGGGGGAAGAGTTGGTGATGATGGCGGTGAAGTTGTTGGTGAAGCTGACGGTGATGATGATGGCCCCTCATGGCACTCCGGCGCCACCGGAGGCAAGGGGGAGAGAGCCCCCTTCTTATTCTTCTTCCTTGACCTTCTCCCTAGATGGGAGAAGGGTTTCCCCTCTGGTCCTTGTCTCCCATGGCGTGGGAGGGGCGAGAGCCCCTCCGATATTGGATCTATCTCTCTGTCTCTCTCTGGTTCTGCGTTCTGTTTTCTGGCCCTTCACCGTTTCTTAAATATCCGGAGATCCATAACTCCGATTGGGGTGCATCTTTCGCCTAGATCTTTCTTATAAAATTATCTTTCTTGTGGCAAAAGAAGAGCGTCAACTGCCTTACGGGGTGGCCACGAGGGTCAGGGGCGCGCCTGACACCCTGGGGCGCGCCCCCTACCTCGTGCCGCCCTCGGACACCGTCTCGCGATGATTCCACTTCCCAATAATCATAAATATTCCAAAATAATTCTCCGTCCGTTTTTGTCCCGTTTGGACTCCGTTTGATATTGGGTTTCTGCGAAACATAAAACATGCAACAAACAGGAACTGGCACTGGGCACTGGATCAATATGTTAGTCCCAAAAATAGTATAAAAAGTTGCCAAAAAAATATATGGAAGTTGTAGAATATTGGCATGGAACAATCAAAAATTATAGCTACGACGGAGAGGTATCAGCCATGCAACGGGCCACCGCATGAATTGGTACAATAGAACCATGGTGAGATTGAATAAGATAGCACGAACCTTGCACATGGCGGTCAAAGGTGGATCATGCTGTCTGCAGCCGATTTGTTGTCGTACGAGTACGAAGACGCTGTGCTCCTTTCTAACCGCATCTTCGCGGTGACAAACCAGGGGACTTGTTTCGTATGGGACACATCCTATGATATACTCCCTCTCTCCCAGTTTATTTTTTGAATCTTTTCGTTTTATAAGTTTCAAATTCAAATTTAGAGGGGCAGTGGGGCCGAGAGGGGTGAGCCGCAGGTCGGGGGATGTGTGGTGTCATGGTTCATGCGACATCGTGGGAATCGCGTGTGGCTGTGGTAGAAACTTGATGCTCGCCGCATTTATGGTGGCCCACATGTCATGCACACAAATGCAGAGGGGCGGTGCGGCCGAGAGGGGTGAGGCGCACGTCGGGCGATGTGATGCCGTGGGTTGGAGCGGCGTCGTGGGAATCGCGAGTGGTAGTGCATGAATCATGATGGTCGCCGTAGTTGAACTTCCATGCACAAGCTGTCATGTCTACGGACACATGCATTGCATACCGATCACTGGAAGGAGTAGTAGAGAAAGCTAGGCGGATAAATAGTTCCTTATAGTCAAGCGGACCCACGCTACTACTTGTTAAAAAGACATGCACACCATCGAAATAGTCCATCTACATCAATATACATAGAGAGGGAATATTTTTTTTACAAGACAGGAAATAGTTCGTCCATCCATAATGCCTCTCATTTTCTGTGGGAGATGGCTTCGCAACAAGCTCTGTGGACCTTGCAGCTATCTCGAAACTCACACGGGCATCGAGGGCAGCATATTTTATCCGCTCATACGTCAAGGGATAATTCTCCCATCCAGACGACCTTAATACCAGCGTCTCGTCACCCTTCTGAAGATTTGTTCCTAGCACAAAATTTGCTACGTCGAATAGGGATGGTGTCGGTTTATCACAATCTTCTACAGGAATTTTTATTTTGGTTTGTAGGTCAGCGATGCTTTTCAAATCAAGGTTGTACGGCTCCAACTTCTGTTTGTCCCCTGCGATGGCTGCCCCACAGAAGTATATGTCCTCCTGAGACAAGAAATCATGAAGCTCAACTGGTATGGAGGGCGCATGTATGATGTGGTACACCAAAACATCATCTTTGAGGCACAGCTCAAGGACAGCGGTGCGTTGGATCTTCCCAGTGACACGCTCCGTGTACTCTGCGTCGACACCGATGACATTCATCTCCACCTTTTGGAGGGAGTTGGATACATTGTTGATCCACTTCCGAACAACCCTTGGGTGGTCGGTGACTGTGGCAACTATGCTCAACGAGCCTTCGACGAGGACATGTTGGACGCTAAAAACCTGCATCTCGATCTCTTTCGCCATTTGGAACCGCTGGACCGGAGGGCTATGGTTTGGAGAATTAGGATTAGATGGCTAGTCTAACTGAAGAAGATGATTATTTATAGGGGCTTCAGAATTACTCCAGGAGGATGTGAAGAGGTTAAAACAATGTGAATGCAGTGTGGTTTGGATGCAAATGAAGATCAAGGAGTAGTGAAAAAGCCTAGGAAAATCGGTTCCCGATGGAGAAGTAAATGGGAGAAGTTATGCGCATGCATGAGGAGAGCTGCGGTGGTTTGACTGCTGCATGCAATGGATTGGACGGGCTCTTCGGTTGCCTTTTCTCTCTCCCATGCGCACAGAATGGCCCACTTGCATGCTGTAGTTTATTGGCTGGAGTCTGGCTGCAGCTACTCATGCGTACGCTAATTAATGCTGTGAATACGAGGCATGGAGGGAAATGGGCGCATGCAAAAGGGTATATACGCAGACTAATTAGAGAAACGCTGAAAAAATTTATGCGCAGACAAAAGAGGACCGGAGGGAGTACTAATCATGTTCCTACTACGGTTAAGGAATATGCGGTTATCCTCAAAAAAGAAAAGTCCTTCTTCGCGTTTCCGCATGGACGAGAATTCGGTTCTGCTCGCAATATGGATGATAGCTGGAGGATGAAGTGAACCCAAAGGCAGCTAGCACGGGAGTGTACTCATGTTCCTACTACTCCTACTAGTAGTAGTAATACAATTGTGGTACACTTGATGGTCAAAATACTATTATTCATCTGGTCCTCACAGTGAAGTGACAAGACCCTGCGCCCGAGGTGACACCAGTCCAGGCAGCGTGTCCGGGTTACCAAAGTCAGCCTCACCACACAGGCACGCAGTGCGATCCGTCATTGCCGTTGTATAGCATGCCTCGCCTCATCTCCCTCTCCCTAGCACCACTCCATCTCCATCTCCGTCTCACGGAGATCCACGAGGTCACTCTTCAGTATCTCACTGTGCCCCCGCATACCCTCGCCCCGCTCGCCTCCCCCAGTACCACTATTCCCTCGCTAGCCGCTCCAGCATCGATAGCCTTCTCCCCCGTAAATCAAGCCCCCCAAAACCCCACCTTCCAAACTCCACCCTGGCCGAGCGTGAACCGTGCAGGATCCATATGAGCCGCGATTGGAGCAATCTCCCCGGTGACATCCTCGACCTCTATTGTTCGTGTATGGATATGTTGAGCGCCCTGCGGCTGGTTGCATGCTCGAGGGGCATGCACACGGCCATCATCCAAGCGAGGCCAAAGCTTTTCAAGACACCCTGCTTGCTGCTATCTAGTCTTGCGAGATTGGCTCACCATGATACGAAGGCGTACATGATGCCCCTCGACTTCAATCCGATCTCCATTAGCCGAAACTTCTCTGCAGGTATGTAGTGGTTCACTGTACATCATTTCCCTCGACTTTGATCCGATCACCATCGCCCAAAACTTCTTGGCAGGTATGTACTGGGTCGGCATGAACTCCCACTGGATGGCTGCCTTCAGAGAAGACAGTTAAAAGTTGGTGCTCGTGAACTTCCAGACCTCCCATGAGATTATCCTTCCTTCGTTGGATTATATAGAGTTTTACCATTGCGGTCCTGGTCATCTAGATTACCACGTCAGTTGGACGGACCTTGTTTTGCAGAAGATTGTAATCTGCCAAGTGCCCACACGACATGCAAATTACGCAGATTTCAAGCTAATTGCCTTGTTCGACCATGGACTCGCCTATCTTTACGCTAGTGCCTTCTTTAGCTGGAGACAACTCAGCTCGCAATGGATCATCGTCAAAGCTGATACACACTTCTGTGATGCTATTGAACACAATGGCATCATCTACGCGATCGACAAAGCAGATGGCACCACGTATTCTTTGGGGACGGCGCATGTAAGTTGTTTCCATCTCATGTTAATGATGACGCCATGACACTTTGTTTGAACTTTTGTGATGATTGACATATCCCTGTTTGAGCAGAATTTGAGTAGAAATATGGCAATGTATTAGAGACACCGTAAATCAGCTATATTTGGAATGAGTTAATTCATGCGATTGTGATCATGTCATTACAGCCAATTTGCACCCCTGAATAATCAAACGGTTAGGAATATATGGATATTCTCCTTATTTTACAGTAATCTATATACTACTACTAAATATGAGTGTGCATCAATGGTCATGTTAGTTTCCTCATTTTCATGATGTAGAAACATGCACCACACTGTTAGTTTCATCTAACCAAACATTAGGGAAGTAAATGTGCATATGGAGAACTCCATATTTGGAAGTAGTGAAATCCTCTAATGCTTACCATGCGTACATACCTATATTCGCCCTTCAGCAATCATTGGCTAGAATAATATCCTCACAAAAAATTTGCCCACAGAACACGAGTATATAACAATGCATGGTCTGTTAGTTACCTTGAAGAATTTGTTTGTGAGGATAGAACATGATTACATAACATGCACGACATGGTAGTTTCCTGTGAAGAATCGATTGTGAGATAACATGAGTATAACCATGCATGGAACTTCTATATTTTCGAACCCAGTATACATTTCCCTGTATTTTCCTTCCAGTTCCAACAGGGACATATCAATGTTGTTTCTTGAATTATCCTACTCATACTCTGAACAATGTTGATCTTACATTAACAATGCCTGTCCTTTTTGATATGATGCAGTGTCCCTACAGTTACTGCCCTTTGTAATTACACCACCTTTGCCAAAAATAGAGAAGCACAACTGGTTCCTCACTCGATTCGACGACGGCAAAATACTGATGATCATTCGGACACATGAGCCAGAAAAGTTATATTGCAAAATCCTCACTTTATACAAGCACCGTGAAATACGTGAGTATCCGGACAGTGGCTGTTACGTCTAAGAGCAGGATACCAGCTTGTTGGGGCCTTCCGGATTTTTTAGTTGGAGGCGGGTAAACAACCTTGGTTCACACTCTCTGTTTCTCGGACTCAATTATCCAATTAACCAGGAGATTGATAACCCACAAATATAGGGGATCGCAACAGTTTTCGAGGGTATAGTATTCAACCGAAATTTATTGATTCGACACAAGGGGAGCCAAAGAATATTCTCAAGTATTAGCAGCTGAGTTGTCAATTCAACCACCCCTGGATAACTTAGTATCTCCAACAAAGTATTTAGTAGCAAAGTAATATGATAGTAGTGGTAACGGTAACAAAAGTAACGGAAGCAAAAGTAATATTTTTGGTGTTTTGTAGTGATTGTAACAGTAGCAACGGAAAAGTAAATAAGCGAAGAACAATATGTGGAAAGCTCGTAGGCATTGGATCAGTGATGGAGAATTATGCCATATGCGGTTCATCATGTAACAATCATAACATAGGGTGACACAGAACTAGCTCCAATTCATCAATGTAATGTAGGCATGTATTCCGAATATAGTCATACGTGCTTATGGAAAAGAACTTGCATGACATCTTTTGTCCTACCCTCCCGTGGCAGCGGGGTCCTAATGGAAACTAAGGGATATTAAGGCCTCCTTTTAATAGAGTACCAGAACAAAGCATTAGCACATAGTGAATACATGAACTCCTCAAACTATTGTCACTTCAGGGTTGCCGGATCATAACACATAGTAGGTGACTATAGACATGCAAGATAGGATCAAGAACTCACATATATTCATGAAAAAAATAATAGGATCAGATTTGAAATCATGGCACTCGGGCCCTAGTGACAAGCATTAAGCATAGCAAAGTTAGAACAACATCAATCTCAGAACATAGTGGATACAAGGGATCAAACGCTAACAAAACTAACTCGATTATATGATAGATCTCATCCAACCCATCACCGTCCAGCAAGCCTATGATGGAATTACTCACGCACGGCGGTGAGCATCATGAAATTGGTGATGGGGGATGGTTGATGATGACGATGGCGACGAATCCCCCTCCCCGGAGCCCAGAACGGACTCCAGATCAGCCCTCCCGAGACGTTTTAGGGCTTGGCGGCAGCTCCGTATCGTAAAACTCAATGAATCCTTCTCTCTGGTTTTTTCTTCCCGAAAGCAAATATATAGAGTTGGAGTTGAGGTCAGAGGAGCTCCAGAGGGCCCTCGAGGTAGGGGGCGTGCCCTAGGGGGGTAGGCGCGCCCCCCACCCTCGTGGCTAGGGTGTGGGCCCCCTGGTCTTCATCTTTTGCAAGGATTTTTTATTATTTCCAAATAGACGTTCCGTGAAGTTTCAGGTCATTCCGAGAACTTCTGTTTCTGCACATAAATAACACCATGGAAAGTCTGTTGTAAACAGCGTCAGTCCGGGTTAGTTCCATTCAAATCATGCAAGTTAGAGTCCAAAACAAGGGCAAAAGTGTTTGGAAAAGTAGATACAACGGAGACGTATCAACTCCCCCAAGCTTAAACCTTTGCTTGTCCTCAAGCAATTCAGTTGATAAACTGAAAATGATAAAGAAAAACTTTTACAAACTCTGTTTGCTCTTGTTGTTGTAAATATGTAAAGCCAGCATTCAAGTTTTCAGCAAAGATTATGACTAACCACATTCACAATAACTCTTAGGTATTATGTTTACTCATATCAATGGCATAATCAACTAGCGAGCCATAATAATAAATCTCGGATGACAACACTTTTTCAAAACAATCATAATATGATATAACAAGATGGTATCTCGCTAGCCCTTTCTGAGACCGCAAAACATAAATGCAGAGCACCTTTAAAGATCAAGGACTGACTAGACATTGTAATTCATGGTAAAAGAGATCCAATCATAGTCATACCCAGTATAAATTAATAGTAATGAATGCAAATGACAGCTGCGCTCTATAGCCAGTGCTTTTTAATAAGAAGGTGATGACTCAACATAAAAGTAAATAGATAGGCCCTTCGCAGAGGGAAGCAGGGATTTGTAGAGGTGCTAGAGCTCGGTTTTGAAATAGAGATAAATAATATTTTGAGCGGCATACTTTCATTGTCAACATAACAACCAAGAGATGGCGATATCTTCCATACTACACACATTATAGGCGGTTCCCAAACAGAATGGTAAAGTATATACTCCCCCTCCACCAACAAGCATCAAGCCATGGCTTGTTCGAAATAACGAGTGCCTCCAACAAGCAACAGTCCCAGGGGGAGTTTTGTTTGCAATTACTTGATTTAGTTCGCATAAAGCATGGGACTGGGCATCCCGGTGACCAACCATTTTCTCGTGAGTGAGGAGCGGAGTCCACTCCTCTTGAGAATAACCCGCCTAGCATGGAAGATAAGGGCAGCCCTAGTTGATACATGAGCTATTCGAGCATACAAAACAGAATGTTTATTTGAAGGTTTAGAGTTTGGCACATACAATTTACTTGGAACGGCAGGTAGATACCGCATATAGGAAGGTATAGTGGACTCATATGGAATAACTTTGGGGTTTAAGGGATTGGATGCACATGCAGTATTCCCGCTTAATACAAGTGAATGCTAGCAAAAGACTGGGAAGCGACCAACTAGAGAGTGACAATAGTCATGAACATGCATTAAAATTAATAAACATTGGATGCAAGCATGAGTAGGATATAATCCACCATGAACATAAATATCGTGAAGGCTATGTTGATTTTGTTTCAACTACATGTGTGAACATGTGCCAAGTCGAGTCACTTAAATCATTCAAAGGAGGATACCACCCCACTATACCACATCACAACCATTTTAATAGCATGTTGGCACGCAAGGTAAACCATTATAACTCATAGCTAATCAAGCATGGCACAAGCAACTATGATCTCTAATTGTCATTGCAAACATGTTTATTCATAATAGGCTGAATCAGGAACGATGAACTAATCATATTTACAAAAACAAGAGAGGCCGAGTTCATACCAGCTTTTCTCATCTCAGTCAGTCCATCATATATCATCATAATTGCCTTTCACTTGCACGACCGAACGATGTGAATAATAATAAGAGTGCACGTGGATTGGACCAAGCTGGAATCTGCGAGCATTCAATAAACAGGAGAAGACAAGGCAATATGGGCTCTTGGTTAAATCAGCAATAATGCATATAAGAGCCACTTCAACAATTTAATCATGGTCTTCTCCTATCGACCCCCAAAGAAAAGAAAATAAAATAAACTATTTACACGGGAAAGCTCCTAACAAGCAAAAGAAGAACGGGAAATCTTTTTGGGTTTTCTTTTAATTATTACTACTACAACATGAAAAGTAAACTAGCTAAAAGTTACACTAATTTTTTTTTGTTTTTCTTAAGGTTTATTAAACACACAAGAAGAAAGCAAGAAAAAGAAAATAAACTAGCATGGATATTACAGTGAAAAAGTATGAGCACCGACATCAAGCAATGAGTGTGTGAACATAAATGTAATGTCGGTGGGAAATACGTACTCCCCCAAGCTTAGGCTTTTGGCCTAAGTTGGTTTATTGCCAAGGATGTCTTGGCGAATATCCGTAGTTGTAGACGGGGTCGTACTGAGATGAATAAGACTCTGACTGCCACCGGCTGGCAGTCATCTCCGGATCCCAAAAGTAATCAGACTATCGTGGAGGCTCAAATTGTGGTTCCGGCTCAGGAGCTGGTGTAGGGTTCCGGTAAGCGTAAATGGCCGCCCACGGAACGAGATACAGACCTTCAGATAAATTAAACAAGGAAGGAGCAGGCAAGGTAATAGTCTCAGGGTGATGTTTATCAAAGAACAATTTGTATTTAAGCTCCCCTTCCTTATTCTTAACAATAAAGTCATGCCCTACCATACTCTTATAATCTAAATAAGCATTGGGCAACAATTTTTCTTCTCTCTCATAGAGCCTAATAGGTATGTTATAATGTGTAGCAAGGCGTGAAGCATAAATACCTCCAAAGATGGGGCCCTTTGTACGGTTCAGACTTAACAGTTTAGCAATAATACCGCCCATACTAACAGGTTTATCTGAAAATAAACCATGAAACAAAATGATAATATCAGGAACACTAAGGTTTCCACAGTTTCCGCGACCAATCAAGCAACGACTAGCAAATATGGCAAAGTAGCGTAAAACAGGAAAATGTATGCTAGTGATTCTTGCATCGGAAAATTTCCTGGTTTCCCCCACAGTAATGGTGTCAATAAACCCGTCCACATCTTTACGATGTGGTTCATCTAAGGTACCCTCGAAGGGTATTTTGCAAACCTTGCAAAATTCATCTAGTGGCATCTTCTTAACAACATCATATAAATGAAACTCTACTGAGGGAGGTGTTCCTTTAGGAAAATAGTAGAAGTTTTGCACAAAAGTATTGGTGAGTAAGAGATACTGATGACGTTGGTCGCGGAGGAAGTCGGTGAGGCCAGCATTCTCAGCAATGAATAGAAATCATCATAAATCCCGGCTTCTCCCGAGAATTCATCGGAAGGCCATTCACATGGCCGAACCTCCATGATCTTGAGGCAAATTATATTTGGGCCTCTATGCTTCTTCATTTTGCTTTTCCTCAGACTTCGGCTCGATGAGCCCCTCAAAAATCTCTTCATTATTTTCTGAAAAATTCTTAAATTTTTAGTAACTTTAAACAAAAGTAAACCAAACTCAACAAAATTGATAGCAACTACTCCTAAAAGTGCCTAGAGACTATATCATGCATTAGAACTACTTGGAACCATATAAATTTGACATGCAAGCTCAAGAACATGGTCACCTACACTACAAAAAAAGACATCCGAGACATTTTGGGCCGAACGAAAAAAAATCTGTCATACATATGATACTTCTATGACGATAATTGTGACAAAACCCGGTATCATCATAGATGTTGTGGGCTCCTACTTCTATGACAAAAAATCATGACAGAAAATGGGCTTTTCGTCCTGGGCGGGCCGGAGACGCAGCTGCATGACATTCTTTGGGCCGTCCATGACGGACAAAACCGTGGTAGAGGCGAGGGGAGGAAAATTTCAAGGAGTTCCCGGTTACGGTGGGAGGTCGGGGCCGGCGATGCGCTGCTTTCTCGTACACGACGCTGTGTGCAGGCGTTGGCTCTAATCGAACCCGGCGAGGCGTTGGGCTCTAATCGAACCCGGCGATTGCACCGCAGCTACGCGTTACCGAACCTAAGCGATCGATCGATGGTTTAATCGAACCCGATCGAGCGATTCGCCAGCTCTTGCTGCTAAGCGAAGCCGATCGATGATGCCTCTGGATGAATAGTGAGCGTTGCGGGGGGAGGGGGGGAGGGGTTGGATGAACAGTTCCCGGTGGGGGTGGATGAACAGGACCCCGTGGTGTTGCCTCTGGATGAACAGGACCCCGATCGATCGAGCCGGTTGGGGCTGGATGAACAGGACCCGTGGAGGGGTGGATGAACAGGACCACCCCGTGGAGGGCAGGATGAGCGATGAGACGGTGGAGGGGTGGCCGTGGAGGGGTGGTTGAACAGGACCCCGTGGTGTGGATGGCTGGATGAACAGTAGACGATGGAGGGGTGGTTGAACAGTAGCCGGTGGAGTAGCGCGCGGTGGAGGCTGGATGAACAGGAGCCCGTGGATGAACAGTCGCAGGTGGAGGCTGGAGGAGGTCGACGGTGGATGAACAGTAGCTCGTGGAGGCTGGAGGGGGTCGACGGTGGAGATGAACAGTATCCCGTGGAGTCCCGTTTTGCGGTACGCCACACCCCTCCCGATGAACAGGACCCCCGTTTCGACCGTAGCGCTCCAACACAAGTCCGTTTCCTCCGTTTTGCGGTACGCCACACCCCTCCCGATCAACAGGACCCCCGTTTCGACCGTAGGAGGTCCGTTTCCTCCGTTTTGTGGTATGCCACACCCCTCCCGATCAACAGGGCCCCCGTTTCAACCGTAGGAGGTCCGTTTCCTCCGTTTTGCGGTACGCCACACCCCTCCCGATCAACAGGGACCCCGTTTCGACCGTAGGAGGTCCGTTTCCTCCGTTGTGCGGTATGCCAGGCCTCATTTCCATCGCCTCTTCCGTCCAAGCCCTCCCGATGAACACGACCACGCATTCCGTTTCGACCTAGCCGCGTTGCCTCCCGATGAACACGACCACGCATTCCGTTGCCTCACCATGAACACGACGACGACGCTATTTCTCCGTTCCGACCCAGCCATGTACACGAGCCCTCGCCGTACGTATGCGCGAGTAGGCGTTCGAGACCCCGCCCGTATGTACACATATGTGGCCGTATTTTCTTTCTTGCACCCTGGCCGTTGTACGTACGTGTACATGCTACGTGCGCGCCTCTACTACGACATGTGCGCGCCTCTACATCGACCAGTATGTACATACACGTTCGCGACTAGAATGATAACGCTACGTACGCTTCGACCAGGTGGGTCCTGACTGTCAGGCACTTCCTTGTCTGTGAAGATGTAGCTGGTGGGTCCCAGCAGTCACGGGGGCGAATCGTTTTTTTGCGCGGATGCACTTCCTTGCGTTTGAAGATGTAGCTGGTGGGTCCCAGCAGTCGGGGGGCCGGTGGGTCCCAGCAGTCAGGGGGGCGAATCATTTTGGTTTTCCTTTTTTTTGCGCGGACGCACTTCCTTGCGTGCGAAGGTGTAAGGTGGGTCCCAGATCGAGGGAAAGCGTTTTTCGCAAAATACGGTGGCTTGTCCGGTGGGTCCCTGCTGTCAGGTGGAGGAATCATTATTTTCCGTGTAATAAGGAGGCACTTCCTTGCTTTGCCGTGGACCCAGCTGTTAGCCTCTCCACGTACAGTCCACGTCCGATGGAAGTCGTTCCTTGACCATGTTGAACACGCCGCGCCGAGAGCACCAGGGCGGTGGACGACGGCGAGGCCTATGAAGGGGACGACGCGGAGCCCGTGAAGACGCGGCAGTGGATGCCCACGCGGAGAGGAGTATGAGGGTTCACTCGTTCGGCTGCGGTGTGAGGTTGCCGTCGTCGCAGGACCTGGCCAGCGGTGGGAATAGTAGGGGGCGGTGAGGCCTCTGCGGCAGCACAGCCGGCCACGGGAGGCAGGAGCAGGCGGCACGACCGGCGCTGCTTTGGGCGGCTGGAGCAAGAAGACCAGAGGTTGAAGAAGCACTACGGCCGTTGGATGGACATCATACGGTCACTGCAGCTAGAATCGTTTATATTGACTAAGTTGACAAAGCCCTTGGTACGTCAACTTAGTAGGCCTGGTCGACTTCGAAGCAGTGCGCCCAGGATGTCGTGGGAGGAATCATTTTTTGGGCGGGTGAAGCTAGAATATCTGAGATTGAAGAAGAAGCACGACATCCATTGGATGGACATCCAACGGCCACTGCTGCTAGAACCATGTATTGACTATAAGTTGACAAAGCCTTGCATACGCATCAACTCTGTTTTCTTTAGGGGACGCGTCAACTTAGTAAGGCCAGAAGTGTGTGGCAGAGAACTTATAGCCCATTTGAGATTTGAAAGAATGTGTAGCCCATTTTTGAATTCTAATGGAATTTATTACAGCCCATTTACAGTTTGTTAAAAGTACAACCCATTTCAACCAACCGTTCAAAACAGAATTCAATAAAATTTCCCATATTTTGATGGGATCCGAAAAAAATTATCCCGAAATTTCTAGCCAGATTAAATAAATTTATATTACGTCAAAATCCAACGAAACATTGCGCTCGCAACAATTAATGAAATTAAAATTTTCAATATCCAAAAATAATATTTTATAAAGTAATCATGTGTTTGGTGCATTTTTTATAATTCTTGCCAGCTTTATAATTACATCCCATTTATTATTTCTTAAAGCCCATTTTCTTGTTAAGCCTAATGCATCCCTCCTAGGAAAGATTTGCAGCCAATGAGGAGAATAACAACTTGACCTTGCACAGGTATTCCTAAAAAAGTATAGCTGGGCTAGCCATTTTCAACTTGAAAAAAATTAATATCTGGGCTGGATATCTGGCACAGGCTAGGCAGACCCCTGACCCAGATTAATCCCTGCAGCGATGTTTTCGTTGTGGTTCAGAGGAGAAAAATTAATATCTGGGTTAAACATCGAAAAACTCTGCAGTGCTCACACCTCAAAAACACAAATACTGCTCGAGCTGCTTGGTCCCAGCTGTCGGCCGCTTCTTGTGCAATTCTCTCGTTTATTGACTACTACATAGGTTGACAATGGTGTGGGACCGTGATGCCAGGAAACCAGGGGGAAGCAAAATAAAATACTCCAGCGAGCGCTTCCACCTCTGCCTCGTTGTCTCCCGTGGAAACGCCTTTCCTCCCTTTTTTTTGCTCGGGCAAGGACCAATGCATGCAGCACGTCCATGCGGTTATTAGGCAAGAAATAAAAGCGCTTTGCATGCTATGAATTACGATGGCCTGCATGGGTAGCTAATAAGGCATCCTGTTTACTGCTGTGATTAAATGTTGTGTTTAGAAGAGAGAAATATTCTTCTTTTCCACCAATCTGCTTGCACCTAGGTCGTGATGCACCTTCTAATACGACTTATTCACCTAGACGGAGGGAGTATAGTTTTATACATACATAAATACATACATACATATATATATATATATATATATATATATATATAATAAGGAGGCACTTGCGTACGTGAGGCTATGGACCTGGTGGGTCCCCATTGTCATCCTCTCCAAGTAAAGTCATCTCCTCGTCCGCGCACACTTTCCGCCCGAAACAGTCAGCGCCGCCCGCCCCATTTCCCGGTGCAGGCGATTCCTCCGCCTTCAAACGACACAAGTGTCGTCCGTCCGTCCATCTGTCGCCCACATTAATGATATGCGGTTACCGAGGCAGCTACTCCGGCGCCACACGTCCGTCCCTCTGCCCGCCCACCGTTGCTATATAAACTGCTGCGCAGCCGCAGTCATCCGCATATGTTCCCTTTCTCCTGTCCACACCACTACTGCCCACCATGGCTTCCTCGTGCTCCAGCGCTCTTCGGGACGGGCGAACGACGGACCACAAGGAGATGGCAGCCATTGCTGCCGACCGGCTGGCCGGCAGGCAGCCGGAGGACGAAGACGTCCCAATGGAGAACATGGTAGTCGACGATCCGGCGCCAACCCCCTCATCCCCGCCATCCTCGCCGGTGCATTGCACCATGACCATCGGCGAGGCCCGTGCCCAATATATGGACAGTGTGAGGCAGATGCATCAGGAGCAGTTCCGGGAGGTGCAGGCCGACGCCGCCTACAACCACCATCTCCTCCGGGAGCACCTGCAGGCGGAGGAGTAGATTGCCGCGAAGCGGGCGGAGCAGGAGGCGCTGCTCGACTCGTACCGCTCCGCCCGCAAGGGCCGCCTCGAGTGCTGGCGGTACCGCATGCGGGTGGCGGAGGCTGCGGCCGCCTACAAAGTGGCTAGCAAAGAGGGGAAGCGGGCGAGGCGCTGTTTGGCGAGACCGAGGACGAGGCAGAGGACAATCCCGGCTCCGACGAGTCCCCGCTCCGCTGGCATCAACGAGGCCCTGCTCCATCGAGGCCCCCGCGGCACCAACAACGAGGCGGAGGACACCGCCGGCTCTGCCGAGGCCCCGCCCCGCCAACAACGAGGCAGAGGACATCGCCGGCTCAGCCGAGGGCCCACCCTGCCGGCAACGCGGGGGAGGATTTCCACCGCTCCGCTGAGGCACCGCCCGCCGGCAACGAGACAGAGGACATCACCGGCTACGCCGAGGCCCCGCCCCGCTGCCAACGAGGCCGCGCCACACAGAAAATGAGGAAGAGTAGAACACGGTAGGTCGCCGTCGCTCGGGTCCAAGTAAGGACACCGCTGCTACCCTCCTGTTGAAGCCAAGCTAGGCGGGTTGACCATTGACGGCCGGTTAGCTTCTTGGCGGCGACGTGGAGTCGGGGAGTTCTGCTGGAGAAGAACGCTGCTTCTACCTAATCACTGATACAGTTATTGGTCGACACGTGGGCCCAACAGGCCACATGTCGATTCTGAATCGCACCTGCAGTTTAGTCACTGAAGCTTCTGTTCGGCTTAGCGGGACACAGGCGGGTTGCTTCGGTTAATTAATTATACCTCCTTCGTCACCAAGCTTCCTCCTTCATGTATCTCATTGGCACTCTTGATGTGGAAGAAAAGGCGAGAGCAAAGGACACACATGCTTGAGGAATTGAGGGAGGATCTAGTGCCAATATGGTACAGAAGAACTTCCAGCCCCACAAGTTCAAGAACAAGGGCAAGTTTGATGGTAAAGCAAAGTTTGATGGGAAGAACAAGGCTGTGCAACACCCGAACTTCAAGAAGAAGAATGACAAGAAGAAAGGTGTTTGTCATGTGGTGATCCTGATCATTGGGCTCCTAGTTGCCCTAATCGCTATGACAAGCTAGGCCGGTTAATTAATTATACCTCCAGCGCACCCCTTTTTAGTTGAAATGTAATTAAATCCAGCATGTTTATATGAAATCTGACCATGTATGAATGAATTTATTTCGATTAGTTCGGATTCCTGTATCACTGGCATTGGATGAACATGCAAAACAATACGTACTAGCATTATTCCTAGGGTGATCACCTCGTTTGCAGCAGTTTCACATGTACTCCCCCCGGTCCTTTCTAGTCTGCATACAAGTTTTGTCTGCAGTCAAAGTATCTCTACTTTGACCAATCTTATACAAAAAAGTATGCACTTTCACAATGTGCGAAGTAAAAAGGAACAGAAGGAGTACAAAGAGTTTGAGCAACTTTTTAGCGTTTCTGTACATTGCAATCAAACACACATGCCTGGCAATCCATAGAGAACATTCAAAACAATTGATGATTATGCATCTCAGCGACTCACATGTCAGAGGCAATATTTACTTCACAACTAAAGAATAAAGAAAAAATTGATCGACGCTGACGGCAAAGGCGTCCCATTCGAAAATATCAAACGCATGTCTTGCTAAAATCAATGAGCAAAATTTGACAAGGTTGTCCCATTCCAAAATATCAAATGCCTGCGATTGTGGAATGAGCAGGGTTTGCCATCGATTCGGACATTGACATGGCACCTCGTGCTAAATAAACCAGCTGTTCTTTTGTGCGGTTCCACCAAAATCAACCAAATTCACAGTAGCTTTTATGATTTCACCCTTATATGTTGCAACGCCTTGAACTTATCGGCACCTCCTTTCTTGTGGTGGAAATGAATGATTCGATGTATTCATGAACATTTTGTGCAGTTCCCATTGAAATCAAGTGAGCACCCTGTTTGCACAAATACAAAAAAGTGATTAGTATAGAGCAAATTGTACTATGAATTGACAGTTTCAACAGGCACATACATGGTCCATGTAGAGCACACTTTTAGAGAAATGGAACTCACCAGAAAGAATCCTAGAACAACAGCAAAAAAATAGAGATTTTGTCAGTCCTTCTGAGCTGAAGTTAGTTTGGTCTTGTGGGGAGTAATGTAACCATCCTTCAACTGCTCCTTCTGATGATAAGATAGACAGGGCTTCTTCATCCTGGCATAATCGGAACTAGTCACTTCACGTACTCCATATTCTTCTTCAGAGGAAGATGATCCTGTTGTGCAACGACAAGAGGACTACTAAATGCTAGCATCACTGTTTGCTCGAAAAAAAGGAAAGGGAATATTTAAAACAGCACAGATGAAGCACTTGTCAAGGACAATACCACTTTTTCATGACAGTATCTAAACATTAGCACAACACCAATAGAGATGACAAAGCTCAATCATATGGATGAAATCAGTGGGCGAGTACCAACCTTTGTCAGGAGGCTTATTGTGTAGAGCATACAGATGAAGCATTTCTCTGGAACCATCTGTTGCTATCTACGATGGTGGCCAAGCTCACTATATACTCCTCGATTAGTTTAATGTTCCCAATATCTTCTTGTGCAGTTCCACTAAAATATATGGTATCTTCAAAGAAGATACCTGTTTGCACAAGTAGAGATAATTACATATTACATTAAGAGTGGCATCAAGTCAGTGGCAAAACAATTGCTCGTTCTAGCCATAGCAATAAATTAAGATGCAAAACTATAACATTACTTGTGCCATCACAGTTCCAGTGCTTCATTACAGCACCGGGAGTTGATTTTTGTTTTTCTTCCCCTTGTTCTTCCCCTTCATCACTTGGTTCAATAACAAACAAGCTTCTCCTTCAATGTAAGATTTGGCATGTCAATTAGGGAGCACAAGTATAGTACTAAACTTAATTTTCTGATGAAAGTGGCAAAATACAGGCCAGCAGTTGTGAAATATCCTTATCTTACCTCAATGGGATATTACGGCGCACACACATATTGGAAGTCTTGTCTCCATTTGTGCAGTTCACTAAAATAAAGCAACATTATCGTACTAGTAGAACAACATATGAATGCACACTGCAGAATCATGTGAAAGAAGGCTAGTACTGACCTCTGATGATGCGGAATTCAAACAACTCACAAGAAGGAGATCAGGGCCAAATTCTCCTTAACGGATAGGAAGTAAGATCTCCTCTTGTGCAGTTCCACTAAGATCAAGCAATCAAGCAACATTGTCGGTGTGACATTTTGGTTGAACTACACAAAACACTCTTAAAACAAAAGTGTTTTGTGCAGTGCAACAAAAGGTCACAATGGCAACGAGGTGAAGCAGATAACGTTGTTTACACATAGGTGCAAAGGAAATAATTAGTGGTCAATAACGATGGATGACACAGAAGCCAACAAAAAGAAGCATCTACCTTATCTAAATGGGAAAGAAAGCAAGACAATAGCATTTCTCAAACGGTGGCATTGATTAATATTAACATAGAGATTATATTAATAATAAAATTTGTTAAACATGTAATTTGCTTTTAACTGTGGCATTGCATCAATTTTGCAGCGGCATTATTAGAGGGTGTTTGTTTACAAGGACATTTTGGTGTAGGGACTAAAATAACTCCGTGTCAGTCCGTGTTGGTCCTAGTTTTGTTATCAGATGCCTTTCCCTATGTGAGCGCAACAAATCTAGTCCTGCTCAAACTCTACAGCCTTGTCCCTTCCTTTCCTTTTTGAACTAGTACTTTCGCCCCTCCAATCCTTTTTGAACCACGTCCTAGATTTATGCGATACAACTTTCCCCACTACTTTCCCCCATTCCTTTCCTCTTTGAACCACGTCCTAGATTATTGCTATACAACTTTCCCCCTTCATTTCCTCTTTGAACCACGTCCGAGATTCATGCTATATACAACTTTTCCCACTCCTTTCCTCTTTGAACCACGTCCTATATTCATGGTATACATGCAGGTAGAGCAATGCATGTGGAGTAAGTAAATTATACCTTAAGGTTCTTGGGGCGTGGTTCGGCGGGCGACGGGATGGCGGCGAAGAAGAAGGGGTCGGAGGCCCTCCCGCGCCGCTGCTGGGTGGAAAGTGAACAGCTGCGCCGGTAGTCCCTCACCAACGGCGACAACGTTAAGCCTCCTTCCCTTCCCGGCGGACGGATCCTGCCGGCTCTTTGAGCAGCAGTGAGGGGAGAGAGAGGCCAACAAAGTCTTGTTTAGATCTGGAGAGGGCGAGAGAGTGTGAAGAGAGCAACTACAAGCGCTGAGGCTCCAGCGGGAGAGGGCGAGAGAGTGTGAAGAGAGCAACTACAAGCGCTGAGGCTCCAGCATGTATATATATACTGGAGAGAGAGTGTGAAGCTTGCAAACCCTAGAAACATTTTGACCAGTCAAAGAATCCTCCTGGCACAAATTATGCTCAAGTGTAGTTATCGAACCCGAGACCTCAAGTTTGATGAGCAAACAGGCTAACCAGCTACACAACTCTCCCGTTATGTTCAACGAGAGGGAAATAACCTTGTATACATTCCTGAATCCTTATTATAACATGCACACAAATTTTGGGCACTTATATTCGACTTAAGTCAGTGTGCCATCGTATCTCGTATACTTACTACTCCCTCCGTCTAGGTGTAATAAGTCACGTTAGAAGGTGCAGCGGGACCAAGGTGCGTGCGTGTCCGCGTGTGTGTGTGTGTGCGTGTGTGTTTAACACCATGTGTGTGTTAGAGAGAGCGACAGATCGTCCTACTCCTACAGAGAGATGTTGTGTAGTGTACGATTTTAGCCGCGAGAGTCGGTGCATCCTCTCGTTTCCGGGCGTGTCCGGTAGGGACATGCGGATAGCTGCCGCGGCCGCTCCTGACCAGCCTGGCCCACCCAAAGCCCCTCCATCGCCCGCGCGCGCTTCCCGCCCGAAACGGTCAGCGCCGTTCCAAAGAATCGGTGCCGCATTCATGCCCGGGCAGAGCGGACTCGACCTCTCACTGGATGATTGCTTCGTCCGTCCAACTTACTGCTGGGTCTATGTGATTTGACGGCTCATTGGTCTTTATTCCTGAGGTCGTAGGACTGCTGGATGTCCCACGCTTTCGGCGAAAGGAGGTATACCTACTAGATTACAATTTTCTCCAGTCTTACAGCGGAGGCGTGCAAGAGCAGTGAAAACACGTAGGCTCAGATCCGCATGTGGTTCATGGTGAAATCTCTACAAAGACTTATATTTAGGATCGGAGGAAGTACTAGTATAGTACATCCTGTAATTTATCAGCGAGATAATTTGTACAATGCTATGAAGCTTCCAGCTTCTGTTACATGTATCTTGCGTCCAAGGTTGCCCGTTGCAACATTTCATCAAATACAAAGGAGACTAACATGCATGCTATTGCATCTCAATGATTGACAGATCATAGCAAATATGTACTCCCTCCGTTCCAAAATAAGTTTCTCAACTTTGTGCAAACTTTGGTACAAAGTTGTACTACTACTAAAGTTGACACTTATTTTAGAACAGAGGCAGCTAAAGAAAAAAAACTATCCATGCAGTCCCTAGCCCTTGAACCATGAACCCTGACCAGGCTTCAATTTGCTGGCAACGTTCGAGCTTCCTAATAAATGAAGTTTGCAACCTTTTGACCATCGGATCATTTTGTGCAGTTTCACCAAAATCGAGATGAGCATCCCTATGGCAAAGAAATTGAACAAGGCTGATTAGAATAAGATTACTGGGACTAGTGGATGAGACATAAAATCATCATAAATACAGTACGTAGAAGCCAGTAGAGGTATGTGCGGGGCAAAGAAGTAGAGAAATATCCACAAGGAGTGATGTGGGCAGCTGGAGCAGTGGTGCAAGCCGGCTGTAAAGGGAGTTGTACCAGAGGGACGTAGCTCAACCTTGAGATGGGCAGCGGGAGGCGGCAACTGCCCACGTCGCGGCAGTGAGCAAGGGACGAAGGCAGCCTCACCGGCTTTGTGAGAGAGAACGGCGGGGACCCCTGATCAGGACGCGTCAAGCGGTGGTTTTTGCCGTCGACGGCCACCGCATCTACACTAAGCATCCACCCCTTCCCCAAGCAGACGTGATCCGCCGGGATGTTAGAGATGTGGCCACAGTCGTTTTGTGCGAGAGAGTGTGAAGAGAGCAACCCCAGCAAGCAACCGTGTAGGCTGGCCCGTCCTGACTATGTATATAGTGGAGCGGTTTCCTTTTCTCTCCATATGAACCTATCATATGTGCCACTGAAGAAAAAAAAACTTTATTCATAAATGATGCAGCACCTACTACTCGTTCTCCTATAACCTTGCGCTTGGCATCTCCAAGATATTAACCTTGCGATTGGCTCTTCGCCTCTTCGGGAAGTCGAGCAATAATGGTAGTGCAGTATATATCGTTCTGGCTATATGAGACCGAATGAATTGCTGCACGTCCACCACGTGGGCGAGGGTCGAGGGGCGAGGGAGAGTGCTACATACAGAGAAAAATGAGTGAATCTACACTCTAAAATACGTCTATATACATTAGTGTTTGGAGTATGTACTAGTAGTTCATATTGAAATCTACTAAAGGACATATATATTCCAAACAATATGATAGTATAATCTTTATAACCAAGGTAGTAGGGACGAGGAGTAAATGGAGGGAGTAGTAAATTTTTCTCCTCGTCCTGCGAGCCACCGCGCGCATGGGTGAGGGAGTGGGCGTAAGGCGTAGTAAGCAAGCTTCACCTCATCCTGCGAGCCACCGCGCCCGTGGGTAGGGGAGACGGCGTACTAAGCAAGCTTCTCCTCGTTCTGCAAGTTGACGGGACACGTCAAAAGTACTCCAGTGTATAGAGCCTTGCCTCTAAGGTAGGCCCCACATGGTTTGCCTCTTTTTTTAACATAACACGTCAAGTCGCAATTTGTTTGTTCACCCGTGGTAGACGATCCTCCCTCCACCAAGTGGACAACCAGTACACGTGCCAAATTACCACGTGGCCTGCCTTTTTCGTACAGAAATGAGCTCCACCGTGTACCCGCGCGGGTGTGGTTGGGAAAGAGATGGGAGTACGTGCGCCGTGCATGCACCTCTTCTCTTCGTGCACGTCCCCCACCTACGTGGGGTTTGTGTGAGAGATACAAACCGCATTCGTGAGTGTTTTTTGTTTTGGGGTGGGGGTGGGGTGGGGGTTGATTTCGTGAATTATTTGTGGGAATATGTGTCGATGACATCTCAAACAAAAATTTTCATGCAATGTGTGTGAAATGGAGGCCTATCCATATCATACATAGAGGGTCGGGCCATCCACGAGAAGAGAGGGAGGGGTCATAGCTATCGATAGAGTCAAAGAGTGGATCAGGTGGTTGGGTGCGAGATCGATGAAGAGAGCCATTGAAATTGTTTGTGTGTACAAGTCAAAGATATAGGGCGACTAGCCTACCAGAACGTTAGAGGGCACACGTCAAGTTTGTGTGTGGCAGGGAGACATGACTAGAGCGCTCGATGTATCGGTGTGTGGGGGGGAGGGGGTGGGGGGAGGGGTAGGCAGAGGCCTAACTATAGAGGTAGAACGACTCGTATATGTGTTGAGAAGGAGAGACCCAGCTATGTCTTGAGGGAGATCGGTCGACATCCATACATAACTAAAGGACGGGAAATATGATGGGACAGAGAGAGAGAGAGAGAGAGAGGAGGGAGAGAGGGAGGGAGGGGGAGGGAGAGGGGTAGAGTGCTGGATGGGTGATGGAGTTGCTTCTCGAAGATGGTGGGAGAGGCCTACTAGACAAACTGAGGGTGGAACTGCAATGTTATAAATAAGAGTGGGGATGTGTTTACGTATGCACTGCATGCGTGATAGATCTATCGGGACGCATCCATGGATGATGAAGGGGAACCATGTGTTTGGTAAGCAAACCTAACTAGATCGGTAGATCAATTTTTGTTTGTTGGAGGAAGGGAGAGACACAACTAATGAGGTAGATCGATTGACGTGTGGGTAAAAACGAGTTATAAGGACTTAGCTAGCTATATGTATAGCGAGAGATCGGTCGGTGTACGTCCATTTGTTAGAGGCAAATAAGGCCCAGCGAGACGGATAGACGGAGATAATGGAGCTAGGAGGTGGTGCGAGAGGCCCAACTACTAGCTAGATAGGGGGAGGAGTGTGCGGTTGTGAGAGCGATGAAAAGAGGGGCGAGAGTTTACACGTGTGTCTGACCGTATGAGAGACACGAGGCAAGGACACATAAAGGAGGAGATTGAAGGTGTGTTTGTATGTTGTAGGCAGGCACCGCTGGAGAGGTTTATCGATCGGTGTGTGTCGAAAAGGAGTTGTGGAGACTCTGGGAGAACGACCTAAAGAAAAAAAATGAATGTGCCAGGTGGCTAGAATGCAGAGGGAGGGGGAGGGCGAGGAGGGCATGTGCATGCACGAGAGAAAGTTAGTGGTAGCTACAAAGGTTAGAGGATTGTGTGGGTGTAAGAGACTAACAAAGATCATAATTTGATATGAAAGCGGATTCACATATTTGAATAGGAGATCATAGTGTTTTAAACATTGCATGCATGAATATAGCGGTGATACACGTGATGTGCACATGTTATACCATAACGTGATAATGCATGGCGTTTGCAACTCACAGCTAAATGCCGAACAATCTAAACCATACTATACATCAAACAATCTCACATTTTATTTGAATTTTTGATAATGTGTGGCGTTCGCAGCTTACAACTAAATATCGAACAATCTAAACAATACTATATATCGAACATCCTCACATTTTATTTGAATTTGTGGTAATGTGTGGTGTTTGCAACTCACATATAAATTCTTGTACGCGTAGGGGGTGGGGCACCATACATAATGTGATAAACACATTATACATATGAGACATGGTTTAGATTATGAAGATCTAGCTAGAGCTAGAAATGTAATGTGATTTGAAATCAAAATAAAGTGGATTCAAAAAATCTAGTTGGAGTTCATATAGGAGTACACATAGTTCATATGTAACTCGAGACTAATCATGTGGTGTCTTTGTGAAGATAATACACAAAGGATGGTTTAACTTGACAACAATGATGATTGTAGATCTTATTAAAACAGAGAAAGCGAATTCAAATGCTTTGACTTCACAACAATCATTACTGTAGATCTTATTCAAATAGAGAAACAAATTCAAATTTAGTTCATATTGAAGCGGTAGTATATACGTTTGGAATGCACTAAAACGTTCATTCGAGTAGTAGGTTGCATGCATTATACACGTAGTGAAATATTTTAATTGAACATAACATGAATTCAAAGTTCTGAATGACATTTGTAGGGCACATTGATTTGGGACAGTACACGTTAGGCTTGTCCGGAAATTTCAACCCGCGCCTTGTTAGCCTGAAATATTTAAGATATATCTTTGTCTTGTTGTCCTCTGACAACTCCCTACATCTCAACCCGCGCCTTGCTATTCCGAAATTACAACACGTGCGAAAACTCCCACCTCCTGTGAAATCCCGACACACGAAATGCCCGTGGTACCCCTGAACCGAAAGAACCGCCTCAAATCGGTGGGGGTACTTTCATAACTTACCCCACATTTCGGACAGGCGCGTCTCTAAGCCATGGTTCCCACTGCCATCCCATCCGCCCACCCATTCAGACACCGAGGCCGCGAAAACCCGCGACGAAACCCCACACCCTGCTCGTCCGCCACCCCTACCGGAGCCTCTTCCCCGACGACGTCGTCCACAAGAACACCTTGACGTCCCTCATCCACCGTGCGGATGAGGATCTGTCGTCGATCTCATCGTCCGCCGGTTCAGCCACCCGTCCTCCACCTCCAAGGAGCTGCCCGGCGTTCCCCGTCTTCGCGCCACCTCCATTCCCACACCACCGTCTTCACTGCACCACCGGAAGAGCATCATCATCACCATTTCCTCGGATGAAGCTGCGGCCTAATCGGCGCCACCAAAGAGGTTGTACACTAATCGCCGCATTTTCTTCTTGATTCGATCTCACACAGTCTTTGTCGGCGCCGGTCCCGAGCCGACACGGCGCTCCATCCACGGCAGCGGCATCGCCGCCACTTCCTCCACGGCGTCGCTCCCTCGGCGGCGGCGTCCCACATCGATGGGACCTCTTGCTGCTTTAGCTCTCGCTTCGCTGCTGCTCTGCTCTTGCTCTCGGTCCCCTGCCTGGTCTGCTCTTGCTCGCGCTGCTGCTCTCGCTCTTGCTCTTGCTTGCGATGCTGCTCCGGTTTAGCTACACTTCAGTCGACTGAATCGACTTTTGGGTCAGTCGATTTTCTTGTGGTGGGGGGGCTCGCCGGGGTGAAGGAAGAACCAGCCGCAGCGGGGAGGGGGGCTCGCCGGAGAGGTATGGCTGCTACGTCGGTGGGTTCAGGATGGGGGCGGTGGTCGCCGGCGGTGGCGGGGCATTGGCGGGGCGGTGGCGTGGGGATCGCCAGAGAAAAAGCTCGGCGCAGGCGGGGGGGCTAGAGGATGGCTGCTACGTCTCGAGCTTGCGTTGGTTTTCCCGAAGAGGAGGGGTGATGCAGCAGATGGCGTAAGTATTTCCCTCAGTTTTGAGAACCAAGGTATCAATCCAGTAGGAGGTCACGCAGTCCCTCGTACCTGCACAAAAGCGGTAGCAACTCACAACCAACGCTTAGGGGTTGTCAATCCCTTCACGGTCACTTACGAGTGAGATCTGATAGAGATAATATTTTTGGTATTTTTGATATAAAGATGCAAAGTGAAAAGTAAAAATCAAAACAAGTAAAATAAAGTAATGGAGATTGATATGATGAGAATAGACCCGGGGCAATAGGTTTCACTAGTGGCTTCTCTCAAGAGCATAGATATTCTACGGTGGGTGAACAAATTACTGTTGAGCAATTGATAGAATTGAGCATAGTTATGAGGTTATCTAGGTATGATCATGTATATAGGCATCACGTCCGTGACAAGCAGACCGACTCCTGCCTGCATCTACTACTATTACTCCACTCATCGACCGCTATCCCAAGATGCATCTAGAGTATTAAGTTAAAAACAGAGTAACGCCTTAAGTAAGATGACATGATGTAGAGGAATAAATTCATGCAATATGATAAATACCCCATCTTGTTCTCCTCGATGGCAACAATACAATACGTGCCTTGCAACTCTTTATGTCACTGAGTAAGGACACCGCAAGATTGAACCCAAAGCTAAGCACTTCTCCCATTGCAAGAACTACAAATCTAGTTGGCCAAACCAAACGGATAATTCGAAGAGACTTGCAAAGATAACTCAATCATACATGAAAGAATTCAGAGAAGATTCAAATTTTATTCATAGATAAGTTGGATCATAAACCCACAATTCATCGGTCTCAACAAACACACCGCAAAAAGAAGATTACATCGAATAGATCTCCACGAGAGAGGGGGAGAACATTGTATTGAGACCCAAAAAGAGAGAAGAAGCCATCTAGCTACTAGCTATGGAACCAAAGGTCTAAAGTAAACAACTCACACTTCATCGGAAGGGCTATGGTGTTGATGTAGAAGCCCTCCGTGATGGATGCCCTCTCCGGCGGAGCTCCGGAACAGGCCCCAAGATGGGATCTCGTGGATACAGGAAGTTGCGGCGGTGGAACTAGGTTTTTGGCTCCGTATCTGGTCTAATGGGGTGCGTGAGGTATATATAGGAGGAAGGAGCACGTCGGTGGAGCTCGAGGGGCCCTGAGGCGGCGCGCGCCCAGGCGCCCTCCACCCTCGTGACCTCCCCGAAAACTTCTTGGAGTAGGGTCCAAGTCTCCTGGATCACGTTCGTTGAGAAGGTCACGTTCCCGAAGGTTTCATTCCGTTTGGACTCCGTTTGCGGTTTCCTCGAAATACTGAAATAGGCAAAAAACAACAATTCTCGGCTGGGCCTCCGGTTAATAGGTTAGTCCCAAAAATAATATAAAAGTGGAAAATAAAGCCCAATATAGTCCAAAACAGTAGATAAAGTAGCATGGAGCAATCAAAAATTATTAATACGTTGGAGACGTATCGGGCATCCCGAGCTTAATTCACCTTTCGTCCTCGAGTAGGTAAATGATAAAAAGAGAATTTTTTTATGCGGAGTGATACTTTGGCATAATTTCAATGTAAATCTTCTTAATCATGGTATGAATATTCAGATCCGAAAGGTTCAAAACAAAAGTTCATATTGACATAAAAATGATAATACTTCAAGCATACTAATCAAACAATTATGTCATCTCAAAATAACATGGCCAAAGGAAGTTCATCCCTACAAAATCATATAGTTAGGCTATGCTTCATTTTCGTCACACAAAGATGTTCCCAACTTCTATACCCCCGATGACAAGCCAAGCAATTGTTTCATACTCAAATAATCTCAAACTTTTTCAACCTTCACGCAATACATGAGCGCGAGCCATGGACATAGCACTATGGGTGGTATAGAATATGATGATGGGGATTGTGTGGAGAAGACAAAAAAGGAGAAAGTCTCACATCAACGAGGCTAATCAATGAGCTATGGAGATGCCCATCGATTGATGTTAATGCAAGGAGTAGGGATTGCCATGCAACGGATGCACTAGAGCTAAGAATGCTCAACAAAAGAAAACTAGTGGGTGTGCATCCAACTTGCTTGCTCATGAAGACCTAGGGCATTTTGAGGAAGCCCATCGTTGGAATATACAAGCCAAGTTATATAATGAAAAATTCCCACTAGTATGAACAAGAAAACTTATGAGACTCACTATATGAAAATCATGGTGCTACTTTGAAGCATAATATATGGGACTCACTACATGAAGAACAAGGTGCTACTTTGAAGCACAAGTGTGGAAAAAGAGATAGTAGCATTGCCCTTTTTATTTTCTCTCTTTTTTTGGGCCTTTCTTTTTTTATTTTTGGCCTTTCTCTTTTTCTTTGATTGGGCAATGCTCTAATAATGATGATCATCACACTTCTATTGATTACAACATAATGATTACAACTCGATATTAGAACAAGATATGACTCTATATGTATGCCTCCGTGATGTCTGCGGGATGGTGCAATGAATCAAGAGTGACATGTATGAAAAATAATGCATGGTGGCTTTGCCACAAATACGATGTCAACTACAAGATCATGCAATGGCAATATGACAAAAGTAAAGCATGTCATGATGATGATGATGATGATAATGATGATGATGATGATGGTGGAAGTTGCATGGCAATATATCTCGGAATGGCTATGGAAATGCCATGATAGGTAGGTATGGTGGCTGTTTTGAGGAACATATAGGGAGGTTTATGTGTGAAAGAGCGTATCATATCACGGGGTTTGGATGCACCGGCGAAGTTTGCACCAACTCTCAATGTGAGAAAGGGCAATGCACGGTACCGAAGAGGCTAGCAAATGGCGGAAAGGTAAAAGTGTGTATAATCCATGGACTCAACATTAGTCAAAAGAACTCATATACTTATTGCAAAAATTTAGAAGTCATCAAAAATCAAGTACTACGCGCATGCTCCTAGGGGGATAGAATGGTAGGAAAATACAATCGCTCGTCCCCGACAGCCACTCATAAGGATGCACAAGCCAGGTACACTTCATGCTTCAAATTTGTTACACAACTTTAACCATACGTGCATGCTACGGGACTTGCTAACTTCAACACAAGTATTTCTCAAATTCACAACTACTCAACTAGCACGACTATGATATTATCACCTCCATATCTCAAAACAATTATCAAGCATCAAACTTATCTTAGTATTCAACCCACTAAAAAGAAAGGTTCACATATCTTGAATACCAAGTATATTAACATTAAGCAAATTACCATGCTATTAACGACTCTCAAAATAATCTAAGTGAAGCATGAGAGATCAAGTTTCTGTAAAACAATCCACCACCGTGCTCTAAAAGATCTAAGTGAAGCACTAGAGCAAAAATTATCACGCTCAAAAAGATATAAGTGAAGCACATAGAGTAAACTATCAAGCTCAAAAGATATAAGTGAAGCACATAGAGTATTCTAACAAATTTCAATTCATGCATGGCTCTCTCAAAAGGTGTGTACAGCAAAGATGATTGTGGTAGACTAACAAGCAAAGACACAAATAATACAAGACGCTCCAAGCAAAACACATATCATGTGGTGAATAAAAATA
Source organism: Aegilops bicornis (assembly GCA_021605145.1). Taxonomy (NCBI): domain Eukaryota; kingdom Viridiplantae; phylum Streptophyta; class Magnoliopsida; order Poales; family Poaceae; genus Aegilops; species Aegilops bicornis. Next base: position 562,409,791 of record CM038673.1, on the reverse strand, counting down.
TAGCTCCAAGTAAATTACCGATGGAAGTGGACGAAAGAGGGGATGCCTTCAGGGCATCCCCAAGCTTTGACTTTTGGTGTCCTTGGATTATCTTGGGGGTGCCATGGGCATCCCCAAGCTTAGGCTCTTGCCACTCCTTGTTCCATAATCCATCAAAAGAATTCACCCAAAACTTGAAAACTTCACAACACAAAACTCAATAGAAATCTCGTGAGCTCCGTTAGAGAAAGAAAACAAAAGACTACTTTAAGGTACTGTAATGAACTCATTCTTTATTTGTATTGGTGTTAAACCTACTGTATTCCAACTTCTCTATGGTTTATAAACTATTTTACTAGCCATAGATTCATCAAAATAAGCAAACAGCACACGCAAAACAGAATCTGTCAAAAACAGAACAGTCTGTAGTAATCTGTTACTAACGCAAACTTCTGGAACCCAAAAAATTCTACCAAAATTAGAAGACCTGTGCAATTTGTTTATTGATTAGAAGCAGTTGGAATCACTATTTTATCACGTTCTGGTGATTTTTAACAATTCGGGCACTAAGCACAAAGATTCTGGAAATTACAGCAAGATCAAATAACTATCTTCCAAGAAGATCTAATAGGTTTAACTTGGCACAAACACTAATTAAAAGATAAAACCACATCTAAACAGAATCTAGATGGATTATTTATTCCTAAACATAACCAAAAACAAAAAAACACAAAATAAAATTGGGTTGCCTCCCAACAAGCGCTATCGTTTAACGCCCCTAGCTAGGCATAAAAGCAAGGATAGATCTAGGTATTGCCATCTTTGGTAGGCAATCCATAAGTGGCTCTCATGATAGATTCATATGGTAATTTTATTTTATTTCTAGGAAAGTGTTCCATGCCCTTATTTGAGGGAAATTGTAATTTAATATTCCCTTCCTTCATATCAATAATTGCACCAATCGTTCTAAGGAAAGGTCTACCAAGAATAATAGGACATGAAGGATTGCAATCTATATCAAGAATGATAAAATCTACGGGCACATAATTCCTATTTGCAACAATAAGAACATCATTAATTCTTCCCATAGGCTTTTTAATAGTGGAATCCGCAAGATGCAAGTTAAGAGAGCAATCATCAAAGTCACGGAAATCTAGCAAATCACACAAAGCTTTGGGGATAGTAGAGACACTAGCACCCAAATCACACAAAGCATGAAAATCATAATCTTTAATTTTAATTTTAATTGTAGGTTCCCACTCATCATGGAGTTTTCTAGGGATAGAAACTTTCAACTCAAGCTTTTCTTCATAAGATTGCATTAAGGCGTCAACAATGTGTTCGGTAAAGGCCTTATTTTGACTATAAGCATGAGGAGAATTTAACACGGATTGCAACAAGGAAATACAATCAATTAAAGAGCAATTTTCATAGTTAAATTCCTTGAGATCCAAAATAGTGGGTTTAGCAATATCTAGATTTTTATTTCCTTCAATCCCTTTTTTATCAATTTCATCATCAGGATCTAAAAACTCAGAATTCTTAGAACGCCTTCTAGGTAAGGGAAGATCATAATCAGATTCATCAAGATTCACACTGCAAAACAAAGATTTAATAGGGGACACATCAATAACTTTTAGATCTTCATCTTGATTTTCATAGGAATTAGAAGAACACGCTTTAATAAACACATCTTTGTAAGCACGCATCCTAGCGGTTCTTTCTTTGCACTCATCAATGGAAATTCTCATGTCTTTGAGAGACTCATTGATATCATGCTTAGGAGGAATAGATCTAAGCTTTAAAGAATCAACCTCAAGAGAAATTCTATCAACGTTCCTAGCCAAATCATCAACTTTAAGCAATTTCTCTTCAAGCAAAGCATTAAAATTCTTTTGTGAATTCATAAACTCCTTGACACAACTCTCAAATTCAGAGGGCATCTTATTAAAATTTCCATAAGATTTGTTGTAGGAATTTCCATAATTATTAGAAGGATTACTAGGATAAGGTCTAGAATTAAAATTCCCTCTATACGTGTTGTTACCAAAACCATTCCTACCAACAAAATTCACATCCATAGATTCATTATTATTCTCAAGCAAAGTAGATAAAGGCATATTATTGGGATCAGAAGAAACACTCTTAACAAATAAATTCCTAAGTTCATCCATCTTTTCACTCAAAACATTGATTTCTTCTATAGCATGCACTTTTTTTTAGTAGATCTTTCAGTATGCCATTGAGAATAATTGACCATAATATTATCTAGGAGTTTAGTAGCATCTCCTAAAGTGATTTCCATAAAAGTGCCTCCAGCCCGAATCTAAAAGATTTCCGAAGCAAAATTCAATCCAGCATAAATTTTTGTATAATCATCCATAAGTTCAAACCATGAGTAGGACAATTACGTAGCATTAATTTCATTCTCTCCCAAGCTTGTGCAACATGTTCATGATCAAGTTGCTTAAAATTCATAATATCGCTCCTAAGAGAGATAATCTTAGCGGGAGGAAAATACTTAGAGATAAAAGCATCTTTGCACTTGTTCCAAGAATCAATACTATTTTTAGGCAAAGATGAAAACCACGCTTTAGCATGATCTCTAAGAGAAAAAGGAAATAGCTTCAATTTAACGACATCATTATCGACATCCTTTTTCTTTTGCATATCACATAAATCAACAAAGCCATTCAGATGAGTACCGGCATCTTCACTAGGAAGGCCGGCGAATTGATCTTTCATAACAAGATTCAACAAAGCCGTATTGATTTCACAAGATTCAGTATTGGCAAGAGGAGCAATCAGAGTGCTAAGGAAATCATTGTTATTGGTATTGGTGAAGTCACACAATTTGGTAGCATCTTGGGCCATCACGACAAGCAAGCAAACTAACACCGAGCAAACAAAAGGCAAAGGGAAAAAGAGGAGGAGATTGGGAAAGAGAGAGCGAATAAAATGGCAAGGGTGAAGTGGGGGAGAGGAAAACGAGAGGCAAATGGCAAATAATGTAATGCGAGAGATAGAGATTGTGATGGGTACTTGGTATGTTGACTTTTGCGTTGGCCACCCCGGCAACGGCGCCAGAAATGGCTCATTGTCGGGAGTCCAAATCTTCACTTGACTTCACGTAAGCCTCCCCGGCAACGGCGCCAGAAATCCTTCTTGCTACGTCTCGAGCTTGTGTTGGTTTTCCCCGAAGAGGAGGGGGTGATGCAACACAGTAGCATAAGTATTTCCCTCAGTTTTTGAGAACCAAGGTATCAATCCAGTAGGAGGTCACGCGCAAGTCCCTCGTACCTGCACAAAACGGCAGCAACTCGCAACCAACGCTTAGGGGTTGTCAATCCCTTCACGGTCACTTACGAGAGTGACATCTGATACAGATAATATTTTTGGTATTTTTGATATAAAGATGCAAGGTGAAAAGTAAAAGCAAAACAAGTAAAATAAAGTAATGGAGATTGATATGATGAGAATAGACCCGGGGGCCATAGGTTTCACTAGTGGCTTCTCTCAAGAGCATAGATATTCTACGGTGGGTGAACAAATTACTGTTGAGCAATTGATAGAATTGAGCATAGTTATGAGGTTATCTAGGTATGATCATGTATATAGGCATCACGTCCGTGACAAGTAGACCGACTCACACCGCATCTACTACTATTACTCCACTCATCGACCGCTATCCGGCATGCATCTAGAGTATTAAGTTAAAAACAGAGTAACGCCTTAAGCAAGATGACATGATGTAGAGGAATAAATTCATGCAATATGATAAATACCCCATCTTGTTATCCTCGATGGCAACAATACAATACGTGCCTTGCAACTCTTTCTGTCACTGAGTAAGGACACCGCAAGATTGAACCCAAAGCTAAGCACTTCTCCCATTGCAAGAACTACCAATCTAGTTGGCCAAACCAAACGGTTAATTCAAAGAGACTTGCAAAGATAACTCAATCATACATAAAAGAATTCAGAGAAGATTCAAATATTATTCATAGATAAGCTGGATCATAAACCCACAATTCATCGGTCTCAACAAACACACCGCAAAAAGAAGATTACATCGAATAGATCTCCACGAGAGAGGGGAGAACATTGTATTGAGATCCAAAAAGAGAGAAGAAGCCATCTAGCTACTAGCTATGGACCCGAAGGTCTGAAGTAAACTACTCACACTTCATCGGAAGGGCTATGGTGTTGATGTAGAAGCCCTCCGTGATGGATGCCCTCTCGGGTGGAGCTCCGGAACAGGCCCCAAGATGGGTTCTCGTGGATACAGGAAGTTGCGGCGGTGGAATTAGGTTTTTGGCTCCGTATCAGGTCTAATGGGGGTACGTAGGTATATATAGGAGGAAGGAGCACGTCGGTGGAGCTCCGAGGGGCTGACGAGGCAGGGGGGCGCGCCCAGGGGGGGCGCGCCCTCCACCCTCGTGACCTCCCCGGAAACTTCTTGGAGTAGGGTCCAAGTCTCCTGGATCATGTTTGGTGAGAAGATCACGTTCCCGAAGGTTTCATTCCGTTTGGACTCCGTTTGATATTCTGTTTCCTCGGAACACTGAAATAGGCAAAAACACAGCAATTCTGGGCTGGGCCTCCGGTTAACAGGTTAGTCCCAAAAATAATATAAAAGTGGAAAATAAAGCCCAATATAGTCCAAAACAGTAGATAAAGTAGCATGGAGCAATCAAAAATTATAGATACGTTGGAGACGTATCAATGGCCGGGGCGGCGGCGGACCGACGGTAGGGAGTGTTTTCGGGGCGGGCGGGGCGGTGCACCGCCGGCCGCAGGCGGCGGGGGGCTGCTGTTTAGCCGGCTCAGGGGGGTAGAGGTTGAAGATGAACCGCAGGCCCTTGATTTCGTATCCAACGGCTGCAAAATCGACTGACCAGAGATGAAAAAGTCAGTCGACCGACGTGTAGCCTCACCTTGCTAGTGCGTTCAGTTTCGACAGCAAAATTCAGTTTCGACAGTTAAGTTCAGTTTCGACAGTTAAATTCAGTTTCGACAGTTAAATTCAGTTTCGACAGTTAAGTTCAGAGATGAGCGGCTGATGTATTTTACATCTAGCACTTTGTGGTTATGTATTTTACGTCATGTATTGGAGATGCTATTAAAATTCCACTCAGGTTAACGTTGTTCGTTGTCTCTCTTGTCCTACTTCAGCCTCGGCGTCGTACAACTCATCGGAGCTGCTCCAACAACGAAACCCTCCATCACAGCAGAGCAGTACCTCGGGCTCCATCTCCAGACGCCTAAGATCTTCTTCCCCTCCTCCGACAGCCAAGTCAGCCGGAGCATCCCCAGCGGCCAACCCAATCACGCTGAGATCGACATGGCTTCGCCAAAGAGGTTCTACACTTGTTGCATCTCCTTTTTACTCTACATGTTATATATATTGTCCACTGAGCACACGGATTTGTTCCTTTAGTGTCTCCTTGAAAGAAAAAACGTAGGAATTTTAATTTTCACTTGTCCTCCTTTTCAAATTCCTATTCATGAAGCACAAGACTAAGAGATAGTAGCATAAAAGCATTATAACCGTATATTTTCTTGTGGTTTGACTTAATGTCACCATGCTTCTTTGCATCCTGTGATCTTCCAATTGTTGTGAATCAAACACCCAGTTGGCGTAAATCCTGTGTTTTTAAATTCTCTGTTTTGCACGTGCATTCCTATCATATTCTTGTCTATTTCCTATCCCTGCATTGTTGGAATCCTCCAATTCAAACGAGCCCTTACAAAATTACATCTCTTACAGATAGTTGTCAAAGAAAACCTTGCGTGGTTTGTCCCGCTCCTGCTGCGCCGTCGTCCACCCCAGCTCAGCCGCTCCAACGATGTATGGGTCCAAAGACAGGGGATCCGCCTCCAGACTGTCTTTCGCCGCCTCGAGATCTTCTTCCCATTGGCAGCCATGAAAACTGCACTACCATCATCAACCGAGCAGATGACCTCGAGGACTACACGGGTCCGCAAGAGAGGTCTCACTCTTTTCGTGTCCGCTTCGTTATGCATCGCTTAATATTACATGCTACTTTATCGTCACATTCCTTGATTAGACTCGAGTCAGCTCCAAACTAATGGTCAAACTTGAGTTTTTAAATGGTTGTGGGGTACATATCGGGCCGCTATCAATACTATCTATCTACTATCCGTTAATCTCCAGAGTCTACTATGAGTTTCATGTTGGGTGGGAAACAAACAGTAAAGAAGCCATTATCTTTATTTTTAACTGAAGCCATTATCTGCCGGCTATTATTGGTTTTGGGTCTATCCACAGGTTGCTACCATCACACTGGATTTCTACATGCAATCCTTTCATAATATCACTATGTTTTATTCCTATGCATGACAGTTATTGTAAACAATGGAACTGAACATGTAGAGCAAAAGAGACGAGCCTTGCGTGGCAATAAAATTTCATGCAGACGTCGCTCCATGGTAGGCGCAAAGGCAGCCCCCCCCTCCACGCATTTCGGATTGTAATCGAGAGGAAGATATCTGTTTTGAGGGGGATTCAGAAGGAGAAGACAACTCCTATTTACCCCCTGAGGTCTTCGCTTAACTTGGCATGCTGATGTTGGTTATATCATGCATATGGTGTCTTGCATTGCTTACTTTATACATCAAATATGTCATCTGCTTAGTTTAGACATCCTTTGTGCGAATGCCATATGTTTAGTTTATTCATCGTTTATGTGAATTATGCAACACCATCTTGTTTAGCCAGGCATCATATATGTGAATTTTGCAATGCCATCCTGCTTAGCCAGTCATCTTATATGTAAATTATATCAGGCCATCCTTTTTTTCGGTTACATATTACATTTTTCAAAAATGTTATTACATTCAACTACTCATCGTGTGCATCAGCCAATTGACACGGTGATGGCAAATTCTGGAGTGAAAACAAGGTCTTCAGAGCATACTATGCTATCTGACGAAGGGCATATCTCGCTGGTTATGGATAGCTCCTCGAGAGGAGGATTCAGAGATGATGACCACCATATTCCCCCGAGGTGTATGCTCTAACTTGGCAGTGTTATGTTGCTCATATCGTGTGTATAGTGTCTCGCATTGCTATGTCATTTGATTAGTTTAGACATGCTTTGTGTGAATGCCACATTGCTCAAAGGTCTAATTACCATATATGTGAATTATGCATTACCATCTTGTTGCAAGACATTATATATGTGAATTATACAACGCTATCTTGTTGCAAAGGCATTATATATGTGAATTATGCAATGCCATGCTGTTTAGCCAATCATCATGTATGTGAATTATATCATGGTATCATTTTTTTGTATTACGTGTTCCATTTGTCGACAACGTTTGTATATTCAACTACTCTTCCTGTGCATCAGCCATTTGAAGCGGTAATGGAAGTATCTGGAGTGAAAACAAGGTACTCGAAGCGGAACAATGCTACCTGCTAAAGCGTACATCTTGCTGGTTACAGAGAGCTCCTCAGAGGAGGATTCAGAGACTGATGACCAGTCCTATTTCCCCCCTGAGGTCTATGCTCAAACTTGGCAGGGTTATATTACCCATGGCATGCATGTTTTCTTGCATTGCTTGGTTTTTACATCATATATGGATTGCCATATGCTTACTTGCTTACTATATAAATCATATATTTGAATTATATCATGCCATCATGTTTACATAGTACATACACATCATCTATCTGAATTATGGCATGGCAACCCATTTAATAAAGACATCATATAGTTATATCATCTAATCCTGTTTAGTGTTTACAGTCATCATATTTTGAATTATGGCATTCTATTCGTGAATGTATGTGAATTATGGCATGCCAACCTATTTAATAGACACATTATATAGTTATGTCATGTCATCCTGTTTACATAGTCTCATATTTTGAACTATGTCTTTCCATCTTTTTAGTTAGCCATCATAATGTGAAATTGTGTCATGCTATCCTGTTTAGTTAGCCATCATATATGTGAAATTGTGTCATGCTATCATGTTTGGTTAGACAACATAAATATGAATTATTTCATGCCCTCTTTTATTCCCCACTATCCATTGCACCTGTCTATCATACAATGTCTATACTTTCAATTAATTTTCTTGTTTATCAGCCATTTGAATTGGAGAGCGTGATGGCAATATCTAAGGGAGTAACAACACGGTCTTCAGAAAAGATAGTGCTGCCAGTTGATGCAGATAGAACCACGGTTGTACTTGCCCAAGGACCAGATCCACCGCACATAACCCAGACTCTCGCAAATTGTACCCCTACCCAGTTGGACAGAGAACCAGCTACACACCTTGTAACCCCAACCCCGGCAGATAGTAACCCAGTTCCAGTTGACACAACACCGTCTCCACCACAGAGCACCCAAACACAAGCAGTTAGTAAGGGAACTGCAGTGCCCAAAGCACGAGGACCACCACTCCGAATCCCAACTCAACGCTTAAAGGAGAAGAAGATTTGTTCTCGTGTCAGGTTACGTAGCTATGGTTCATACTCCTTTGCTCTTGCATGACTGTATTTACTCATACCAACTATTTTCAAATTTGAAGGATGGAATTGAAACTCCAATGGCGCATAGCAGTATGTTTTAAACCTGTTTCTTTAACTGGTTTCTTTGTTGTAACCTGCTCTATGTTGATTTCAGTTTCAATTGAATAAACAGTTATGTTCTCATGTCATGCACATTACAAGTGTTGTTATTGCTCTATAGTTACCCACACTTATATTCTGTCTATTCTCGCTTTGTCTTGAACAAATATTATTTGAACTGTGTCTCTATCTTGATTTGGCAACAAAAACTAGAATGATATAGACCATAAAGTGACCATGGTACATAGATATATGTTTGTTTCATGCTGTTATCCTATCCACTTTATTACTGAACTCATTTACCAAAATGAGTTTCATATACAACATGGTAAACATGTGATGTGTCTGCTTGTTTCTCTTTTAGAATGCGGACAAAATATTGGAGAAACGATGCACGTTATCCAATGGTAAAGGAAGTAATGCAGATAAGGTTCAAGATAGTGAGACATCCCTGTTGGTCTCCAAGAAAGCTGATAAAAACTATCTTGACGACAAAGTGAGGGAACCCAAAAGTCCTGTCTTGATGTAGTGTTCGAGTTCTTGGCCACTACTTTGGCACAAGCTCTTGAACTTCATTGCTGAATCAGTTCGTCTTCTTGAGTCTCAACTTCAAGTTGAAAGACATCGATCGAGATGTCTTTGCGACAGAAGTGAAGGACTGAGGAAGTCCCTGCAGAAATCAGATGCATATTTTTGGTGCAACAGCAAGCGCTGGAGGATTTAAGCGCCAAACAAGAGAAAGTTAATAAGCTTGCTAAGCATCTTGCCAGCATTATGGGTACCTGTGATATTGTTTCTTGAGATCTTCCAAGTGGTTTCAGTTCTGGATTTGTTTTGTCATGGCGTTTATTTGCACTAGTCGCCAACTTTGACAACCAAGGTATATGATATGTCGCTTTGTTCCCTATATTTGCACCGTGGCGAACTTTGATGCCCAGTGGATGTAATATGTGTAATAGCCGTGATAGCCTAGCGTTAGTTGCTTGCTTATTTTTTTTCCTTGTTGTCTTGTTCATTTTTTTGCTTGTAGTCATTGCAGTTCTTTTTCCGCGGTTAGCTAGTGGCTGCAATAACCTATTTTTTAAAACTAGGCCACAATAACCATGGGCTAATATTTACTGTAGTGACACTGGGCCTCCTACTGGGCGTAGAAACAGTGGGCCTTCTACGGGCCGTAGAAACAATGGGCCTTCTACGGGCCATAGAAACAATGGGCCTTCTGTGGGCCGTATTATCAATGGGCCTTATACGGGCCATATAATCGATTGGCCAAACATGGGCCAAATAGACCGCATTATGGCCGTAAATGGGCTAGAGTTGGAATCGTCCGTTCATGGGCCGACCATAACGGGCCATCGTTAATAGGCCGTATTCGATGACGCTATGAAATCGCCCAACGTGACATGAGACCACAAACGGGCCGACTGTAACCACGTGGTGAATTTGGCCCACAAGCAGAAAATGACAGTAACGGGTTGTAAGTAAACGAATGCTGGAAATGAGCCCAAGAATAAATGGGCTCTGAGAAGGCGGAAAGATGACATGGGCTGGAAACGGCCCAATGGAATAATGGGTCGTTAATGGGTATAAAGTGATACACTGTTCATTACGGGCCAGTTTCACCACGAGCCGTTAATGGGTGTAAAGTGATACACTGTTCATTACGGGCCAGTTTCACGGCGGGCCGTTAGTAGGCCAAGAGTTACATAGGGCCTCATATGGGCCGAAAGACGTCATGGGCCATACATGGGCCAGAAGTGAAAATGGGCTGGAATCATATTGGATGGCCTAGATGACGCTACTAGGCCTAATTCAGATAGGGCGTAACGGGCCTTGGGTTAGCGGGCTGTAAATGGGCTATATTCGAACAGGCTGTTACAGGCTTTCCATGGGCCGGCCCGCCAGCTTTTGACCAAGTCAAACGGGTCGGCCTTTTCACAGGAATGGGCCTCTGTTGGGTCGTGCCACGTGTCGACGTATCATAGGCGCCTATCTGACCCACTGATGAGCTGACATGTGTTTCGTCCGGCCAATAAGAATTTTACACGTGGAAATTTCCCATTGGTCGGGGCTGTTAACGGGTTATCGGATCCAAAACCCGACTCGATAGCTTAACGGCGTTCCGTTACGGTGGATGCCACGTGTCGGTCACCCTTGACGAAAGCACTTCTGTGACGCGCGATTTATCGTCATGGAAGGGGACACTTCCTTGATGATAATTTTGGTAATGTCATGGAATACTTCTCTGACGACAAAGATGTATGACTATCTTGATTCTGTCATAAATTTGTCATGGATGTACATGCATGACAAAAAAACCGACCTACTGTGACAAACATGTATCATCACGGAAGTGTATTTTTTTGTAGTGCTAGGCAGCACAAATTTGCAATGAATAAAGCAGTAGAACAAAAACTAATTGGACCAATGGAGGAGTCACATACCAAGGAACAATCTCCCCAAGCAGTTTTGTGAGAGGTGCTTTGAGCAAGGAGATCGAAAATCGCAGCAAAATGAGCTAGAACTCGTGCTTGAGCTGGATATTGGTGTTTGTGGGAGGAAGAAGGAGTGTGTGGGTGCAGGAATAAGTGGAGGAGGGCCACCGTGGGCCCACGAGACAGGGGGCGCGCCCTGGGGGGTAGGGCGCGCCCTCCACCCTCGTGGTCAGGTGCTTGCCCCTCATGCTGTGTTCTCAGTGCCAGATATTCTCAAATATTCCACAAAAAATCATATTCCCTTGTCAGGGCATTTGGAGAACTTTTATTTTCGGGGTATTTTTATATTGCACGGATAAATCAGAAAACAGAGAGAAAAATACTATTTTTACTTTATTTCAACTAAATAACATAAAGTAGAAAGAGGGCATGAAGGTTGTGCCTTCTAGTTTCATCCATCTCATGCTCATCAAAAGGAATCCACTAACAAGGTTGATCAAGTCTTGTTAACAAACTCATTCGAATAACATGGAACCGGAGAAATTTTGAATAACACTATATTTACCTCCACGGGGATATGCACATCCCCAATAATAAGAATACCATATTTCTTCTTGACAGTAGGAAGAGAAATTCAAAACCTCCAAATATAATCGATGGAATTTTTCCAATAGAATTGATACTATGAACTTGAGGTTGTTTCCTCGGAAAGTATACTGTATGTTCATTACCATTAACATGAAAAGTGGCATTGCCTTTTTTGCAATCAATAACAGCCCCTGCAGTATTCAGAAAAGGTCTTCCAAGAATAATAGACATACTATCGTCCTCGGGAATATCAAGAATAACAAAGTCCATTAAAATAGTAACGTTTGCAACTACAACAGGCACATCCTCACAAATACCGACAGGTATAGCAGTTGATTTATCAGCCATTTGCAAAGATATTTCAGTAGGTGTCAACTTATTCAAATCAAGTCTACGAGATAAAGAGAGAGGCATAACACTAACACCGTCTCCAAGATCACATAAAGCAGTTTTAACATAGTTTCTTTTAATGGACCATGGTATAGTGGGTACTCCTGGATCTCCAAGTTTCTTTGGTATTCCACCCTTAAAACTATAATTAGCAAGCATGGTGGAAATCTCAGCTTCCGGTATCTTTCTCTTATTAGTAACAATATCTTTCATATACTTAGCATAAGGATTCATTTTGAGCATATCAGTTAATCGCATACGCAAAAAGATAGGTCTAATCATTTCAGCAAAGCGCTCAAAATCCTCATAATCCTTTTTCTTGGCTGGTTTGGGAGGAAAAGGCATGGGTTTCTGAACCCAAGGCTCCCTTTCTTTACCATGTTTCCTAGCAACAAAGTCTCTCTTATCATGACGTTGATTCTTTGATTGTGGGTTATCAAGATCAACAGCAGGTTCAATTTCTACATCATTGTCATTACTAGGTTGAGCATCATCATGAACATCATCATTAACATTTTCATTATGTTCATGTTCATTACCAGATTGTGTTTCAGCATCAGAAATAGAGATATCATTTCGATTCTCAGGTGGTTCAGCAATAGGTTCACTAGAAGCATGCAAAGTCCTATCATTTTTCTTTTTCTTCCTTTTAGAAGGACTAGGTGCATCAATATTATTTCCCTGAGAATCTTGCTCAGTTCTCTTAGAGTGGCCTTCAGGATACAAAGGTTCCTGAGTCATTCTACCCATTCTAGTTGCCACTCTAACAGCATAATCGTTTTCCCTACTATTCATTTCATTGAGCAAATCATTTTGAGCTTTAAGTACTTGTTCTACTTGAGTGGTAACCATAGAAGCATGTTTACTAATAAGTTTAAGTTCACCCTTAACATTAGACATATAATCACCCAAGTGTTCAAGCGTATCGGAATTGTATTTCAATTGTCTACCAAAATAGGCATTAAAGTTTTCTTGTTTGACAATGAAATTATCAAACTCTTCTAAGCATTGTCTAGCAGACTTATAGTGAGGAATATCACCTTCATCAAATCTATAGAGAGAATTTACCTTTACTACCTGTGTCGGGTTATCAAGATCATGAGTTTCTTCAACAGGCGGTAGATTAAGACCATGTATTTCTTCAATAGGAGGTAAATTATTAACATCTTCATCTTTAATACCTTTTTCTTTCATAAATTTCTTTGCCTCTTGCATATCTTCACGACTAAGAAATAGAACACCTCTCTTCTTCGGAGTTGGTTTAGGAATAGGCTCAGGAATTGGCTCAGGAAGTGTCTGATATGTCTCCGTCGTATCTATAATTTTTGATTGTTCCATTCCAATATTCTACAAATTTCATATACTTTTGGCAACTTTTTATACTATTTTTGGGACTAACATATTGATCTAGTGCCCAGTGCCAGTTCCTGTTTGTTGCATGTTTTTTGTTTCGCAGAAAACCCATACCAAATGGAGTCCAAACGGAATAAAAACTGACGGAGATTTTTTTTTGGAATATTTATGAATTTTGGGAAGTGGAATCATCGCGAGACGATGCCCGAGGGGGGCACGCGGTAGAGGGCGCGGCCCTGACCCTCATGGCCACCTCGTAAGGTGGTTGGTGCCCTTCTTTCGCCGCAAGAAAGCTAATTTCCGGATAGAGATCGTGTCCAAAATTCAGCCTAATCGGAGTTACGGATCTCCGGGAATTTAAGAAACGGTGAAGGGCCAGAAACCAGAACGCAGAAATAGAGAGAGAAAGAGAGACGGATCCAATCTCGGAGGGGCTCTCGCCCCTCCCACGCCATGGAGGCCATGGACTAGAGGGGAAACCCTTCTCCCATCTAGGGAGGAGGTAAAGGAAGAAGAAGAAGAAGGAGGGGGGCTCTCTCCCCCTCGCTTCCGGTGGCGTTGGAGTGCCACCCGGGGCCATCATCATCACCGCAATCTTCACCAACAACTTCACCGCCATCATCACCAACTCTTCCCCCCTCTATGCAGCGGTGTAACATCTCTCTTACCCGCTGTAATCTCTACTTAAACATGGTGCTCAACGCTATATATTATTTCCCAATGATGTATGGCTATCCTATGTTGTTTGAGTAGATCCGTTTTGTCCTATGGGTTATTTGATGATCAAGATTGGTTTGAGTTGCATGTTTTATTATTGGTGTTGTCCTATGGTGCTCTCCGTGTCGCGCATAGCGTGAGGGATTCCGCTGTAGGGTTTGCAATATGTTCATGATTTGCTTATGGTGGGTGGCGTGGTGTGAAACGCAGACCGAGTAAGTAGGTTGTTTGCGTATGGGATAAAGGGGACTTGATGCTTTAATGCTATGGTTGGGTTTTAACTTAATGCATCTTTAGTAGTTGTGGATGCTTGCTAGAGTTCCAATCATAAGTGCATATGATCCAAGTAGAGAAAGTATGTTAGCTTATGCCTCTCCCTCAAATAAAATTGGAATAATGATTACCGGTCTAGTTATCGATTGCCTAGGGACAAATAGCTTTCTCGTGACAACAAGCCCTTTACCAAAACTAGTTTAGTTGTGTCTTTATCTAAACAGCCCCTAGCTTTTAATTATGTGCTCTTTACTTTCTTGCAAGCCTATCCAAAAATACCTACAAAGTACTTCTAGTTTCATACTTGTTCTAGGTAAAGCGAACGTCAAGCGTGCGTAGAGTCGTATCGGTGGTCGATAGAACTTGAGGGAATATTTGTTCTACCTTTAGCTCCTCGTTGGGTTCGACACTCTTACTTATCAAAAACTGTTGCGATCCCCTATACTTGTGGGTTATCAAGACCTTTTTCTGGCGCCGTTGCCGGGGATCAATAGCGTGGGGTGAATATTCTCGTGTGTGCTTGTTTGCTTTATCACTAAGTAATTTTTTATTTGCTGTTCTTAGTTGTTCTCTATCTTTAGTTATGGATATGGAACACGAAATACCAAAAACATTAGGTGTACTTGCTACTCATGGAGATGGGGAACCTCCTAAAACCCTCGATGCTGGTTATGTGAAAGATATTATGTACTAGTTTGATAATCCTGAGAAAACCCCATTCAATTATGTAATGCGAGTAACGTTGGATCAACGTGAATACTTTAGGGATTATCGCTTGACACAAAAAGGGAAACTATTATGGGATCAAATTCATATATTGAAGTGGTATGCTAGGCAACTATGCTTGGAATATGATTACACTTGTTGCTCTAGGATGAAGGCTCTGACCTTTCCTTTTCATGCAAATTTAATGATAATAAAACCTTAGCTTCTTATGCTAATGGTATATATGATTACTATGATGTGGAACAAATAGAAGAATTTGTTGCTTTTATGGGTGCTTATGAAATTGAATCTATGTTTAAAGAGTTTGAAGATTTTGATGATGCTGCTTATAGACCTGAAAATTTAGCTATCCTCAAATGTTGCTATGAGAATTATGAATACAATTACGAAATTAATGCACTTATTGAGGAAGTCTCCGCTGTCCAAGAAGAGACTAATATTTTGCAGGAATTTATGAAAAAAGAAGTTGATGAAACTGTGAGCTCATTGGATGAAAAAGATGAGGAGGAGAGCGAAGAACAAAAGGAGGAAGAGCGGATTGATCACCCGTGCCCACCTTCTAATGAGAGTAACTCTTCAACTCATACATTGTTTAATTCCCCTTCGTGCTTACCGAAGGATGATTGTTATGATGACTGTTATGATCCCTTTGATTCTTTTGAAATATCCCTTTTTGATGATGCTTGCTATGCTTGTGGCCAAGATGCCAATATGAATTATGCTTATGGAGATGAACTTGCTATAGTTCCTTATGTTAAACATGAAATTGTTGCTATTGCACCCACGCATGATAGTCCTATTATCTTTTTGAATTCTCCCGACTACACTATATCGGAGAAGTTTGCCTTTATTAAGGATTATATTGATGGGTTGCCTTTCACCGTTACACATGATGATTTTTATAGATATAATATGCATGTGCTTGCTGCTCCTACTTGCAATTATTATGAGATAGGAACTATATCTCCACCTCTCTATGTTCCTACACGATAAAATTGCAAGAAACTGCTTATACTATGCATTGGCCTTTACTTTGCGTGCATGAATTGTTCTTTTACGACATGCCGATGCATAGGAAGAGAGTTAGACTTCTTCATTGCTTGATATATGTTGCTTTGTGCTCACTACTAAATTACAAATCATTGTTAATTAAAATTGGCTTTGATATACCTTGGGATCCGGGTGGATCCATTACTTGAGCACAATATGCCTAGCTTAATGGCTTTAAAGAAAGCGCTGCCAGTGAGACAACCTGGAAGTTTTAGAGAGTCATTTATTGTGTTTTTATCTAAACAGCCCCTAGCTTTTATTTACATGCTCTTTATTATCTTGCAAACCTATCCAAAAACACCTACAAAGTACTTCTAGTTTCATACTTGTTCGAGGTAAAGCGAACGTCAAGCATGCGTAGAGTTGTATCGGTGGTCGATAGAACTTGAGGGAATATATATTCTACCTTTATCTCCTCGTTGGGTTCAACACTCTTACTTATCAGAAACTGTTGCGATCCCCTATACTTGTGGGTTATCAAGACCTTTTTCTGGCGCCGTTGCCGAGGAGCCATAGCGTGGGGTGCATATTCTCGTGTGTGCTTGTTTGCTTTATCACTAAGTAATTTTTATTTGCTGTTCTTAGTTGTTTTCTATCTTTATTTATGGGTAGGAAATGCAAAATACCAAAAAAATTAGTTGTACCTACTAAACCAATGGTTGAAGAACCACTCAAAATCTATCACACTCCTGAAGCTTATTACTTGGATCATCTTTGATCCCTATGTGCTCGTGCTGAAACCCCAACTAGCTTAGTTGAGGGCAAATCTTTAGATGAGCATGCTTGTTATGTGCGACACCGAACATCTGAAAAAGGGAAAATTTTCTTTGGTCAAATTCATCGCCGTTTGCAATGCTATGCTTGGAATTTATGCTATATTTATGATGTTACTTGTTGTTCTGAAAACCCTAAGAAACACCTTCCCTACCAATGTGAGCTTATTGATAATGGAATCTTATCTTCGTATGCTAAGGGTGTCTATAATTACTATGATGTTCAACAAATTGAAGAATTTGTTGCTTTTAAGGGTGCTTATGAAATTGCTTCTTTAATTGAAACATATGGTGCTACTCGTTATAAATCGGAAAATTTTGCCATATTTAAATATTGCTATGATAATTATGCTTCTAATGCTTATGTTGAACCATATATTGAGGACTACCCCGCTGTCCAAGAAGATACTAATATTTTGCAGGAATCTATGGAAGAAGAAGTTGATGAAACTGTGAGCTCATTGGATGAAAAAGATGAGGAGGAGAGCGAAGAACAAAAGGAGGAAGAGTGGATTGACCACCCGTGCCCACCTTCTAATGAGAGTAACTCTTCGACTCATACATTGTTTAATTCCCCTTCGTGCTTACCGAAGGATGATTGCTATGATGGCTGTTATGATCCCTTTGATTCTTTTGAAATATCCCTTTTTGATGATGCTTGCTATGCTTGTGGCCAAGATGCCAATATGAATTATGCTTATGAAGATGACCTTGCTATACTTCCTTATGTTAAACATGAAATTGTTGCTTTTGCACCCACGCATGATAGTCCTATTATCTTTTTGAATTCTCCCGATTATACTATATCGGAGAAGTTTGAACTTGTTAAGGATTATATTGATGGGTTGCCTTTTACCGTTGCTCATGATGATTTTGATAGATATAATAGCATGTGTTTGCTGCTCCTACTTGCAATTATTATGAGAGAGGAACTATATCTCCACCTCTCTATGTTTCCCACACGATAAAATTGCAAGAAACTGTTTATACTATGCATTGCCCTTTACTGTGTGTGCATGAATTGTTCTTTTATGACATGCCGATGCATAGGAAGAGAGTTAGACTTCGTCATTACATGATATATGTTGCTTTGTGCTCACTACTAAATGCCAAATCATTGTGAATTAAAATTGGCTTTGATATACCTTGGGATCCGGGTGGATTCACTACTTGAGCACTTTATGCCTAGCTTAATGGCTTTAAAGAAAGCGCTGCCAGGGATACAACCCGGAAGTTTTAGAGAGTCATTAATTTCTGTTGAGTGCTTTCATATAGTTTAAAGACAACGAAAATAAAGAGGGGAACCCAAAACTTTTCAAAAAGAAAAGCGAAAGTGAGAAAGACAAGCATTGTTGAAGTGGGAGCTAGCCTTGAACTTTGTTCATGCTCACGGAAACTTTGTGAATCTTGATTACGAAACTTTTCAACAAAAATAATTATCCCTTGTACAATTCCATTGTACTATAAAAATAATGTGCCAATTTTTGCCTTTAGGATGTTTACAAGATTTGTTGGTTTGTATGCAGTGCAGGATGTAAACTTAGGCTGTAGTGCTCGATTTTTAATTTTTTCTTTGGAACGTGTCGGGAGGCTGATCGTACTCCACGGACACCTATGGGGCAGCGGAGCAGGCCTTTGTGGTTCGGAGGGCGGAGGTCGCCTGAAGAGCGGATCGAGGCGATGCACACGGGCGGTTTACCCAGCTTCGGAGCTCTCCGGAGAGATAAAACTCCTACTGCTGCTTGTTTGATCTATTGTGTTCTTGCTAGGGAGCAATGCGAGCTACAAAACCTAGTGTGAGTGTATCTAGTCTATGGCCAGTTGAATGAACTGAACCTTGCGAAAGACGCGAACCGAACCCCCTCTACGTTGCACTCGGGCCTCCTTTTATATGCTCAAGGGGTCTCCGGCGAGTGGCAACATAGACGAGGTACAAATGTAAAAACAGGAGTTGGTACACCTACTTGAGCGATGTATGCAGTGCAAAATACCTAACTCGACGGCAAGGGACAAAAGCAATAAATGCTCGTCGTTGTCGCACAAAGCGATGTAACAGACCGTCAGGTGCGCCTCCGCTCGCCACGATGGCGAGCCTGTCAGCGCCGCCTATCGCTGCTCTCCGCTGGCAGCACAGCCGCTCGACTCGCGCCCATGGAACGGTCCCATGGCGACACATCTTTGGGTGAGCTGGAGCGGAGACGGAGAGAAGTTGCATGCCGCGGCAAGCGCCTTGCCGCGGCCGAATCCTTGTCGCGCCCGGAGGCTTGTCGCGCCCCGGGCCTTCCCGGCAAGCTCCTCTTGCCGGGGCCTTGTCTTCTGCGTGCCTGGAGTGACCTTCCCGACAAGCTCCTCTTGTCGGGGCCTTGTCTGTGCCTAGAGGCCTTCCCGGAAAGCTCCTCTTGTCGGGGTCTTGCCTTCAGAATGGCTGCGGAAGGTCTTCGCGGACGCCCGGCGAGGCTTGCCGCGGGGACGCTGCGACTGCCCGTGCACAAGTTCGGGGTACTAAGGTACCCCTACTTTAGTACATTGACAGGAGCCCCCGGGTCTGGGCCATACACGGTGCCGAGCGCTGTTGGGCCAGGCCCAAAACAGGGCACGGGCACGCGCGGCCTGGGTCTAAACCAAACCCACTCCGTATCCGCCGCGTCCCCCCGTAACGGCACGCGTCAATTGTGGCGTCGTGGGGGAAGTGGGCGGCGTGCGGGGTCGCTCCACCCGTCGCCTCAGTTCTGCATCCCCGCCACGTGGTTCCCATGCTCTTGGCGTCACGGACGGTGGAAGTGGGAAACTGGGCGTTCTGCAGAGGCAGCAGGTCGGCCCCGATTCCCTGCTCTTCCTATGCCCTGATTTGTCGAGCGGGAAGGTCGAGCCCCACCTTGCTTCCTTAAAGAGCGGAAGGGGGCCGCAGAAGCCCGCACTCTCCCATCTCCTTCTTTCCTCGGTTCTGCTCCCTTTCTCTCATTCGCCATGGAGAAAAGGAACCTTGGTTCTTCATCGGTGGCGGCGAGGGTCGCCGCTAGACAGCACTCCCGTCCCAACCCCACGCCCGGGGCAGTAGAGCCAGCCCCAAGAGGAAGAGGGAGGGGGCGAGGTCGTGGACGAGGTCGAGGCGCTCGGGGAAGAGGCGGACGGGGCGGCGCGCCGTCTCCGCTTCCGGCCAGTTCCCCTCCCTGGCGGTCCATACCGGGACGACCCTTGCGAAGTTCTTCGCCAGCTGCGCTGGCGCCTCGTCGCCGCCTCCGGCTTCCAGCTCCGTTTGCGAGCGCGATGGAGTCGGATCCGCCCGAGACACTGAGATTGCACATGAGGGGCTATGGAATCAGCGGCATGCGAGTCCGTGTTGTATTCCCAGCCCCTAATGTGATGTATCTCGATCGTGGGTGGAAGACGTTCACCCGCATCCACAGCCTGAGGCGGGGTTTACCCTCCATTTTAAGTTAATGGAGGGTGATCTCCTCTCTGTCAAGGTCTTGAGGATCTTGGTACTCGGGCGAAGTGCTGCGTGGATAGCTCCTCCGACAACGAAGATTCCCTCTCGGCGAGTGACGAGGAGGAGAAGCGGCGATGACGACGAGGTTGGCGGGCCCGACTAGTTGTCGAGCGCCGCTTCGTCGGCCACCGGCGACCCCATCATCCGCGTCGCCCGGCTCCCTGAACTCCCGGGTCTCCTTGGGCGACCGTGGGAGAGGCTGCGGAAGGGAAGAGGGATGGCGACAAGGCCGTCAGAAGTCGGTGTCTGAGGCGTAGTGCCCTCGACAGCGTCTTGGCCGCTGCCGCCCGTCTTGAGCCCGCTTCGGCGCTGCCATCTCCGTCAAGCCCTCGGGAGCTCCCAGATGTTCCCTTGGTGCCTTCTGGCGCCCGTAGCTCGTCTAGGCGTTTCTTTTGCCCTTCTCGCCTCCTTGACCTACCTCCTGAAAAGAGGGACATGAAAAAGGATTACGGGCATCTTATCTTTTTAATTTGTAAGCCTTCAGGCCTTATCCACATTTAATACTTGTAATCTTCTCTTTCATGTTTTTCATTCCCCACGGATTGTATCCGAGTAGAATGTTTTAATGAAAAGGGATGCTAGAAAAAGGACGAAGGTCTTATCTGATATCTCAGCCCCCGGCAACTCTGGCTTGCCGCAGCTCCCGGCAACTCTGGCTTGCCGCAGCCCCCGACAGCTCTGGCTTGCCGCAGCCCCCGGCAACTCTGGCTTGCCGGGGCTTGGGTACCAGCGCGCCCTTCTTCTCCTCTTCGCTGTTATTTCAGTTCGAGAACGATTTAGCCAAAGGCCGCGATAAGTTATTTTTGTAACATAACTTTATTCTCGACAACATCTGCTACGTTACTTCCTTTACTCGACTCTTGGCTTTGTATGTTGTTACCCCTCGCTTTTCAGGAAACTTGCCGGCAGTGCACCCTTGCCGATGGCCGAAAGTGCGGAACTTCAGCCTGCTGGCAAGGGTCGCTACCGACAAGCAACCTTGTCGTGGACTAGCCGCAGCTCACTTAAGTTGTTGAGCGGACTCGAAACAAAGTAAGGGCGCGACCAAATACGATTTGGTTCCTCCGCCAAGACGGGTTTTTCATACAAAGCGCCATCGTTCAAGGAAGATAACTTTACAAATTTATTACCGATCTGAATCGATCGATGCAATGTTATTTCCTCTACTTGATTCCTTCCTTTGTAATGCGTTATTGCCCCTCGCTTTTCAGTGGAAACTTGCCGGTCAGTGCACCCTTGCCGATGCGCCGAAAAGTGAACTTCAAGAATTTGGCGGGGTCGCTACCGACAAGCAACCTTGTCGCGGACTAGCCGCAGCTCACTTAAGTTGTTGAGCGGACTCGAAACAAAGTAAGGGCGCGACCAGTCACGATTTGGTTCCTCTGCACACTGGTTTTCCATACAAAGTACTATCGTTCGAGGAAGATACCGAAAATTTAAAAATTGATTGCTCAAACTTTGGCAACTTAGCTTTTCTGTATCTTGCTTCCTGATGAGGTGAAACTTCCTCGAGCGGTGCCTGGTCCATAATATTATCTCCTCCTCCCCCCTGGTTAACTTGTGCGCGAGGGAGCCTTCTTTCCTTTGAGAAAAGAAAAAGAAGAGGAAATAACGTCATGGAGCCTAGCGGCTCGATTCTGCTTACCGGGTGTGGTTGCTGCACAAAGTGTTAGCCAAAGCATGCAATAAATTGATGAAAGCATGAACTTGACAAGTCGTATGCGCAACACACGAAGCTTTCTTGATGCACGGGTCTGCGCCCGGCTTTGTATGAAGGATTACATGCAACAACGGCAAGACTTGTACAAAGGTGGTTGCCGGAACGGATTCCGACAACCGCGCCCTATGGGTAAAACTTACGAAGATGCTCAATGTTCCAGAGTTGCTCACCGAATGCCATCTTCGGTCTCAAAGCGGACAGCGCCAGCCTAGTGACTCGCTTTCACCCGATAAGGGCCTTCCCACTTCAAGCGTCAACTTGTTTGAATTCTTGGCGGACTGAACGCGCCGAAGAACAAGGTCGCCTTCCTCGAGACTTGGCACTAACCCTGCGGCTATGGTAGCGAAAGCGTGGCTTGTCAGAAGCGGCGGCTCGCGACAATGGCTGAAGACGATCCTCCTCGAGGAGCAGCGCGTCATCTTGCCGCAGCTGCTCTTGCTCAAGCTCATCATAAGCGAGTACTGAGGCGATCCGTATCTGAAGTTCCGTGGGGAGAACTGCCTCGCTCCATAGACTAGAGCAAAGGGTGCACGGCGGTGGCTCGATTTGGCGTCGTCTGATCGACCAAAGAACCACCGGCGACTCCTCGATCCAGCTTTCTTCCGCGACTTGTGCAGCCTCGTCGAAAGTTCTGGTCTTGAGCCCGCGCAGCACTTCAAAGATTTGCCCTCTCGGCTTGACCGTTGCTTCTCGGGTGAGCAACGGAAGCAAAGCAGACCTTGGCGCCAAGGTCTTGGACGTACTGCATGAAGGTGCGACTTCAGTAAATTGTGTGCCGTTGTCGGTGATGATCCTGTTAGGGATTCGAAGCGGCAAACAATCGACCAAGAACTTGATCACGACCGTTGTCACCTTCCTCATCGCTTCCACTTCCGCCACTTTGTGAACTTGTCGATGGCGGCGTACAAGTACTCAAAGCCCCGACAGCTCGGGGAAGGGGCCGAGGATGTCGAGCCCCTGCACCGAAAATGGCCAGGATAAAGGGATCGTCTGGAGAGCTTGAGCAGGCTGGTGTATCTGCTTGGAATGGGCCGCACGCTTCACACTTGGTTACTTGTGCGATTGCATCCTGGAGGGCTGTCGGCGAAGAAACCTTCTTGCCGGAAAGCTTTGCGGCAAGTGCTCTTCTTGCCAATGTGGTGACCACATATGCCTCCATGTATCTCGCCAACAGCTTCTGTCCATCTTCCCCGGAATACACTTCAATTTCACACCGTTGAGTCTTCTTACATGCGGTATCTTTGTCGACAAACTGGTACATACTTGACTGCCGGGCTACTCTTTCCGCTTCTTCCCGCTCTTGGGAAGTTCTCCTATCTCAAGGAAATGGACAATCTGCTGCGCCCATGTTGGAGCTTGTGGCTCGACAACAAGGGCTAAAGGCACATCTGCTGCCGGAACATCAGCTTCTCTGACAAGAGCCGGTGGCTCTGCCGGAAGCTAGATGCTCCCGACAAGCTTGCCGGAGCAAGACTTTTCGGGAGCGCCCGCTTCAACGAAACAAACCTCGGGTCTGCTGGAGCAGACTGCTCCTCAAAGATCAAGTTGGTGTTGATCTTGGGGACCTTTTGCAACGACGGCTTCGGGAAGCTCATGCCGGAAAAATAGTCACCAGAGGCCAACTTCCTCTTCTTATTCTGCCCTCGTTGATGGTGTTACGGTCGGTTGAGTCAGCTTGAGCACAAAGATCCCTGGTTCCACAGGTAGCTTGAGGCGGCGCACTTTGACAGACCATCAGCAATATCATTCTGAGCTCTTGGAACATGTTCCATTTGCAGGCCGTCAAAGTGCTCTTCCAGCTTCCTGACTTCATCGACGTAGGCTTCCATCAACGGGCTTTGGTAATCTTTGTTCACTTGTCGGACGACGAGTTGCGAGTCACCCCTGACAATAAGCTTCTTGATCCCAAGGTCCACTGCGATCCTGAGACCGGCAAGCAAACCTTCATACTCTGCAGTATTGTTTGTCGCTTGCTCCTTGGGAAAGTGCATCCGGACGACGTGCTTGAGGTGCTCTCCGGTGGGTGCGATAAGCGTAACGCCCGCACCGGCGCCTTGCAGCGAGAAGGCACCATCAAAGTACATCAGCCACTCTTTGTTGGCTTCTTTGACGGGAATGCTCGTCTCCGGAATCTCTTCATCTAGCGTTGGCGTCCATTCTGCTATGAATTCTGCCAATGCTCTGCTTTGGATAGTTGATGTGCTTTCAAACTTAAGACCAAAGCTTGACAGCTCCAGTGCCCACTCGACAATCCTGCCTGTCGCTTCTGGATTCTCGCAGATCCTCTTGGGAAAGCGAGTGACAACTGTGATCTCATGTGCTTGGAAGTAATGGCGCAGCTTTCTCGAGGCCATGAGGAGGCCGAAAGCAACTTTTGCACACCAGAGTACCTTGACCTAGCCCCCTGCAGAAGGGAACTGACAAAGTAGACTGGGCGCTGCACCATCCTTTTCTGCATCTGTTCATGCGTCTTCGCGGACTCATCCTTGTCGGGACCAGACCTTGTCGGCGAAGCCCCCTGCTTGTCGCTGGATGTGTTTACCGTGGTTGCCGGCTCATCATCCGCCTCCCTCTCCGCCACTAACGCAGCACTAACCACTTGATTGGTTGCCGCTATATATAGCAGCAACTTCTCTTGTGGCCTAGGTGCGACAAGTGTTGGAGTGGAGGACAGAGTATCTCTTCAAGTCTCTGCGGCGCAGCCTCCGCTTCGAGTCCATTTCTTTGGACCTGCCTTTTCAAAATCTTGAAAAATGGCGAGGCGCTCAGCAGAACCTAGAAATAAACCTTTGAGAGCAGCCACGCAACCGCAAGTCTTCGTGACATCCTTGACGCCGCTTTGGTGCTTCAATCTGCTCAATGGCCTTGATCTTGTCGGGATTAGCTTCAATCCCCGGCTGAGACACGAAGAACCCGAGAAGCTTGCGGAAGGGACTCCAAACACGCACTTCTCGGGTTGAGCTTGAGGTTGATCTTTGCGCAGATTTGCAAAGGTCTCGCCCAAATCTTGAACCAAAGTTGCTTTGTCCTTGCTCTTGACCACTATGTCATCCATGTAGGCTTCTACATTTCTGTGCATTTGCGGCTCAAAAGCGTCATGGACTACCCTTGCAAATGTTGAACCAGCATTCTTCAAACCGAAAGGCATCCGTATGAAACAAAGAGATGTGCCACATGGTGTGATGAATGCGGTCTTCTCTTCATCTTCTTCAGCCATGAAGATCTGATGGTATCCTGAGTAGGCATCAAGAAACGAAAGCAAATCACATCCAGCCGTGGAGTCAACAATCTGGTCAATGCGCGGCAAGGGAAATGGATCTTTGGGGCAAGCTTTATTAACATCCGTGAAGTCAATACAAAGTCTCCATTTCCCATTTGTCTTATGGCGCATCACTACGAGATTGGCCAACCACGTAGGATGGAGCAATCCTCGACAAGGCCTGCTGCTTCCAGTTTCTTGATCTCTTCGGCTATGAATTCTTGGTGCTCCACCGCTTGCTTCCTCGACTTTTTGCTTGACGGGCGCGCATGAGGACAAACGGCCAGCGGTGCTCAATCACTTTCACAGGAACACGGGGATATCGAGACGGTTGCCACGCAAACACGCCGACATTCGCCCATGAGGAAAGCAACGGCGTGCCTTCCTATTTAGGGTCGAGAGAGGCACTGATGGTGAAGGTACCACCAGCGCTGTCCTCCTTGGCGGGCACCTTCTTAGTCTTGGTAGAGCCACCATCTTCTTGTACTTGCGGTGGAGCTCGATGGTGCGTCCTCGACGGTAGCGCAGCACTCCGAAGAGGTGCGCTTGCGGAGTGAGCATCGAGCCCTTGCCGGACTTGGACTTGGTCTTCTTCCCCGGAGCTTCAGCGGCAAGTGTCCGGCCGTCTGTCGCGGTTCTTTGCATCCCGGAAGATCTTGTCGGCACAGATAAGGGCATCCTTCTTGTCGCCATGGACAGAGATGACGCTTATCGGGCCCGGCATCTTGAGTAGGTTGTAGGCATAGTGAGAGGCTGCCATGAACTTGGCGAGTGCTGGACGGCCAAGTATCCCATTGTAAGGCAATGGGAAATCGGCAACGTCAAAAGTAACCCTCTCGATCCGAAGTTCAGCTCGCTGCCAAATGTGACCGGCAACGTAATCTTCCCCTTCGGCTTGCTCCTTCCCGGATTGATTCCTTGGAAGGTTCCGGTCTCTTCAAGCTCGTTGTTAGGGATTTGAAGCTTCTGGAGCACCGCGGAGGAGATCAGATTCAAGCCGGCCCCGCCGTCAACTAACATTTTCGTGACCTTGAGGTTGCGGATGGTTGGAGAGACCAACATCGGCAAGCACCCGACCGCAGATTATGCGATCGTGGTGGTCCTCAATATCAAAAATGATAGGTGTGTTGGACCACTTCAGGCTTGCGCGACCACGGATGGTTCCGCTGCATTGACCTCCCGCATCCATTGCTTGAGTTGGCGGTGGGAGGTATGCAGGAAGCACCTCCGTCAACGCAGAAGAACCTCTCGTGGCTTTCTCAAACTCCTGCTCATCGGGCGTCGTGCGTCCTCCATATCTTCGTCGTCATCATCATCTTCATCCTTGTCGCGCCGCTGGAGGTCGATCTCCTTGTCGCTGCTTGACTTTGCCGCGGCGTCCTCCCGGCCGGGGCGTTTCTTGCTTGCTCCCCGGCACCTTCCTGGGCCTTCTCCTTGTCTCGCCGCTCGTACTCAGCTCTCTGCTGTTCGACGAGCTGCTCGACTTTCTTGCAGCTCTGGAGGTCGTGGCCCTTGGTGCGGTGGATCTTGCAGTATTGCTTGTCGGAGCTGTCCTGTTTGTCGGCGGCCGCCACCGACTGGTGGTTGGCGTCAGCGGCAACCTCCTTGCCGGAGCCACCAGCCTTGGCGTTCTTGTCGCCACCTCCATTGCCGGACTGCTCAACAGCTAGCACTTCTCTGCTTTTCTTCTTCCTGTTGCCTCGCCGCCGACCCTTCCTTGCCGGGGCGGTGTCATCACTGTCGGACCACTGCTTCGCATTCTCTCCTCGAGTCTCCTCCTTCCTCAAGACGCTGCGACACTTGTCGGCCAAGGCGTACAGCTCACTGACGTCCTTGACTTTGCACATCGCCATCTCCTCCCTCATCCTGCGGTTCCGCACATTCTGATGAAATGCGCTGATCACCGCGGCAGGGTGGACGTCCGGGATGTTATAGTGCACACGGCTGAACCTCTGAATGAACTTGCGCAGGGACTCTCCTTCCTTCTGGGCGAGCAAGTGAAGGTCGCTCTCTTCGCCATGAGTTTTGTGGCCACCTGTGAAGGCGCCAACAAACTGATGGCACAGATCCTCCAATGAGGATTTGGTGCTGTCCGTCAAGTGCATGAGCCAAGATCGACATTGGGCTTGAGCACGGCGGGAAGTAGTTGGCGAGGATCTTGTCATCCCGTCCCCGCAGCCTGCACCGCGATGGTGTAGATGCCGAGGAACTCCGGACGGGTGCGTCCTGCCATCATACTTCTCCACGTCTGGTTTGAAGTTTTTACGGGCTGGGCCACCTTTGGACTTGCCGCAGCTCATGAGTGAACGCAGGGCAACCTACCGCGTACGGCAAGTTGCCTGGCCCCTCCGGCGCGTGCATGTCAACAGAAGGCCCAGCGCGCTTGTCGGATTGACGTCGCGCTTCGCTTCGGCGCTCGATGCGAGTTCGAGCGTCCTCTTGTTGTCCCTCACGGAGAACTTGGCGCTGATCGTGGCGAGCTCGCGGATCCGACGACGCCGTGGAGTCGCTGTCGAGGTGGATCCGGTGAGTCGGCGATCTTGGCCTTCTTGGCAGAGAGTGCACGGTGGTTGCACCTCCGACAGTCTCGTCGCCACCGGCTCGTGCCTTGTCGTCTCACCGTGGCAACGATGGCGTTGGTTGCCGCGGAGCGTCGCCGTTGGCAAAGCCGATGAGGCTCTGGATAGTGGCCCTCCACTCGTCGACCTTGTCGGCCGGTGGAGGGTAGTCGAGGAGCAGTTGAGCTCTCGCCAGAGCTTCTGCTGGAGTAGTAGGCGGCATTGGAGAACGGTGCGAGGAGCGGGACACGCTCGGACTTCTAACTACGTTAGAAGGAGCAGCGCCCCGTCTGGGCGACCGTATCTCACTAGTGCCAGCATGTTGGCGCGCATGCTGGTCTTGAGGGTCTCGATCCAACGAACGTATGGCGTTGTGAACGCCATGACATTGTTGGTCTCGCGTCTCGTGAGATGGATGCGGGGGATGCGCGAACGCCGAGGTTTGCGGTGCCTTGTCCTTGGACTTGGCAACGTCGCGAGCACCTTCGTCGGCGCCCGTTCCTACGCCACCGTCTGCACCGCCACCCGTTTGCTGCGGTGAGGGTGGGTACAACGCGGACGGCACTGCTGCCGCCGAAGCCTTCTTCTTCGGTGGCATGTTGAGGAAGATGTTGATGACGCCGCTCGCGTGAACGCCGGATCGGATTCACACGGCCTCGACGCCCCCTACAGCGCGCGCCGAAGATGTCGGGAGGCTGATCGTACCCACGGACACCTATGGGGCGGCGGAGCAGGCCCCTTTGTGGTTCGGAGGGGGCGGAGGTCGCATCAAGAGCGGATCGAGGCGATGCACACGGGCGGTTTACCCAGCTTGGAGCTCTCCGGAGAGATAAAACTCCTCGCTGCTTGTTTGATCTATTGTGTTCTTGCTAGGGAGCAATGCGAGCTACAAAACCTAAGCGTGAGTGTATCTAGTCTATGGCGGTTGAATGAACTGAACCTTGCGAAGACGCGAACCGAACCCCTCACGTTGCACTCGGGCCTCCTTTTATATTCTCAAGGGGTCTCCGGCGGTGGCAACATAGACGAGGGTACAAATGTAAAAACAGGAGTTGGTACACCTACTTGAACAAAGGTACGATTATGCAGTGCAAAATACCTAACTCGGCGGCAAGGGACAAAAGCAATAAATGCCCGTCGTTTGTCGCCCAAAGCAGTGTATGAGATCGTCAGTGCGCCTCCGCTCGCCACGATGGCGAAACTGTCAGCGCCGCCTTATCGCTGCTCTCCGCCGGCAACCTGACCCGCCGACACGCGCCCATGGAACGGTCCCATGGCGACACGTCGCTGGGTGAGCTGGAGCGGAGACAGAGAGAAGTTGCATGCCGCGGCAAGCGCCTTGACGCGGCCGAATCCTTGTCGCGCCCGGAGGCTTGCCGCGCCCCGGGCCTTCCCGACAAGCTCCTCTTGCCGGGGCCTTGTGTTCTGCGTGCCTGGAGTGACCTTCCCGACAAGCTCCTCTTGTCGGGACCTTGTCTGTGCCTAGAGGCCTTCCCGGCAAGCTCCTCTTGTCGGGGTCTTGCCTTCAGAATGGCTGTGGAAGGTCTTGGCGGACGCCCGGCGAGGCTTGCCGCGGGGACGCTGCGACTGCCCGTGCACAAGTTCGGGGTACTAAGGTACCCCTACTTTAGTACACCGACAGAACGTCAAACGGTTATGATTCTTTTTGCACTGTATTTCTGTACAAATTTTTTTATTTTTCCTAATTGTTGCAGAAGTTTTCAAGTATCATAAGTATGGTGAATGTTCAGATTATTACAGACTGTTCTGTTTTAGAAAGATTCTATTTTTGATGCATAGTTTGCATGTTTTGATGAAAATATAAATTTATATCAGTGGATTAAGCCATGAAAAAGTTATATTAAAGTAGGAACAATGCAAAAATAAAATATGAATTGGTTTTCAATAGTACTTAGAGTAGTGATTTGCTTTATTATACTAACGGATCTTACCGAGTTTTCTGTTGAAGTTTTGTGTGGATGAAGTGTTCGATGATCGAGAAGGTTTCGATATGAGAAGAAGGAAGAGAGGCAAGAGCTCAAGCTTGGGGATGCCCGAGGCACCCCAAGTAAATATTGAAGGATACTCAAGCGTCTAAGCTTGGGGATGCCCTGGAAGGCATCCCCTCTTTCTTCAACAAATATCGGTATGTTTTCGGATTCGTTTCGTTCATGCGATATGTGCAAATCTTGGAGCGTCTTTTGCTTAGTTTTTATTTTTCTTTTATGCACCATGCTGGTATGAGATGGTCCTTGGTTGATTTATAGAATGCTCTTTGCACTTCACTTATATCTTTTGAGTATGGCTTTATAGAATGCTTCATGTGCTTCACTTATATCATTTGAAGCTTGGATTGCCTGTTTCTCTTTACATAGACAACCGCCATTTGTAGAATGATCTTTTGCTTCACTTATATTTGTTAGAGCGTGGGCATATCTTTTGTAGAAAGAATTAAACTCTCGTGCTTCACTTATATCTATTTATAGAGATGACATGAACTGGTCATTCACATGGTTAGTCATAAAATCCTACATAAAACTTGTAGATCATTGAATATGATATGTTTGATTCCTTGCAATAGTTTTGCGATATAAAGATGGTGATATTAGAGTCATGCTAGTGGGTAGTTGTGGATTGTAGAAATACTAGTGTTGAAGTTTGTGATTCCCGTAGCATGCACGTATGGTGAACCGTTATGTGATGAAGTCGGACCATGATTTATTTATTGATTATCTTCCTTATGAGTGGCGGTCGGGAACGAGCGATGGTCTTTTCCTACCAATCTATCCCCCTAGGAGCATGCACGTAGTACTTTGTTTTGATGACTAATAGATTTTTGCAATAAGTATGTGAGTTCTTTATGACTAATGTTGAGTCCATGGATAATACGCACTCTCACCCTTCCACCATTGCTAGCCTCTCTAGTACCGCGCAACTTTCACCGGTACCATAAACCCACCATATACCTTCCTCAAAACAGCCACCATACCTACCTATCATGGCATTTCCATAGCCATTCCAAGATATATTGCCATGCAACTTCCATCATAATCATATATATGACTTGAGCATTCATTGTCATATTGCTTTGCATGATCGTAAGATAGCTAGCATGATGTTTTCAAGGCTTGTCCGTTTTTTGATGTCATTGCTATGCTAGATCATTGCACATCCTGCACACCGCGGAGGCATTCATATAGAGTCATATCTTTGTTCTAGATATCGAGTTGTAATATTGAGTTGTAAGTAAATAAAAGTGTGATGATCATCATTATTAGAGCATTGCCCCGGTGAGGAAAGGATGATCGAGACTATGATTCCCCCACAAGTCGGGATGAGACTCCGGACTTTATGAAAAATAAAAGAGGCCAAAGAAGCCCACCAAAAAAATACAAAAAATATAAAAAAAGAAGATAAAAAAATGAGAGAAAAAGAGAGAAGGGGCAATGTTACTATCCTTTTACCACACTTGTGCTTCAAAGTAGCACCATGTTATCACTTTCATATACTAGTGGGAATTTTCATTATAGAACTTGGCTTGTATACTCCGATGATGGGCTTCCTCAAACGCCCAAGGTCTTCATGTGCAAGCAAGTTGGATGCACACCCACTTAGTTTCCAGTTTGAGCTTTCATACACTTATAGCTCTTAGTGCATCCGTTCCATGGCAATCCCTACTCACTCACATTGATATCTATTAATGGGCATCTCCATAGCCTGTTGATACACCTAGTTGATGTGAGACTATCTTCTCCTTTTTGTCTTCTAAACACAACCTCCACCATCATATTCTATTCCACCTATAGTGCTATGTCCATGGCTCACGCTCATGTATTGCGTGAAAGTTGAAAAGGTTTGAGAACATCAAAAAAATGAAACAATTGCTTGGCTTGTCATCGTGGTTGTGCATGATTTGAATATTTTGTGTAGTGAAGATGGAGCATAGCTAGACTATATGATTTTGTAGG
This sequence comes from Aegilops bicornis, assembly GCA_021605145.1. Taxonomy (NCBI): domain Eukaryota; kingdom Viridiplantae; phylum Streptophyta; class Magnoliopsida; order Poales; family Poaceae; genus Aegilops; species Aegilops bicornis. The sequence goes on along the minus strand of CM038673.1, from coordinate 562,377,904 downwards.
GATAACTTTCTTCGGCCATGTTATTTTGAAAAGACATGATTGCTTTATTAGTAGGCTTGAAGTATTATTGTCTTAATGTCAAATGATAGACTATTGCTTTGAATCACTCGTGTCTTAATATTCATGCCATGATTAGACATATGGTCAAGATTATGCTAGGTAGCATTCCACATCAAAAATTATCTTTTTTATCACTTACCTACTCGAGGACGAGCAGGAATTAAGCTTGGGGATGCTGATACGTCTCCGTCGTATCTGTAATTTTTTATTGTTCCATGCCAATAATCTACAACTTTCATATACTTTTGGCAACTTTTTATACTATTTTTGGGACTAACATATTGATCTAGTGCCCAATGCCAGTTCCTGTTTGTTGCATGTTTTTTGTTTCGCAGAAAACCCATACCAAACGGAGCCCAAACGGAATAAAAACTGACGGAGATTTTTTTTGGAATATTTATGAATTTTGGGAAGTGGAATCATCGCGAGACGATACCCGAGGGGGGCACGAGGTAGGGGGGCGCGCCCCAAGGTGTCAGGCGCGCCCCTGACCCTCGTGGCCACCCCGTAAGGCGGTTGGTGCCCTTCTTTCGCCACAAGAAAGCTAATTTCCGGATAGAGGTCGTGTCCAAAATTCAGCCCGATCGGAGTTACGGATCTCCGGGAATTTAAGAAACGGTGAAGGGCCAGAAAACAGAACGCAGAAACAGAGAGAGACAGAGAGACAGATCCAATCTCGGAGGGGCTCTCGCCCCTCCCATGCCATGGAGGCCATGGACCTGAAGGGAAACCCTTCTCCCATCTAGGGGGGGAGGTCAAGGAAGAAGAATAAGAAGGGGGGCTCTCTCCCCCTCGCTTCCGGTGGCGCCGGAGTGCCACCGAGGGTAATCATCATCACCGCAATCTTCACCAACAACTTCACCGCCATCATCACCAACTCTTCCCCCCTCTATGAAGCGGTGTAACCACTCTCTTACCCGCTGTAATCTCTAGTTAAACATGGTGCTCAACGGTATATATTATTTCCCAATGATGTATGGCTATCCTATGATGTTTGAGTAGATCCGTTTTGTCCTATGGGTTATTTGATGATCAAGATTGGTTTGAGTTGCATGTTTTATTACTGGTGCTGTCCTATGGTGCTCTCTGTGTCGTGCAAGCGTGAGGGATTCCCGCTGTAGGGTTTGCAATATGTTCTTGATTTGCTTATGGTGGGTGGCGTGGTGTGAAGCTAATGCACCGAGTAAGTAGGTTGTTTGCGTATGGGATAAAGGGGTTTGATGCTTTAATGCTATGGTTGGGTTTTACCTTAATGAATCTTTAGTAGTTCTGCGGATCTTTGTCGGCATTCTCGGGAACGGGGTCCCCAGACTTGCTCGCACTGCGGCCTGTGGCGTGGCTCAAAGGAGGCCCAAAGACAGCCCATCTTCATCAACGCAAGCTCAAGACCCTCGCGAGGCCATGCCTCATGAGGCGTCTGACAAGGAGCTTCCTCGAGCCGCGACCTCGTCAGCTGGCTCATGAGGAGGCGGAGAGTTCAAGGCAGGGTACCTCGCGAGGTGCCCATGACGCAAGCCATGACGACCAAGGGCGCCAGTCGGGCGCCAGCCCGCGCAGTGTCCTCCCTTCCTCTTTGATGCAAAGGGAGAAAGCGCTGGCTCATGAGGGTGCGTCGGAATCTGCCTTCCGTCGCCTCGTTCTTCCCCGACCACCGCAACCATGTCTGACGCTCGTCGGGCCCGCGCCGAGCGCCGAGCCGCCCTCGCCTCCCATGTCGCCCAGACGGCTCCCGTCGGCGGGCGCCCTCGTCGTTCCCCGTCACCTGCCGTCAACGCCGCCACCGGCCGGTGGGGAACGAGCAAGCAGTATTGTCCCAGACCCGTCCATGAGGCAGACGGCCGCACCGCCACGCCTTTCGCCAGCTCACCCCCGCTGGTTCTTCGTCCACGCGCGCTTCGCTTGGAGGCCCGAAGCTGTGCTCATCGTGGCAACGAGCTCCTGCGCTACCGCCCATCGACGACGTCTGAAGAATGGCTCGACCGAAGTCGCTGAAGCTCGCTCAAGGCTGCAGAGGCGCCCCGCACCGTCTGGCGCACCACACCCGCCCGCCGCGATGAAGCTCCCTGGGGCGCCTCGGCCGCCTCCTCCTCCTCATGAAAGGCGCCCTAGCCCGGCGCGCGGCCCAAGCGGAACCCGCTCCGCCAGCGCCGGCCGCAAGAGCAGAGCTGTCAAGAAGTTCTCGCCCACGAGAAGCTGCCCGAAGCGCTCCCGCTCCGGACGTCGAGACCTGCGCTGCCTCCCAGCAGCGCAAGGAGACCCGCAAGACCAAGCTCTCCGTCGTCCGAGGCCACCCAGCGGCCACGGCGGGGCTGTCAGCGCCTTCACCTTCGAGCTGCCTTGATGTCGCGTGGCCCGCCAAGTTCAAGCCAGACCTGCCTCCTCGCTCTGACGGCCACACGGTGACCCTACGGAGTTCCTCCAACTCTCTGAGTTGGGCATCAAAACTGCCAACGGGACGAAAAGGTCATGGAGAACTGGTTTCCCATGGCGTTCAAGGACCAGCCCGCACTGGCTCCTGAATCTGTCCCGAGCACGATCTCTTCTGGGCGAGATGCGCACCCACTTCATCGCCAACTTCCAAGGTACTCGCGACCGGCCACCGCCATGAGCGACATGCGCCGAATCAGCGAGAGCCGGAAACCCCTGCAAAAGTACATCCAGCGCTTCAACAACGTGCGCCTCAAGATCCCTGTGGTAACGGAGGAGGCCATCATCTCTGCCTTCTCCGGCCAGGCGTCTTGTGACGTCAAGATGAAGGAGGAGGCTGGCGATGCATGAAGACCAATGCACCTCCTTGGAGCTGTTCAACTTGGCGACCAAGTGCGCCCGAGGCTGAGGAGGCGCCTCTCCTCCTCGAGCTGCCTGCCACGGATCCCGAAGAAAAGAAGTCCAAGGCCAAGGGCGTGAAGCGCAAGGGGCTGCCGTACTGCGGCCGAGCTGCATACACCAAGCGAGGCAGAGATCAGCCCGAATCCTCCAAGGCGATCGGTACTGCGTGTACCACGACCTCCACACCCACAACACCAATGAATACCAAGGGCTCCGGCCGTGCTGGCGAAGGGTCGGCAGACGCCTGAGCGCAGCGACTGGGCTACTGCCGAGGAGGAGGAAGGAATGCAGGGGCCTGGGAAGACCGCGGCCCGCGCCAAGGGTGGCGCGACCAACCTCGCGAGGACCGCTGGCAAGACCCGCCTCGCGAGGCTGGAGGATCAGCCTCGCGAGGATCGCCCTGAGGGAACGCAAGCCTCCCTCCGTTGCCGCCGCAGCCAAGGAGAAATGAGGACCGTCATCGGGGCCCGAGGGGGTGGGGCTTCCGGGGAACCGCGTGCGATCGCTTTGCATCTGGGCGGAGCTCAAGCCCCAGCCTCTCAGCGCATCTTCAAGCAGTTAAATCCATGAAGTGAATGCAGTCCTCCCCAAGCTCGAGGCCACGCGCCCTCTCAGGTGGTCGGCGTGCGCCATCAAGTTCAGCTCAGCGGATCAGCTCAAGTGCGCAGCCACAGCCGGAGTTCTCCCGATGCTTTGTTCCCCAATCATCAGCAACGTGCTAGTCACCAAGACCCTCATCGACGGCGGGGCTGGGCTCAACGCCCTGTCCGTGGAAACATTCAACAATCTTCAAGTGCCTTACAGTCAGCTTCACCCAACCAAGCCCTTCTCCGGAGTCACCGACGGCTCCACGGTCCCGATCGGGCAGGTCTGCCTTCCTGTCACCTTCGGGGCTCGCGACAACTACCACACCGAGCTCATCGACTTCGACGTCGCCCACATTCGCCTGCCGTACAACGCCATCCTCGGGTACGCGGCGCTGGCCAAGTTCATGGCCGTAACCCACCACGGCTACAACGTCCTCAAGATGCCGAAGTGGCGGGGTCATCCACGGTGCCACTGTGAAGAGAGAGACGATGTGCTCCCCCTGGAGCGAGCCTTTCAGGCCGCATCACTAGAAGACCAGCACCGCAGCAGCAGGAGGTCTCGAGGCCGCACTCCAAGAAGAAGAAGACATCGACCGGCCCGGCTCCTCAAGAGGCAGGCCCCTCAGGCCAGCTACCGCCTGGGAGCCTCCTTCCATCGCATAGGGAAACTTCGCCGGCGCCCTCCTCGAGCCGGGCTCGGGGCTCTCCCACGGAGGGCCGCCGACCTCGCCAAGGTCACGAGGAGGCGCTTGGGCACCACGTGGGCGTGCTTGAAGCACGTTTCCCTCAAGAAGGAGCAAGGCAAGGAGGGCCAAACCCTCGGGAGTTCGTCGGCAAAGCCATTCAGGAGTTCTGAGAGTCAAGGGTCATGAGAGGCAGCCGCCTGCCAGCTGTGGCCCCCCATCCAGGCGAGGATGGTGGGCTGCAGTTAACATCGACATACCAGGCTCAACCAGGCAGCGTCTCAAGCGCCTCGGCCCCCGCGAGTGGGACGTTGCGAGGGTCCGCCCCACAGCTACGTGCGCATGCCTTACGGCCTGCCAAACGCGGCTGCTGCGCACCAACGTCTCATGAGGGCCATCCTGGAGGCTCAAGAGGTCAGGCACGCCGCAGCCCTGGCGAAGATGGAGATGGCCCGCGAGGAGCCGCCAGCGCCTCCGGATCCTCCCGAGGCCCCCGGGCACAGGGGATCGTGAGAATCGGGCTCCCTCAAGCCCACCGAGTCTGCTACACCAACACCCCTTCACCCCAACATCACCAGTGACATCTTTAAAGTTTCGCTTCCGGGAGCGCCTCGAGCCGCATTATTCCCGGGCCGCGTGGGTCCGTCCCTGCGGCATGTATCCCTTTTATTTCATGTCATTAGCCTATCCTGTTGGGGGCGCCCCTCGGGCTGCATCATCCCCAAGCCGCTCGGGCCTGTCCCAGCGGCATGTATCCTTCTTGCGTTTTTCTTAGGACTATGCTTTCGCTCTACCATGCCTGTTATTTGGTGCCTTTTCCTGGGTGACGGAATCTTGCGCGTTAAAGGGGGGGTGCCTGAGCATCACGACTCAGTGCTCCTACCGGCTCTCCGGCCCTCACCCTCTGGTCTTGTCCATGGCATCGCGACCTGGCTTGCTAGCGACGGCTGAGACCAGCCCGAGAGCTGGGACCCGAGGACGTAGAGTTTCGTCATCCAACCCAGCTTGCGCGTTAAAGGGGTGCACGAGCATCGCGACTCGGGGCTCCTACCGGTTCTCCGGCCCTCACCCTCTGGTCTTGTCCATGGCATCGCGACTGGCTTGCCAACACGGGCTGAGACCAGCCGAGAGCCGGGACCCGAGGATGTAGAGTTGCTACTTCTAACCCAGCTTAGCGTTAAAGGGGAGGTGCACAGGCATCACGACTCAAGGCTCCTACCGGCTCTCCGGCCCTCACCCTCTGGTCTTGTCCATGGCATCGCGACCTGGCTTGCCAGCGACGGCTGAGACCAGCCCGAGAGCCGGGACCCGAAGACGTAGAGCACCGGCATCTGGCCAAATTTGCAGGAACACACTCGAAGATAAGGCCTAGAGCCAGGCGCAACCCGCCTTGAGGTAGGGTCCCGTGAGCCCCGCGCTGGCTCACGGGTACCCCAACACACCTCGCGAGGCCTCACGCGCCTCTCCCAAGTAACTAACGGCAGAACTAACGATCGCCACGGCGAGCCCTCGTTCCTTTTGTGATGAACCTGCAGGGTTCCTCCAAGGAGCATGCAACGACCTCACCATGCAATCTCTCGCCGGCCAAGGCACGGACCTAGCGCCGCACCAGGAAGCATTGTCCTGACCCTCGAGATAAGTCACCCTCCGGACACACTACTTATCGCAACACCATCCCCCACACTCAATGCAACCCTGTGTTAGCAACGTCGCTCTCCTTTCTCAACGAATGATGGCTGCTTGAGCGCCAAAGGGGACCCCCTGAGCATCGCGACTCAGGGGCTCTTACCGGACCTCGGGCCGCTCACCTCCTGGCCTTGACCACGGCATCGCGACCTGGCATACCAGCGATGGCTGAAGCCGCCTTGGGACTGGGACCTGTCGGCGCAGAGCATCAGGCCTTCGTGAGGACTGAAAGGAGAAAACTAAGCTAGAACGGAATGAGCATCTCCCATTGCTTCATAAAAAGGATTATATTGACAAACGGAGCTACAATCGTCTTACAAGCCCCCGTGGGGTATATTCTTGGCCCCTCGCAGGAACAAAAGGCGCGCATCCTAAGGAGTCCTAACTACAGGGGGCATCGCGGCGGATGCCATCATCAACAGTGGGCCGCCCAGTCCGGCGCCAACCCCATCTAGATCAGGGGCGGCGACGACCTGACGAGCCTGCCCTGCTCCAGGAACGGCGCAGGCTCGGGGGCTCGTAGCTGTCGTCGCTCGTCTCCGGCGTCGCGAAGAGCTCGGCGGAGTCGCTGGATCCTCCGGCGCCTTCGTCGCCTGAGGAGCGGCCAAGGGGGCGATCGGCCGGCCTCTGTCTCGCCGCAGCACGATCCCGACCACCTCTCCCGACGACCCTCCGTATCGAAGACCTTGAAGGACACCACCGAAGCACCATCGTACTCCAGGTGGATCGTGAGGGCGCCCCTCGTCCTGCAGACCCGGGCGACCTCGCCCCAGCCTCGAGTCATGAATACCTCGTCGGGCAACTATCACAACTCGCCCTGGTCATGAGGGTGCCGTGCAGCCAGTGTTGCAGCCAGAGTCCTGTGGGGTTCCCCCTGCCGGACGACGGAGGCGAAGAAAGAGGGAAGACGAATCCAAGATTTAGAAGGCGTGGCGGCGTGAAGCACGAACTACTGGCAGGAGCCCTCGGCGTGGACTCCAGGGGGGAAGACGCACACCTTCATGACCCGCCGGCGTCGTCGACGGCGCCGCTCGTGGTGCCCAGCGTCGCCTCCTTCAGAGCCACCAATGTGCGCGTACAAGGGAAGAGGGAACCCTGGTGGCGGCCGCTCGCACCAGGGCCTGGGCGCCTCCTGGCGAGCGCCCTCGCCCTGACACCAGAGGGAAAGCCGCTTCTTTGGGGGGAGCGGGTCAGGATCCTCTTGAGGAGCCTTTCCCTTCTCTTCCGTGGAGAACCGGCGGATCGGAGCCATGGCAACCAGATGAAGCGAGGAGGAGGAGAAGCAGAAGGATAGACTGGAAGGGATCGCGCCGTTCCGTACTTATAGCCGGCGAAGGCCAACCGTCGGCCTCCACGATCACCGGTAATCATGACCGTCTCTGCATGCAGGGACTAGCCGAATCCGGGTGGTTACCGGCCAAGGCGTCGTGGGGAAGCAGGGCCGCACGCGTCCGATCAACCGCCACGCGGTGCCCAAGGCCGCAGGCTGTTAGGGCTTGCGATGCTTCGCACTTGCCCTTTCGCCTCTCTGCTCGGCCAAGTTCGGGCGCGCCGTGGGCCCGGGGGCTACTGTCGGCGTTCTGGGAACGGGGGTCCCCAGACTTGCCTGTCTGCGGCCTGCGGCGTGGCTCAAAGGAGGCCCAGCACAGCCCATCTTCATCAACGCAAGCTCAAGACCCTCGCGAGGGGCCAAGCCTCGCGGGGCGGACGACAAGGAGCTTCCTCAGGCACGGCCTCGTCAGGCTGGCTCATGAGGAGGCGGAGAGTTCAAGGCAGGGTACCTCGCGAGGTGCCCACGACGCATAAGCCATGGCGACCAAGGGCGCCCGATCAGGCGCCAGCCCTTGATGTCCTCCCTTCCTCTTTGGTGCAAAGGGAGCAAGCGCGGCGAGTATCAAGCAAAGGCATCCATTTCGGTGCAACAAGAACAAGACCAGCCCAACGGCTGGAAGGGAGTCATCTTGGAGCCCAAGCAGGCGTCATCACCAGAGCCTTTGGCAGGCGAGGACCAACTTTAGTCAGGATAAGTGTACCCGCTGTTCCCTTCAAAATGGCCAATTGTTGGCGCCCTTCCCGCTCAATATTTGGGAAGAGGCCCAAGGCCTTCGCCTATAAATAGGACTAGCCGCCCAAAGAGTAGGGGGGATCGAGAATCAGGGAGGATCATCGACCAAGAAGGCCGGATCCTGATCAAGACACCAGTAGCTAGAGCGACTGAACCCCTCTTAGCAGTTCATCGCACCCACCAAGAACAGACCCTCGCGAGGCTGTTCTTCCTTGTATTGTTCCTCATCAGCCCAAGAGGCAATCCATCACACCACACACTGGAGTAGGGTATTACACCACAATGGTGGCCTGAACTAGTATAAATCTTGTGTCTCTTGCGCTGTTCTCTTTAGTAGTTTAGGTCCCAGCGGTTCGGCGAGGTACGATACGATAGAGGGCTGAATCTCCGCGCGCACCCCAGTGTTCGAACCTCAAGGGTCTGCCGGAACCCGAAATCCGACAGATGCTTGCTAGATTTCCAATCATGAGTGCATATGATCCAAGTAGAGAAAGTATGTTAGCTTATGCCTCTCCCTCAAATAAAATATCAATAATGATTACCGGTCTAGTTATCGATTGCCTATGGACAAATAACTTTCTCGTGACAACAAGCTCTTTACTAAAACTAAATTAGTTGTGTCTTTATCTAAACAGCCCCTAGCTTTTATTTACGTGCTCTTTACTTTCTTGCAAGCCTATCCAAAAACACCTACAAAGTACTTCTAGTTTCATACTTGTTGTAGGTAAAGCGAACGTCAAGCGTGCATAGAGTTGTATCGGTGGTCGATAGAACTTGAGGGAATATTTGTTCTACCTTGAGCTCTTCGTTGGGTTCGACACTCTTACTTATCGAAAACTGTTGCGATCCCCTATACTTGTGGGTTATCAGTGTCCAATTATTTTCATTTGTCAACATATTATTCAATAGAATTTCAGCTTCATCCGGTGTTCTTTCCCTGAAAACAGAACCAGCACAACTATCCAGGTAATCTCTGGAAGCATTGGTTAGTCCATTATAAAAGATATCAAGTATTTCATTTTTCTTGAGAGGATGATCAGGCAAAGCATTAAGTAACTTGAGAAGCCTCCCCCAAGCTTGTGGGGACTCTCTTCTTCAATTTGCACAAAATTATATATATCCCTTAAAGCAGCTTATTTCTTATGAGCATGAGCAGGGAAATATTTAGCAGAGAAGTAATAGATCATATCACAGGGACTACGCTTTTAACCGGGATCAAGAGAATTAAACCATATCTTAGCATCACCCTTTAATGAGAACGGAAATATTTTAAGGATATAGAAGTAGCGAGATCTCTCATCATTAGTGAACAGGGAGGCTATATCATTTAATTTAGTAAGATGTGCCACAACAGTTTCAGATTCATAGCCATGAAAGGGATCAGATTCAACCAAAGTAATTACATCAGGATCAACAGAGAATTCATAATCCTTATCGGTAACACAGATAGGCGAAGTAGCAAAAGTAGGGTTAGGTTTCATTTGTAGCATTAAGAGATTGCTGATTCTATTTAGCTAATAACCTCTCGAGTTCATATCTATCTTTGCAAGCTAAAATAGCTAAAGTAGCTTCTTTATAAAAAACATAACCCTCAGGAATAACAAGCGATTCTTCATCATCACTTCCATCAATATAATCAGTTTCCATAATTTCTTTCTCTCTAACCCTAGCAATTTGTTCATCAATAAATTCACCAAGTGGCACAGTAGTATCAAGCATAGAAGTAGTTTCATCATAAGTATTATGCATAGCAAAAGTGGCATCATCAATAACATGCGACATATCAGAACGAATAGCAGAAGCAAGTTTAGGTGTCGCAAGCTTACTCAAAACAGAAGGTGAATCAAGTGCAGAGCTAGATGGCAGTTCCTTACCTCCCCTCGTAGTTAAGGGATAAATTGTTGTCTTAGCGTCTTTCAAGTTCTTCATAGTGACCAGCAGATATAAATCCCAAGTGACTCAAAGAATAGAGCTATGCTCCCCGGCAACGGCGCCAAAAGATAGTCTTGACAACCCACAAGTATAGGGTATCGCAACAGTTTTCGAGGGTAGTTTATTCAACCCAAATTTATTGATTCAACACAAGGGGAGCCAAAGAATATTCTCAAGTATTAGCAGCTGAGTTGTCAATTCAACCACACCTGGATAACTTAGTATCTGCAGCAAAGTATTTAGTAGCAAAGTAATATGATAGTAGTGGTAACGTAACAAAAGTAACGGAAGCAAAAGTGATATTTTTGGTGTTTTGTAGTGATTGTAACAGTAGCAACGGAAAAGTAAATAAGCGAAGAACAATATGCGAAAAGCTCGTAGGCATTGGATCGGTGATGGCGAATTATGCCGGATGCGGTTCATCATGTAACAATCATAACATAGGGTGACACAGAACTAGCTCCAATTCATCAATGTAATGTAGGCATGTATTCGAATATAGTCATACATGCTTATGGAAAAGAACTTGCATGACATCTTTTGTCCTACCCTCCCGTGGCAGCGAGGTCCTAATGGAAACTAAGGGATATTAAGGCATCCTTTTAATACAGTGCGGAACAAAGCATTAGCACATAGTGAATACATGAACTCCTCAAACTATGGTCATCACCGGGAGTGGTCCCGATTATTGTCACTTCGGGGTTGCCGGATCATAACACATAGTAGGTGACTATACACTTGCAAGATAGGATCAAGAACTCACATATATTCATGAAAACATAATAGGTTCAGATATGGAATCATGGCACTCGGGCCCTAGTGACAAGCATTAAGCATAGAAAATTCATAGCAACATCAATCTCAGAACATAGTGGATACTAGGGATCAAACCCTAACAAAACTAACTCGATTACATGATAGATCTCATCCAACCCATCACCGTCCAGCAAGCCTCACGATGGAATTACTCACGCCTGGCGGTGAGCATCATGAAATTGGTGATGGAGGATGGTTGATGATGACGATGGCGACGAATCCCCTCTCTGGAGCCCCGAACGGACTCCAGATCAGCCCTCCTGAGAGGTTTTAGGGCTTGGCGGCGGCTCCGTATCGTAAAACGCGATGAATCCTTCTCTCTGGTTTTTTCTCCCCGAAAGCAAATATATAGAGTTGGAGTTGAGGTCGCAGGAGCTCCAGGGGCCCTGAAGTAGAGGCGCGCCCTAGAGGCGGCGCCCCCACCCTCGTGGCTAGGGTGTGGGCCCCCTGGTCTTCATCTTTTGCAAGGATTTTTAATTATTTCCAAATAGACGTTCTGTGAAGTTTCAGGTCATTCCAAGAACTTTTGTTTCTTCACATAAATAACACCATGGAAAGTGTTGAAAACAACGTCAGTCCGGGTTAGTTCCATTCAAATCATGCAAGTTAGAGTTCAAAACAAGGGCAATAGTGTTTGGAAAAGTAGATACGACGGAGACGTATCAGAGATCACCGTTGGCAAGGACCTTGATGGAAGAGAGGCTCTATTTTCTATGGAAAACTGTGTCTACATGGCGAGCCCTAGGACTTTGGGAGAAAACTCCCCTAATTGTCAAAGATACAGCCTGCAGCCAAAAGATGGTGAGAATGACAAAGGCATCCGGATTAACTTTGATCCTTGGATGTCTCAATTACGACAGGCAGTGATCTGGTTCAAGCCTTCAAGTCGATAGGTAATTGGGCTGTTGTGTCGAAAGGGTGGAGTACTGGTGTCTCCGGATCATTGGTCGCTGAAGCGGGGCTGCAAATTATGATGGTGTTGGATCATCTCTTGGAATGACTTTGTTGTCTTTGCTGCTTGTTCTGGATGGGTAGTTCTTTCTTTTTTTATTTATATTCCTTGTCATTTGGTCATTCTCGTCTATGTTACTCTTACTATGTAATAGTTGCCTCTGTTTAGAATGTCATTCTCATCTGGATCAGGAGAGTCTGAGCGCTGCAGATGGGTGTGTTTTGGTGGTGTAGCAAGACTTCTTATGAACTATCATGTCTTGATGTTTATGTCAGTAGTAGTCACAAGTCAGTGTTTGAATGTTGTATATATCATTGTTTCGAACTGTTTATTGTCTCGAACTACTGGTGGGCTAAACGAGGGCATCACCATTCTCCAGTGTTCAGAGTGTATCTCCTTTTTTTAAGTTATATAATTTGAGCTCAATGTCTTATCGATTATGTACACTTGTTTGGGCCAGTGAGGTGTCGTTGAATATGGGCCGAGTAGTAACGCAAGGCCAAACAGGTCAATTATGACTCTCAGGCCGGGCTCTCAAAAGATCCTCAAAGAAAAAGGCCGGGCTCTCCAAAAAAGAAAGAATAAGGACTCTTAGGCCGACATGTGGGCGCCACCGGTGTTTTCGCGCGCTTGTGCGCCGACAACATATTGGCACGTGTTTGAAATTCAAGCTACCTTTTCATCCCCAATCTCCCGCCCCTCTCCCACCTCCGGAATCTCGATTCCTACTCCAGTTCCCCCAAATCCCCCTCATGTACTCCCTGTACTCAAGCTCACTATCATGTCGCCGGTCAACGCGGATCTCCGAACCGGAGATCCTGAGGTTCGTCCTGCCTTCGGTAGCTGCGCGCTATCGCTCAACAGTGGCATGGCGGCGCTTGACGACTAGTTTGCCGACAAAGTGATGATGGTAACCATCAATGGCGACCGGCCTCCCGTCTCACCGGACGACCTTTTCAAAGCTCTTGGCATTGTGCACGGCATCCAAATAAGTGACTTGCTCGTCGAAGTCTATCTGCCACCGGCTGATTTCTTCGTCAGGTTCCAGATAACTTTCGGCTGCAGTCATGTGTTCGAATCTTCCCGGCCTTTGTTCTGCGATGGCGCGCTGGTGAGCTTTGATCAGTGGCACCCAGGATGGGGCTCGGTGCCCTCTGAGCTTGAGTTTTTAACAAAGCTTACCTTCCATGGCATGCCTCGACGTGCTTGGAACAGCGAGTCCATGAATGAGCTTATCAACGACCTTGGAGGTGAGCTCGTAAGTATTTTGTTCCTCCGAGCTGGGCTCGATGGTTATGGCATGGATGAAGAAGCCGTCCACCATACCGAAGGTGATTGGTGTTGAGATACGGTGTAGGAACCGGGGTTGTACTATTCATCGCCACCAAGGCCGCCGCAGACCACGTTAGGGATGTACCTGTATCGAGTGTTCGTGCATGTCGAAGAAGTGGTCAATCCATCAATCGAAGTCCTGCCGCCGCCGCTGGTGCCAGGGTCCGTCGACGACGTCTATTACAGGAGTCAACATCAGACTTTCCCCGTGTTGCTCGGAATGATGGATGTCACAGGGCCTACTCCATCGCGCGGTGGAGGCCACTGCTTCTTTGGGAGCAGAGGCAGGGCTGGCTGCCTGGATGTGCTCTAATTTGAGGTAACAACTGAATCTTGTCAGATACTAGTTAAATCCGAGCTATGGGTGTGAAGCACTGATGTGCCAGTACATTTGATTGTGACCTGTTATAATTTTGTACCCGAACTTTTTTAAAAAGGGTTGTACGTCAACTTAATGTGCTAGCAGAACTTATTGTGTTGTCTATCTGTTTTCTTTGCACAGCATTCAAGATATTTCCCTGTCATTGATAAAGACGATGAACCTTTATGTACGAGTTCGTTGGTTTCAACATAGCCCTACCCGTAGCGATCCACTGCTTCCATCCTGATTGTGCCCCCTGCGTGAAATTTTTGTATGCAAGTTCAGTGTGCTATGATGTTCTATATGATTGTGTCAACTATATAAGTTTTCTTGAGCATCAGCAATGCATATGGCTGAAAAATGTATTTACGACCATCGACCGATGGGTCACACACACACACACACACACACACACACACACACACACACACACACACACACACATACATACACAAGACAAGTGGGACCCGTTGAATTATTTCTTTGCTCGTGACAACTTTTAATTAGGTTCCACTATAATCTAACTTTTTTCTTAAGTTATTAATTGAGCTCAATGACTTCAAAAAGTTGTATAGAAGCCTTGTTTGGGCCTTTCCGGCGCCGCTGAATGTGGGCTGAGTAGCCATGTTAGGTTGTACTGTACTACACAGGCCTTTTTTTCAACATCAGCAATGCAAGCGGGCGACAGGTTGTACACAATATCCGGGTCAACTTGTTATTCTCCGCCCAGCTGGGCTGCAAACTTTCCTAGGAGGTATGCATTAGGCTTAACAAGAAAATGGACTTTAAGAAATAATAAATGGGATGTAATTATAATAACTGGGCAGTAACTATAAAAAATGCACCAAACGCGTAATTAGTTTAAAAATATATTTTTTTGGAATTTGAAATTTTTAATTTCATTACTTGTTGTGCGCGCAATATTTCATTGGATTTTAACGTAATACAACTTTATTTTGAAATTATATTTAACCTGACTAGAAATTTCGGATAAAAATTTTTGGATACCATAAAAATGTGGGAATTTTTTTTTAATTCTGTTTTGAGCGGTTTGTTGAAATTATTAATCATTGTCCTAGCTAGAAAATGGGTTGTACTTTTAACAAACTGTAAATGGGTTGTAGTAAATTCCATTAGAATTAAAAAAATGGGATGTACATTCTTACAAATCGCAAATGGGCTATATGTTCTCTCCCACACACTTGTGGGCCTTCTAAGTTGACGCGTACGCAAGGCTTTGTCAACAACGCATGGTTCTCGCAGCTGTGGCCGTTGGATGTCCATCCAACGGATTTCGTGCTTCTTCTTCAATCTCGGATATTCTTGCTTCAGCCGCCCAAAAAATGATTCCTCCCTCTGACATCTGGGGCGCACTGTTTCGGAGGCTGACCTGTGGGCCTACTAAGTTGACGCGTAACAAGGGCTTTGTCAACTTAGTAAATATAAACGATTCTAGCTGCAGTGACCGTACGATGTCCATCCAACGGTCGTAGTGCTTCTTCAACCTCTGGTCTTCTTGCTCCAGCCACCCAAAGCAGCGCCAGTCGTGTTGCGTGCTCCTCCCTCCCGTGGCCGGCTGTGATGCCGCGGAGGCCTCACCGCCCCCTACTATTCCAACTACTGGCCAGGCCCCGCGGCGACGGCAGCCTCACACCGCAGCCGAACCAGTGAACCCTCGTACTCCTCTCCGCGCGGGCTTCCACTGCCGCGTCTTCCCCGGCTCCGCGTCGTCCCCTTCCTAGGCCTCGCTGTTGTCCACCTCCCTGGTGCTCTCGGCGCGGCGTGGTCAACGTGGTCAAGGAATGGCTTCGATCGGATGTGACTGTACGTGGAGAGGCTGACAGCTGGGTCCATGACGGCAGCAAGGAAGTGCCTCCTTATTATGCAGAAAATAATGATTCCTCCACCTGACAGCTGGGACCCACCGGACCAGCCACCGTATTTTGCAGAAAAAATGTTTCCCCCTGACTGCTGGGACCCATCAGACGGGCTACCGTATTGCGCGAAAAAAACGTTCCCCCCGCTATCAGCTCGGACCCACCCGAAGTGCTTCTTTATTACGCACAAAAAAAATGAATACTCCCCTACTGGTTGGGACCCACCTTGGTGGGAGGCTGACTAATGGGCCTACTAAGTTGACGGGGACGGAGTGCTTTGTCAACTTTGTCAATATTAACGATTCTAGCTCCAGTGGCCGTACGATGTCCATCCAACGGTCGTAGTGCTTCTTCAGGGTCTGGTCTTCTTGCTCCAGCCGCCCAAATTAGCGCCGGTCGTGCCGCATGCTCCTGCCTCCCGTGGCCGGCTGTGGTGCCGCGGAGGCCTCACCGCCCCATACTATTCCCACCGCTGGCCATGCCATCCCTCTACTCACCCACACCCCCTGTTATTCTGCGGCGACGGCAGCCTCACACCGCAGCGAACCAGTGAACCCTTGTACTCCTCTACGCGCGGGCATCCACTGCCGCGTCTTCCCCGGCTCCGCGTCGTCCCCTTCCTAGGCCTCGCGGTCGTCCACCGCCCTGGTGCTCACGGCCCGGCGTGGTCAACGTGGTCACGGAACGGCTTCCATCGGACGTGGACTATACGTGAAGAGGCTGACAGCTGGCTCCACAGTCGCAGCAAGGAAGTGCCTCCTTATTACGTGCAAAATAATTATTCCTCGACCTGACAGCGGGGACCCACCGGACGGGCCACCGTATTTCACTGAAAAACGTTACCGCCGCTGACAGCTCGGACCCACCAGCTATATCTTCGCACGCAAGGAAGTGCCTCCTTATTACGTACAAAAAAAATGAATACTCCCCCTGTTAGCTGGGACCCAGTATAGTGGCAGGCTGACTTGTCGGCCTGCTAAGTTGACGGGGACGGAGGGCTTTGCCAACTTAGTCAATATGCAAGATTCTAGATCCAGTGACCGTACGATGTCCATCCAACGGCCGTAGTGCTTCTTTAACCTCTGGTCTTCTTGCTCCAGCCGCCCAAACCAGCACCAGTCGTGCCTCGTGCTCCTGCCTCCTGTGGCCGACTGCAATGCGGTGGAGGCCTCACCGCCCCCTACTACTCCCACCGCTGGCCAGGCCATCCCTCTACTCACCCACACCCCCTGTTATTCTGCGGTGACGGCAGCCTCACACCGCAGTGAATTAGTGAACCCTCATACTCCTCTACGTGTGGGCATCCACTGCCGCATCTTCCCCGGCTCCGTGTCGTCCCCTTCCTTGGGCTCGCCGTCATCCACCGCCCTAGTGCTCTCGGCACAGCGTGGTCAACGTGGTCAAGGAACGACTTCCATTGGACATGGACTGTACATGGAGAGGCTGACAGCTGGGTCCATGGCCGCAGCAAGGAAGTGCCTCCTTATTACGCGCAAAATAATTATTCCTCCACCTGACAGCGGGGACCCACCGGACGGGCTACCGTTTTTCGCAAAAAACATTTCCCCCTGACTGCTGGGACCCACCAGCTACATCTTCACACGCAAGGAAGTGCGTCCGGGCAAAAAAAATAAACGATTCGCCTCCCTGACTGCTGGGACCCACCAGCTACATCTTCGCACGCAAGGAAGTGCCTGACAGTTGGGACCCACTTGGTCGAGCGTCGTAGCATTGTCATTACGGTCGCGAGCGAGTGCGTACATACTGCGTCGATGTAGAGGCGCCGCGTAGCATGTACGCGTCGTACATCGGCGGTCTGCAAGAAAGAAAATCTGACCGCGTAGGTACATACTGGCGGTCTCGACGCCTACCAGCGCGCTCGTCTGGCGGGGCTCGTGTACATGGCTGGGTCGGAACGGAGAAACAGCGTCGTCGTCGTGTTCATGGGGGGCCAACTGGCTGGGTCGGAACGTAATGCGTCGTCGTATTCATCGGGAGGGCTTGGATGGAACAGCCGATGGAAACGAGGCCTAGCGTACCGCAGAACGGAGGAAACGGCCTTGTGTTCGACCGGCCACGCTCAAGCAGGATCCTGTTCATCGGGAGGGGTGCTGCACCACAAAAGCGGAGAAAGCGGACCTCCTACGGTCGAAAGCAGGGGTCCTGTTGATTGGGAGGGTGTGGCGTGCCGCCAAAGCGGAGGAAGCGGACTTGTGTTGGGCCGCCACGGTCAAAAGCAGGGTCCTGTTCGCCGGGAGGGTGTGGCGTACCGCAAAACGGGACTCCACAGGATACTGTTCATCTCCACCTTCGACCCCCTCCAGCCTCCACGGGCTACTGTTCATCCACCATCGACCTCCTCCAGCCTCCACCTGCGACTGTTCATCCACGGGCTCCTGTTCATCCAGCCTCCACTGCGCGCTACTCCATCGGCTACTGTTCAACCAGCCCTATCCATGGCCTCTTGTTCAACCACCCCTCCACGGGCTAATGTTCATCCAGCCCTCCACCGTCTACTGATCATCCAGCCCTCCACGGGGTGGTCCTGTTCATCCAGCCCTCCACCGTCTACTGTTCATCCAGCCCTCCACGGGGTGGTCCTGTTCATCCAGCCCTCCACGGGGTCTTGTTCATCCATCCCCAACCGGCTCGATCGATCGGGGTCTTGTTCATCCAGAGGCAACACCACGGGGTCCTGTTCATCCACCCCCACCGGGACCTGTTCATCAAACCCTCAAAGAATGCTCCTTTGTTCATCTAGAGGCAGCATCGACCGGCTTCAGTTAGCAGCCGTAGCGAAGGAATCGCTCGATCGGGTTCTGTTAACAGCCATCGATCGATGTCGGAGTAATGGACTACGGGTAGGCAGACCCGAGCCCCTGAACCTTTCAAAACATCGGGGCAGACTGCGCCCCTCAAGACCCCAAGACAAAGAGCCGCCTTCAGAGAGTCGGCAACAGAGTCGCCGACTACCCCTCTGGGCCGAGTCGAGGCGGCCTTAAGATAAGCCGACTTTAAAGGCGGCGACTTGAGACAAGCCGACTCCAAGCTAGCGACCTCCGGCGAGGCCGGCTACGAGGGAGTTGGCCCGCGACCTCCACCACCTCACGCTGGCGACTATGAGGTAAAAGCCGCCTCATGACCCATTCCCTTGATCCATAAAGGCGAGTATGGCTAAAAGCGCCCGTGTCGGCGGAGATCTCCGTCCGTGCGCAACACCTTTGTTGCCATGCCGGCCACGACATTTATCGACAATGGGCGATTCACATGCCCACGATGGCTTTGTCTGTCTGACCGAAGGCGGCGGGACCGGCTTTGTCGGCGGGAGTACCGAAAACGGCGAGCACCCCAAAGGCGGACCCGATGGAGTCGGCCTCCGGAGTCGGCCGGCCCCTCGCGGGATCCACGCGCCATTAACCGGAACAAGATAGGGAATGGCAGCAGTGATACGCCCGCCAGCGGCAAAGATTGTTGCCATAACCCCATGACCAAGCTTCAGCGTCATTAGAAGCCGGCTCTGATGTCTGCGGCCGGCAAGACCCACCAGCGGCGGACAAGGGATGTCGGCCCCATCTTTGCAGCCGTCGGCCAGAACCCACTAGTTGGCGGGCCCGAGGAGTCGGCGGAGAAAGACGGCGACTTAGAGGCGGCGGCTTGGACCCACACCAGCCGGATTACCGTTGTACCCCGAAGTAGGCCTATATAAACCCCGGGGCACCCATGCAAAGGGTTGGAAGCTAGTAGTTTTAGACACACACATAGAGGAGAGAAAGAGCAAGGCGTGCCCTTCTCCTTCCTCACACCGAACAACTCAAGGAGCCTCTTGTACCCACTTTACCATAGTGATCATGCGGAGACCCTTGAGCAGCGATGGGGTGTTATCTCCTCGGAGAGCCACAGGCTGGGTAAGATTAGCCGGCGTGCATGTCTTCGCCTCATCCGTTTCCGAGCACCGGAAGCGTTCTACTCGCCCATCCATGATAAGCCATCCTTTGGCATATGTCGCACCAACCCCGACATTTGGCGCCCACCGTGGGGCACTGGTGCACCGTCGTCAGGAGACACGCTGCTGGGCGGGAACCCTCTTCCTCCACTGGCGAGCGCAGCCAGCCCGGCATGCCAGATGGAGTTTGCGCCGACGCGCTGCACGGCGCCGAGGTTGCCTGCGCGGCAAGTTGCCTCGCCAAACTTGTCGGCGAGGTTCGCCTCTCCGACGAGCCTGCAGCAGCGGCTTCGACCGCCTTCTTGGTGCTCGCCTTCTCTCGACGGGCGGCCGCCTCCTCGTCGCGCTTCTCCTGCGCATTCCGCTCCGTTGCCTCCCAGAGGGCGGCCGCAGGGTCAACCCGCCGACTGCTGGCGGACGTCAACGCCGACCCCATGACGGAGGCAGCTGCGACCCTCTCCAAAGTGAGGGAGCCACGATGAAAAAAGGACATGAGAAGACTCGGGGAAGACGGACCAGAAGAAAACAAGACAGAATAAAAAGATACTTACGCGGAGACCAGCGGTGGTTTCTTCACCTCCTTGCGGAAGCGGTTAGCCTTCGCGACCGCTTCTTCGCGCTGAGTCGCGGCGGCCGCTCCCCTGAATTTCTTGGCCTGGCCGCTTGGCTGACTCGGCCCGGCCCGGCGCTTCTTCGCGCCGCCTCGGCCCCCCAAGGCGGCGGAGGAGCTCGCGCCTGGATGGCCGGCTCTCTGCTGATGGCGGGGGGCGACTTCATCATCGGGCCAGTCTACAAAGGTGTTCGAGGGCCTGAAGTCGTCGGCCCATCCCCCTCCCTCGGCGTCGGCCTCCATCGCCGCCACGCCCAAGTCGGGGTCGTCGGCGTCACTCTCCGCCCGGTCGGGGACGAAGTCACGAGCCGGCCTTGGCGCTTGGTCGAGGGCGGCATGAGAGGATTCTGAATCAGAAAAGACCAAGGAAAGTAAGAGCCGGATCCGGCTAAGGAAGGAAACAAAGAAGCAAGAGACAACTTACCATCGGCGGGGGATTGGCGCGCGAGTATGGCTCCTTGCCAAAATGCCACTCCTCCGTAAGGTCGCGATTCGCCAAGAAGTTCACCGTGTCCACCACCTCGCGTGGGGCATGTCCTTGAGCACGGTGGCTGGGGTCCCGGCTGACGCTCATCTGGCGGAATCGGATGAGGTCGGCCTTGAAGAGGGAGAACTTCGGCGCGCCACGAAGGCGGCAAAAGTCTGCCCCAGTCGGGCCCTCCGATTGTATCATTCTGTGAGTCATGACGGGCGGCGGTGCCTGCGAGGGTCGTCCGGGCCTGTAGGACCAGCTGGTGGGTCGCTTGATTCACCGCCCATGTAAGGCGGCAAGTTGACCAGTCGCCGTCGGGCGGCGTTCTTGACGAGAAATCTGGCGCTGCCACATCTTCACCGACTTGCCGAGGGGATGGCAGGGAAAGGATTCTCGGGCACGGTCTCCTCTTGGCGATGAGCGTGCCGCCTGAGGCCCGGCTTATGGCGGCGTGGGTCCCGAGCTTCGCTTGGAAGAATTACCCCCACAGCTTGATGGTGGGGGGAACTCCGAGAAAACCTTTGCATAAGGATACGAAGGCGGCCAGCAGCACCACCGTGTTGGGGATGAGGTGGTGCGGCTGGAGCCCGAAGAACTCAAACGCAGCGGAAGAAGCCGCTCGTCGGCAGCCCGGCCAGCGCATGAGGTGCGGCGGAAGATCACCCGCTCGCACTCCTCCGGCGCCGGCGTGATTTACGCCCTCCGTGGCGCGAGCCCGCACTAGGTGGCTGCCGGGGATGCGGTGGCGTCTGACGAAGGAACTTCGATTATGTCGTAAATGCGTCGATAATGGAGCCGTCCCCACATGCCGGAGCTGCGGTGGGAGGCGCCCGGCGGATGAGGAGCTCATCTCCCTGGCGAGGAAGAAATGAGGCTCGGCGCGGTGGAGCGAGGAAGAAGGCAGAGGCGAGGCGGGGATGAGAGAGTGCGCGTGCGTCGCCGCCCCCTCCCTCTCCCCGACTACTTATAGGCGTCTAGGTTGCGAAGCCGAGGGGGCGGGCGTGGGATTAACTACGCCCACGTCCCCACGCCCCCACGATCTAACCCACGACGTTACTGCGCGCAGTAACGGCGTGGGGAAATAACTCACCGCTCGATCGCGGCCGGATCCGCTCTTGGCCAGAGGCAAGGTAGATGGCGGGCCCGCTGACGGGCCTGTCTTGTCACGCGTGGGCTGGCGGTAGCCTGCCCGGCGTGGCGTCAAGGTGGCGGGCCCATGGCGGGCGGCTGCCGGGAAGCTTATCAGGCATGCCGTCCAGATCCCGCTGTGACTTTTGAAACTTTTGAAGAGCAAGACGGCCCCCTGCAAGGCCGACTCCAGATGGAGACGGTGAGCCGAGTCCAGATTCTTCTATCGAAGGGATGAAGCTGTCGAGGCTCCTCGACGGGCTGCCCTCGGCGCCTCCCGGCTTCGAGGACTCTTTAGCCGGAGTAATGGACTACGGATAGGCAGACCCGAGCCCCTGAACCTTTCAAAACATCCAGGCGGTGCGCCCTCAAGACCCCAAGACAAAGAGCCGCCTTCAGAGAGTCGGCAACAGAGTCGCCGACTACCCCTCTGGGCCGAGTCCCAGAAGCGGCCTTAAGATAAGCCGACTTTAAGACGGCCACTTCAGGACAAGCCGACTCCAAGCTAGCGACCTCCAGCGAGGCCGGCTACAGGGAGTCGGCCCGCGACCTCCACCACCTCATGCCTGGGCGACTATGGGGTAAAGCCGCCTCGCGGCCCATTCCCGCCCAGTCCATAAAGGGCAGGTATGGCTAAAGAGCGCCCGTGTGTGGAGATCTCCGTCCGGCCGCAACCTTGTTGCCATGCCGGCCCGACATCAACACCGTGGGCAGATTCACAGCCACGATGGCCTGTCTGTCACGACCGAAGGCGGCGGGACCGGCTGTCGGCGGGAGTACCAAGGCGACGAGAGCACCCCAAAGCGGACCCGATGGAGTCGGCCTCCGAGTCGGCGGCCCCTCCCGCGGATCCACGCGCCATTAACCCGAACAAGGCGAGGGAATGGCAGCGATGTGATCGCCCGCCCGGCGGCAACCTTGTTGCCATAACCCCATGACCAAGCTCGGGTCATTAGAAGCACGACTACATTAATCTGCAGCCGGCAAGACCCGCCCGTGGCGGACAAGGGCTGTCGGCCCCATGCTGGGCCGTCAGCGTGGCCCACTAGTCGGCGGGCCCCAGGAGTCGGCCGAGAAGACGGCGACTTAGAGACTGACGGCTTGGACCCAGACCCAGCCGGATTACCGTTGTACCCCGGTAGGCCTCTCTCTAAACCCGGGGCACCCATGCAAAGGGTTGGAAGCTAGTAGTTTTAGACACACACATAGAGGGAGAGAAGAGCAAGCCGTCCCCTTTCTCCTTCCTCACCCCAAACAGCTCAAGGAGCCTCTTGTACCCACTTTGCCATAGTGATCACGCGGAGACCCCCATGAGCAGCGATGGGGTGTTATCTCCTCGGAGAGCCACGAAGGTGGGTAAGATTAGCGGCGTGCATGTCTTCGCCTCATCCCGTTTCCACGCACCGCGGCGTTCTACTCGTCCCCTCCATGACAAGCCATCGTTTGGCATATATCGCACCAACCCCGACATTTGGCGCCCACCGTGGGGCACAGTGCACCGTCGTCCAGGAGACACTGCTCGGGCGGGAACCCTCTTCCTCCACAGCGGCGAAGCCAGCCCGGCACGCCAGATGGAGTTTGCGCCCGGCCTTGCTGCATGGCGCCGAGGTTGCCTGCGGCAAGTTGCCTCGCCCGAACTTGTCGGTGATGTTCGCCTCTCCGCGAAGCTGCGTCCAGCCCAGCGCAGGCGGCTTCTGAAAGCCTCCTCGCGGGCCTCCTCGAGCAGCTCCACTTTGACGACAAACTGCCGCCGACACAAGTCCGTAGGCTCCACCGACCCGATCTTTGGTCGACTCGACACCGCTGTCGCTCGACGCGTTCCCCACCAACGTGGTGGTCTCTGACGAGCATGTCCCTCGCGCAGAGCGGCGGGAGCACCGTCACAGAAGTACTCGTCATCAGTCATCGTGAGTCCTCCGGCGGGGCTCGTGACCCTCTCGGCTGATACGCAAGACTGACCGCCTCCATTCCGGAGGACGCCCGACATCAAACGCCGGAGGCACGCCGCCTTCAGCTCCTCGTAAGCGCCTGGTGGCAAGCATGAGGCGCTTATCGGAAGCCTATCGGCCTTGAGATGGATCGCGCGCTGTGGGTATTCGCCGCTCGCTCCGGGCCTAGCCGCCTAAGCGCCAGTCCGGCAGTGGCGTGGCCCTCGCCGAGTCCGTTTGGGGCGGTCGCCTGTGTACGCCACGCCTGCGGAGAACATTCGCGCTGCCCAGGCGGCGGCGGACGAGCTGGATAACTTCGAGGGCGAGGAGCGCCGCCTGATGACGGAGCGAGTCCAGCAGCTCCTCGACGCGGCCGCCGCGCAAGACGAAGCCGGCTGCCGCACGGAGGCGCCACGACGACAACACGGCGACTTGCCTCCTCGCCGAGATCAAGGCGCGACATCTCGGACGCCGACTGGCGGCGTCCGCGGAAGAAAGAACCAGGATCCGGCTGTCATAGCCGGACTCACATCTCCATCGAGCACAACGAAGACGGCCGCCCAAGAGCGGTGGAGCAGCGGGACGACTATCAGCCTCCTCCTCCCCGCAGAGAAAGGCGAGTCTCCCCGCCACCCGTGGAGCATCCGACTCTCGGCGACCGCCTTGGCCGCCGAGAGGGAGTCGGAGAGAACAACGCCCGCCACCGGATCGAGCGACTTCACCGATCCATGGCGCTAGAAGAAGAAGACGAGTTGAGCCCGCCCTGTTTCGGACCTCGCATCCAAGACGAGCCCTTCCCCCGAGGATTCACACTCCCCCGAGACACACCCAAATACACCGGCTCCGTGAAGCCGGAGGACTGGCTAGTGGACTACTCCACGTCGGCCAAAGATAGCTTAACGACAACAAAGCGCGTTGCCGTAAAGTATGGTCCCCTCATGCTCCAGGGCATGGCCCGGACATGGTTGAACAGCTTGAAGCCCCTCAGCGTCAACGGCTGGGTCGACTTCACCGAGGCCTTCGTCCGCAACTTCACGAGCACATACAAGCGATCTCCCAACGAGTCTACTCGCGACTACCTCACGCGCTGGGGCGAGCTCCGGAACTCCTGCGAAGGAGTGCACGAGGTACAGGCAATCGAGTACTTCACCGCCGGATGCAGAGAAGGCACCCTCCTCAAGCACAAGCTCCTTTGCGACGAGCCGGAGACCCTCGACGAGCTGCTAGTCATAGCGCATAACTACGCCATCGCCGACTCCTCCATGAAGTCGGAGATCAAGTCAGTCTGTTGGCAAGGTAGCTCCTCATGCTCCCAGAACTCCGTGGCGGCGCCCGATCAGCGGCAACAGCAGAATCATCATAACGCAGGCCCGCAGCCGCTTCCAATAGCCGGCAGGTGGCGGCGATCGAAGACCGGCAGCGGAAGGGCAGCCTCACTTAGCGGCGTAAAAGCGGCAAGTCCAACTGTTTGCCGGCCTTCTCTTACGAAGGCGAACTCTGGGCCGGACCACCGCAAGTTCCACAGTGGCCCGGAAGCCGTCAAATCACACCACCGGAAGTTCCAGCGGCTCACCGGGATCGCCAAGGAGGCGGCCTTGCCCTCCTCCGCTTCTTTGGGCGCCGCTGCACCGCCATCGCTCCGGCAGCGGCTGTCCGTCGGCCAGCGATACAAGACGATTACCCGGAGCACGGCGCCTATGTCGTGTTTACGGCGTGGCTGATCATCGCGCGGCGGTAGCGGCAGCAACAGAAGTGAATGCAGTAGCATCGGATGCCCCGAAATTCATGCACCTTTGGTCCGAGAAGCCCATCGGTGGAGCTGTCTTTGATCACCCAGGTGATGCGAATCCGAGCTCCTACGCCCTGGTCTTGGGAGCCACCCTTGCCACGGATAGGCGGGCCGCTTGCTTCTCGCATGAGTACTAATAGGCGGAGGCGGCATCAACATCTTGTACAAGGATACGATGGAGAAGCTAGGAATCAAGCGAGGCAGCTTGACATAGTCGGATTTGTGTTCCACGGAATTGTACACAGCCTTTCCTGCTCACCGATTGGCAAGATTACGATAGACGTCCTCTTTGGGGACAAGGATCACTTTCACGAGAGCCGGTCTGGTTCAAGTGGTGGACCTCGAGCCCCTACCATGCCTTGCTTGGCCGACCTGCTTTGGCCACGTTCATGGCGGTCCCCCCTCGCCTACCTCAAGATGAAGATGCCGAAGTTCAAGGGATTCGACCGTGGCCGGCGACTACAGGAAGTCGTCCGCTGCCAAGCGAAAGCAACCGGCTGGCCGAGTCCCCGTGATCGCGGTGAGAAGCGGCTCTGGATCGGATCGTGGCGGTGGCGGCAAGCAGCCAGAGATATCGTCCGACCCCAAGGAGTCGAAGGCGAGGGCTCGTTCAATCCGGCCAAAGAGACCAAGAAGATACCCTTGGACCCGGAGCACCCGGAGAAATACTGTTGTCATAGGTGCAAACCTCGACAAAAATAGGAAAAGCGAGCTCGTCGATTTCCTCCGTGAGAATCGGGACATCTTCGCATGGTCCCCCAAAGACATGCAGGTGTACCGGCCAGTTTACGCCGAGCACAAGTTACATGTCCAACCTGATGTGAAGCCCGTCAGGCAGCCCTTACGCCGCCTGTCAGAAGAAAAAAGAAGAGTTGTTGGAGAAGAGATAGCCCAGCTCCTCGCAGCCGGTTTCATCATGGAAGTTTTCTTTCCAGAATGGTTGGCGAACCCGGTCCTTGTCTTTGAAGAAGAACAAGCGATGGCGGATGTGTATTGATTACACAAGCCTCAACAAAGCCTGCCCCAAGGACCCGTTAAGCTCTACCAAGAATTGATCAGGTGATAGACTCCACGGCGGATCTGTTTGTTGAGCTTCTTAGATGCATATTCAGGATATCATCAGATCAAGCTGAACCCGGCAGACATATTGAAGACCGCCTTCATCACGCCATTTGGAGCCTTCTGCTACCTGACCATGACGTTCGGCTTGAGGAACGCCAGCGCCACCTTTCAGCGTTGCATGCAGAAGTGCCTCCTCAAGCAGCTTGGCAGAAACGCCCACGTTTACGTGGACGACATGGTGGTGAAGACGGAGAAGCGAGGAATGCTGTTGGAAGACCTCAAAGAGACCTTTGAAAACCTGCGCCGATTCCAGATCAAGCTCAACCCAGAGAAATGTGTCTTGAATTACCGGCCCGGCCAGCACCTTTGGCTTCACGGTATCCGAGCAGCGGCATAGAGTGCAACCCGTGAAGATCAAGGCAATTGAGAGAATGGAAGTGCCCTTGACCGCTGGATGTGCGTAAGTTCACCGCTGCTTGGCGTCTATCGATCGATTCATCGATCGGTGGGTGAGAAAGCCCTTCCTCTGTACCAGCTTATGAAGAAGACCACCTTCTTGAATGGAACTCAAAAGCGGACGAAGCTTTTATCCGATTGAAGACAATCTTGACTACTCCCCGATCTTTGGCGGCTCCGACTCCAAAAGAGCCCATGCTCCTGTATATTGCCGCCACCAGCGGGGTAGTCGGCACAATTATTGTGGTTGAGCATAAGGAGGAAGGCAAGGCGCTACCTGTCCGTGAGACCAAGCAGACATTACGAGCGAGGTAATCGCCGACCTCCAAGCAGAACTACCCCCACTACCGGAAGATGTGTTCTGGCGTGCACTTTGCCGCCAAGAAGTTGAAGCCTTACTTTCAAGAGCATCCAATCACCGTGGTTTGCACAGCCCCACTAGCGAGAGATCATCCGAAGCCGAGATGCTTGGGCGAGTAACCAAATGGTCCATAGAGTTGGGCCCCTACACCATCTTTACCAGCCCCGCACCGCCATCAAGTCACAAGCACTGGCCGACTTCCTCGTCGATTGGGCGAGTCGATGTCTGCCGCCGGCGCCCGACTCCACCCATTGGCGGATGCACTTTGATGGCTCCAAGATGTGCACCGGCTTGGGAGCGGCGTGGTCCTCACTTCCCTAAAGGCGACAAGCTCAAGTACCGCAGCTGCCAGATCGATTTCGCCGCCTCCAACAAAATCGCCCGAATCTGGCGCTCATCCACGAGCTCCGGCTTGCCAAGAGCTCGGCATTCGCCGGATCCCGTGCTATGGCGACTCCGACTTGGTGGTCCAACAGTCATCCGGCGATCGGGGCGCCAAAGATGCAAATATGGCAAGCTACCGCTTTACGAAGCAATGGTGAGTGGATATTTTGAGGATCTGAATTCCTCCATGTACCAAGGAACGACAACGACCAAGCAGATGCCACAGCAAGAATCGGCTCCACCCGGCAGGAAATACCATCCGGCGTCGCCCTTGAGCGCCTTCTCAAGCCATCCGTCAAACCGTCACGAGTCAGACTCCATTTTGTGCGGCTCCCCACGAAGAAGGCAGATCCGACTCGAGCCTCGGCGGGACGGCAAGTGAATCCTTGAAGACGCCCCAAAAAGCGGCGGTCGAAGCCCGGCCGGGACTTGAACCCGGCCGGGACTGGGCGACCTTTGCAAAGACTCCAAAGATTTCGGCCCGGGACTGCGCCAATCGGCAGGGACTTCTTCAACTCAAGAAGTGTAGACTCCAACCCGCCGCCTCCCAGCCCAGCCGCCCTTGTCCAAGTAGCAGTCTTGGCAGCCAAGAAATAGCAGCACCCTCATGGGCCCAGCCCATCCAAGTTTTAGTAAGCGGAGAGCTACCAAGCGATGAAACCTTGGCTCGGCAAGTGCAACACCGAGCGGCAGCCTACACTATAGTCAATAGAGAGTTGGTCAGCGCGGCGTCACGGTGTCTACCGGTATTGCGTCAAATCGAGCAAGGCCAAGCAATCCTTGAAGACATCCATCGAGTATGAAACGGCCATCATGCAGCCTCCAGAGCACTCGTCGCCAAAGCCTTCCGACACGGTTTCTTCTGGCCGACTGCCCTGGAAGAGGCCAAGGAATTCGTTCAAAAATGCAAGGGGTGCCAGGTGTTCCGCTCCAAGCCGCTTCAGCCGACTTCAGCGCTCAAGACTATCCCTATCGCCTGGCCCTTTGATGTCTGGGGCCTGGACATGGTGGGACCATTCAAGACGGCGCGAGGTGGCCTAACTCACCTACTTGTCGCGGTGGACAAGTTCACCAAGTGGATAGAAGAAAAACCCATCAAGAAGTTGAATGGTCCTATGGCAGTGACTTTCATCGCAGACATCACGACTCGGTACGGCGTACCACACAGCATCATCACCGACAACGACACAAATTTCGCCAAGGGCGCCCTGGCCCGTTTCTGCGCGACGCATGGCATCCGACTGGACTTAGCATCCGTTGCCCATCCGCGATCAAACGGCGGGTGGAGCGAGCGAACGGCCTCATCTTATGTCCGCATCAAGCCTCGTCTGGTCGAACCCTTTGGAGCGTTCGGTAGGCTGCTTGAGGAGTTGCTACCGTCCTCTGGAAGTCTGCGTCACGACTCCAAACAAGTCAACTGGCTTCACACCTTCTTCCTCGTCTCACGGTCAAGCCGTCATCATCCCAACGGATATAGAGTTCGACTCCGCGAGTCACCATGTACACCGAGGAAGAAGCGGAAGAAGCCACGTCAAGGCGGCGTCGATCTGCTGGAAGAGGGCGACTCTTTGGCACTCAGCCGGTCCAGCATCTACCAGCAGAGCCTGCGCCGCTACTACAACAAGAAGGTCAAGCCAAGATCATTCCTAGAGGGCGACCTTGTGCTCCGGCTGATCCAGCGAACAGCCGGCCAGCACAAGCTGTCGGCGCCTTGGGAAGGCCCGTTCATCATCAGTAAAGTGTTGGGCAATGACTCCTACTACCTGATCAATGCTCAGAAGCCCCGAGCACGCAAGAGGGACGACTCCGGCAAAGAGACGGAGCGGCCATGGAATGCGAATCTCCTCCCAAGATTTTACAGTTGATGCAGTATGTACCACGCTACCCTTTTGTGTTTGAAATACCAAGACTCCGGGCCCCCGAGGCGAGCTCGAGGGACTGCCCTCTTTGTTATCTGTATGATAAGAATTATGCCTTTGGGTATGTTACCCTTTTATTATGCTTTGTTTGGCACGGGCTCGACTAGTCGGCCGGGGACTCACCGCTTTTGAGCTATGAAGTGATTCACGAAGTCCGACAAGTAGCGTGCGGTGCCCAAGCCGTCTCTGTCGAAGCCGCAGCTCATGAGAATACCCGTTTGGTGGGCAGGAGTAAGTTAGAACGGTCGACCACACTAAAAAAGTGCTAAGGACACAAAGCATAAACATTGTTTAAATCGGCTCCCAGCCCGTTTCGTTAAACCGACTCTTAAGAAGCCGGCTTGCCATTTTCTACCCAACTTGCTTAAACGACTCTAAAATGGCCAAGTACTTGCCTTCTCAAAATAGCCAAGCACTTGACCTAGACGGCGATCCGCAGAGCGGTTGCCCGACGGGCAAGGCGGCAAGGGAAAAAGCCATAAGAGCAATAAGCAAGGAAACATGAAACTAGAATAATATTTACACAAACTTAGGCCCTTCGCCGGATCTTCGAACAGAGGTTCAGAATACACCCCGCAGGTGGAATTGTGCGAAGTCACAAAGTTATTTCAAAAGACTAACAAACAGATAAAATAAAGCAAAGGCGCGCCTAAGAAGCAGCGGATGGGGTTGGAAGGCCGGAGGCGTCGGGCGGCGTCGAGCGCCGGGCGGTGGCCGGCCACGGTTTGATCGGCTCTGGCAGCGGCTGGCTCAGATGGGCGCGGCTCGTTGCTAGAGGCGCGGTCGAGCTGAGGCTGGCTGCCCGCTCCGTCTTCTGACGCTTCCATGCCATCTCCGTCCTCCGCCTCGTCTTCATCCTCGGTGCTGGAGTCGATCACCTCCGCCGAGTCCTCGCCGTAGTCTGGGTTCATCCCGAACCACTCCGGCGGTGCCTCCCAGCCGTCCTCAGCCCGCTCAGGGACAAAGACGCTGGTGTCCGTATAGTCGGCGATCGCCCGCCGCCGCTTCGGCGAGGGCGCCCTCCGCGGCCTGCGGCTCACTTTGGGCTTCGGCGGAGCAGCGGCCAGCGGTCGAGTCAAGCCACAGATACCACGCCAGCGAACTCGGGGCTCGGCGAGCTCCAGCCCGAGCCGCGGAGCCCTTCCAAGCCTCAAGACGCCCAGCCGCAACCTCCAGCCAGTTGGCGGTCCGGCTGGGAGTGCGCAGAACTGGCATGTCCGGCCACAAGGCAGCAATCGCCTGGGCCACGACACGCTGAAGACGTCGCAGCATCCGATGTGCCGCTCGCCCAGGACATGCTCAGGAGGGCGGCCTCTTTCTTCTCCGCCTCAGCCCGCGTCGCCTTGAGCAGCTCCCTCTGCTCCGCCAGTTGCATAGCCAGCAGGTCGCGCTCTGCGGCGAGCTTGCCGCACTCCTCCTCTTTGGCGCGCAAGGCGGTCTCGGCCGTACCCAGCTGCCCCCGTAGAGTGGCGTTGGATTCTGAAGAATAAAAAGAAGAAGGACGCGAAGTCGTCAGTTAGGAAGGTCGCCAGGAAGATCCGGCCCGGCATTGCGGCGATCGTACGAATCTCGAGGACTACAGCCCGCTGGAGTGCGCCCAGCGCCCACAAGAAGGAAACTCACCTCGGCTCCTCGCCCGGTCAGCAGCCCGCTTGTTCAGTTCTTCAACGTTGCGGTTGAAGGCGGTAGCGGAGGTTGTGATATTCCTGTAACAAGGATTCCGAATACGTATAAAAACTTGGAAGTAAGCAAATAAAGTTCCGGGCCTTTGCCCGGTGACCGGCGAAACTCGAGACTACACCCAGTGGAGTCTGTTGGCGCCCGAAGAAGATCAAGAGAAAATTCGAATGAAACATACCCGCACGGCGGATCGCGACGCCAGGTGCGCCTTGGAAAGGTTCTGGAGGGCGGCGCCTTCGGCCCGCAGCTTCGCTTGGACGTCCAGGAGCGCCGTGTTCAGCAAGCCCGTGCCGCCTCCTCACACCCACCCAACGGGAGCGGCGCTTGTCGCCTCAGCGTCGAGATGGCGAGCTGGCGCCCGGTCTCCAAGAAGCGCGCGCCGAGTCCGCCTTCTCAAGACGGCGCCCCTTGTTGGCGAAAGCGACTTGAAGAAGCAATGCACGCAACCCGTCGTCGGTCGGCGGCATGGGTGGGTCTGCCCGGCTGTTTGCCTCGCGCGACCTCGAGCTGCGGCGGAGGTGGCGCGGCAGCGCGCCGGCGAAGAGACCTCGCCGCCTTCCCTCCTGCGGACGGGACCTCACCACCGACTCCCTCCGACCGCCCGTGAACTCCGGCGGTCGTGGCGCTGAGCTCAGCCGGAGTAATGGAGGACAGCGCCGGTGAAAGGCGCGCCTCCTCGGCTTGCCTTCTTGCTGCGGCCGGTAACCCGACCGCCTTCTCGGCCGCCGCCTTCTCTCGACGGGCGGCCGCCTCCTCGAAGCGCTTCTCCTGCGCATTCCGCTCCGTTGCCTCCCGGAGGGCGGCCGCAGGGTCAACCCGCCGACTGCTGGCGGACGTCTCCGCCGACCCCATGACGGAGGCAGCGGCGACCCTCTCCAAAGTGAGGGAGCCACGATGAGAAAAAAGGACATGAGAAGACTCGGGCAAGACGGACGGAAGAAAACAAGACAGAATAAAAAGATACTTACGCAGAGACCAGCGGTGGTTTCTTCACCTCCTTGCGGAAGCGGTTAGCCTTCGCGACCTCTTCTTCGCGATGAGTCGCGGCGGCCGCTCCCCTGAATTTCTTGGCCTGGCCGCTTGGCTGACTCGGCCCGGCCTGGCGCTTCTTCGCGCCGCCTCGGCCCCCCAAGGCGGCGAAGGAGCTCGCGCCTGGATGGTCGGCTCTCTGCTGACGGCGGGGGCGACTTCATCATCGGGCCAGTCTGCAAAGGTGGCCGAGGGCCTAAAGTCGTCGACTCCTCCCCCTCCCTCGGCGTCGGCCTCCATCGCCGCCACGCCCAAGTCGGGGTCGTCGGCGTCACTCTCCGCCCGGTCAGGGACGAAGTCGCGAGCCGGCCCCAGCGCCGGGCCGAGGGCGGCATGAGAGGATTCGAATCGGAAAAGACCAAGGAAAGTAAGAGCCGGATCCGGCTAAGGAAGAAGCAGAGAAGCAAGAGACAACTTACCATCGGCGGGGATTGGCGCGAGTATGGCTCCTTGCCAAAATGCCACTCCTCCGTAAGGTCGCGATTCGCCAAGAAGTTAACCGTGTCCACCACCTCCGCGTGGGGCATGTCCTTGGAGCACGGTACCGGGGTCCCGGCCGCTCATCCTGGCGAGATCGGATGAGGTCGGCCTTGAAGAGGGAGAACTTCGGCGCGCCACGGCGGCCAGCAAGTCTGCCCAGTCGAAGCCCTCCATTGTATCATTCTGTGAACCCAGCGCAAGCGGCGGTGCCTGCGGTCGGCGTCCGGGCCTGTGGGACCAGGTGGTGGGTCGCCTTGATTCGCCGCCCATGTAAGGGCGGCAAGTTGACCCGATCGCCGTCGGCGGCGTTCTTGGCAATGAAATCTGGCGCTGCCACATCTTCACCGACTTGATGAGGGGGATGGCAGGGAAAGGATTCTCGGGCACCGGTCTCCTCTTGGCGATGAACGTGCCGCATAGAGCCGGCACGCGAGCGACGTTGGTCCCGAGCTTCGCTTGGAAGAATTACCCCCACAGCTCGATCGTGGGGAGAACTCCGAGAAAACCTTCGCATAAGGATGCGAAGGCGGCCAGCAACACCACCGTGTTGGGGGTGAGGTGGTCTTGGTGGAGCCCGAAGAACTCCAAGAACACGCGGAAGAAGCCGCTCGCCGGCAGCCCCAGCCCGCGCATGAGGTGCGAGCGGAAGATCACCCGCTCGCCCTCCTCCGGTGCCGGCGTGATTTCGCCCTCCGGCGGGGCGCGGGCCCGCACTAGGTGGCTGCCGGGGATGCGGCGCGTCTGACGAAGGAACTCGATTATGTCGTCGTTGATAATGGAGCCGTCCCACACGCCGGAGCGCGCGGTGGGAGGCGCGGCGGCGGATGAGGAGCTCATCTCCGCGGCGAGGAAGAAACGAGGCTCGGCGCGGTGGAGCGAGGAAGAAGACGGGGCAGGGAGCGGGGATGAGAGAGTGCGCGTGCGTCGCCGCCCCCTCCCTCCCCCCGCCTACTTATAGGCGTCTAGGCTGCGAAGCCGAGGGGGCGGGCGTGGGATTAACTGCGCCCACGTCCCCACGCCCCCACGATTTAACCCACAACGTTACTGCGCGCAGTAACAGCGTGGGGAGCCCAACCGCCCGCACGACCGCAGCGGATCCGCTGGCCGCGAGGCAAATGAGTGGCGGGCCCCGCCTGACGGGCCTGTCTTGTCACGCGCGTGGGCTAGCAGACTGGCCCTGCCGCGTGGCGTCGCATGGCGGGCCCATGGCGGGCGGCTGCCGGGAAGCTTATCAGGCACGCCGCCCGAATCCCGCTGCGACTTTCGAAACTTTTGAAGAGCAAGACGGCCCCCTGCAAGGCCGACTCCAGATGGAGACGGTGAGCCGAGTCCAGATTCTTCTATCGAAGGGATGAAGCTGTCGAGGCTCCTCGACGGGCTGCCCTCGGCGCCTCCCCAGCTTCGGGGACTACTGTCGGAGTAATGGACTACGGGTAGGCAGACCCGAGCCCCTGAACCTTTCAAAACATCAGGGCAGACTGCGCCCCTCAAGACCCCAAGACAAAGAGCCGCCTTTAGAGAGTCGGCAACAGAGTCGCCGACTATCCCTCTGGGCCGAGTCCCAGAGGCGGCCTTAAGATAAGCCGACTTTAAGATGGCGACTTCAGGACAAGCCGACTCCAAGCTAGCGAGCTCCAGCGAGGCCGGCTACAGGGAGTCGGCCCGCGACCTCCACCACCTCACGCCTGGGAGACTATGGGGTAAAGCCGCCTCATGCGCCCATCCCCTTGATCCATAAAGGGCAGGTATGGCTCAGAGTGCCGTGTCGACGAGATCTCCGTCCGTGGCAATGCATTGCCATGTCGGCCTGACATCAGCTCGCTGCAAATGGGCAGATTCCTCTACCCACGATGGCTGTCTGTCTGACCGAAGGCGGCGGGAACCGCCTTATCGGCGGAGTACCGAAGACGGCGAGAGCACCCCAAAGACGGACCCGATGGAGTCGGCCTCCGAGTCGGCCGGCCCCTCCCAGCAGGATCCACGCGCCATTAACCGAACAAGATGGGAATGGCAATAGTGACCGCCCAGCGGCGGCTGTTGCCATAACCCCATGACCAAGCTTCAGCGTCATTAGAAGCACGGCTATAGTAATCTGCAGTCGGCAAGACCCGCCAGCAAGGGACAACTGTCGGCCCCATCTTTGAGCCGTCGTGAGGGCCCACTAGTCGGCGGGCCCTGTGGCTCTCCTCCCGCCTGTGACGAAAAGCCCATTTTACATCGTGATTTTTTGTCATAGGAGTAGGAGCCCACCACATCTATGATGATACCCGGTTTTGTCACAATTATCGTCATAGAAGTGTCATAAGTATGACAGAAAAAAAATTCGTTCGGCCCAAAATGTCACGGATGTGTCTGTTTTTTGTAGTGCGAACAGAGGGCGGTGGAAGAATCCACCATGTTTGAGTATATGTGACTTGAGCCCAACATCACAACTCCATCATTTAAAGTACTAGG
This sequence comes from Aegilops bicornis, assembly GCA_021605145.1. Lineage (NCBI taxonomy): Eukaryota > Viridiplantae > Streptophyta > Magnoliopsida > Poales > Poaceae > Aegilops > Aegilops bicornis. The sequence continues at coordinate 562,343,029 of CM038673.1, read as the reverse complement.
TCACAAAAGTGAAACAGTAGTAACTTTGAGAGTGTTTGGTTTGTTTATGCATCATAGAGGGTGAGAGCACTGATGAGTTGACTGGCTCTCCCTGAATAGATGCCTACATCAAGACAAGACATGAAGTAAATGCATGCATGGGTACTAGATTTAACATAATTCCATCAAGCTCCAAGATACCAAGTTCACGCCTAAGTTGACAAAACCTTGCTTCATCCAATGTTTTGGTGAAAATGTCGGCGAGTTGCATATTCGTACCAACATGAGCAATGCCAATGTCACCCATTTGCACATGGTCTCTCAAGAAGTGATACCTAATATCAATGTGCTTGGCGCGAAGATGATCAATGGGATTCTCAGCAATCTTGATGGCACTTTCATTATCACATAGAAGAGGCACATGTCTATAGGTGATACCATAATCCTTTAAAGTTTGCCTCATCCATAGTAATTGAGTTGCACAATTGGCGGTTGCAATGCATTTGGCTTCGGCGGTGGAGAGGGAGACACAATTTTTCTTTTTTGATGACCAACTTACCAAGGAGCGTCCAAGAAATTTACATGCACCATAGGTGGACTTTCGTCCCACTTTGTCTCCAGCCCAATCCGCATCCGCGTACCCAATGAGATCAAACTTGGCATCCTTGGGGTACCATAGACCCAACTTTGGGATGTGAATAGGGTATCTAAGAATATTCTTAACCACCTAATGATGAATTTCCCTAGGGGAAGCTTGAAATCTAGCACATATGCCTACACTTAACATGATGTCCGGTCTAGATGCACAAAGATAAAGCAATGAACCAATCATAGAGTGGTAAAGAGATGGGTCAAAGGGATCTTGTTTGTGTCTTCGGTGAGTACAATTTTTGTTGGCATGGGTGTCTTACATGGGCTAGCATTTGTCATGTCAAACTTCTTTAGAATATCCTTGAGGTATTTTGTCTGAGACAAGAAAATTCCTTCTTGAAATTGTTGAATATGAAATCCGAGAAAGAACTTCAAGTCCGCATTAAGTGACATTTCAAAGGTCTTGGTCATGGAGGTCGCAAAATTCTTGCACGAATGAATGTTAGGAGAACCAAAAATGACGTCATCTACATAGATTTGGCATAAGATCAAATCACCATTTTCCCTCTTAGTAACAAGAGTGGGATCGATGACCCCTCACACAAAACCATCATCGAGTAGAAACTTCTTAAGATGATAATACCAAGCACGAGGTGCTTGTTTGAGGCCATACAAAGCCTTGTGAAGTTTATACACATAGTGTTTGTGATTGGGATCAACGAACTCGTGTGGTTGTGATACATATACTTCTTATAGAGGACCGTTAAGGAAAGCACTCTTCACATCCATTTGATGTAATGTAAAACCATTGAAAGCAGCATAGGCAAGTAAAATGTGAATAGATTCAAGAAGGGCAACGGGAGCAAAGGTCTCACCAAAGTGTGCGGTAAACTTCTTGAATTGCCCCCACCCCCCATCAATATGGACAAGGGCTTTATAGAGCCTGTCTTCACTACTAATGTAAGTTTGTCCTCCTCGAGCCTTCAAACTTTGTTGTGTATATTTGGATAGCTATGAGTGCAAATGTTGTTTATTTTTGTCGTCTGCGTCAAATTGCTTGTTCAAAGTTTATAAAGAAGAAGTACATAAATGATACGTCTCCAATGTATCTATAATTTATGAAGTATTCATGCTCTTATATTATCCATCTTATATGTCTTATATCCATTTATATGCTATTTCATATGATTTTTGGGACTAACCTATTAAACTAGAGCCCAGTGCCAGTTTCTGTTTTCTCCTTGTTTTTGAGTTTTGCAGAAAAGGAATACCAAACGGAGTCCAATTGACCTGCCAATTTTGATGATTTTTTTATGGACCAAAAGAAGACCACGGAGCATCGGAGTTGGGCCAGAAGAGTCCCGAGCTGCCCACGAGGGTGGGGGCGCGCCCACCCCCTGTGCGTGTGGGCCTGCCTCGTGGACAGCTCGGGCATCTCCTTGACGTGAGACCGACGCCAAAAATTCCTATAAATACAGAAACCTCGGAAAGTTAACTTAGATCGGGATTTCCGCCGCCAGAAGCCTCTGTAGCCATGAGAAATGAATCTAGGCCCTCTCCGGCACCCTGCCGGAGGGGGCCATCATCACCGGTGGCCATGGAGGAGTATCCTGGAGAGGCCATCATCGCCATGAAGGCCAAGGACCGTGAGGCGTAACCTTTCCCCATCTAGGGGGAGGCCATGGAAGAGGAAGCACAAGGGGGAGAACCTCTCCTCCTCTCTCTTGGTGGCACCGGAGTGCCATCGGGAGGGGAATCATCGCCACAGTGATCGTCTTCATCAACATCACCATCATCATCGCCATCCTCATCTCTCTTTTACGCGGTCCACTCTCCCGCACTTTTACTGTAATCCCTACTTGAACATGGTGCTTTAGGCCACATATTATGATCCAATGATGTGTTGCCATCCTATGATGTTTTCAGTAGATATCTTTTGTCTTTGGGTTGATTGATGATCTAGATTGGTACGAGTTGTAAGTTTTATTTTGGTGCTGTCCTATTGTGCCCTCCGTGTCGCGCAAGCGTGAGGGATTCCCGCTGTAGGGTGTTGCAATACATTCATGATTCGCTTATAGTGGGTTGCTTGAGTGATGTAAGCATAAACCCGAGTAAGGGGTTGTTGCGTATGGGATAAAGGGACTTGATATGTTAATGCTATGGTTGGGTTTTACCTTAATGATCTTGATGAGTTGCGGATGCTTGCTAAAGTTCCAATCATAAGTGCATATGATCCAAGTAGAGAAAGTATGTTAGCTTATGCATCTCCCTCATATGAAATTGCAATGACGACTACCGGTCTTGTTAACAATGGCCTAGGACAATTCTGCACACCGGTCCACCATTATTCCACACTCGCTATTTATAATATTTAGTAATATATTCTAACTTTATGATAACATCACCTACTTTTATGTTTTAGCTCTTTGATATCATACAAAGGTATCCTCTTCATACCCACAACATAGTTTTATTTCTCGTTTCTAGTTGGAAGCAAATGTTCGGTGTACATAGATTCGTATCAGTGGCAGATAGGGCTTGAGAGAATATTGATCTTACCTTTAGCTCCTTGTGGGTTCGACACTCCATACTTATCACTTCCACCTTTGGAAATTGCTACGATGAATCCCTGCACTTGGGGATTATCAATAAACATAAGTTTGTCCTTCTCAATTTCAGTCTTTAGTTGTACAACCTAGTTCCTTATTCGTACCATGTAAATTAAACTAAACATAACAAGTTATCTTCTTTAGCACTATTTGTATGCTTGTGTTCTTGATCTGTAATCCAGTGGTGTGGTGAAACTACCAACAACAGCACAATGTCATATCCTGCTATGTCTCAACTATGAACAATGCCATATTATATTAATGTTATTTAAATCGTATCTATTTGTTTACCAATCTGAAATGGTATAAATTGACAGTACACTCACCATTTATGCTTATACGTTGTTTAGAACTACATGTATGCTTGTGTTCTTGCTCTATAATCAAGTGGTCTGGTGAAGCTGGCTGCTCCTGCAAAATGCCATTTGCTGCCGTCTTAACTATGAACAATGCCTATTATTTTAATGCTATTTTAAACCATGTCTCTTTATTTCTGACAAAGAAATGAGATGAATTGACAGAGTTGATGCTTATACATGCAAAACCTGTTATCTACCTACTTGTTTCTCTTTCAGGGTGACAGCACTGTTGCTAGGAAGAACTGCCACAATGATAGTGAGACAAACCCATTGTTTGTCCCTCTAACATATATTCCAGAGAAGAAGGCAACACATCTTGAGGGTAGGGATACGACCACAAAGTCATATCTTGATGTAGTGCCGAACTTACTCAGTGACACAAGATCGATGAAGTCGCTGCCTTAATCTGTTCGACTTCTTCAATCTTAAATTCAAGCAGAAAGACATGCTTCCGCTCAAATCTGACTGGAATTCCAATGCCTATGCAAGATTAACCATAAGTACAGGATGTCTATTGATGCTATGAAGCTTAAGTTGGTGGATATAAGCAACAAAGAAGGGCAATCTCATTAGGTGTTAAGCTCCTTGCACTGCAGCTCCTGGGCCGGGCTAACGGATGACCCACAAGTATAGGGGGTCAATGGTAGCTCTTTTTGATAAGTAATAGTGTCGAACCCAACAAGGAGCAGAAGGAAATGAACAGTAGTTTTCAGTAAGGTAATGTCTGCAAGTGCCGAAATTGTAAGTAGCAGAGTAGTTTGATAGCAAGATAATTTGTAACGAGCAAGTAACGATAGTAGTAACAAAAGAGCAGCAAGGTAGCCCAATCCTTTTGAGGCAAAGGACAGGCCAAAACGTTCTCTTATGATAAGCAAAGCGTTCTTGAGGGTACACAGGAATTTCATCTGGTCACTTTCATCATGTTGGTTTAATTCGCGTTCGCTACTTTGATAATTTGATATGTGGGTGGACCGGTGCTTAGGTGTTGTTCTTACTTGAACAAACCTCCTACTTATGATTAACCCTCCCGAAAGCATCCGCAACTACGAGAAAAGTATTAAGAATAAATTCTAACCATAGCATTAAACTTTTCGATCCAATCAGTCCCTTACGGAATAGCGCATAAACTGGGATTTAAGCTTACATCACTCTACAACCCATCATCTAATTGCTACTCCACAATGCATTCCCTTAGTCCTAAATATGGTGAAGTGTCATGTAGTCGACGTTCACATGACACCACTAAGGGAATCACAACATACATACTATCAAAATATCGAACACATATCAAATTCACATGATTACTTGCAACATGATTTCTCCCGTGACCTCGAGAACAAAAGTAACTACTCACAAATAATAATCATGCTCATGATCAGAGGAGTATTAAATAGTATAATGATCTAAACATATAATTTTCCACCAAATAAACCATATAGTAATCAACTACAAGATGTAATCAACACTACTAGTCACCCACAAGCACCAATCTATAGTTCTGGTAACAAGATTGAACACAAGAGATGAACTAGGGTTTGAGATGAGATGGTGCTGTTGAAGATGTTGATGGAGATTTCCCTCCCCAAGATGGGAGAGTTGTTGGTAATGATGATGGCGTTGATTTCCCGCTTTGGGAGGGAAGTTCCCCCGGCAGAATCGCTCCACCGGAGGGCAAAAGTGCTCCTGCACAAGTTCCGCCTCGAGACGGCGGCGCTCCATCCCGAAAGTCCTCCACTTATTTTTTTTTTCTAGTTCAAATTGACCTATATAACAGAAGATGGGCACCGGAGGTGGGCCTGGGTGAGCACAACCCACCAGGGCGCGCCTGGGCTCCCTGGCGCGCCTAGGTGGGTGATACGTCTCCAACGTATCTATAATTTTTTATTGCTCCATGCTATATTATCTACTGTTTTGGGCACTACTGGGCTTTATTATCCACTTTTATATTATTTTTGGGACTAACCTATTAACTGGAGGCCCAGCCCAGTTCTTTGTTTTTGCCTATTTCAGTGTTTCAAGAAAAGGAATATCAAACGGATTCAAACGGAACGAAATCAAGCTGGAGAAGTTATTTTTGGAAGGAAAGCTACGGATGGACTTGGACCCCACGTCAGAGCCAAGGAGGTGATCACGAGGGTGGGGCGCGCCCATCCCCTAGGCGCCCCCCGCCTCGTGGGGCCCCTGAAGCTCCAGCGTGCATTTCCTGCACCCATATATACCTACGTATCCTAAAACTTCCGGGGCGGAGAATAGATCGGGAGTTCGCCGCGCCAAGCCTCTGTAGCCACCAAAAGTCAATCGGGACCCCTGCTCCCAAGACTCACGGAGGGGGCGAACCCTCACCGGTGGCCATCTTCATCATCCCGGCGCTCTCCATGACGAGGAGGGAGTAGTTCACCTTCGGGGCTGAGGGTATGTACCAGTAGCTATGTGTTTGATCTCTCTCTCTCTCTCTCTCACTCGTGTTCTTGATTTGGCACGATCTTGATGTATCGCGAGCTTTGATATTATAGTTGGATCTTATGTTTCTTCTCCCCCTCTTCTCTCTTGTAATGAATTGAGTTTTCCCTTTGAAGTTATCTTATCGGATTGAGTCTTTAAAGATTTGAGAACACTTGATATATGTCTTGTCGTGCGTATCTGTGGTGACAATGGGATATCACATGATTCACTTGATGTACGTTTTGGTGATCAACTTGCGGGTTCCGCCCATGAACTTGCACTAGTGAAACCCACTTCCTATGCATAGGGGTTGGCACACGTTTTCGTCGTGATTCTCCGGTAGAAACTTTGGGCACTCTTTCAGGTTCTATCTGTTGGTTGAATAGATGAATCTGAGATTGTGTGACGCATATCGTATAATCATACCCACAGATACTTGAGGTGACATTGGAGTATCTAGGTGACATTAGGATTTTGGTTGATTTGTGTCTTAAGGTGTTATTCTAGTACGAACTCTAGGGCTGTTTGTTACACTTATAGGAATAGCCCAACAGATTGATTGGAAACAATAACTTTGAGGTGGTTTCATACCCTACCATAAGCTCTTCATTTTTTTTCGCTATTAGTGACTTTGGAGTGACTCTTTGTTGCATGTTGAGGGATATTTATATGATCCAACTATGTTATTATTGTTGAGAGAACATGCACTAGTGAAAGTATGAACCCTAGGCCTTGTTTCAACGCATTGCAATACCGTTTGTGCTCACTTTTACCGCTTGCTACCTTTCTGTTTTTATATTTTCATATTACAAAAACCTATATCTACCATCCATATTGCACTCGTATCACCATCTCTTCGCCGAACTAGTGCACCTATACAATCTACCATTGTATTGGGTGTGTTGGGGACACAAGAGACTCTTTGTTATTTGGTTGCAGGGTTGCTTGAGAGAGATCATCTTCATCCTACGCCTCCTACGGATTGATAAACCTTAGGTCATCCACTTGAGGGAAATTTTCTACTGTCCTACAAACCTCTGCACTTGGAGGCCCAACAACGTCTACAAGGAGAAGGTTGAGTAGTAGACATCAAGCTCTTTTCTGGCGCCGTTGCCAGGGAGGTGAGTGCTTGAAGGTATATCTTTAGATCTTGCAATTGAATCTTTTTGTTTCTTGTTTTAGCACTAGTTTAGTTTATAAAAGAAAACTACAAAAAAATGGAATTGAGTTTGTCTCATACGCTTCATCTTTTTAATATCTTTCGTGAGTATGATGGAAAGGAAATTTGTGCCAAGTGTTAGAAGAAGAATGCATTAAACTGTTTGGCACTAAATATTTGAATGATGAGCATGATTGCAATGTTGTTAGTATGAATTCTTTTAATATCCATGATGCTAATGATATGCAAAGCCACAAGCTTGGGGAAGCTATGTTTGATGAAGTTGATATTTTTTGTACCCCAAGCCTTGATCAGCACATTTACTATGTTGAAAGCATGCCTCCTATCTATGATGATTATTGTTATGACACATATGCTTTAAAGAATAATGATAACCATGAAACTAGTCATCTTGATCTTAATTTTCAATCATATGATAGTTATTTTGTTGAGTTTGCTCCCACTATTATTCATGAGAATAAATTTGCTTATGTGGAGAGTAATAAAATTTCTATGCAAGTAGATCATGAAAAGAATGCTTTAGGTGCTGGTTATATTGTTGAATTTATTCATGATGCTACTGAAAATCATTATGAGGGAGGAACATATGCTTGTAGGAATTACAATAATATTAAGTTTCCTCTCTGTGTGCTTAAAGTTTTGAAGTTATGCTTGTTTTACCTTCCTATGCAAGTTGATTCTTGTTCCCATAAGTTGTTTGCTCACAAAATCCCTATGCATAGGAAGTGGGTTAGACTTAAATGTGCTAGTCATATTCTTCATGATGCTCTCTTTATGTTTGAATTCTTATCTTTTATATGAGCATCATTGAAATCATCATGCCTAGCTAAGGCGTTAAATGTTAGCGCTTGTTGGGAGGCAACCCAATTTTATTTTAGCTTATTGCTTTTTGGTTCTGTTTAGGAATAAATAATACATCTAGCTTCTGTTTAGATGTGGTTTTGTGTTTTAATTAGTGTTTGTGCCAAGTAGAACCTTTGGGAAGACCTGGGTGAAGTCTTTATGATCATGCTGTAAAAAACAGAAACTTTAGCGCTCACGAGATTGGCTAGAAAGTTTTACTGGAGAGTGCTATTTAGTTGATTCTTTTTGCAGATGATTACTAGACAAATTCCTCAGGTCCACCAATTTATTTTAGAATTTTTTGAGTTCCATAAGTTTGCGTTAGTTACAGATTACTACAGACTATTCTGTTTTTGACAGATTCTGTTTTCCGTGTGTTGTTTGCTTATTTTGATGAATCTATGGCTAGTAAAATAGTTTATAAACCATAGAGAAGTTTGAATACAGTAGGTTTAACACCAAATATAAATAAATAATGAGTTCATTACAGTACCTTGAAGTGGTGTTTTGTTTTCTTTCGCTAACGGAGCTTACGAGTTTTCTGTTAAATTTTGTGTTGCGAAGTTTTCAAGTTTTTTGTAAAGATTCGATGGACTATGGAATAAGGAGTGGCAAGAGCCTAAGCTTGGGGATTCCCAAGGCACCCCAAGGTAATATTCAAGGATAACCAAGCGTCTAAGCTTGGGGATGCCCCGGAAGGCATCCCCTCTTTCGTGTTCGTTCATCGGTAACTTTACTTGGAGCTATATTTTTATTCACAACATGATATGTGTTTTGCTTGGAGAGTCATTTATTTTATTTTGTTTGATTGTTGTTTGAATAAATTACCAAGATCTTAAATTATTAAATGGGAGAGTCTTCACATAGTTGCATAATTATTCGATTACTCATGGTTCTTCACTTATATCTTTCGGAGTAGTTTGTTGTTTGCTCTAGTGCTTCACTTATATCTTTTAGAGCATGGTGGTAGTTTTATTTTGAAGAAATAGGTGAACTCTCATGCTTCACTTATATTATTTTGAGAGTCCTAAATAGCATGGTAATTTGCTTAAATAAAACTAATATGCTCGGTATTCAAGATTTGTAAAACTTTCTTTTGAGTGTGTTGAATACTAAGAAAAGTTTGATGCTTGATAATTGTTTTGAGATATGAAGATGGTGATATTAGAGTCATGCTAGTTGAGTATTTGTGAATTTGAGAAATACTTGTGTTAAAGTTTGTGATTCCCATAGCATGCACGTATGGTGAACCGTTATGTGATGAAGTCGGAGCATGATTTATTTATTGATTGTCTTCCTTATGAGTGGCGGTCGGGGAATGACGATGGTCTTTTCTTACCAATCTATCCCCCTAGGAGCATGCGCGTAATACTTTGCTTTGATAACTTCTAGATTTTTGCAATAAGTATATGAGTTCTTTGTGACTAATGTTGAGTCCATGGATTATACGCACTTTTTCCCATCCTTCCACCATTGCTAGCCTCTCTAATACCGCGCACCTTTCGCCGGTATCATACACCCACCATATACCTTCCTCAAAACAGCCACCATACCTACCTATCATGGCATTTCCATAGCCATTCCGAGATATATTTCCAAGCAACCTTCTACCGTTCTGTTTATTATGACACGCTCCATCATTGTCATATTGCTAGCATGATCATGTAGTTGACATCGTATTTGTGGCAAAGCCACCATTCATAATTCTTTCATACATGTCACTCTTGATTCATTGCATACCCCGGTACACCGCCGGAGGCATTCATATAGAGTCATATTTTGCTCTAAGTATTGAGTTGTAATTGTTGAGTTGTAAGAAAAATAAAAGTGTGATGATCATCATTTTTTTAGCATTGTCCCAAGTGAGGAAAGGATGATGGAGACTATGATTCCCCCACAAGTCGGGATGAGACTCCGGATGAAAAAAAAAGAGGCCATAAAAAAAGAGAAAAGGCCCAAATAAAAAAATGAGAGAAAAAGAGAGAAGGGACAATGTTACTATCCTTTTACCACACTTGTGCTTCAAAGTAGCACCATGATCTTCATGATAGAGAGTCTCTCATTTTGTCACTTTCATATACTGGTGGGAATTTTTCATCATAGAACTTGGCTTGTATATTCCAATGATGGGCTTCCTCAAAATGCCCTAGGTCTTCGTGAGCAAGCGAGTTGGATGCACACCCACTTAGTTTCTTTTGTTGAGCTTTCATATACTTATAGCTCTAGTGCATCCGTTGCACGGCAATCCCTACTCACTCACATCGATATCTATTTATGGGCATCGCCATAGCCCGTTGATACGCCTAGTTGATGTGAGACTATCTTCCCCTCTTTTTGTCTTCTCCACAACCACCATTCTATTCCACATATAGTGCTATATCCATGGCTCACGCTCATGTATTGCGTGAAGATCGAAAAAGTTTTGAAAATGTCAAAAGTATGAAGCAATTGCTTGGCTTGTCATCGGGGTTGTGCATGACTTAAATACTTTGTGTGGTGAAGATAGAGCATAGCCAGACTATATGATTTTGTAGGGATAACTTTCTTTGGCCATGTTATTTTGAGAAGACATGATTGCTTTCTTAGTATGCTTGAAGTATTATTATTTTTATCTCAATATAAACTTTTGTCTTCAATCTTTCGGATCTGAATATTCATATCACAAGTAAGAAGAATTACATTGAAATTATGCCAAGTAGCACTCCGCATCGAAAATTCTTTTTTATCATTTACCTACTCGAGGACGAGCAGGAATTAAGCTTGGGGATGCTTGATACGTCTCCAACGTATCTATAATTTTTGATTGCTCCATGCTATATTATCTACTTTATTATCCACTTTTATATTATTTTTGGGACTAACCTATTAACCGGAGGCCCAGCCCAGATTTGCTGTTTTTTTGCCTATCTCAGTGTTTCGAAGAAAAGGAATATCAAACGAAGTCGAAACGGAACGAAATCAACTGGAGTAGTTATTTTTGGAAGGAAAGCTACCGGATGGACTTGGACCCCACGTCAGGAGCCAACGGAGGTGCTCATGAGGGTGGGGGCGCGCCCACCCCTAGGCGCGCCCCTGCCTCGTGGGGCCCCCGAAGCTCCACCGACGTACTTCCTGCACCCATATATACCTACGTATCCTAAAACTTCCAGAACGGAGAATAGATCGGGAGTTCCGCCGCCGCAAGCCTCTGTAGCCACCAAAAGTCAATTGGGACCCTGTTCCGGCACCCTGTCGGAGGGGCGGAACCCTCACCGGTGGCCATCTTCATCATCCCGGCGCTCTCCATGACGAGGAGGGAGTAGTTCACCCTCGGGGCTGAGGGTATGTACCCGTAGCTATGTGTTTGATCTCTCTCTCTCTCTCTCGTGTTCTTGATTTGGCACGATCTTGATGTATCGCGAGCTTTGCTATTATAGTTGGATCTTATGTTTCTTCTCCCCTCTTCGCTCTTGTAATGGATTGAGTTTTCCTTTGAAGTTATCTTATCGGATTGAGTCTTTAAAGATTTGAGAACACTTGATGTATGTCTTGCCGTGCGTATCTGTGGTGACAATGGGATATCACGTGATTCACTTGATGTACGTTTTGGTGATCAACTTGCGGGTTTCGCCCATGAACCTATGCATAGGGGTTGGCACACGTTTTCGTCGTGATTCTCCGGTAGAAACTTTGGGCACTCTTTGAGGTTCTATGTGTTGGTTGAATAGATGAATCTGAGATTGTGTGACGCATATCGTATAATCATACCCACGGATACTTGAGGTGACATTGGAGTATCTAAGTGACATTAGGGTTTTGGTTGATTTGTGTCTTAAGGTGTTATTCTAGTACGAACTCTAGGGCTGTTTGTGACACTTATAGGAATAGCCCAACGGATTGATTGGAAAGAATAACTTTGAGGTGGTTTCGTACCCTGCCATAATCTCTTCGTTTGTTTTCCGCTATTAGTGACTTTGGAGTGACTCTTTGTTGCATGTTGAGGGATAGTTATATGATCCAACTATGTTATTATTGTTGAGAGAACTTGCACTAGTGAAAGTATGAACCCTAGGCCTTGTTTCAACACATTGCAATACCGTTTGTGCTCACTTTTACCGCTTGCTACCTTGCTGTTTTTATATTTTCAGATTACAAAAACCTATATCTACCATCCATATTGCACTCGTATCACCATCTCTTCGCCGAACTAGTGCACCTATACAATCTACCATTGTATTGGGTGTGTTGGGGACACAAGAGACTCTTTGTTATTTGGTTGCAGGGTTGCTTGAGAGAGACCATCTTCATCCTACGCCTCCTACGGATTGATAAACCTTAGGTCATCCACTTGAGGGAAATTTGCTACTGTCCTACAAACCTCTGCACTTGGAGGCCCAACAACGTCTACAAGGAGAAGGTTGAGTAGTAGACATCAGTGGGTTGTGCCCACCTGGTGGGCCCCCTGTGGTAGTTATTTGCTCCAATATTCCTCAAATATTCCATAAAAAATCTTTCTGAAGTTTCAGCTTGTTTGGAGTTGTGCAGAATAGGTAGCCTGACGTAGTTTTTCCAGGTCCAGATTTCAGCTGCCGGAAATCTCCCTCCTGGTGTACCTTGCATATTATGAGAGAAAAGGCATTAGAATTATTCAAAAAAGCATTATTATGGATAAAAACATTATAAATAACCGTAAGAAAACATGATGTAAATGGACGTATCAACTCCCCCAAACTTATACCTTGCTTGTCCTCAATTGAAAACCGAAGTCGAAAAACATGTCCACATGCTTTGAGAGAGAGGTGTCGATAAAAACAAAATACGGACATAGAAGCATCATGTAGATTATTATAACAACAACAAATTTAAACATGAGACTTTTTCATAGAACTGTTATCATATACTTCTCATGAATAAGTAACAGTTCATCACACAATTGAAGTATAAAGTAAAAACTCTATTCGAAACCAACAAACTATGTTCTCAGTCAACTTTGCAACTACAATTCATCATCTTTTCAGGAAGGGTCATGTATCGGAGCCTTTAGGCAAGTCTGCATACTCAACCATCATATAGTCTTCTATGATTGCTAACACTCACCGCGTACACATGAGCAAAACGTTTCAACCGGACACATAGAAAGATAGGGGCTTATAGTTTTGCCTCCCAACATATTCACATCAAGGGTGGTGTCAACAATAATAACTCAGGCTATCTATATTCAACTGGAAATATGTGCCTAGATCTTTCCTCACCATATGGTGCTTGCCAAAGGAGAAAAATAAAAAGGAATAAAAGTAAAACTTTGACTCTGTGCATAAAAGTAAATACATAGAAGTAAAAGATAGGCCCTTCGCAGAGGGAAGCAGAGGTTGCCATGCGCTTATTTGTTTGTATGCTCAACCCCTTAGTGCAAAAGAACGTCACATTGCATTGCCCCTTGTGATAGCGGCCTTTATTATGCAATCTATCGCTTTTATTCTTCACCATCGCAAGTTCGTGCAACGCTCAATTTTCTCTTACACTAAATGATCTCACACATTTAGAAGCAATTTTTATTGCCTTTTTCCACCAATGAAAACTTACTTGAGGGATCTTGCTCAATCCCTAGGTAGGTATAGTGGACACTTGAAATTAAGATTTGGGTTTAAGGGTTTTTGGATGCACAAGTAGTATCTCTACTTGGTGAAGAATTTTTGGCTAGCAAAGATAGAGGGCAAGCACCACATGTTGAAGGATCTATGACAATATGACTTCTATGTGAATATAAACAAACATAAACCATTAAAATTTCTTCCTTGTCCAACGTCAACAATTTTGGCATATAATATTTTGATGAGGGCTCACAATCACAAAAGATTTCTAGGATAGTATATTTATATGCTTCTCTTCCCTTATTAATTCTTTCATGAGTTGCATCATTGACTAATGCTATGTTTGTCAATCTCTAATAAAATTTTCTACTTATACTTTTCCTTATGTGGTGCTATCACCTACCATAGGATTAGTATATGATCTTATTGATTTATTTCCTTTCTCTTTTTTTCTTTCTTATTTCTTTTCTTTAATTGCAACATGAAAGTAAAGAAAACAAAAACTCAAACTAAACTTTATTATATAACTTGCACATGATTACAAGGATAGATCACTAAGAAAACTCTCAAAGAAGAAAGGATCAAACTAAACTTTTATTCATCTAAAGAAAAAGATTGAACTAAAATAAGTAAAAGAAAAAAATAGTGGGATGATACGATACCGGAGCACCTCCCCCAAGCTTGGCAAAATCCAAGGGGAGTGCCCATACCCGATACTCAGTTCTCCTTTGGTGGTGAAGAAGATGGTGGTGGTGATGACAATTGTGCCTTCAAATTTTTCATATTGTAGTTGAGGAGAGCAATTTCCTCCTTTAAATCATTGACTTCCAACTCTAGCTTCAAGATCTTGTCACATAAATCCCCTTTTACTTTTCTGCCGAAAACGAGAAGGAATAGATTGATTTTAGATCGGTTAGCTCTCTTAGGGAGACTTGACTTCTTGAACTCCACGTGGATATCCCCAAGTTGAGGTAGAGGAACATCCTCCTCCTCTGAGCTTGAATCATCGATCCTCATCAAGTGAGCATCCTCCTCGTCATCCGTAGTTTGACCATAGGGAGATAGGTCCCCATAGGTCTTTGGGTCAGCAATGAGATGTGAGACATAGCTCTCTCCGTTGGAGTCTTGAGACGACATATTTTTAAAACCGCGCAAAAAACAGCAAGAAAAGAGAACAGAGGATTTCTCCGTGATACGTTGATTAACAGGTTCGAGAAGTATATATAGATTTTTTATCTTGGGGGACAAGCATACGATAGAAAAAGGAGTCCGGAAGGTGTCCCAGGTGGGCACAACCCACCTGGGCGCGCCAGTAAGCCTAAGCATACGGTGTCTTGTGCCCACCAGTACGCTCTGGAAGTTACTTTATTTCCTAAATTTTTAAATATTCCAAAACTGATTAAAAAAATATTTTTTTGGATTTTTGGAGTTTGTTTACTTACCGTATCATGTACCTCCTTATTTTCATGATTCTGGGGTGTTCCGGAAGGACTCTTTTATGTGTTCTTCCTGTGTCAAAGTTTGGATAATATTACTTTCAACATTAATGGGCGTACCGAGATATAATGTTTTATTAGATTTGTCCATTAACAACCTTGAGTTAGTACCTTCAGAATTATTTATTTTGATGGCCCTGCACCGATAAACCTCCTCGATAACATAGGGACCTTCCCATTTTGAGAGGAGTTTTCACCTAAAGAATCTAAAACGAGAGTTGTACAAAAGAACATATTCTCCGACTTTATACTCACGCTTTTGGATTCTTTTGTCATGCCATCTTTTAACTTTCTCTTTGAATAATTTTGCATTTTCATAAGCTTGGGTTCTCCATTCATCTAATGACCTAATATCAAATAACCAATTTTCACCAGCAAGCTTGAAATCATAGTTGAGCTCTTTCATGGCCCAAAATGTTTTATGTTCTAACTCAAGAGGCAATTGACAAGCTTTTCCATAAACCATTTTATAAGGAGACATAACCATTGGATTTTTATATGTTGTTCTATAAGCCCAAAGTGCATCATCTAATTTCTTAGACCAATTCTTCCTAGACCTATTGACAGTCTTTTGTAAAATTAATTTTATTTCTCTATTTCTATGTTCAAATTGACCACTAGACTGAGGATGATAGGGTGGTGCAATTCTATGGTTAACATCATACTTGACAAACATTTTCTGAAAGCACCATGAATAAAGTGTGAACCACCATCAGCCATTAAATATCTAGGGACTCCAAACCTTGGGAAAATAACTTCCTTAAGCATTTTAATAGAGGTGTTTTGATCAGCACTACTGGTTGGAATAGCTTCTGCCCATTTAGTAACATAATCAACGGCAACCAAAATATGTGTATACCCATTAGAGGAAGGAAAAGGTCCCATGTAATCAAATCCCCAAACATCAAATGGTTCAACAACAAGTGAATAATTCATAGGCATTTCTTGACGCTTACCGATGTTACCTATTCTTTGACATTCATCACAAGACAAGACGAACTTATGGGCATCCTTGAAGAGAGTAGGCCAATAAAATCCAGACTGCAATACCATGTGAGCAGTTCTATTTCCAGCATGATGCCCTCCATAAGCTTCGGAGTGACATTTCCGTAGGATTTGTCCATGTTCATGCTCAGGTACACAACGTCTAATAATACCATCTACTCCTTTATAAGGATGTGGGTCATCCCAAAAGTAATGTCTTAAATCATAGAAGAATTTTTTCTTTTGTTGGTAAGTAAAGCTAGGTGGTAAATATTTAGCAACAATGTAATTATCATAGTGAGCATACCAAGAAGTACTATGAGAAACATTTATTGTAGCTAACTGCTCATCAGGAAAACTATCATCAATAGGTAGTGGGTCATCAGGCACATTTTCAAGCCTAGATAAATTATCAGCTACGGGGTTCTCAGCTCCTTTTCTATCAATGATATGCAAATCAAATTCTTGTAACAAGAGAACCCATCGAATAAGTCTAGGTTTAGCATCTTTCTTTTCCATAAGATATTTAATAGCAGCATGGTCTGTGTGAACAGTTACTTTGGAATCAACAATATAAGGTCTAAATTTATCACAAGAAAACACCACTGCTAAGAATTCTTTTTCAGTAGTAGCATAATTTCTTTGAGCACTGTCTAGAGTTTTACTAGAATAATGGATAACATTCAATTTCATATCAACTCTTTGTCCTAGAACAGCACCAACAGCATAATCACTAGCATGACACATAATTTCAAAAGGCAAGTTCCAATTAGGTGGTTGAACAATAGGTGCAGAAATTAAGGCTTTCTTGAGTGTTTCAAAGGCTTCTAAACAATCATCATCAAAAACAAAAGGAATATACTTTTGCAAAAGACTAGTGAGAGGCCTATAAATTTTAGAAAAGTCTTTGATAAATCTCCTAAGAAACCAGCATGACCTAGGAAACTACGAATGCCTTTTATATATTTAGTACATGGCATTTTTCTCAATTGCATCAACCTTAGCTTTGTCCACTTCAATACCTCTTTCAGAAATTTTATGACCCAAGACAATGCCTTCATTAACCATAAAGTGACACTTCTCCCAATTCAAGACAAGATTGCTTAAACAATCATCAAAAGACTTCCCATAAATAGAGAAATCGTCCATGAAAACCTCAACAATCTTTTCACAAAAGTCAGAGAATATAGCAGTCATACATCTTTGAAAGGTGCCAGGTGCATTACATAAACCAAAAGGCATACGTCTATAAGCATAGGTTCCAAAAGGACAAGTAAAAGTGGTCTTTTCTTGATCAGGTTGAAAGCAGTATTTGTGAAAAGCCAGAATATCTATCAAGGAAGCAAAAGTGTGTGCGCTTAGATAATCTTTCAAGCATTTGATCAATAAAAGGCAAAGGGTAATGATCTTTGTGGAATAAGTTCATTCTTTTCATTAGGAATAACAGTTATACCTCCTTTCTTAGGGACACAATGAACAGGACTTACCCATCTACTATCAGCTATATGATAGATTATACCTGCATCCAGAAGTTTTAATATTTACGTTCTTACCACTTCTTTCATCTTCGGATTTAACCGACGTTGGCGATCAACAACGGATTTAGTATTAGGTTCCATATTAATTTTGTGCTGACATAGAGTGGGACTAATGCCCTTTAAATCATCAAGAGTATATCCAATGGCAGCTCGGTGCTTCCTTAGAACTTTCAATAATCTTTCTTCTTCATGTTCTGAAAGGTTAGCACTGATAATAACAAGATATATCTTCTTTTCATCAAGATAAGCATATTTCAAAGTGTCTACTTAATTGTTTTAGGTGGAGGTGCCTTTAGGTGGAGGAGCACCTCCTAGAGTTTCAATAGGCAAATTGTGTTTAAGCAGAGGACGTTGTTCAAAGAAAATCTTACCTATTTCATTTCTTTCATGCATATGAAAATCATTTTCATGGTCTAGCAAATATTGTTCTAAAGGATCAGTAGGTGGTACAACAATAGAACCAAGACCAATCAATTCATCCTTACTAGGCAATGCTTTTTCATGAAGATTTCTAATAGATTTGGAAAAATTAAACTCGTGAGACTCATCACCAAAACTAACACCGACAGTTTGTTTCCCATAGTCTATTCTAGCATTAACGGTGTTCAAGAAAGGTCTACCAAAAATAATGGGAATAAATTCATCTTGTGGGGAACCAAGAACAAGAAAATCAGTAGGGTATTTTATTTTCCCACACAAGACTTCAACATCTCTAACAGTCTCAATTGGTGATATTGTGTCTCTATTAGCAAGTTTAATAGTAACGTCTATGTCTTGTATCTCTGCGGGTGTTATGTCATTCATAATTTCTTGATATAAGGAATAAGGAATAGCACTCACACTAGCACTTATGTCACATAAACCATGATAATAGTGATCTCCTATTTTAACTGAGATAACGGGCATGCCAACAACAGGTCTATGTTTATATTGTTTATCAGGTTTGGCAATTCTAGTAGCTTCTTCACAGAAGTAAATAACATGTCCATCCATATCTTCTTATAAGAGATCATTAACCATAGCATACTAGGTTCTACTTTAATTTATTCATCAGGTTTAGCTGTTCTAATATTGCTTTTGTTAACCATAGTTGAAACTTTAGCATGTTCTTCTCCTAACAGGAAAAGGTGGTTTCTCAATGTAAGCCAAAGGAACAACTGGATCAACATTATAAAGTATAGTTTCTTCTTTAACTGGTATCGGTTCTTTAATTTCTTCTTTAATAGGTGGGTGATATTTAAACCACTTCTATTTAGGGAGTTCAACATGAGTAGCAAATGATTCACAAAAGGAGGCTACTATCTCAGAGTCAAGTCCATATTTAGTGCTAAACTTTTGAAAAGCATCGGTATTCATAAAAGATTTAACACAATCATACTTAAGCTTAATACCTGACTCTTTACCTTCATCGAGTTCCCAATCTTCAGAGTTGCGTTTAATTCTTTCCAAAATATCCCACCGGAATTCAATAGTCTTCTTTATAAAAGAACCAGCACAAGAAGTATCAAGCATGGTTTGATCATTACGAGAAAGCCGAGCATAAAAATTCTGGATAATAATTTCTCTTGAGAGCTCATGATTGGGGCATGAATATAACATTGACTTAAGCCTCCCCCAAGCTAGAGCGATACTTTCTCCTTCACGAGGCCAAAAATTATATTATAATTCCGATCACGATGAACTAGATGCATAGGATAAATTTTTTGGTGAAATTCCCATTTCAATTTCCAATTCCATGATCCAATATCATCGCATAGCCTATAGCATGCCAATGCTTTTCCCTTCAAAGATAAAGGGAAAACCTTTTTCATAACTTCATCCCTGGGTAAACCTACAAGCTTAAACAATCCACAAATTTGGTCCACATATATCAAGTGCATACCAGGATGTTCGGTTCCATCTCTGCATAAGGATTAGCTACCAGTTGTTCTATCATACCTGAAGGAATTTCATATTCAATATTTTCAATAGGTGCAGTAGGTTGAGGGGTAGCTAATTGTGGTTCCGGTCGAGGAGAAGATGCCCCGAACAAAGCACACTCAAAGGATTGTTTTCCATAGTAACAAGTGACAATAAATTTCAGCACACTATATAAATGTTTCCTTACCAAATTCCACTTACCAAAGGCACTTCACTCCCCGGCAACGGTGCCAGAAAATAGCCTTGATGACCCACAAGTATAGGGGATCAATTGTAGCTCTTTTCGATAAGTACCAGTGTCGAACCCAACGAGGAGCAGAAGGAAATGACAAGTAGTTTTCAATAAGGTAATGTCTGCAAGTGCTGAAATTGTAAGTAGCGGAGTAGTTCGATAGCAAGATAATTTGTAACAAGCAAGTAACGATAGTAGTAACAAAAGTGCAGCAAGGTTGCCAATCCTTTTGAGGCAAAGGACAGGCCAAAATGCTCTCTTATGATAAGCAAAGTGTTCTTGAGGGTACACAGGAATTTCATCCAGTTACTTTCATCATTTAGGTTTAATTCGTGTTCTCTACTTTGATAATTTGATATGTGGGTGGACCGGTGCTTAGGTGTTGTTCTTACTTGAACAAACCTCCTACTTATGATTAACCCTCCCGCAAGCATCCGCAACTACGAGAAAAGTATTAAGAATAAATTCTAACCATAGCATTAAACTTTTGGATCCAATCGGTCCTTATGGAATAGCGCATAAACCGGGTTTAAGCTTACATCACTCGCAACCCATCATCTAATTGCTACTCAACAATGCATTCCCTTAGGCCCAAATATGGTGAAGTGTCATGTAGTCGACGTTCACATGACACCACTAAGGGAATCACAACATACATACTATCAAAATATCGAACACATATCAAATTCACATGATTACTTGCAACATGATTTCTCCCGTGACCTCAAGAACAAAAGTAACTACTCACAAATAATAATCATGCTCATGATCGAGGAGTATTAAATAGCATATTGGATCTGAACATATAATCTTCCACCAAATAAACCATATAGTAATCAACTACAAGATGTAATCAACACTACTAGTCACCCACAAGCACCAATCTATAGTTCCGGTAACGAGATTGAACACAAGAGATGAACTATATAGGGTTTGAGATGAGATGGTGCTGTTGAAGATGTTGATGGAGATTGCCCTCCCCAAGATGGGAGAGTTGTTGGTAATGATGATGACGATGATTTCCTCCTACGGGAGGGAAGTTCCCCTGGCGGAATCGATCCGCCGAAGGGAAAAAGTGCTCCTGCCCAAGTTACGCCTCGAGACGGCGGCGCTCCGTCCCGAAAGTCCTCTACTTATTTTTCTAGGTCAAAATGACCTATACACCAGAAGATGGGCACCGGAGGTGGTCCTGGGTGAGCACAACCCACGAAGGCGCGCCTGGGCTCCCTGGCGCGCCCAGGTGGGTTGTGCCCACCTGGTGCCCCCCTATGGTAGTTATTTCTGCAATATTCCTCAAATATTCCATAAAAAATCTCCGTGAAGTTTCAGCTTATTTGGAGTTGTGCAGAATAGGTAGTCTGACGTAGCTTTTCCAGGTCCAGATTTCCAGCTGCCGGAATTCTCCCTCTTGGTGTGTACCTTGCATATTATGGGAGAAAAGGCATTAGAATTACTCCAAAAAGCATTATTATGGATAAAAACATTATAAATAATAGTAAGAAAACATGATGCAAAATGGACGTATCACTAACCTTTCTTGGACTGTGTTGAAGTGATGTCGGTTCGGTCTATTATTTTGCCGGCCTGTTAACTTCCACTAGTAGCGACCTGCCCAGTTTATGGAATTTGCTGTCTGGTTGCCCTTTATTATCACTGGCGGCGAATTTTGATGCCCAGGGGATGTAATATGTTGTAACTTCTTTGTTGTATAGTCTAGGTTTATCCTTCGTCATGATGTTGTAATTTATTTGTTGTTTATGCTGTCGTCGCTCTGAGGAAAGGCGTAATCTTTGATCGGTGCGTAATGAGCCAATAGGTTAGGTTTATAAAATGATAATTTCTGTACTAAAACTGGTCGGTCGCCAATCGCTAGTACAGCCGAACCGTGGGCCTACAATCATCTTGGGCCATTAGTGGTCAAGTCTTAATCTGGCCCACTATTAGTTTCGGGCCTTTAAAAGGCCGAGTAAACCGCATGCCTTAATTGGGCCGGAAAATTAAATAGGGTTTTAACAGGTTGAAAAGAAGATTCAACCTTAATTGTGGCGAACAAATCACGGGCCGACAACGTGTTGTAATATAAATCAGCCCATTCGTGTGACGGGCCATTAACAGGGTGAAATGTTTTTGGGGCCTTGCTGACCCAATTACCTGACGGGCGGGAAGCAGGCCGGATGTATAACGGGCCAAAATTAGGCCCAACACTCTCAAGGGCCTTTAACGGGCCGATAGGCAGTTTGGGCTAGAATGTATCCATGAAGACTACAGGCCGTTAAGAAGCTGAAAGTAACTATGAACCATAATTAGGCACAGGTGCAGCCCGGGCCTTGGCCGAAAGTGAAACCGGGCCGAAAGAGGCCCATATGTAGACAGGGCCACGGACAGGCCGGAAGTAATATCGGGCCGAACTGTTAAACGGGTCATTAAGAGGCCGAAGAGCAAATCAGGCCCCCAATGGGCCCAATGGCACAGTAGTTGTTAAAAGGGATGTATCTGTTATGGACCATAATTTGTCCCAAGAAATGAAAGTCAGTTAACGGGCCGGATCAGGTATGGACCGTAATTTGTCCTATTGCAGGCTGTTAACGGGAAGGATCTAATATGGGCCGTAAACTGGCCCAGAATATTGCAGTCATTTAATGGCCCGTATCTGATGTGGGCTATAATTTGGTCCAGAAAATGTTAGGCTGTTAACGGGCCGGCCCAATAGATCTGACGAAATCTTGTGGGCTTGTTCCTGGCCAGCTTTTAAACCTATATGGTCCTCTATTGGGCCGTCTCATGTGTCAATATTTCATTGGCGATTCTTGTCAAATGAACGGTTGACATCTGTCCCAGCGCTGAGCCGACACGTGGATCGTCGGGGAATGAGAATTTTACACGTGGAAAATCGCCATTTGTCCGGGCTGTTAACGGGTTATCAGATCCAAACTGGAACCCGATAGTTGAACGGCGACCCGTTACGGTGGATGCCACGTGTCGGTAACCCTTAACGAAAGCACTTCTATGACGCGCGATTTATCGTCATGGAAGTGGACACTTCTTTGATGATAATTTTGGTAATGTCATCAAATACTTCTACGACAGCACATGTATGACTATCTTGATTCTGTCATAAAATCGTCATGGATGTACATGCATGACAGAAAACGTGACCTATTGTGACAAACACGTATCATCACGAAAGTGTATTTTTTGTAGTGGAGGTTAGGGTTTCACGAGGTTCAACTTCATTTCCATCATCCACATCCTCAACATATGGATCATTAGTGTGTGGTGGAAGATCTTCTTCTTCATATTCCATTTGTTGAGGTTCATCATCAATGATTGCACTTTTTTGTTCTTGCTCTTGGTGATGATCTTGTTCTTGAAGATGATCATGGTGAGGGACTTGATCTTCTTATTGTAGTTGAACAACGGGCATTGTTTGAGCAGTAGGAGCTTGAGGTGGTATGGGTGTTGAAATGGCTTGATGATGTGTGAAACTTCCATCTTCTTCATCATCATGAGGTTCTTGTTCCATTGGAAGAGGAGCACCAACACCCATGATCAAAATATCTTGAGAAGGACCTACATCACTTAGATCAACTTGCTCCCCATGGGAGCCACTAAATTCATCAGACACCACGTCACAAGTTTCTATAACACATCCATTGGATTTTTTCTAGTCTCTGTAGGCGTGAGAGTTTGATCCATAACCAACAAATATGCCCTCAATTGTTTTGGATTGAAATTTTGCTAACCGTTCTCTCTTATTGAGGATGAAACATTTGCATCCAAATACATGAAAGTACTTGACATTTGGCTTGTTCCCGGTTAGGAGCTCATACGGAGTCTTCTCCAATATCGTGAGGAGGAAGAGCCGGTTTGATGCATGGCATGCGGTGTTGACAGCCTCGGTCCAAAAACTATGTGGTGACTTGTATTCATCCAACATGGACCTTTCCATTTCCACAAGTGTACGGTTCTTCCTCTCGGCTACACCATTTTGTTGTGGAGTGTAGGGTGCGGAATATTGATGCTCAATCCCTTCATCACTAAGGAATTCTTCCAAGGTGTAGTTCTTGAACTCGGAGCCATTATCACTTCTTATTTCCAAGATTTCTTTGTCAATCTTATGCTGGACTTGCTTGGAAAAATCGGTGAAGGTAATCCTCGTCTCGTGCTTGGACTTGAGGAAAAATACCCATGTATATCTTGAGTAATCATCAACAATGACAAGTCCATACTTTTTCCCACTAAGACTATCCCATGAAGGAGGCCCAAAGAGATCCACATGAAGTAACTCCAAAGGCCTTGAGGTAGATACAATATTCTTGGATGGGTGCTTTGATCAATGTTGCTTCCCGGCTATGCATGCACTACACACACGATCTTTCTCAAAAGAGACATTGGTTAGTCCAAGGAAGTGGTTACCCTTTGGAACCGTGAAGGACATATCGTCTTTGCATCATGTCGTTTTCTTCATACATGTTCTAGCACCCTTGAAGCGGAAGTTTCAGCATGTGCAGAAGGCATTACACTTGCCTTGGAGTAGAGCACGGAGCCTTTTATCGTCCAAACGGATTGTTATGTGGCTGCTCAAATGCTTATGGATGACAAGCCAAATAGATCTTTAGTGGCTGCTTTAGTCGAGGAAGGAAAACTACTACTTAAATCTAGGCGTGATTATTCTATAGCACATGTTAGGAGAAGCCAAAATAATGTAGCTCATGCTTTAGCATAGATGGGTAGATCTACTCGCACGACTGTCTGGCTCCACCATGGCCCAGACGAAATTGGCACTCTTTGCCAAGAGGATTGTAATGAACCACCTTGATTGATATGGAATTAATATTTTTTTGCAAAAATAATAATAATCTTGTTTGGTTAGTTTGGGCTGTAATCACATACCACGGCATCAATTACCGATCCATTGCAAATCTGATTCCGCTCAAAATCGTGTATTAACAGAAACCGGAGGGACCCTCTCGCGACCATGCTAAAACTGTTACCACGTCTTCCCTATCCAGCCTCATTGAGTTTGGCGGCGGCTCGGCGTGGCGGCTTACAAGGCCGTGGTCGCCGGTGGAGACTGGAGCATGCTGGTATAGCGTCCGGTGCCGACGAGCATGTGCGCCGTACCAAGTGGTCGGCATGGCTGACGACCTGTAGGCCGAGCACACTAGTGAGGATGGAGAGTGGCTGGTGCCAGTGCACACCACCATGCCCACAGCTAGCTTCGGCTGCAGGCTTCAACAACACATCATCCAACTGATCGAGGCAAGAATTCTCGTTGCTATCGTCGGTGGTGGACGCCAAGGTCGAGGAAGGGGATGGCTAGGCGGTTGATGTGCTGGCTGGGGAGTTCAGGTCAGCAGCTTTAAAGGCG
This sequence comes from Aegilops bicornis, assembly GCA_021605145.1. Lineage (NCBI taxonomy): Eukaryota > Viridiplantae > Streptophyta > Magnoliopsida > Poales > Poaceae > Aegilops > Aegilops bicornis. The sequence goes on along the minus strand of CM038673.1, from coordinate 562,317,915 downwards.
CTAATGTCGCCGATGGGGATGAACCGAGTGCCCCGTTGTAGGGGGATTTGGATTATTTGCTCGACTTTACATGGGATTTGATGATTTACCCCAGCATTATCTTAATGGCTAGTGGCCTGGCCCCACCTGTCAATCTGGTGGTGGGTGGGGGGAGGGGATTATCAAGGTTTTGAGTAAAGCGTGGGCTAAGATCAAATTCCTCGTTGTAGGGCTGATTATGTTACAATTGATTAAAGTAACCAAACAAATTCTCGTTTTTCTCCATTCCCTTTACAGTAACGATGTAGCTCGATTGAGTTTGTGTTTCCTTCCGTGAACCAAACACCTCAGTCCTACTTCCTTCGTCCGAAAAAACTTGTCCCTTAAATGGATGTATAGTTTTCGAACGGAGGGAGTACCTACGTATGCTCCTTAATGTGTGCGTCTTTCTAGAGAAGACATCTTGTCATTTGTCAACGCGCTGCCTCGGAGTCGGAGGCAGCTTGCTAGCAGGGCACGCACACGCAGGGTCGCAAAATTTATAAAATTTCTAATCAACCGGTGATGATGCCGAAGTAACACACACGCGGGCGCGACAGGAGGCCTTCAGGGTCAGCTGCCAACCCGGCGCGACGCGCGGCGACAACAGAAAACGGTGCCCCGAGCCGAGCCCCCGATGGTGCGTCGCAGTAAAAGCTCGCGCGTCAGTCAGACGAGCACTCCTCCCTCCCTCTGCGCCCCTGTCTCGCGCCGATGGAGTACCATAGCGGATGCTACACACTGACAGCGGGCTACTGGAAAGGGTCGGCCTTCCATACCGTCCGTTCCCCTCTGTTGCTCGCTTCTTGTCAAACGTTGCCGGTCCCGAGCCCCATTCCTCGCTCCGACGTGCTGACTGGCGTGCTGCGTCGCTCCTCCGCACCAACACTCGCTGTAAATACACGCACGCACATCCAGCCAGCCATTGGGGGAGGTTCCATTCCATTCTCTTCAGCCTCGTAGCCCCACTCCCTCACCGGCCCCGGCTTGCCTTCTTCTTCGTCGTCTTCTTCTTCTTGGCAGCTCATTCGGTCTCCGTGCTGAACCAGATGGCGGTAAGTGTGCTGTGAGCCAGGCAAGGCATCCATGCCATCAAGCTCACTGACTCAGAACCGGAGTCCTCATTATCGTTTGGTCTTACTTGCAGAAAGCGAGGAGGCGTCGCGTGCCGGCGTTCGGGGAGTGGAACTACAACTACCACCACCACGAGCCGCAGGCGGCGGCGGCGGCACTTCCGCCGGCCGTTGTTGCACCGGCGGCCGCGTGCTACGCCACGCCGGAGCCGGAGGCCTGCAGCGACGTGTGGTTCAGGTACTCGCCGCCCCCGCGCAAACCAACGCCCAAGAAGCAGGCGAGGAGGCGGCCCGAGGGCGACGTGTCCCAGGAGCGTTCGAAGGCGTCCTGGGACGCCGCCGCGGCCAAAGGAGGCGGCTCCAGGCGGGTGGTGCGGCCTGTCGACGGGGACCTGTACAAGGTGCCACCACCGGAGCTCGCCTCCCACCGGCGGCCAACCAAGGTACGTAGTACGGCCGCCAAGAAAGAAAGAAGGTTTTTACTTTTTGTCGTGATTGTTGTAGCCGACCGCTATTTGTTTGAATGCAGAAGTGGAGCCTGTGGACGGGATGCCTGGGCCTCAGCTCATGCGTCGTCTGAACCCAACATGTCCTGATGATCGATGGATGCTGCGTCCTGCGTGCGTATTCATCGCCAGTGTTTATTTGCCTTTTCAGTTGCATATACACTACTAGTTCCGTCCAGTTGGTAATATAAGTGGTTTTAGAACTTGGAGTAATTTTTATTATGTTAATGTGCTTTGTACTTCCGGTGAAGTTTGATAATAGTAGATCTAAATCATTCTCGCAAAAAAAAAAGTGTATAGTTATGTCTCTCTCCGAGTGCATGCGCTTTCTTGGCTTGTGGTACGATGGTACTACATGGCTAGTACTGGCAACACTGGCCGTGTAATTAACATTCGTAGTAACACTTGGAATTTCTCTTCATCTTGTGTAATGTGGCAACATCTCGTCTTGTGCTAGCAGTGGGTTTGTTGCCTGAAATCATTTCTGATCAATTTTGATGTGCAAGCGAGTTCATTGGGGGTGTTTGTCGTCATTCACTTGAGAGATTCAGAGATGGCGACTGATAGACGAGCACGTACTACAGCCCACCGTTCTGCTGCATGAGGAGCAGTTCGTGTGGGCCCGTGAAGTCTGGTGAATCTGGTACGCGCATTGATTACGGCAGTTGGGCAATAGTTGCTGTGAGATCAACTCCACCGCTGACCTATCTTATTCCGCCTCGCGTCTGCTTGGGATAAAAGGACAAACGAGACGGCCCAAATAAACCCCATCTTACTTTTCTGTCCATTTTCTGTCCGTTCCACCCCATTCACAACCCAAACTTGAGCTGGCTTTGTCCGCAAAAGCGGACACGAAACGGACGTCTCTGTGGCGTCCTCGTCCGCTGCATGTCCCCCGGGCCCCATGTGTCATCCCCACCTCTCTCTCTCCTCCATTTCTCTTCACCGTGGATAAGCACCGGCAGCCCTGCTAGGGACGAAGCGTAGAAAGGCGCCTGCGGCGAGGCGTAGCGAAGCGGGCGAGGCGCGGGCGGGGCAAGGCGAGGCGGGCGGGCGGCGGGCGCGCGACGGGCGAAGCCGGGCGGCGTAAGGCGAAAGCGAGATCGGCGCGGGTACGGCCGAGGCGGGCGAAGGCGCGCGGCGGGCGGCGCTGGCGGTACGCGCGGCGCGAGGCGCGGGTCGGGCGAGGCGAGGCGAGGGCGGAGGGCGCGCGTGCAGACGCTGGGCGGCAGGCGCGCTGGCGCTGGCGGCGGTAGAGCTGGCGCGCTGCGGCGGTAAGGCGAGGCGGCGCTGCTGCGTATGGGCGCAGGGATGCGGGCGCGAGAGAGGGCGCGCCAGCGCGTAGGGCGAGGGCGGGGCGGTGCGAGGCGGGCGCCGCTGGCGCCGCGCGCGCGGCGGGCGGGCGCGCGGGCTGGCGCGAAGCGCGAGCGGTTACGGGCGCGCTCATCGCGGGCGCGGCAAAGTAGCAAAGCGGGGAGCGGGTACGGCGGCGGCGCGCGATGCGTGGCGAGGCGGCGGCGCGCTGCCGGCAAAGCGGGCGCGACGAGGCGGGGACGAGCGGGCGGACGGTTTGGGGTAGTCGGCCGCGTTGGGCGCGTCCAACCCCAAGCGGACATGGATGTCCGTTTTACTACCCATCGGCATCCTAAACAGACAAAGTCTGAATAAAGCGGACGTCCGTTTGAGGTGGCGCGGTGGAGTTGGCCTGAACTCACTGGTTTCTCCGCGCGTGCCATACAGCCACACTGTCGCAGCTAGCCGTGTCATTGAACTCGATCGGCCAAGTCATGCATACACACACACTGTCGTAGCCGTGTGTGCCAACCGCAGTGAGTGAGAGTAACTATTTCGGCATGTGGCTGCTTTTGGCATACATAAAATCGAGCAAGGCCAAAAGTCACAAATCCGTACGACGACTGAGAGGTCGAGCGAAGACCTGTGGCTTGTGGGTGTAGTACAAGAACAGAAGCGCAGCGATAACTCTCGGACCTACCTACCGCCCCAGTCTACAAGCTAGGTCCAACAGCGGATCCTTCTTCGGAAAACATGTCGTGCATTTTCCCTTGTCGTTGAGTGGCCAAATTTTGGTTCAAAGTTCAAATTGTCGTTAACATGCTTGGTTAAGAGGGATGCTATTACGCGCGCGCGTTAGAATGATCGATTTTCAACAGCGTGTTAGAAACTCAAGTTTTTTTGTAAAGAAATCAGGGTGAGGCTAATTAATTAGGTCGAGCGTTGCCTCGCGCGGCCGCGTATGAGTCTTTTCGCTTGGTTCAATGTTGCCCTGCCCTCCGGTTTTCATGCATGTCTCATCGGACAAGCCTGCCCACGCTTGCTTGAATGCTGCTTCCAACCGCTCTTCTGATTCTGAACGATCGGCCTTCTGTTCACTACCAATTGACATGACCTTTCCTATTATCACCAGTAAGCCTTGCAGATGCAGTCACCCTTAAAGAATAGTAAACCGTGTAGTCGTGTCGACGTGTTTTTGCCCCTTGATATTTGTTTATCCAACCTCTAGTACCCAGACAAAATGATCGATTTGCAGTAATATTTTCTTTCTGGTGGCCTTCACTGCCACGTAACTTCATTATCGATGATATGCTAAATTTAACGTCCAAATTACGTAAGTTTCTTCCTCGCAATTTTTTTAAGTGAGTTTCTGTATGGTGTCGATTTTGTTTCTCAGCATGTGTTATGAATTTTGATTTTGAACACCTATTATCTACGTTGAGTTTTTTTTTTATTTTTGAAAACATTTTAAGATTCATGTAATCAATATCGAGCTTTGACAGTACAAAACTGTACCATGCCTTACTACAGTTGACATAATTTAGCTACTGTATAGTGCTTCCTCTGTAGCGAAATTTGATCTAAAACGTCCTATATTGATTTACAGAGACAAAATTGCGACGTGTGCAAAAACTTTATTTCTTTTGCTACAACGGCCATGATCATATATTCTCTATCAACTTTCAAGTGTGTATGTGTTCTTCTTCACGCTTGATTTTCTACACATTTTTTCCCACTAAGCTACTGTACATCATGATCATAAGATCGATCCAAACCCCTGCCAAAAAAAAAAGTTTCGAACATTCTTGTTCACACCCAGCCCATACAACATCTAGAGACAAAAAGCAGGGCGACACATTATGGTATTAATTAATGGTGGGCATTTAGAATGATCTTTGCCGTCCATCCATGCATTTACGCTTACCTAGATAGAGTCGGTCTACCGTTGTGGTTGTCTCCACCACCGGGAACCGGCCGGCTGTGCACCACGCGCATTTGCCAGATACTTCACACAACAGCCGCTTCGTTTTTTTTCGAAAAGGGGGTTTACCCCAGCCTCTGCATCAGAAAGATGCATACGGCTCATATTATTAAAAAAAAATCCAGTAACAAAGTCGCCAAGTATCGAGGTGCGAAAATAAACAAAAAGCTCGAAAGAGCTAAAACCCAAAGCCACAACCGGCTGGCAAACACAATAGGAGCATTACATGCCTATACTATTACATGACCGCCATCCAAATATGATGGGTCCCTTTGTTGACAAGCAAAAAATCTATAGGGTTAGTCAAATTTAAACTTTGAACTGTCGATCTTAAGAACAAAATGAATTCTCCGCGCAATGCTGCGGGAGTTTGTATGAAATAAAAACTGTGTTGGACTAATCAATCTAGCTAGTGTCTTTACGGTTTCTTCTGTAGCAAGATAATTTTATCAATACTTTATAAATAAATAAATATACATCTCTATGTACACGTGCAAAATGAAAGCAAGATAATTTTATCAATACTTTTTGCATCACTTTTGTTTCATATAGCACCTATGAGCTGCATGCACGTGACAATATCTTGTCCTTGATTAAAACACTCTATTATTGTGAGTTACTGCATTTGCATGCATGCGTCGCTTACTATATATGGTTGGTGCATTGGCTCCCGATGTGTAGATCTTACGGCTATTGTAGACTGATCTGATCTAGTATATTCAACGATAAATTTAATTCGGGTGATGTAGCTTAAGGATAAGCAAGAGAATTCTTGTAATGGGGGATAGCTATTTAGATATAGTAGATTGCCGCTTTGTATTTATTGCTCCTGGTCAATCATGATTCTAGAACAATTTATCGCACCTGGAAAAGAACAAAACACAACCAGGATCACATGATTTTATCACAGATTATTTGAACGCACCCTATCATTTCCTTGTGTAGGTCCATCATTACAATATGCTAAATGCTAAACAATTTGGTCACATGCAATTTACTCTGAATTGCCTAAAGTGGGAGACACCACTAGCATTAGAGGTTCTGAAAGAAGTTACTTGTTCTCAATTATCAGCACTGTGCATTTAGTGTTATGGATTATATCTATGTGAGAGAATCAATGCAACTTTATATTATCAAGGGAGCAGTTGTTTGTTTGCTCTATATACTGATCAACCATGTGGTCAAAGATCAAAAATTCAAAATGGACACCAATCACAAGGCATATAAACATTAGAAGGAGAAATATATGTTTTGTCCAAAAAAATGGCAACCTCTAAGGTCAAACATCAAGAGAGCCAAGAAGGTTGTTCCCCAAGGCAATGATGAAGGCATGTCCTCTTTGGAGAAATCTATTTAACAGAAACTTGTTGATATTAGTACCAAAGAGGTCACGAGTCTATTTATTAGGTCTCAAGTTCAAGTGAAGGATTCACTTGAGAGAAGTTTGTAGCCTCAACATAAGCTAAAAAGAGTCCATGATCAAACCAAGTTTTCTCTGAACACACTTCTTGTGAAGCAAGGCGAAGTGTGGATTTAAGACGAAACATAAAGACACATGTTCGAGATATAGCATCAACTTTCCATGTGGATGATGTCCTAGAAGCTACTGCCGCCGCCATCTCAGAAAAAAGAAGATGATCAAGAGAGCTCTCCACCTGGTTCTTAGTTCGCGGATTGGGTGGTTATCTATCCTCACTGTTTGGTTTCTTTGGTGCCAAATGCAGATAGAGATAGTTTAGCTTGGAGGTTATATCTGAGAGTTACAAACTAATGTATTTATTGCAAATCATGTGTGATCTCTTCTATGTCTTGTAAACTATATTCTTGTGCGTGATGCCACCTTAAATCACCTGGATATGATGCTTTACTTGTTGCAGATAGTTACTCCAGGCGGTATCATGTTATGCATGTTGTGTCTCTCTTGATATTCAAGTACTCATACTTGGAAGTGAAGAGATGGCCGATAAATTCAGTGTAACTTAGAGCTCTTAATGTCAAGTATGACACAATTTGAACTCCATTGCACATGATGTCTGACTGCAACTCACAAAGGATCTTGGTACTAAGGTTCTTGGAAGAATTATGACACCTGAGATGAGTCTCAAGCAAGATATTCATAGCCATGATTCGGAAAAGGACCGAAGCTTCAATTGTAGGATGAAAAATTGCTATAGTATTAAATACCGTAATTGTAGACATGATAATTATAGTACCAAAATCCTAGAATCAATGGAGTTAGGTGGCATCGTAAAGTTGCAGAATCACAATTCTGACTTCCTTGGTCTCAAGAATAAGAAAGATATTCATTTTCAATCATCTCATCATATGAACATCACAACTATAGGTACTCTAATGCTCCCCCAGTGCTTCAAGTTATAATAGCCCTACAGAAGTCTATAGTGAAGAACTACGAGAATTTCTCAAAGTTGGGATGTGAGGTCTCAAGATCAATATGAGTGCCCACTAGTAGAAAAACACCTATAAGTCCCGGTTCGTAAGGGCCTTTAGTCCCGGTTCATGAACCGGGACTAATGGGTCGTTACTAATACCTCCCCCCTTTAGTCCCAGTTCTAACACGAACCGGGACAGATGGTCCTCCACGTGGCCGGTGCGCCGAGCCCAGGCAGGGGGGCCTTTGGTCCCGGTTTGTGGCACCAACCAGGACCAAAAGGCATCCACGCCACAAGATTCCAAAGGCTGGGTTTTTGTTTTTTTGAAAGGGGGGTTGGTGGTTTTTGGGGGTTAATTTAGGTGTTTCATATATTGTGTTAGCTAGCTAATTAATAGAGAGAAGTGTCCTCTCTTATGTCCGTGTGCTTGGTCGACGCTACATACTATATACATATAGCCCTCGACACGCTAGCTAGTAAGAAAATGAAGGGAACCATCGAGTACAGAAGTTCGTCATGCATACCGAGAGAAATGATCGATCGACCTCTCCTTCTCCGAGAGATTGGTCGAACAACAAGTTTTTGTATCATGTACATCCGACGCCATCGCTACATACAGCATGTACAATATATAAGATCTCTCAATTACAGTCCCCTAGCATTTGAAATCAACTTCCACATGGTATTCTCCGGCTTTATTGATGATGTGGTCAAGAAAGAATCCCGCCAATTCCTCTTGAATTGCTTTCATGCGATCTGGTTCTAGGAGTTCATTCCGCATCTGCCACGTCTAATTTGAAGAAGGGGGTTAATTAATACATATATATATATATATATATGAATGAAACTCAACAGAAATGATGGTGTAATAAAATGAAATTGTGAATATTATTAATTGCTTACGCACTTCATATTGTCTTTGAGAGTAGCCCCGCTTATTTTTTAAAGTCGCGTTGTAGATGAACTCGCACACGTAGTATCCATAGAAATCATTCCCTTGTTCCTGCCACAAGCACTTTACGAGAAATAGAGGTCAATTAAACTGATAATGAAGCATTATAAATGGCATTGATGAAATTATAACTATAGAATCAACGGGAGATGCACACAACTAGCTAGCCAGTAGTACTTACTTTCGGGTATATATATCGCAGCTCCTTCGGCAGTCCCGGAGCTACTGCGGTGAACTGTTTCCAAACCCTTCAAGACAAATAAAATAATTATTATTACTTGAGATATCAGGAAATGAACAAAAAGTTGCCGCTATGGTGCGATAATGATCGATTGAACTTACTTGATGAGCATTTCAGTCATGTCCGCATAGGTGCTGGGATCTTTCCGTCTTGAGTCTAAGACGGTTACTAGTCCACGCTCAAGCTTAATCTCCAAAAGAATATAGTGGTACCTGCGCACACATGCATAACTCATCAATTATATTACTATAACCTCGCTCGAGTAATAAGGGAAACCGAATATGCTAACGATCAATAACACTCACTTGGTGTTGTAAGGAAAGAGTATGGTATCTTTGTTTTGATTTTTGATCAACGATTTTAGCAAGTTGTCCTCGGCCTCTTCGACGTGCTTTTCATCCAGAAATACATCTATGATATTTGTGTTAATGAACCCAATATCATAGATTTCATTTTTTTGCACTCGATTTATCTTCAATCGCATAATATATTGAGGATAATAAATTATAAATACATGCAATGAAAGCCGAGCTATATATAGAGACTTAATGATAGAAATAGTACTTACAGGCAGTAGCAAAAGACCGTTAATTTATCGAGGGCCTTTTGATTGAAGAACGCGAAGAACTCCTCAAATGGAACACACAATGTATCAGTTCCAACGAGGTCGCGGCTCCTCTTTAATGCCGTAACAAACTATTCATCCCCTGCACTCTCTGCAGGTTTTCATGTACCAAGTATGGAATCTTCGCATCATCGTTGTTAGAGATTTTTCATCTTTGACGAGAGGCTTCCCGTACTCGTATCTGTGTTCTTCCACCATCATGAATTCAGGAAGTGCATCGTCAGGCAGGTAATCTTGTGGATTGCCATAACCGGCCACCATCCCCGGAACATTAGCGACGATGTTGCCGCTAGACACATTGAGCGGGGGGCACGATTGGTTTGGTTGTTCGTCGAGCTGGTCAATTTTTTTCGCAGCTGCTCGTTCTTTTTCTCTTTGATGTCCGACAAGATTTCCCGATCGCTCCGCTTGGAGATATGTCTGCTCAAGAATGCGCTCATAGTTGGTTCTCGGCGGAGACTTTGCCGGTTTCCTCGGGGCAGCCAGAGTGCGCTTCGCTTTCACCGGATCTACCTTCTCCTCCGGAGGTGGATGTCTCTTTGCTTTCAACCCTGCAAACCAGTCATCCACTTCGGTCTGCGCGATCTTCGCGTTTTCCTCCTCGGTCCTCTCGTACGGTAACTTCTTTGGAGTCTTCAAACAAGGAACGAATCTGTATTTCCTCCTGCCTTTGGCTGTACTGCTAGACGCCGGTAGAGCAGACGGAGCGGATGTCTTCTTTGCTTGCTTTTTGCAAGGCGGAGGAGAAGGACTACGACGCGCCGGAGCAGCCGAAGCGGCGGCGGCTCTCTTCCGCCCTTGCTGACGAGGCGGAGAAGGAGGAGGCTGGCTGCTCGGGCGGCCGGGCGCAGCGGAGAAGGAGGCGGAGTGCCGCCACGCCGAAGAAGGAGGCGGAGTGCCGCCACGCTGCCCTGATCGTCACTCACGGGAGGAGGAGGCGGTGGAGGAGGCGGAGTGCCCGACTCACGGGAGGAGGAGGAGGAGGCGGAGGCGTCCAGTTCGGAAGGTTGATGAGCTCCTTCCGCCATAGGCATGGAGTCTTCAAAGCAGAACCCAGCCTAGTCTCCCCTTCACCGGTAGGGTGGTCAAGCACGAGGTCCTCAAATCCCTCCGTTATTTCATCCACCATCACCTTAGCATATCCATCTGGAATCGGCTGGCAGTGATAAGTTGTGCCGGGTCCACTAGGATAAACTTGGCCAACAGCCGCCTTGACCTTCAAATTCATCCATCGCGCCATAATGTGGCAATTTTGAGACTCCGTGATACCATCCACGGGATAGCCGGGCAGAGCCGTCAAGACATGCTCCGGTGAAGCAGCTCGGTGGAAGCCACGCCGCTTCTCCGCCGAGATGGCGGGGTAGCTCCGGGGAAGCTTCGCAGGTCATTTGCTGCGATCCGCTGCTTCGCTCATGTTCTCGCTCTCTAGCCCCATTACCCTTTCGTGCAGCGCATGCGATTGGTCCTGCTTCCGCTTTCTTCCTCCTCTCGTGGGTTTTGTAACCCCTGCATCCGAAAACCAACCTTCCACGGAATGGAGCCTGGCGTGCCTCGTGTCCGTCCGTGGTGCTCAGGATTCCCAAGGGCCATTGTGAGCTCGTCCTTCTCCCTGTTTGGAAGGAATGTCCTCGCTACCGCATCGATATAGTGTTGAAGGTTCTTTAATGGTATTTTCATTTGCTCGTCCGGCCCACCGGCACTTCCTCGTTATAGGTCCAAGGTTCCGCCAGCCCCGAAGAACCAAGTCCGGCAACGGTCTGGCCAGTTCATTGTCTCTGGTTCGATCCCTTTTTCAAGCAGATCATGCTCAGCCTTGGACCACTTAGGCCGGGCTTTGAGGTAGCCACCTGACCCCGTGTGATGGTGAAGCTTCTTCTTCGCAGCATTTTGCTTGTTTGTCGCCGACATCTTCTTACTCTTTTCCGATGTCTTGTGGGCCACAAATGCGGGCCACTGATCTTTGATCTTCTCATATTTGCCGACGAATTCTGGTGTCTTTTCTTTCTCGACAAACTGGTTCAGCTCTTTCCTCCATCTCCTCATTAGGGTTGCCATCTTCTTAAGAGCACAAGACTTGATTAATTGCTCTTTAACTGGCTTCTCCGGATCCTCCTCTGGCGGTAGGGTGAAATTTGCCTTCACTCAGTCCAAAGATCTTCTTTCGCATATCATTGACATAAGACACCTAAGGGTCTTCCTCCTTAGGCTTATACCATTGATGGATGCTGATCAGGATCTTGTCCCTAACAAGAACCCCGTGACCGAAAGCGTAAAATGCCTTCCTTGTCCGGATGGGTTCAATCGGTTCGCCGTCAGCGCGATTTCTATGATCTCAAACTTTTCATCCGAGCTCAACTTTTTCTTGGGCCTCGTCTCCTTACCGGGTTGTGCTCGATCCGAGGGCTAGAAATTATAAGGAAGAAAGACGAGAGTAATTAATATGTGTACATATACCAAAACAATGGATGCATCAATTAACTAGTCAAGACGGGCTTAACTAATATATATATATATATATATATATATATATATATATATATATATATATATATATATATATATATATATATATATATATATATACCTGGCCGGACTTCGGTTCGGTCACCGGAGCAATCAAAGATCTCCTTCTTGTACCTCCATTGTGTCACCGGAGCCATCATGAACATAGTCCTCTTCTTGTACCGGCATTAATGGGTCGAAGCCATCATGAACATAGCCCTCTTCTTCACCCAAATGCTTCTCGACCATCGGTGTCGTTGAGAAATGACGCAACTTCATCACTTCCTTGTGCGATTATGTGCCCCAACATCGCTTCGCTTTCTTCGTCTCGAGTGCTACATAGTTTCTGCAAATATTTACAACATGTCAATTATTATTCAAACATGGTACAGATGGATATATATATATATATTAGTGGCAAACGTAGAACTAGCTAGCTAATCACAATAAGGAATCAATCACAATAAGGAATCATGTTAGTGGCCTCGACGCTGCTTCTCTAGGGTTTGGGGTCGCCTCGACACAACGCTTCAAGGGTTTGGGGTGGCCTCGACGACAACGCTCTTTTAACTTGGTAAATTTGGGTGGCCTCGAGAGAGTTAATTTGTCGGGTAGGGGCGCGAAGGGAGGGGTAGGAGACCAACATCGCTTTCTCTCTAGGGTTTGGGTGTCCTTGAGAGTTTTGGTCGAGCGAGAGGGCCGAGGGGGTGTTGCCGTTGTATAAGTTATCACGGTCGAGAGGGGTATATATATCGACCGCCCCTCATGTCGAATTTATCTCGAGGGGTTATATCGACAACGACGACATACATATACATGGGAAAATAATGTTATCGTGGAGGGTATCGGTACCCCCCCCCCTCGTGTTGAAGTTTGTTCTTTCTCCTCTATTCCTTTGTTCTTCTTCTTCTCTTATTTTTATTCTTATCCGTCGAGAAAGGAAAATAAGGAAAAGGAAGAAAATAGGAAGAAGGAAGAAGAAAAAAAAGAAGAAAAAAAAGAGGAGAAGAAGAAAGGAATAGAGGAGAAGAAGAAAAATAGAAATTTTCTATTTTTCTTCTTCTCCTCTTCTTTTTTCCTCTTCTTATTTATTTCTCCTCTTCTTCCTCTCCTCTTTTTCTCCTTTCTTCCTCTTCTTATTTTCCTTTTTCCTCTCATTCTTTTAGTATTGCTTGTTTAAAAAATGTTCAAATAGAAAATTTGAAAAAAACAAAGGTTTTGCCTAATGCATTGTTCATATGAATATACAAACATTTGCATATTCTACAATAATTAATATCACCAAAAAAATCTATGAACAGAAAAAAACCTAACTTTTCTAAAAATCTATCTTTTTTGCATATATAAAAACATTAATACACATATGAACAAGAAATACATATATGAACAAAAACATGCTCTGAACAATTTTTTTATACATTTTGAACATCTACATACACATAGCCACATACATACACATATACATTATATATATATATATATATATATATATATATGAACAAAAAACTAAACTAATAAAATGAAAAAAACAGAGCAGTGCGCGGCGGCTCATAGCGGGGCGGCTAGATGACGATGGCGGCATTGGGGCGGCGAGGCGCCGGCAGCGGGACGGGCAGGCTCGGGGGCGCGCTGGGCGGACGGGCGCTGGCTCGGGAGGCAGGCGACGAGGACGGCGGGCTCGGGAGGCCAGCGACGAGGACGGCCTTGGCTCGGGAGGCGACGGCCTTGGCGGCGCGGCATGCGGCAGCGAGGTGGAGCAACTGGCGGCGTCGAGGAGGGTCGGCGTCGTCGAGGGGCAATCATGGCGATGAGATTCTGAAATTTTGCAAAGTGTTTGCTTATATAGCAAAGCCATTGGTCCCGGTTCGTGAAACCAGCCGGGACTAATGCACCCTTTAGTCCCGGTTGGTGTCACCAACCGGGACCAAAGGCCTCTTTTTCGGCAGCCCAAAGGGCGGGAAGCGGCGGCCTTTGGTACCGGTTGGTGCCACGAACCGGTACCAATGCCCCCCCTTTAGTCCTGGTTGCTGCCACCAACCGGGACCAAAGGCCCCTGTGCTGTCCGCGTCGGGGCCAAAGTTTAGTCCCACCTCGCTAATTGAGAGGGGCGTGCAGTGGTTTATAAGCCCCACTGCCGCACCCCTCTCGAGCTCCTCTCCACCGCAGGCTTTCGGGCCTACTTGCTATTGCTTTGCCTGATGGGCCTTCTGGACCTACTGCGGGCCTGAATCCTAGCCCATACTAGGGTTTCTAGTCGTATTCAGGCCGTGGGGGCCCAGTAGGAGGCATTTTTTTATTTTTTTTATTTTCTTTACTTATTTTTGCTATTTTATTTTTTTTCTAGTTTTTTTGTTTTGTTTTCTGCATTATTTATTTCCTTTTGTTTTTTGCTTTATTTTTTTAATTCTTTTTGCTTTTAGTTTTAGGAAAATTATAAACTTTCTGTTAGTGCCATTAGTTTTCAAATTTGAAAACACTTTTTTTGTTTTTTTGTTTTCTTTCTTGCTTTATTTATTTTATTTTGTTTCTACTTACAACAAAAAACTTATTGTTGTTTTTTTGTATTGATTTCTGCATTATTTATTTTCTTTTGTTTTTTGATTTATGTTTCAATTCTTTTTGCTTTTAGTTTTAGGAAAATTATAAACTTTCTGTTAGTGCCATTAGTTTTCAAATTTGAAAACACTTTTTTTGTTTTTTGTTTTCTTTCTTGCTTTATTTATTTTATTTTGTTTCTACTTACAACAAAATACTTATTGTTGCTATTTTTAATTATTACGAGGGCGAACCATAAGACATTAAAGCATTTCAAATGAACTCAAAAGTTGAAAGTTGGCATGGTATCATAAATTGACCCACATAGCATGTGCATGTACAAAACGGACAATGGTATCATACTCGTCATTTACAAATTTGGCATGGTATCATCATAATAGTTATGGAGAAAGTCTTCACTTTTTCTTCGCTTGTGTCATTTGCTTATTGCGCCAGTAACCATGGATAATCTTCATCGTTTATCGTGATGTCGGGTCAGCCTTGACTTTAAAGGGAGGAATTTCATGAAACTTTTCATAATCTTCGTACATGTCTGCCTTTGTCCTCCACTCCCACGATGTCCCTTTTTCCCGAAAAGAACTATGTGGCGCTTTGGCTCATCGTATGATGTATTCGCTTCCTTATCTTTTCTCTTTCTTGGTCCGGTAGACATGTCCTTCACATAGATAACCTGTGCCACATCATTGGCTAGGACGAACGGTTCGTCCGGTGTACCCAAGATTTTTCAGATCCACTGTTGTCATTCCGCATCGTGGGTCTACTGCACTCGCCTCCTGACAGATTGACCCATTTGCACTTAAACAAAGGGACCTTAAAATCGTGTCCGTAGTCAAGTTTCCATATGTCCACTATGTAACCATAATATGTGTCCTTTCCCCTCTCGGTTGTTGCATCAAAGCGGACACCGCTGTTTTGGTTGGTGCTCTTTTGATCTTGGTCAATCATGTAAAATGTATTCCCATTTATCTCAGATCCATTCCAAATCAATACAATAAAGATGGTCCCCTGGACAACAAGTACAACTCATCACAAACAGTGTTGTCACCTCTGATACGTGCTTCCAACCAACTGCTGAAAGTCCTGATGTGTTCACATGTAATCCAGTCGTCGCACTGCTCCGAGTGTTTGGAGTGCAGACTGTTCTTGTGTTCATCGATATACGGGGTCACCAAGGTAGAGTTCTCAGAGAACTGTAGTGTGCTTGAGACCAAGAATATCCGTCCCTGCATATTATTGAGCCCCTTCCAAGCGTGCCTTTTCCAGTCAGTCTCCCCTCATACCGCGATTTTGGGAGACCTATCTTCTTAAGGCCAGGAATGAAGTCAACACAAAACCCGATGACATCCTCTGTTTGATGGCCCATGGAGATGCTTCCTTCCGCCTAGCGCGGTTACGGACATATTTCTTTAGGACTCCCATGAACCTCTCAAAGGGGTACATATTGTATAGAAATACGGGGCCCAGAATGATAATCTCGTCAACTAGATGAACTAGGACGTGCGTCATGATATTGAAGAAGGATGGTGGGAACACCAGCTCGAAACTGACAAGACATTGCACCACATCAGTCCTTAGCCTTGGTATGATTTCTGGATCGATCACCTTCTGAGAGATTGCATTGAGGAATGCACATAGCTTCACAATGGCTAATCAGACGCTTTTCCGTAGAAGCCCCCTCAATGCAACCGAAGCAGCTTGCGTCATAATCACGTGGCAGTCATGAGACTTTAGGTTCTGGAACTTTTTGTCCGCATATTTATTATTCCCTTTATATTCGACGAGAAGCCGCCGACCTTCATACCGAGCAGGCATTCAAAGAAGGTTTCTTTCTCTTCTTTCGTAAGAGCGTAGCTGGCAGGACCTTCATATCGCTTCGGAGGCATGCCCTCTTTTTCGCAAGCCTTGCAGGTCCTCCCGTGCCTCGTGTGTATCTTTTGTCTTCTCATACACGCCCAAGAAGCCTAGCAGGTTCACGCAAAGGTTCTTCGTCACGTGCATCACGCCGATCGAAGAGCGGACCTCTAGGTCTTTCCAAAGAGGGTAGGTCCCAAAAAATATAGATTTCTTCTTCCACATGGGTGCGTGATTCTCGCCGTCATTCGAACAGCTAGTCCGCCGACCCTTTCCAAAGATTACGTGTAAATCATTGACCATAGCAAGTACGTGATCACCGGTACGCATGGCGGGCTTCTTCCGTGATCTGCCTCGCTTTTGAAATGCTTGCCTTTCTTTCGACATTGATGGTTGGCTCGGAAGAAATCGACGATGGCCTGTGTACACATTCTCCCGCAGCTTGCGGTATATACTATCGGTGTCAAGTAAACAAGGCGTGCATGCGTGGTATCCCTTGTTTGTCTGTCTCCGAAGGTTATCGAGAGCGGGCCAATCGTTGATGGTCACGATCAGCAACACCTTTAGGTTAAATTCCTCCTGTTTGTGCTCATCCCACGTACGTACACCGTTTCCATTCCACGACTGTAAAAGTTCTTCAACTAATGGCCTTAGGTACACATCAATGTCGTTGCCTGGTTGCTTAGGGCCTTGGATGAGAACTGGCATCATAATGAACTTCCGCTTCATGCACATCCAAGGAGGAAGGTTATACATACATAGAGTCACAGGCCAGGTCTTTGTGATTGTTGCTCTGCTCCCGAAAGGATTAATGCCATCCGCGCTTAAAGCAAACCATACGTTCCTTGGCTCACTTGCAAACTCATCCCAAGATTTTCTCTCGATTTTTCTCCATTGCGACCCGTCACGGGTGCTCTCAACTTCCC
This sequence comes from Aegilops bicornis, assembly GCA_021605145.1. NCBI lineage: Eukaryota > Viridiplantae > Streptophyta > Magnoliopsida > Poales > Poaceae > Aegilops > Aegilops bicornis. The sequence continues at coordinate 562,301,001 of CM038673.1, read as the reverse complement.
GCCTTTCTTACGGTCCTCACTATGCCATCGCATCAACTTGGCATGCTCTCCGCTTCGAACAGACGTTTCAACCGTGGTATTATAGGAGCATACCACATCACCTTCGCAGAACCCTCTTCCGGGGCTCGCCGTCAAAATCACTGTGGTCATCTCGTCTGATCTTATACCGTAATGCACCGCATACCGGGCATGCGTTCAGATCCTTGTACGCACCATGTAGAGGATGCACCATTAGGGCATGCATGTATCTTCTGCACCTCCAATCCTAGAAGGCATACGACCTTCTTTTGCTGCGTATGTCTTGTCGGGCAATTCGTTATCCTTTGGAAGCTTCTTCTTCAATATTTTCAGAGCTTCTCAAATCCTTTGTCGAGCACAAGCATTCTCTGCCTTCCACTACAGCAATTCCAAAGACGGTACCGAGCTTTGTGTTGCCATCTTCGCAATTGGGGTACAACCCTTTTTGTGATCCTCTAACATGCGATCGAACTTCAGCTTCTCCTTTTGACTTTCGTGATTGTGTCCTTGCATCGACAATGACCCGGCGGAGATCATCATCATCGGGCACATCGTCTGGTTCCTCTTGATCTTCAGCAGCTTCGCCGTTCCAAAGACCATCGTGCACATCGTCTGTGCATCTTGATGTTCAAGAGCATCACCGTATTCAGGGGCACATAGTTGTCATCGTACTCTTCTTCCTCGCCGCCTTCCATCATAACCCCTATTTCTCCGTGCCTCGCATAAACATTATAGTGTGGCATGAAACCCTTGTAAAGCAGGTGGGTGTGGAGGATTTTCCGGTCGAGTAAGACTTCAGATTCCCACATATAGGGCATGGACAACACATAAAACTATTCTACTTGTTTGCCTCAGCCACTTCGAGAAAATCATGCATGCCCTTAATGTACTTTGAGAGGTGTGTCTTGAACCGTACATCCATTGCGGTTCATCTCAAGGCATTATATATAATTAAGTGTGTCAAAAATCATTACAGAACATCATGAATAGATAATTAAGTGACCAAATTAATAGAATTTCATCATCACATTAAAACCAATGTACATACATAGTTCTCATCTAACAACATAAAGCTCTGCAGAGCATCTAAATTAATTAAACCATACACTGAAACTATGTAAAATATTTCAATGCGAAAACAAATGCGATCATAATCGCAACCAATGTAACAACTGATCCAACGGCATAATGATACCAAGCCTCGGTATGAATGGCATATTTTCTAATCTTTCTTATCTTCAAGCGCATTGCATCCATCTTGATCTTGTGATCATCGCATTTACATCCGCAACATGCAACTCCAATATCATCTTCTCCTCAATTTTTCTAATTTTTTCCTTCAACAAATTGTTTTCTTCTTCAACTAAATTTAACCTCTCGACAATAGGGTCGGTTGGAATTTCCGGTTCAACAACCTCCTAGATAAATAAAATCTATGTCACGTTGGTCGGCATAATTGTCATAAAAAATAAATGAACCAATAGTTATGAAAAGATAATATATACCACATCCGAATCATAGACAGGGACGAGGGCCGACGGGGCGGATACCAAAACCACCGCACTATATAAGATGCAATAATAAAAGTAAGAAAATTATACAAGTATCTATATAAACATACAAGTAAGATTTTTTTCCTTTCGTAAAGAAGATAAGAACAAGAGGCTCACCACGGTGGTGCCGGGCGACGTAGATCGGCGCGCAGCGATCGGCGGCGGTGAAGACGGGACGGACGTGACGGACCGCTAAACCTAGACAAATATTAAGGAAAATGGAGCTTGGAGGTCAAGCTTTGAGAGGAGAAAGCTTAAGTAGTGTGGCTCGGGCATTCCATCGAACACCTCGTGTGCATAGGAGGTGAGCTAGAGCACCACAAAGCTCTCCCCTCGCCATTTAAAAAACAGAGCACCGTGGAGTGCTCGCTTTCATGGCGAGGGGTATATATAGGCAACTAATTGGTCCGGTTGGTGGCTTGAACCGACTAAAGGGCATCCTTTGGTCCCGTTCACGCCACCAACCAGACCAATGGTTGTGGGGCCAGAGCGAAGCCCATTGGTCCCGGTTCGTCTTCACCAACCGGGACCAAAAGGTCCAGACGAATCTACCAATGGCCCACGTGGCCCGGCCGGCCCCCGTGGCTCACGAATCGGGTCCAATGCCACCATTGGTCCCGGTTCTGGATTGAACCGGGACTAATGGGCTAGCCGGGCCTGGACCATTGCCCCCTTTTCTACTAGTGGCCCCTCGCATTGATGCCACTACTGGTACAGTTACATTCTTTATGTTTGATACTTTCTCTTTTTTATTACTAATCCTTAACGCTTGGTACTGCTATAAATGAATGCCGCTTACTCCAATATATTAAGTTTTTGGTCATTGCTACTCAATGCTTTCTTTCCATCTATATTCGAAGATATTAAGCCACCCAAGGAGATATTTGTTTATTTAGCATTGGACCCTCCATAGCACTAATATCAATTTATCAAGTATTTTAGTTATCTCTTATGGATATTATTTCATCTTGGCAAATCTTATATTCTGAATTATCATGTGCGCTGGTTTGAAAAAATCATGGAATAATCCATTTTCATGTAATAAAAGTTAAGGAATAAAAGATACAATCTCGCTGCTCGCCTTGATCCAAGCGGGTTCAAGTGCTTGAAAAGCATGTCCTCCAAAGCAAATATGATTGCATTGGTTGGATTTTCATTTTAATTTTCCTCTATGTTATTTGTGAAATATGGTTCCTTCAGGGCTATAGTCGATGCTTATTTCTCAATTCCATCTCTAAGAGCAACTCTAGCAGACCCTGCAAAAATACGACCCGCAAAACGCGTTTGCGGGTTCACGAAAATCGTTTTTGCGGGTCAAAAACATACGTGGCCGAGCAGAACCCGTATCTAAACCTGGATAATTTGAAAAAATTGTTTCGCGGGAGAAATTGCACGAACAGAGTTCATCACATACTACATTGTTCGTGGCATACTACATAGTTCATCACAAACTACAAGCATAGTTATACTACATACTACGTTAAACTAGTACTAGGGGGTCGGATCTGACGGCGGCGAGGTCGCGGCAACTGGACGACGCCGGAGAGAAGCCGGACGCTCAATCCTCCTCGCCGGAGCTGCAGAGATCGACGTACTTCTCCGACTGCTCCTTGCGGATGCGGCGCCACTCGTCCGCCTTCTCGTTGGCGGCGACGTTGTCGGCGACCGCCTGCCGCCACTCGAGGGCTTCGAGCTCCTCGGCGTGGCGCCTCGCCTCCTCTCAAGACGCTCCACTCGGAGATGGCGGCGGCGACGGCGTCGAACTCCGCGACATAGTCCTCGGGCCCGATGACTCTGCGGCGGCCGAGCGGAGCGGGCTCCTCGGGCTCCTCCTTCACCGGGACGAAGGCGAACGGCGCCGGCGCCGGCGGCTCCGGTTCCACCTCCTCGTCTGACCACTCCCTCTTCACGGGGAGGAAGCCCGCAGCGGAGGAGGAGGAGGATCCGGCGTACGAAGAACGCCCGGAGGAGAACGACGCGCGCCGGCGGTCGTATTCCACCGTCTCGCGACGGTCGAAGCTCGCCGGCGGCGAAAGGCCGCGGTTGGTCCACTTTCGTGCGCCGCGCTTCCTCGCGCCATCGGACCGGACGCGCCGCTCGCGCTCCGGGTCCCTCTCCCCGCCAGATCTACTGTCGGAGCGTCCGAGTTTCCACATTCGCCCCCACATGGCGGCTGGAGGCGGGGCGGAGGGTCGCCGGCGGCGAGAAATTGGGAGATGAGAAAGGGGAATCGGGTGGCTCACGGCGGCGGGGGGATAGGGTTTGGACCCGCAAAAGGGTCGCGGAACCGCACTTATAGCACTCGGGGGGCGGTTTGCGGGCTGCGGCAAAAGTTTTTGCGGGCCGGGCGAGTATGCGGGGTCTGTTCTGGCCGCAAAATTGGCCCGAGCCCGCATACTCACCGGAATTTTTGCGGGGTCTTCTAGAGTTGCTCTAACACAAAGGTGGACACGGGTGTTTCTTCTCATAACAAAATAAAAGTATGTCCTCGTAGTTAGCCTATAGCCATGTGCATTATAGTTATTTTTAAGAGGGTGGGTGTTTGCACGGAATTTCATTATGGTTAATGGATGGCTTCGACATTTCTCATGGGCACATGTGAACGTGCATCGAAAGTCATTCAGTCTTATAGTTCTTTATATGGTGTTCCTTTCTATTAGGTGCTTATTTTCTATGGGCTTTAGTTTAATGTATTTATTCACACGCGGAATGGCATTGAGAGACATATTCTTTCGATTTTCTTGTTCATGGAAATATTCTTTGTATGCTCTAGACGTTATAGAGAGTTGAGAAGCTTCCATGTCTTTGTTTCTTCGAGAAAATGCAAAAGCTTTCGTTTCGATGCATCGTTAGATAATAGTTATTCAAGCCATCAAAAGCCACACCCGAAGTACACAATACCACAAAAGGTTACACCTTAGGAACGATGCGATGCCCCTAAATGGCAAGTGTCGTTCCCTTAGGGAGCAATGCTGCAGGGCTACTCTGCCCAATAATGCCCACTGTATGGCCTTCAATCTGATTGTGTCGAATACTCCATCTAAGTTGAGTCGGATGTTGTCTATGACGATTTTGTTACGATTTTTCCAATGCTCAGGCGGTGATCGGATGATAGTGGATGTGCCATTCATGTTGAGGTTGGAACCGAGAGGCCATTTTCTAGCCACCAATGCAAAAATTCAAGCCCTCCCCCTAAGGCCATGTTCGGTTAATCCTCTTGCCACAGGGTTTGAAGGAGATTGGGGAGGTTTGAGAAGGATTTTAACTTGCAAGGGATTTAATCCCCTTCAATCCCTTTCAAACCTCTCCAAACCCTGCCAAACCGAACAAGGCCTAAGGATGACAAACAATCGATGGTATTCTGGACAGAGCCTCGTGCCAAACTGTGCGCGAGAAGGAGCAGCCAGAGAGGAGATGTGCACACGTCAAACAGTTTGGGGGATGTATCCTTGCTAATCGGAAAGAGTAATAGTATGTCCTTGTAAGTGAGAAAGAGCATTGTTGCAATAAGAGCATCTTCAATAAATGATTTAAAATATGGGCGGTGCCCAAAAAAACTGTATTTTGGGGCACTTCGTGGCAAAAAAACTGCTCTAGTAGATGATCTATCTCTATATGCTGGCCAAAAAAACATTATGCCTCAAATTTACCTTGATGTTGCCTCAAAACAAAAATACCTTGGTCGGAACCCAACTGCCGTGGTGAAACTTCGCCGCTGCTGAACATCTCCACCCCAATGCCAATTTCGGCCGGTTCTCGCCCCTGCGGAAGCTCGAAACGTCACGACCGATTACGGTCATTTCCCCGCCCATCCGTTGGCTAAAATGGTCGCCTCCGCACCACCATTGGTCATTGAGGTCAATTAGCGGCTGGGAGACCCCCAGTCGATCGACGCGACCATCACTGAGCTATGACGTTGTTCGGCGCTCGGGCCGTGCATCGCCGCTGGAGTTGGTCGCACCCCTGACTCCCCTCTGGGCCCTTGTCCTTCCACCCCTAGGCGGCCCAGTGACGGCCCTGATCCCAGCGAGCTATGCCGGCCAGAATTGAGCTCGGTGTCCCGACAACCATCAGATTCGCTTTCCGGCCTCGTAACCATTGGATCAGTTTTTGGGAGTTAATTACACGATAGTACCACATTTGGGGCGGTGGTGGCGAATTGATACCACTTTTGGAAAATTTTACGTGTCAGTACCACGTTTGAGTCGAACCATTGCGAATCAGGCTAAACCTCGTATTTCTACGTATTGACACTGGAACTGACCATCCAGGCCCGCGCGTCAGCTGCCACGCTGGCGAATCGGTACTCGCCCGCTCGCTCGATAGGTGCGGTCCGGCTCGAACCGGACCGGCCCGTGCTCTGTCTCTCTTCCTCCTCGCTCGTGCTCGCTCCTCTCGCCGCTCCTCTCTCGCCGCCCTCGTCGCCCGCCAGCGTTGCGGACGGACCGCCGCCGCCCGCCATGGTTTTCAAGACGAAGCAAGTTGAGGACACTTCCAAACCGCCGACATGCACTCGACCTCATCCATGGACGGGCTAAACCAGGTGATTTTCCTTGAGCTAGGTTTAGGGTTAGGGTTACAGATTTGGGGCTTTTTGATTTGATTGATTTCGCTGGGTTTTGATTTGGGCATTTTGTTTGTACGAGCTTCGGCAGGTCCCTTTCAGCGTTGAAGATCCAGATTACCACGGGCTTGAGCTGGAAACGATGTCGCCATGTGAGTAGCACGGCTAGGCATCTGAGAGGGTTGTCTCATTTGAAGGAAATGTATGTGGAGAAGGTTCTTAGCATGTGCAGAGCCGGTATGAACTGTAGGCTGATAGTGGGATATTATATGTCATATTATTCCTCATGCGCACAATCCTCATGTTCCAAGCTAACATACATAACCTTATCACTTTTACTTGAGTTTACAAGAAAAAGTGATAAAGGGAGACTTAAATGTCACAAGGATAACTGATCTGCTATATAGTATGTTGACATGAGTAAAAGGGCTTATTATTAGTGCATATTTAGCTTGGCAAAGGGAATCTTTTCTGTCATTTTGTTAGGGCTGATTATTCACTTTTGCAACAGCAGTAGCTTGTGTAGTTTAATGACAGTGCTACTGTTATTTTGCAGTGGGATTGTTTTTGCCCACATGTGAAATATTCAGTTTGAGACTTCTACAGGTTTTAAGTTGTTATTGTGGCAATTTTTATGTAGTTGAATGACAGTGGTACTGTTAATTATGTTGCTGTTACTTTTGCTCCTGTTTGGAACTAAATATTGATTGAACTGTAAGTTTTATGTTGGGATGCACCTGCTGTTATGTATGTAAATGCTACAAATATTCAGTTGAATGGATAGTATGTATCGCAAATGCTTTGGCAGTTCACCAAGTTTGCAGTTTGAGATTGCTTTTGTAGGTGATTAGCAAAAACTAGTTTAAATCTGTAGCTGACTAGTGTTGTAATTTGTCATGCTGTTATTTAGTGGGTAGGTACATCTCAATTATCAGTGTAGCTTAGTGCTGTTATTATTACCAATGTAGATAGGACAAAACAGTGTTATTGCTTTGCACTAGTTATGCACTAACTTGTTTATTTTTTATCTTTTTTTTTCTTTTTGCAGGAAGGGCAGAATTGTGGGTTTGTTGAATGGGTTGATCACCAGTGGCCCCCAACAATGCAAAATTCATTATTGAAGCTGTGGGCAATGGTTGAAAATAGCAGGAGTGCTAGGGTGAATGATAATCTTGAGAGTTCTTTCACTATCCACCATCTGACAGAAGAGAAGAACAACCTGGAGGCCAACTATGACAAGCTAGTCCAAGATGTGCATCAACTTATGAGCTTCCAGGAGGATAGGGTGGTGGATTTCAGACATCTGCAGTCTGGCATTACATATCAGCATGAATGCAGAAGTGAACTGGTGGCTGATATGAAGGCACAGATGGCAAAGAAAGATGCAGAGTTTGAGAAGTTTAAGCAGAATTATGATGTGCTACTGAACTTGACAAGAGCTCAAGCTACAGTCATCCATAACCTGAAGTTGACGCATATTACTGATAAGCAATTGCTTACTGAAGCTAAGATGAACTTGGAGTTGAAGAATGCAGAGCTCACAGAGTCTGAGGAGAAGCTCACCCAAGATAAGCTAGAGTTGAAGATTCAGGTTGTTGATTTGCTCAAGGGAAAGGAAAAGCATGGTGAAGAGAAGGGGCAGCTAGAGCTTCAGATTGCTGAGCTGATTAAGGCAGAGGAGAAGCTGAAGGAGAAGATCAAGGGGATCCAGGCCATTTTAGAGAAGTGAAGAAAATGAATATGAGACTAGTGGGCAATGCTGACCTTTTGGGCATGATGGTTGTGTAGTGTATGGCTCTACTAAATGTGAACTTCTCTAAGATGAACTATGGCTGGGTATGTATGTAGTATATATGCTTTTCATCCTTTTGTGAGAAAAGGATGAACTATGCATCTAAACTCCACTATGTATTGTGAACAATGGTTGTGTACTTTATAATATGTTGAACTCTAGTAAGTATTGTGTGTTATGTGTGTTATGTTTGCTAGACTCTCAGATTATGATTTCTCATGCACTAGGTTTTGATGATTATGTTAGCATTGGAAGACTATTTGATGGTTATGTTAGCACTGGATTATTAGATGGTTATGTTATATCATGCATTGGAAGCCTATGTTTAGGTGGCTCTACGACCCCGAGTCACCGTAAACCCTAATGGTTACTTTTAGGTGGCTCCGTCGACCCCGAGTCACCGTAAACCCTAATGCTTACTTTTAGGTGACTCCGTAGACCCCGAGTCATTGTAAACCCTAATGGTTAGGTTTAGGTGGCTTCATCGACCCCGAGTTACCGTAAACCCTAATGGTTACTTTTAGGTGGCTCCGTCGACCCCGAGTCACCGTAAACCCTAATGGTTACTTTTAGGTGACTCCGTCGACCCCGAGTCATCGTAAACCCTAATGGTTAGGTTTAGGTGGCTTCATCGACCCCGAGTCACCGTAAACCCTAATGGTTAGGTTTAGGTGGCTTCATCCCCGAGTCACCATAAACCCTAATGGTTAGTCTTAGGTGGCTCTGTCGACCCCGAGTCATCATAAACCCTAATGGTTAGGTTTAGGTGCTTCATCGACCCCGAGTCACTGTAAACCCTAATGGTTAGTCTTAGGTGGCTCCGTCGACCCCGAGTCATCGTAAACCCTAATGGTTAGGTTTAGGTGGCTTCATCGACCCCGAGTCACCGTAAACCCTAATGGTTACTTTTAGGTGGCTCCGTCGACCCCGAGTCACCGTAAACCCTAATGGTTAGTCTTAGGTAGCTCACGATTTTAGTCACCATACACCCTAATGGTTAGTCTTAGGTGGCATCAACCAAATAGCAAAACAATAACATTAAAGTATGAACATAAACCATCAACTTATTCCACCCAAGTGGCATGAATCTATGAACCATCAAGTTATCCACCCAAGTGGCATAAATCCATGAACCATTAAGTTATCCCCAATGTAACCATCAAGATATCCATTGGCATCAAAGATAAGTTGCTTTAGTGGCATCAAACTCTAAATAATACACATGTAGCATGAGCACAAGTTGTTGCTGCGTCATCAAAGCAAAATAAAGCACAATGTATCATCAGCACAAGTTGCTTACAGTGGCATCAAACCAAAATAAAACACAATGTATCATCAACACAAGTTGCTGCAGTGGCATCAAACCCAAATAAAGCACATTGTAGCAGCAACACAAGTTACTGGAGTTTGCATCACCTTCTGCCACCTCTACTAGCATTGAACCAGGCCATCCATCTAGTGTGTGTGCCACCAGTTGGTGGAGGTGAAGGAAATATGCCCTAGAGGCAATAATAAAGTTATTATTTATTTCCTTATATCATGATAAATGTTTATTATTCATGCTAGAATTGTATTAACCGGAAACATAATACATGTGTGAATACATAGACAAACAGAGTGTCACTAGTATGCCTCTACTTGACTAGCTCGTTAATCAAAGATGGTTATGTTTCCTAACCATAGACATGAGTTGTCATTTGATTAACGGGATCACATCATTAGGAGAATGATCTGATTGACATGACCCATTCCGTTAGCCTAGCACTTGATCGCTTAGTATGTTGCTATTGCTTTCTTCATGACTTATACATGTTCCTATAACTATGAGATTATGCAACTCCTGCCACCGGAGGAACACTTTGGTACTACCAAACGTCACAACGAATCGGGTGATTATAAAGGAGTATTACAGGTGTCTCCAAAGGTACTTGTTGGGTTGGCGTATTTCGAGATTAGGTTTTGTCACTCCGATTGTCTGGAGAGGTATCTCTGGGCCTTCTCGGTAATACACATCACATAAGCCTTGCAAGCATTGCAACTAATGAGTTAATTGTGAGATGATGTATTACGGAACGAGTAAAGAGACTTGCCGGTAACGAGATTGAACTAGGTATTGGATACCGACGATCGAATCTCGGGCAAGTAACATACCGATGACAAAAGGAACAACGATGTTGTTATGCGGTCTGACCGATAAAGATCTTCAGAGAATATGTAGGAACCAATATGGGCATCCAGGTCCCGCTTATTGGTTATTGACCGGAGATGTGTCTCGGTCATGTCTACATTGTTCTCGAACCGTAGGGTCCGTGACGCTTAAGGTTTCGATGACGGTTATATTATGAGTTTGTGTATTTTGATGTACGAAGGTTGTTCGAGTCCCGGATATGATCACGGACATGACGAGGAGTCTCGAAATGGTCGAGACATAAAGATTGATATATTGGACGGATATATTTGGACACCGGAAAGGTTCCGGAGAAGTTTGGAGCTCCGGAGGTTACCGAACCCCCGGGAGGTATATGGGCCTTATTGGGCCCATGTAGGAAGAAGGGAGAAGGAGCAAGGGAAGGCGCGCCCCAAGCCCAATCCGACTGGGGAGGGGGCCGCCCCTTCCTTTCTCCTTCCCCTCTTCCTATTCCTACTACTAGTACTACTTCCTAACTACTAGTACTCTTTCCTTCCCTCCAAATAAGATAAGGAAAGAGAGGGAAACCTACTTGGAGTAGGTTTCTCCTTGCGCGCCTCCCCTTGGGCCGGCCACCTCCTCCCTCCGTCCCTTTATATACGGGAGGGGGGCACCCTAGAACACACAAGTTGATCCTTGAGATCGTTCCTTAGCCGTGTGCGGTGCCCCCTCCACCATATTCCACCTCGGTCATATTGTAGCGGTGCTTAGGCGAAGCCCCGCAACGGTGAAACATCAAGATCGCCACCACGCCGTCAGGTCGACAGTAACTCCCTTCCCCGGAGCTTTGCTGGATCGAAGCCCGTGGAGCGTCATCGAGCTGAACGTGTGCCAAGAACTCGGAGGCGCCGGAGTAACGGCGCTGTGATCGGCTGGATCGTGAGGAGAACGTACGACTACTTCCTCTACGTCATCATCGACTGGAGGTGCCGGAGGAACGGCGCTGGGATCGGCAGATCGCGAGGAGAAAGTACGACTACTTCCTCTACGTTGTGATCGCTTCCGCCACGGTTCACGAGGGTACGTAGACAACACTCTCCCCTCTCGCTGCTATGCCATCACCATGGTCCCGTGTGTGCGAGGAAAATTTTTGAAATTACTGCGTTCCCCAACAAAGTGGCATCCGAGCCTGGTTTTATGCGTTGATGTCATATGCACGAGTAGAACACAAGTGAGTTGTGGGCGATACAAGTCATACTACCTACCAAAGCATGTCATACTTTGGTTCAGCGGTATTGTGAGATGAAGCGGCCCGACCGACATTACGCCAGACGCTTACGCGAGACTGGTTTCACCGTTACGAGCATTCGTGCTTAAAGGTGGCTGGCGGGTGTCTGTCTCTCTCACTTTAGTTGAACCGAGTGGCTACGCCCGTCCTTGAGAAGGTTAAAACGGAGTCTATTTGACGAAGTATCGCTGTGGTTTTGATGCGTAGGTAAGAACGGTTCTTGCTCAGCCCGTAGCAGCCACGTAAAACTTGCAACAACAAAGTAGAGGACGCCTAACTTGTTTTTGCAGGGCATGTTGTGATGTGATATGGTCAAGACGTGATGCTATATTTTATTGTATGAGATGATCATGTTTTGTAACCGAAGTTATCGGCAATCGGCGAGAGCCATATGGTTGTCGCTTATTGTATGAAATGCAACGCCTGTAATTGCTTTTACTTTATCACTAAGCGGTAGCGATAGTCGTAGTAGCAATAGATGGCGTAAATGACAACGATGCTACGATGGAGATCAAGGTGTCGCGCCGGTGACGATGGTGATCATGACGGTGCTTCGGAGATGGATATCACAAGCGCAAGATGATGATGGCCATATCATATCACTTATATTGATTGCATGTGATGTTTATCCGTTATGCATCTTATTTTGCTTTCATTGACGGTAGCATTTTAAGATGATCTCTCACTAAAATTATCAAGTAGTGTTCTCCCTGAGTATGCACTGCTACAAAGTTCGTCGTGCCGAGACACCACGTGATGATCGGGTGTGATAAGCTCTACGTCCATCTACAACGGGTGCAAGCCAGTTTTGCACACGCAGAATACTCAGTTATACTTGACGAGCCTAGCATATGCAGATATGGCCTCGGAACACGGAGACCGAAAGGTCGAGCGTGAATCATATAGTAGATATGATCAACATAAGATGTTCACCATTGAAAACTACTCCATCTCACGTGATGATCGGTTATGGTTTAGTTGATTTGGATCACGTGATCACTTAGATGAATAGAGAGATGTCTGCCTAAGTGGGAGTTCTTAAGTAATATGATTAATTGAACTTAAATTTATCATGAACTTAGTACCGATAGTATCTTGCTTGTCTATGTCTGCTTGTAGATAGATGGCTCGTCTTTGTTGTTCCATTGAATTTTAATGCGTTCCTTGAGAAAGCAAAGTTGAAAGATGATGGTAGCAATTACACGGATCGGGTCCGTAATCTGAGGATTATCCTCATTGCTGCACGTAAGAGTTACGCCCCGGATGCACCGCTAGGTGCCAGTTCTGGCCGATGTAACCGACGACGTTAAGAACGTCTGGCGAGCAAAGCTGATGACTACTCTATAGTTCAAGGTGCCATGCTTTACGGCTTAGAACCGGGTCTTCAACGACGCTTTTGAAAGTCGTGGAGCATATGAGATGTTCCAAGAGTTGAAGTTGATATTTCAACAGAATGCCCGGATTGAGAGATATGAAGTCTCCAATAAGTTCTATAGCTGCAAAATGGAGGAGAATGGGTCTGCCGGTGAGCACATACTCGTAATGTCCGGTATTACAATCACTTGACTCAACCGGGAGTTGATCTTCCGGATGATTGTGTCATTGATGTAATTCTTCAATCAACGCCACCAAGCTACAAAGGCTTCGTGATGAACTATAATATGCAAGGGTTAGTAAAGACTATACCGAGCTCTTCGCAATGCCGAAAAGTCATGGAGGTAGAAATCAAGAAGGAGCATCAAGTGTTGATGGTCAATAAGACCACTAGTTTCAAGAAGAAAGGCAAAGGGAAGAAGAAGGAACTTCAAGAAGAACAGCAAACAAGTTGCTGCTCAAGTGAAGAAACCCAAGTCTGGACCTAAACCTGAAATCGAGTGCTTCTACCGCAAGCGACCGGTCAATGAAGCGGAACTGCCCCAAGTATTTGGCGGATAAGAAGGATGGCAAAGTGAACAAAGGTATATGTGATATACATGTTATTGATGTGTACCTTACTAGAGCTCGCAGAGCACTGGTATTTGATATCGGTTCTGTTGCTAATATTTGCAACTCAAACAGGGACTACAGATTGCTTAACACCGGCAAAGGACGAGGTGACGATGCGGCGTGGGAAATGGTTCCAAAGTCGATGTGATCGCGGTCGGCACGCTACCTCTACATCTACCTTCGGATTAGTTTTAGACCTAAATAATTGTTATTTGGTGCCGCGTTAAGCATGAACATTATATCTGGATCTTGTTTGATGCTAGACGGTTATTCATTTAAATCAGAGAATAAAGGTTGTTCTATTTATATGAATAATATCTTTTATGGTCATGCACCCTTAAAGAGTGGTCTATTTTAATGGATCTCGATAGTAGTGATACACATATTCATAATGTTGAAACCAAAAGATGCAGAGTTGATAATGATAGTGCGACTTATTTGTGGCATTGCCGTTTAGGTCATATCGGTGTAAAGCGCATGAAGAAACTCCATCTTGATGGACTTTTGGAGTCACTTGATTATGAATCACTTGGCACTTCAACCGTGCCTCATGGGCAAGATGACTAAAACACCGCTTCTCGGTACTATGGAGAGAGCATCGATTTGTTGGAAATCATACATACAGATGTATGTGGTCCAATGAATATTGAGGCTAAATGGCGGATATCGTTATTTTCTCACCTTCACAGATGATTTAAGCAGATATGGGTATATCTTCTTAATGAAACATAAGTCTGAGACATTTGAAAAGTTCAAAGAATTTCAGAGTGAAGTTGAAAATCATCGTAATAAGAAAATAAAGTTTCTTCGATCTGATCGTGGAGGCTAATATTTGAGTTACGAGTTTGGTCTACATTTGAAACAATGCGGAATAGTTTCGCAACTCACGCCACCCGAACACCACAGCGCAATGGTGTGTCCGAACGTCAGAATCGCACTTTACTAGATATGGTGCGATCTATGATGTCTCTTACAGATTTACCGCTATCGCTTTGGGGTTATGCTCTTGAGACGGCCGCATTCACGCTTGAATAGAACACCGTCAAAATCCGTTGAGACGACACCTTATGAATCGTGGTTTAGCAAGAAACCAAAGTTGTCGCTTTCTTAAAGTTTGGGGATGCGATGCTTATGTGAAAAAGCTTCAACCTGATAAGCTCGAACCTAAATCGGAGAAATGTGTCTTCATAGGATACCCAAAGGAGACAGTTGGGTACACCTTCTATCACAGATCCGAAGGCAAGACATTTGTTGCTAAGAATGGATCCTTTCTAGAGAAGGAGTTTCTCTCGAAAGAAGTGAGTGGGAGGAAAGTAGAACTTGATGAGGTAATCGTACCTTCTCCCTTATTGGAAAGTAGTTTATCACGTAAACCAGTTTCATGCGACATCTACACCAAATAGTGAGGAAGTTGATGATGTTGATCATGAAACTTCAGATCAAGTTACTACGTAACCTCGTAGATCAACCAGAATAAAATCCGCACTGCAGTGGTACGGCAATCCTGTTCTGTAATTCATGCTACTAGATCATGATGAACCTACGAACTATGAAGAAGCGATGGTGAGCCCAGATTCCGCAAAATGGCTTGAGGCCATTAAATCCGAGATAGGATCCATGTATGAAAACAAAGTATGGACTTTGGTTGACTTGCCCGAGGGTCGGCAAGCAATAGAAAACAAGTGGATCTTCAAGAAGAAGACTGACGCTGACGGTAATATTGTTGTCTACAAAGCTCGACTTGTCGCAAAGGGTTTTCGACAAGTTCAAGGGATTGACTACGATGAGACCTTCTCACCAGAAGCGATGCTTAAGTCTGTCCGAATCATGTTAGCAATTGCCGCATTTTATGATTATGAAATATGGCAAATGGATGTAAAGACCGCATTCCTGAATGGGTTTACGGAAGAAGAGTTGTATATGATGCAACCGTAAGGTTTTATCGATCCAAAGGGAGCTAACAAAGTGTGCAAACTCCAAGCGATCCATTTATGGACTGGTGCAAGCATCTCGAGTTGGAATAAACGCTTTGATAGTGTGATCAAAGCATTTGGGTTTATATGCACTTATGGAGAAGCCTGTATTTACAAGAAAGTGAGTGGGAGCTCAGAGCATTTCGATATTATATGTAGATGACATATTATTGATCGGAAATGATATAGAATTTCTGGATAGCATAAAGGGATACTTGAACAAGAGTTTTTCGATGAAAGACCTTGGTGAAGCTACTTACATATTGGGCATCAAGATCTATAGAGATAGATCAAGACGCTTAATTGGACTTTCACAAAGCACATACCTTGATAAAGTTTTGAAGAAGTTCAAAATGGATCGTGCAAAGAAAGGTTTTACCTGTATTACAAGGTGTGAAATTGAGTCGACTCAATGCCCGACCACAGCAGAAGATAGAGAGAAAATGAAAGATGTTCCCTATGCTTCAGCCATAGGCTCTATCATGTATGCAATGCTGTGTACCAGACCGACGTATGCTTAGCAAAGAAGCTTGGCAGGAAGGTACCAAAGTAATCCAGAGTGGATCATCGGACAGCGGTCAAGAACATCCTGAAATACCGAAAAGGACTAAGGATATGTTTCTCGTATATGGAGGTGACAAAGAGCTAGTCGTACATGGTTACGCCGATGTAAGCTTTGACACTGATCCGGACGATTCTAAATCGCAAACCGGATACGTGTTTTTGTTAAAGCAGTGGAGCTGTCGGTTGGTGCAGTTCTAAACAAAGCGTCAGAAGCGGGATCTACATGTGAAGCGGAGTACATAGCTGCTTCGGAAGCAAGAAATGAAGGAGTCTCGATGAAAGAGTTCATTTCCGATCTAGGTGTTATACCTAGTGCATCGGGACCAATGAAGATCTTCTGTGACAATACTGGTGCAATTGCCTTGGCAAAGGAATCCAGATTTCACAAGAGGACCAAGCATATCAAGAGACGCTTCAATTCCATTCGGGACCAAGTCCAAGTGGGAGACATAGAGATTTGCAAAGTACATACGGATCTGAACATTGCGTACCCGTTGACTAAGCCTCTTCCACGAGCAAAACATGATCAGCACCAAGACTCCATGGGTGTTAGAATCATTCTTGAGTAAACTAGATTATTGACTCTAGTGCAAGTGGGAGATCAAGGAAATATGCCCTAGAGGCAATAATAAAGTTATTATTTATTTCCTTATATCATGATAAATGTTTATTATTCATGCTAGAATTGTATTAACCGAAACATAATACATGTGTGAATACATAGACAAACAGAGTGTCACTAGTATGCCTCTACTTGACTAGCTCGTTAATCAAAGATGGTTATGTTTCCTAACCATAGACATGAGTTGTCATTTGATTAACGGGATCACATCATTAGGAGAATGATCTGATTGACATGACCCATTCCGTGAGCCTCGCACTTGATCGCTTAGAATGTTGCTATTGCTTTCTTCATGACTTATACATGTTCCTATAACTATGAGATTATGCAACTCCCGTTTACCGGAGGAACACTTTGGGTACTACCAAACGTCACAACGTAACTGGGTGATTATAAAGGAGGATTACAGGTGTCTCCAAAGGTACTTGTTGGGTTGGCGTATTACGAGATTAGGTTTTGTCACTCCGATTGTGGAGAGGTATCTCTGGGCCTTCTCGGTAATACACATCACATAAGCCTTGCAAGCATTGCAACTAATGAGTTAGTTGTGAGATGATGTATTACGGAACGAGTAAAGAGACTTGCCGGTAACGAGATTGAACTAGGTATTGGATACCGACGATCGAATCTCGGGCAAGTAACATACCGATGACAAAAGGAACAACGATGTTGTTATGCGGTCCGACCGATAAAGATCTTCGTAGAATATGTAGGAACCAATATGGGCATCCAGGTCCCGCTTATTGGTTATTGACCGGAGATGTGTCTCGGTCATGTCTACATTGTTCTCGAACCGTAGGGTCCGCACGCTTAAGGTTTCAAGGACGGTTATATTATGAGTTTGTGTATTTTGATGTACCAAGGTTGTTCGAGTCCCGGATATGATCACGGACATGACGAGGAGTCTCGAAATGGTCGAGACATAAAGATTGATATATTGGACGGATATATTTGGACACCGGAAAGGTTCCGAGAAGTTTGGAGCTCCGGAGGTTACCGGAACCCCCGGGAGGTATATGGGCCTTATTGGGCCCATGTAGGAAGAAGGGAGAAGGAGCAAGGGAAGGGGCGCGCCCAAGCCCAATACGACTGGGGAGGGGGCCGCCCCCTTTCCTTTCTCCTTCCCCCTCTTCCTATTCCTACTACTAGTACTACTTCCTAACTACTAGTACTCTTTCCTTCCCCCTCCAAATAAGATAAGGAAAAAGAGAGGGAAACCTACTTGGAGTAGGTTTCCCCCTCCTTGGTGCGCCTCCCCTTGGGCCGGCCACCTCCTCCCTCCGTCCTTTATATACGGGAGGGGGCACCCTAGAACACACAAGTTGATCCTTGAGATCGCTCCTTAGCCGCAGCGGTGCCCCCCTCCACCATATTCCACCTCGGTCATATTGTAGCGGTGCTTAGGCGAAGCCCTGCAACGGTGAAACATCAAGATCGTCACCACGCCGTCGTGCTGACGGAACTCCCCTCCCCGGAGCTTTGCTGGATCGAAGCCCGTGGAGCGTCATCGAGCTGAACGTGTGCCAAGAACTCGGAGGCGCCGGAGTAACGGCGCTGTGATCGGCTGGATCGTGAGGAGAACGTATGACTACTTCCTCTACGTCATCATCGACTCGGAGGTGCCGGAGTAACGGCGCCGATCGGCAGGATCGCGAGGAGAAAGTACGACTACTTCCTCTACGCCAGATCGCTTCCGCCACGGTCTACGAGGGTACGTAGACAACACTCTCCCCTCTCATTGCTATGCCATCACCATGGTCCTGTGTGTGCGTAGGAAATTTTTTGAAATTACTGCGTTCCCCAACAGGAGGAGCACTAGAAGTTGAGGCACCATACTGCCTTGGGGCAGAGAAAGGCCTTGAAGAATGAGCACCTCTCCCAGAAGAAGATTGAGCACTAGAAGATGCTCTTCCAGATCCTCTTCCACCACTGCACCTTCTTCCAAAGACCTCTACCAAGACCACTTCCACCACCTCTACCAAAGGACTTCCAGTTCTTCCTCCATTTGGAGCAGCTCTTGGTGTTGGTGCAGGAGCTGTAGTTGTTGGTGCGTAAGCTCTCGTTGTTGGTGGTGCGTAAGCTCTAGTTGTTGGTGCAGGAGCTCTAGTTGTTGGTGGAGCAGCTCTAGGTGTTGCTGAAGCAGCTCTAGGTGTTGCTGCAGGAGCTGTAGGAGCAACACCTCTTCCTTGTGATTTCCTTGCAGCATGCTTGGAAAGCAATTCAAAGGAAACACACTTAATAATACTAAAATTAAAAAATGCACAAGGGAGAAAGGTAATTTACAGAAACAACAAACTGAAGAAGTAGTTCAAAGGGGCTTACCACATGTTTGTTCTTTCTTAAGGCCAACTCAGGTTTCAAGCTGTTTAAGGCAACTTGTGTATTTATGCCCTTGCAATCCACAATTGCTACAAGTAATTGTCCCCATTCTTGAGGTGGACTTTGGCTTTGGAACTTCAAATTTTCCCTTTATCCTCTTCTCTTTCTTTCTTCCTTCCTGGATTTTAAATGCTGGTGGTTCTATGTCTGGACCTTGGGTCTTTGTCCAGTCATGCTCACCAGGGACATGATATATCATAGGTTCATATGCTGCCAAGTAATATGGTTTCTTGAAAAATTTGCTTACAAAGTCCTCTGGAAACCTTTTTGCCTTGTTAATTGCTGAGATGGCGTGGTTACATGGGATGCCACTGAGGTCCCACTTTCTGCAACCACAGGTTTCAAGTTCCAAATTTGCAGCATGTGTTTGCTCCCCACTAGTTACTTGCCACAAGTTAACACCTGCTTGAATGGGTTTGCAGTACCTGGCCCTTTCCTTTTCACTCTCCAACTTCTCACTGTAATGTGGTGTGATCTCCCATCTAGCCTCCTTTCCACTCTCTCTATTCCTGTGCCACCTGACCATTTGCTTATCCTTTATGCCATCACACATAGTTCTTATTGGTTTTTTCCTATGATCTAGGATGTACTTGTTGAAAACCTCGCACAAATTGTTGACAACTAAGTCAGTCTTGCAATTTGTGTCAAATGCATGCCTAGCCAGGTATTCTTGGGTATTGCACTAAGCCAACGCCAATCTTCCTCACTCTCGACTTGAGATCATCCATTGCTTTATTAAATTTGTGTTCATTGTATGCATAACTGGCATTATCCATGCACTTCTTAAGGTCTTCCCCTAAAGCCAGCATTTTGGAAGTTTGCATATATGTGTCTTAAGCGAGAACCTTTGATTATCAAGTTAGGAAAAACTTTACTCACTGCATACAAGTAGTCCACAGTGCACACAATTTAAACAACTAAGCTACTGTGTAATACACATGTCAACACATATTTAATAAAGCAATGTGGATAGACATACCTTCTGTCCGTCTGACATTATAGTATATGGACCATATTGTTCAACTTCTCCTCCAAGACAAATCTTCAGTTGGTGTAGAAACCAGCACCAGTTTGCTTTGTCCTCTTGTCCAACAATGCCAAATGCCAGTGGGTATATGTTGTTATTGCCATCTCTACCAGTGGCAGCAAGGATTTGTGCACCAGTGGTCGACTTTGATAAAACATCCATCAATACCTAAAACAAGATGTAAACATAACATGTTAAATGCATTTATATGTGCAAGCTATTGAAACTAAAAAAAATCAAAGTAATGTACAAGCTAAAATGAACTAACCAATGAATGGTCTACACCCCTGTAGAAATCCCTCCCTTGCTCCATTGATGCAGTAAAACATTGCATGAAATTTGGGTCCTGGATGTGGGATTTTTTGAGTGGGTGCTGGAGTTACAGTGGTGACTACAACCCTACTCCCAGGGTTTGTATCCATGACAGTCTGAGCATAGTCTCTCAGCCTTGGGTATTGCTTCCTATGATCTCCCAACACAGCCTCAACAGCTAGGTTTTTTGCCCTATATGCCATAGCCTTGGGCACATCCACACCATACTTTTCCATGCAGGCATCAATAAGTGTATGTATGCTAGTATCGACATCAGATTTGAATAGTGGCTCATATTGCTTTGCAAGCCACTTGGCACTTACCCTACTTGTTTCAGTAGAACTAGGGCAAGTGTGTTGTAATCTCATCTTCTTAATTGCAGAAGTGTTTTCCCCTTTTATAACAGCTGCCACAATGCAGAACTTGCATTGTGAATTCTTGCAATGCACAATGATCCTCTGATCTGAGTTCCTGTGATACTTGTGTTGGAAATATGCCCTAGAGGCAATAATAAATTAGTTATTATTATTATATTTCCTTGTTCATGATAATCGTTTATTATCCATGCTATAATTGTATTGATAGGAAACTCAAATACATGTGTGGATACATAGACAACACCATGTCCCTAGCAAGCCTCTATTGGCTAGCTCGTTGATCAATAGATGGTTACGGTTTCTGACCATGGACATTGGATGTCATTGATAACGGGATCACATCATTAGTAGAATGATGTGATGGACAAGACCCAATCCTAAGCCTAGCACAAAGATCGTAGTTCAGTATGCTAAAGCTTTTCTAATGTCAAGTATCATTTCCTTAGACCATGAGATTGTGCAACTCCGGATACCGTAGGAATGCTTTGGGTGTACCAAACGTCACAACGTAATCGGGTGGCCATAAAGGTGCATTACGGTGTATCTCCGAAAGTATCTGTTGGGTTGGCACGAATCGAGATCGGATTTGTCACTCCGTGTGAAGAGGTATCTCTGGGCCCACTCGGTAGGACATCATCATAATGTGCACAACGTGACCAAGGGGTTGATCACGGATGATGTGTTACGGAACGAGTAAAGAGACTTGCCGGTAACGAGATTGAACAAGGTATCGGTATACCGACGATCGAATCTCGGGCAAGTACAATACCGCTAGACAAAGGGAATTGTATACGGGATTGATTGAGTCCTTGACATCGTGGTTCATCCGATGAGATCATCGTGGAACATGTGGGAGCCAACATGGGTATCCAGATCCCGCTGTTGGTTATTGACCGGAGAACGTCTCGGTCATGTCTACATGTCTCCGAACCCGTAGGGTCTACACACTTAAGGTTCGATGACGCTAGGGTTATAACAGAAGCTTGTATGTGGTTACCGAATGTTGTTCGGAGTCCGGATGAGATCCCGGACGTCGCGAGGAGTTCCGGAATGGTCCGGAGGTAAAGATTTATATATAGGAAGTCCTGTTTCGGCCATCGGGACAAGTTTCGGGGTCATCGGTATTGTCTGGGACCACCGAAGGGTCCCGAGGTCCACCGGTGGGGCCACCTATCCCGGAGGGTCCCATGGGCTGAGGTGAGAAGGGATCCAGCCCAAAGTGGGCTGGGCGCCACTTCCCTAGGGCCCATGCGCCTAGGGTGAAGGGGAAACCCTAAAGGAAGATTCCCATAAGGGAAGGCACCTCCTAGGTGCCTTGGGGGGAAGGACTCCTCCGGCCGCCGCCTTGGAGATTGGATCTCCTAGGGGCTGGCGCACCCCCTTGGGATCCCTATATATAGTGGGGTAGGAGGGCCTCTCAAACACACCTTTTGCCTTTGGTGCAGCCCTCCCTCTCTCCCAAGTTCTTCTCCTCCTCCTCTCCCTTGGTGCTTGGAAGCCTGCGGGATTTCCACGCTCCTCCATCACCACCATGCCGTTGTGCTGCTGCTGGATGGAGTCTTCCTCAACCTCTCCCTCTCTCCTTGCTGGATCAAGGCATGGGAGACGCCACCGGCTGTACGTGTGTTGAACGCGGAGGTGCCGTCCGTTCGGCACTCGGATCTCCGGTGATTTGGATCACGACGAGTACGACTCCTTCAACTCCGTTCTCATGAACGCTTCCGCTTAACGATCTACAAGGGTATGTAGATGCACTCTCCTTCCCTCGTTGCTAGTTTCTCCATAGATAGATCTTGGTGACACGTAGGAAAATTTTGAATTTCGCCACGTTCCCCAACAAAGTGGCATCATGAGCTAGGTCTATTGCGTAGATTCTTTGCACGAGTAGAACACAAAGTAGTTGTGGGCGTTGATTTTGTTCAATATGCTTACTGTTACTAGTCCAATCTTGTTTCGACGGTATTGTGGGATGAAGCGGCGGACCGACCTTACACGCATTTCTTACGTGAGACAGGTTCCACTGATCGACATGCACTTTGTGCATAAGGTGGCTAGCGGGTGCCGCTCTCCCACTTTAGTCGGAACGGATTCGATGAAAAGGGTCCTTATGAAGGGTAAATAGCAATTGGCATATCACGTTGTGGTTTTGCGTAGGTAAGAAAGCGTTCTTGCTAGAAACCCATAGCAGCCATCAGAAACATGCAACAACAATTAGAGGGCGTCTAACTTGTTTTTGCAGGGTATGCTATGTGATGTGATATGGCCAAGAAGAATGTGATGAATGATATGTGATGTATGAGATTGATCATGTTCTTGTAATAGGATTCACGACTTGCACGTCGATGAGTATGACAACCGGCAGGAGCCATAGGAGTTGTCTTTATTTATTGTATGACCTGCGTGTCATTAAACAACGCCATGTAATTACTTTACTTTATTGCTAACCGGTAGCCATAGTAGTAGAAGTAATAAGTTGGCGAGACAACTTCATGGAGACACGATGATGGAGATCATGATGATGGAGATCATGGTGTCATGCCGGTGACAATGATGATCATGGAGCCCCGAAGATGGAGATCAAAAGGAGAATTATGATATTGGCCATATCATGTCACTACTATATAATTGCATGTGATGTTTATTATGTTTATGCATCTTGTTTACTTAGAACGACGGTAGTAAATAAGATGATCCCTTACACAAATTTCAAGAAGTGGTCTCCCGATCGCGGCACCATTGCTACAGTGTCGCCGCTTCTAAGCACCACGTGATGATCGGGTGTGATGGATTCTTACGTTCACATACAACGGGTGTAAGACAGATTTACAGCAAAAACACTTGGGGTTAACTTGACGAGCCTAGCATGTACAGACATGGCCTCGGGAACACAGAGACCGAAAGGTCGAGCATGAGTCGTATAGTAGATACGATCAACATGAAGATGTTCACCGATGATTACTAGTCCGTCTCACGTGATGATCGGACACGGCTTAGTTGACTCGGATCATGTAATCACTTAGATGACCAGAGGGATGTCTATCTGAGTGGGAGTTCATAAGATGAACTTAATTATCTTGAACATAGTCAAAAGACCTTTTGCAAATTATGTCGTAAGCTCGCGCTTTAGTTCCACTGTTTAGATATGTTCCTAGAGAAAATATAGTTGAAAGTTGAAAGTAGCGATTCTGCGGACAGTAGAAAGCTTATGTACTTAATGCACCGCCCGATGTCTTTGAACCCCAAACGTCGTTTGTGGATGTTGCGAACATCGGACATACACGCGTTTGATAACTACGTGATAGTTCGGTTGAACGGTTTAGAGTAGAGGCACCAAAGACGTTTGAAACATCGCGGAACATATGAGATGTTTCGAGGGCTGAAATTGGGATTTCGTGCTCGTGCTCACGTCAAGAGGTACAAGACCTCCGACAATTTTCTTAGCCTGCAAACTAAGGGAGAAAAGCTCAATCGTTGAGCTTGTGCTCAGATTGTCCGAGTGCAACAATCACTTGAATCGAGTGGGAGTTGATCTTCCGGATGAGAAAGTGATGTTTCTCCAAAGTCATTACCACCAAGCTGCTAGAGCTTCGTGACGAACTCTCACATATCCGGGATAGATATAATGATCCCTTGAGGTATTCGCGTTGTTTGACATCACGAAAGTAGAAGTCAAGAAGGAGCATCAATTGTTGATGGTTGGTGAAACCATTAGTTTCAAGAAGGGCAAGGGCAAGAAGGGATACTTCATGAAACGGCAAATCATTCTGCTCTAGTGAAGAAACCCAAGGTTGAACCCAAACCCGAGACTAAGTGCTTCAGTAATAAGGGGAACAGCCACCGAGCAGCATTACCCTAGATACTTGGTAGACAAGAAGGCTGGCAAGGTCGATAGAAGTATATTGGATATACATTATGTTAATGTGTACTTTACTAGTACTCCTAGTAGCACCAGGGTATTAAGATACCGGTTCGGTTGCTAAGTGTTAGTAACTCGAAATAAAAGGCTACGGAATAAACGGAGACTAGCTAAAGGAGAGCTGACGATATGTGTTGGAAGTGTTTCCAATTTTGATGTGATCAAACATCGCACGCTCCCTCTACCATCAAGATTAGTAATAAACCAGAATAATTATCATTTGGTGTTTGCGTTGAGCATAGACATGATTGGATTATGTCTATCGCAATACGGTTATTCATTTAAGGAGAATAATGGTTACTCTATTTATTTGAATAATACCTTCAATGGTCTTGCACCTAAAGAAATGGTTTATTGAATCTCGATCGTAGTGATACACATTTTCATGCCAAAAGATATAAGATAGTAATGATAGTACCACCTGCTTGTGGCAATCGCCATTTGAGTCATATTGGTATAAAACGCATGAAGAAGCTCCATGTTGATGGATCTTTGGACTCACTCGTTTTGAAAAGTTTGAGACATGCGAACCTTGTCTATTGGTGCATACGCATGATGAAACTCCATGCAGATGGATCATTTGGACTCGCATGATTTTGAATCACTTGAGATATGCAAATCATACCACATGGGCAAGATGACTGAAAAGCCTCGGTTTCAAAGAAGATGGAACAAGATAGCAACTTGTTGGAAGTAACACATTTTGATGTGTGCAGTCCAATGAGTGCTGAGGCATGCAGTGAATATCGTTATGTTCTTACTTCACAGATGATTTGAGTAGATGTTGAGTATATTTACTTGATGAAACACAAATCTGAATTATTGAATGGTTCAAGTAATTTCAGAATGAAGTTTAAGATCTTCGTGACAAGAGGATAGAATGTCTATGATATGATCATAGAGATGAATATCTGAGTTCTGATTTTGGCACACAATTAAGACATTGTGCAAATTGTTTCACAATTAATACCGCTGGAACACCATAGTGTGATGGTGTGTCCGAACATCATAGTTGCACCCTATTGGATATGGTGCGTACCATGATGTCTCTTATCGAATTACCACTATCGTTCATGGGTTAGGCATTAGAGACAACCGCACTCACTTTAATAAGGTACCACGTAATTCCGTTGAGATGACACCGTATGAACTATGGTTTAGAGAAACCTAAGCTGTCATTTCTTAAAGGTTTGGGGTCATGACGCTTATGTGAAAAAGTTTCAGGTTGATAAGCTCGAACCCAAAGCGGATAAAATGCATCTTCATAGGACACCCAAAAACAGTTGGGTATACCTCCTAATTCAGATCCGAAAGCAATAGGGATTGTTTCTTGAATCGGGTCCTTTCTCGAGGAAAAGTTCGTCTCGAAAAGTTGAGTGGGAGGATGGTGGAGACTTGATGAGGTTATTGAACCATCACTTCAACTAGTGTGTAGCGAGGCACGGGAAGTTGTTCCCGTGGCACCTACACCAATTGAAGTAGAAGCTTATGATAGTGATCATGAAGTTTCGGATCAAGTCACTACCGAACCTCGTAGGACGACAAGGACGTGTTCTGCTTCGGAGTGGTACGGTGATCCTGTCTTGATAAACCTACGAGCTATGGGGAAGCGATGGTGGGCCCAAATTCCGACAAATGGTTAGAAGCCATGAAATCTGAGATAGGATCCATGTATCATAACAAAGCATGGACTTTGGTGGACTTGCCCGATGATTGGCAAGCCATTGAGATAAATGGATCTTTAAGAAGAAGACGGACGTGGACGGTAATGTCACCGTCTATGAAGCTCGACTTGTGGCAAAGAGTTTTTCACAAGTTCAAAGAGTTGACTACGATGAGATTTTCTCATTCGTAGCGATGCTTAAGTCCGTCGGAATCATGTTAGCATAAGCTGCATTTATGAAATCTGGCGGATGGATGTCAAAACGAGTTTCCTTATCGGTTTACGTAAGGAAAGGTTGTATGTGATACAATCGGAAAAGTTTTGTCGATCCTAAGGATGCTAAAAGGTATGCTAGCTCCAGCGATCCTTTCTAAGGACCGGAGTAAGCATCTCGGAGTTGGAATGTGCGCTTTGATGAGATGATCAAAGATTTTGGGTTTATACAAAGTTTATGAGAAACTTGTATTTCCAAAGAAGTGAGTGGGAGCACTATAGAATTTCGATGAGTATATGTTGTTGACATATTGTTGATCGTAAATGATGTAGAATTCTGGAAAGCATATAGGATTATTTGAAAAGTGTTTTCAATGGAAAACCTGGATTAAGCTACTTGAACATTGAGCATCAAGATCTATGAGGATAGATCAAAAGCGCTTAATGGTACTTTCAAATGAGCATATACCTTGACATGATCTTGAAGGTGTTCAAGATGGATCGATCAAAGAAGGAGTTCTTGCGACATGTAAGGTATGAAGTTAAGACTTAAAGCTCGACCACGGCAGAAAAGAGAGAAAGGGCGAATGTCGTCCCTATGCTTGAGCGTAGGCCCTATAGTATGCTATCTTTGTGTACCGCACCGGAAGTGTGCCATGCCATGAGTCGGTCAAGGGTACAAGAATGATCCAGAATGGATCATTGGACAATGATCAAAATTGTCCTTGGAGTAAATAAGGACATGTTTCTCGATTATGGAGATGATAAAGAGTTCGATGTAAAGGGTTACATCGATGCAAGCTTTAACACCTATCCGAAAGTGACTCTGAGTAGCAAACCGGATACGTATAGTGGAGCAACCATTTGGAATAGATCCAAGTGGAGCGTGGAAGCAGCATTTACAATATGACATAGAGAATTGCGAAGTACACACGGATCTGAAAGGTTCAGACCCGTTGACTAAAACCCGTTGACTAAAGCCTCTCTCACAAGCAAAACATGATCAAACCTCAGAACTCATTGAGTCTAAATCACATGATGATGTGAACTAGTTTGAGACACTAGTAGACTCTTTGGATGTTGGTCACATGGCGATGTGACCTATCACTGTTAATCACATAACAATATGAACTAGATTATTGACTCTAGTGCAAGTGGGAGACTGTTGGAAATATGCCCTAGAGGCAATAATAAATTAGTTATTATTATTATATTTCCTTGTTCATGATAATCGTTTATTATCCATGCTATAATTGTATTGATAGGAAACTCAAATACATGTGTGGATACATAGACAACACCATGTCCCTAGCAAGCCTCTATTGGCTAGCTCGTTGATCAATAGATGGTTACGGTTTCCTGACCATGGACATTGGATGTCATTGATAACGGGATCACATCATTAGTAGAATGATGTGATGGACAAGACCCAATCCTAAGCCTAGCACAAAGATGCGTGGTTCGTATGCTAAAGCTTTTCTAATGTCAAGTATCATTTCCTTAGACCATGAGATTGTGCAACTCCCGGATACCGTAGGAATGCTTTGGGTGTACCAAACGTCACAACGTAACTGGGTGGCCATAAAGGTGCATTACAGGTATCTCCGAAAGTATCTGTTGGGTTGGCACGAATCGAGACTGGGATTTGTCACTCCGTGTGACGAAGAGGTATCTCTGGGCCCACTCGGTAGGACATCATCATAATGTGCACAAAGTGACCAAGGGTTTGATCACGGGATGATGTGTTATGGAACGAGTAAAGAGACTTGCCGGTAACGAGATTGAACAAGGTATCGGTATACCGACGATCGAATCTCGGGCAAGTACAATACCGCTAGACAAAGGGAATTGTATACGGGATTGATTGAGTCCTTGACATCGTGGTTCATCCGATGAGATCATCGTGGAACATGTGGGAGCCAACATGGGTATCCAGATCCCGCTGTTGGTTATTGACCGGAGAACGTCTCGGTCATGTCTACATGTCTCCCGAACCCGTAGGGTCTACACATAAGGTTCGATGGCGCTAGGGTTATAACGGAAGCTTGTATGTGGTTACCGAATGTTGTTGAGTCCCGGATGAGATACCGGACGTCATGAGGAGTTCCGGAATGGTCCGGAGGTAAAGATTTATATATAGGAAGTCCTGTTTCGCCATCGGGACAAGTTTCGGGTCATCGGTATTGTCTGGGACCACCGGAAGGGTCCCGGGGTCCACCGGTGGGGCCACCTATCCCGGAGGGTCCCATGGGCTGAGGTGAGAAGGATCCAGCCCAAAGTGGGCTGGGCGCCACTTCCCTAGGGCCCATGCGCCTAGGGTGAAGGGGAAACCCTAAAGGAAGATTCCCATAAGGGAAGGCACCTCCTAGGTGCCTTGGGGGAAGGACTCCTCCCGCCGCCGCCCTTGGAGATTGGATCTCCTAGGGGCTGGCGCACCCCCTTGGGATCCCTATATATAGTGGGGTAGGAGGGCCTCTCAAACACACCTTTTGCCTTTGGTGCAGCCCTCCCTCTCTCCCAAGTTCTTCTCCTCCTCCTCTCCCTTGGTGCTTGGCGAAGCCTGCTTGGGATTGCCACGCTCCTCCATCACCACCATGCCCGTTGTCTTCTGCTGGATGGAGTCTTCCTCAACCTCTCCCTCTCTCCTTGCTGGATCAAGGCATGGGAGACGCCACCGGGCTGTACGTGTGTTGAACGCGGAGGTGCCGTCTGTTCGGCACTCGGATCTCCGGTGATTTGGATCACGACGAGTACGACTCCTTCAACCCCGTTCTCATGAACGCTTCCGCTTAACGATCTACAAGGGTATGTAGATGCACTCTCCTTCCCTCGTTGCTAGTTTCTCCATAGATAGATCTTGGTGACACATAGGAAAATTTTGAATTTCTGCTACGTTCCCCAACAACTTGAAGTCTCTGCACTGAGTGATGTGCAGGCTCAACAAAGCATCTCTGAATTGATGTTGATCTCTGAAACACATTTGCAGTTTTAGTTGCTGGTGTGGTTGCTCCAAATCCTCATTGTACCATACTCTAGGTGGCCTCTTCTTTGCCCTGCTCTTCCTTTTTCAGGTAGCACAAATGCTAGTGGTGAAACCCATCATCTTCACTGTCCTTAAGTAAACTATTATCCGCTTCATCGATGATGGTTTCCAATCAGGTTGCTCTTCTTCTAAAACACTGGAATGTGATCTTGTTATTGGTCCCTTCCTCCTTACTTGCAGCTTCTGCTTCTTCTTTGCTGGCACAGATATTTTTTCTTCCTCTTCTTGAACAATAGGCTCATCATCCTCCAACTCAAATAATTCCTCTACCTCTGTGTCACCCTCATAATGCACTGGTTCTTCCTCCTCTGTTTCTTCTTCTGATTCTTCTTCCTCTGTTTCTTCCTCATGTTGTTGTTGTACTTCTTCCTCTTCCTCTTCTGGTTCTCTCTGTCTGTTTCCCTCTTCCATCTCCATGTCTTCAGCATCATTCATTTCCTCATTATAGTTAGGCCTTAAATCCCCCATATAATAAGGGTTAGTGTCACTGTCATATTGCCCTTCAGATGAAGATGCATAACTGGCATCATAGCCATCCTGTTCTTCTTCCACAACTTCTTTTAACTTTGGATTTAGAACACTCCTGCTCTCTTGTGTCAAAACAGCAGGCCTACAGTGCAATAGAGCAGCTACTCCGACCTTCATAAGCAACACCTTGCTGATCAACAGCATAAACAGGAGGATCAGCCATATCATAAACCACGGGCTCAGAATAAACAATAGGATCTAAATTTTGCTTCTCTGCAAAACCCTTCTGTGCTACACTGACAACTGGTCTACAAGCCCTAAATAACAAATTAAGCACCAAACTCTCCTCATTACGCCTCTTGATCAAGCGTAGTTTAACATTACTATCAACCAATTCCAAACCCTGCTCTCCTGGGGTCTCCATGTAAAACAGCAGTGAATCATCAATACTAAAGCCTTGTGTTTCCATCAAAGCAACCATATTCAGATATGTCACATCTGAACAGCTTAACTTCCTCTCTAACAGATCATTATTGTCAAAATGGATCCTAACATTCCATATGTCTTCGTATAAACTACAATTCACATGCAATTTGCCTAATCAGTACACTATAACCCTAATTACAAATTAAATGAGAAGAGAAAAAGAGAAAACTTACAGGGGCCTTGAAGCCGTGGGTCAGCTCGTGGCTACAGCTAGGGTTCGCCACCCATTGTTGTGCCAGCCGTACCCGCTGCTCCATGGACAGTGCGGGCTCCATGAACTCGTCGTCGTCGCTGGAGTACGCGTGAGAGCTCGAGTAGCCGTCGCCGCCCTCGATTGGAGATCTCCCGTCGATTCCTCCTGCCTTGCTGCCGAAGAGGGGATTGTTTGCGCCGCCGCCATCGCCGTTGCCGCCACCGCCGCTGCCGCCACCATCGCCCGGGGTCGCCGCCGCCATCGCCGTACAGAGGTGCGGTGGAGCTAGGGTTTGTTGACGAGCAGAGGACGAGAGGAAAGGAGAGGAGGATGTAACGGGCCGGTCCGGTTCGAGCCGGACCGCACCTATCGAGCGAGCGGGCAAGTACCGATTCGCCAGCGTGGCAGCTGACGCGCGGGCCCGAGCGGTCAGTTCCAGCGTCAATACGTAGAAATAGAAATACGAGGTTTAGCCCGATTCGCAACGGTTCGACTCAAACGTGGTACTGACACGTAAAAAATTTCAAAAGTGGTAGCAATTCGCCACCACCGCCCCAAATGTGGTACTATCGTGTAATTAACTCAGTTTTTGGGCATTTGAAAAAACCCGACCGCGGTGCCCCAAAAGGCCAAAACTTCTCTCTTCTGCCCAATACATTCTTTTTGGACACCAATTTTTACATCACCCATTGGAGATGCTGGGCAAGCCCAAGCCCTGCATTTTTAGTGAGAGTAAACATCCTAGTACAATACTACTCTCACTCCATGTACATTTTGAGAGTAAACTTACTACCATGGTTTATAGAGTAGAAAACGTGTGGTAGAAACCATCCTGTCACCGTGTCGGTAGCAGGACATGCGGCTTCGCGAAGCTCAGTCAGATTTTCTAATCAGCCGGTGATGATGGTGCGGAAATAACACACGGGCGCGACAGGACGGCTGCAGGTCGCCGGCGAACGCGGCGCGACGCGCAGCCAGAAAAGAAAACGGTGCCCGATGCATGCGTCGCAGTAAACGCTCGCGCGTCAAACTAGGGGCCACGCCCGGACACACCATACCGGCCGCGCCCCGGCTGGCTAGCTCGCTGCAGAGTGTACTGACAAGGGTCGGCCTTCCATACCGGCCGCCCCCCCTCTCTCTTCCTCGCCCGCTCTTTGTCAAACATCGCCGGTCCCGTGCCGGTTCTTCACTTCAACCCTACACACCGGACCGGAGCGCGCACCGGGCCGCTCTGACAAGCGTGGCTAGTGCTGCGTTGCTCCTCCGGTTCTCGCTATAAATACACGGACAGCCAGCCATGGGAGGAGCTTCCACTCCCTTCTGCTTAGCCTTAGCGTAGCCCCACTCACTCATCGGCCCCAGCTTCGCTTCTTCTTCTCTAGCTCATTCTGTCTCCCCTGTCTGTGCCGTGCTGAACCTGAACCAGATGGAGGTAAGTGGCGGCCGAGCCACCAGGCGAGCCATCAGTATTCCTAGCACAAACCTCACCAAGAATGGGGGTCGTGGTCTGATCACCATGTACTACACTTGTGGTATCTTGCAGAAGGCGAGGAGGCGTCGTGTGCCGGCGTTCGGGGAGTGGAACTACAACTACGACTACGCCGAGCCGCAGGCGGCGGCGGCGGCCGCGTGCTACGCCACGCCGGAGCCGGAGGCCTGCAGCGACGTGTGGTTCAGGTACTCGCCTCCCCCGCGCAAGCCCATGCCCAAGAAGCAGGCCAGGAGGCGCCGGCCGGACGGCGACCTGTCCCGGGAGGGCGACAAGGTGTCTTCGGACGCTGCCACGGCCAAGAGCGGCGCCAGCAGGTACCAGGTGCGGCACGTCGACGAGGACCTCTACAAGGCGCCACCGCCGGAGCCCGCCTCCCACCGGCGGCCAAGGAAGGTACGTACGTACGGCCCCCGGAAAAGAATGTCTACTTACTGCCGGAATTGGTTTCTTTAATTTTTGTCGCGATTGCTGGAGCTGACCGCTCTTTGTTTGGCCTGCAGAAGTGGAGCATGTGGATGGGATGCCTGGGCCTCAACTCATGCGTCGCCTCCTGAACCCCGATGGGATGCTGCGTCCTGCGTTCGTGTTCATCACCAGTGTCTATTTGCCCTTTCTCTTGGATACACTAGCACTATACTTCTGTCCAGTTCTCTCTCCGAGTGTTTTGTGCGTATGCCTTGGCTTGTGGCAAAATGGTTACAAGTAAAACTAGCTGACTGCTAGTAACATTTCGAGTTTCTACTCTCATGTGTAATGTTGGTAAAGATATCTAGGTATATTAGTAACATTTCGAGTTTCTACTTCTTTTGGTGTAACGTGAGTAAGATAACATATTGAGTGCAACATCTTGTCTTGTGCTTAACAAACACGTTGATATACAGTAGCCTGTTACTATCTGTCAACCTGAAAAGAAATCACTTTGGACCAATTTTTGATGTGCAAGCGAGTTGGCCATCAGAGATTCAGAAAGATGGCACCCGATAGATACACGAGCACGCACAGGCCCGGAGCCCGCACGCTCGTCCGGCTGCTGCATGAGCATGAGGAGCAGTTGGCGTGGGCCCGTGAATCTGGTGCCCGCATTGATTCGAGCAGTTGGATAATAGTAGTCGTTGTGAACTGGTTTCTTCGCGCGTGCCTACTATTTTTGTTTCAACTCAACTCGATCGCCCATGCCATGCCATACACTGTCGCAGCCGTGTGTCTGCCGCAGAGAGCGTAACTATCTACTCTACCTCGTGTCTTTTCTTGGCATAGATAGGTCAAGAAGAGAACTGGCATGGTAGAGGAAATTGCTACGTGGGTGCAGCTGCGACTTGGATCCGGCTTGCCTGCTCCCTGCGACTTGGACCTACTGCTCCAGTCTGGCTAGCTAGCTAGGTGCATGCAACAACACCTCTGTCGTCGCTAGGGCCGGAGAACATGCGGCCCGGAGAAACGAGTAGTGGAATTTCCCTTCTTGAAGTGTGCCCAAATTTTGGATCAAACGGAGCTTCAGTGTTCACGGGGAATGTTGTTGCCCTCCGGGTTTCATGCATGTCTTATCAGATAGGCATTCCGAGGACACGCTGCCCCCGCTTGAATGCTGCCTCCAACTGCGCTTCTGAACCATCGGTGCTCTGTTCACCACTTCACCCTTCTTCGACATGACCTTTCCTTTATCATCAGGAAACCTTGCAGTCCTGTCGACGTGTTTTTACCCCACCTTTGTTTTATCTAATCTCTAGTACCCAGATGAAATGATCGATCTGCAGTATTCTGTCCTGAGTGGCATTTATTATTCATCAAAGGAAAAACAATGGATATATACCGGAGCGCGTGTATACGGTGCGCGCTTTTGCGTCTGCTAGGTCGGTTGGTGCTCTCGACTTCCAGCAGAGACGTCGTGAGGCCACCGTTTTAGATGATGTGTGTTGTGCAGTTAGGACGCAACATCAACCTTATAGGTGTAGGAGGTCTTTGATTCAAAGGATTTTTATAGAATTTTTGAAGGATTAGAATCCTTAGGAATTTTTCCTACGTTGGTCATTTGATTCGTAGGATTGAATCCTATAAGATTTTTTCCTAAATATTCATTTGTACTACATTTCATAGGAATTCTAACATGCACTCCAACCTCTTGCAAAAAATCCTTTGTTTTTCCTATGACACAATCAAACAAACTCAAATCCTATAGGGATCCAATGGATATGTCATTGCAATCCTATGTTTTCCTATTCTTATATTTTTGCAATCCTATGAATCAAGGAGGCCCGTAAATATTGTTCGTCAAAAAAATGGCTTTGAATTCATCCCTGTATTTATTTCGCTAGTCTATGATGAATAGTTTAATAAAGATAGTTGTGTGCATCGTTTGATTCAGAGGTCAGGATTAACCATCCTTTTAGAAAAAACAAGAGAAGAAATTTACGTGGTTACTAAATTCCCTATGAAATGTAATGCAAACAATTTCCAGTCTTATAAATCCTATGAAAATCTTTTGAACCAAAGAATCCCACACTGTATATCCAGATTTTGGATGAACTTCGGAGGCATCACTAGCCGAAACACTGTCAACGGTAACATGAGCAATATGGCTTTTGGTTTTTTTATCTAACACGATACAATCGCAAATGCTCATATACAAGTATATACACTCACTCCTATAAACGAACACACGCACTCACATCCTATCTTTATTGGCACCTCTGAAATACTGAGCCGGCACAACATCTTGAGATTGATGAAGTCACCACAAAGCCTCGTAGTTGATTGGAACGTCTCTTCCCACTGAATGAATAGTGCCGGAAAGCCTGAAAAAAATCCAGAAAAATATGAGCACCAGTGTCAAGTAAGGACTTGAACCTTGGTGGGCTGGTTTCACCACAAGAAACTTAACCATAGCTATGCGATGTACCTCGCTTCAGTTGACACTTTTATATAGTTCAAAAGATCTGTTAACAAAGTAGCATATATCCATACCGTGAATCTATGATGTCACAACTGAAATCAAGTCTACATGTTTTTTCTTTGAAATGTCATCGAGGGGGGGGGGGGGGGGTGGATCCTCGCCTGAATTATATCTCATTCAAAGGAAATATTGATCCAGATTATAAGGAAAACCGGATCAAAAATCTGCCCAAGTCTAAATATTGACATAACTGTTTTTTCTTTGCAAATTTGTTATCAATATCAATAATTACCAAAACCTACCTTAGGCAGAATTCTCAAATGATTTGACGGTGTTATGGACTCTGATTCTCAAATTTTATGGCGTGTTATAACCAATATTATTTCTGTCATACTCCCTCCGCTTGGTTTTAGTTCAAATTTAAACTGAACCCACGCGAGGGATTTTAGAACGGAGAAAGTATTATTTTAGGGCTTTTAATAGATTTTAAGATTTGATTTATTTTCACATTACACAAAGTGTGGCTTACTCGACTCGGCGACTACCAAATTGGAATATTTTTTTGAAACGGAGGTAAAGACTGCCTCATCTATTAAATAAGCAGAAGAGAATTGCCCAGTTAATTACGGAAAACCGGGCAAAAACCGGAACAACAAGGGCCAAGCCCACTCTCATAGACTGAAATACACAGGGCAAAGCCCACCCTTATCGACGACAAGTCGACCTACGACCGGACAACGCAGCTCCGACTCAGATGGGGAGCTCAGAAGAACAAAACCAGGCACGACTGGCGCCACATAAGATCACCGAACAGGCCACCTGCAGCTAGTCATCGTACACCACAGGGCCCTGCCGCTGCAGCTTCTACTCCACAACAACAAGCAAACCGAGGCAAAATCATGAACACGCCGGAGAAGAGCCGACTACTGCAACCATTGCCGCGTCGCCGACATCGCTCCCACCATCATCGTTGCCACAGAAGTCTAGTCACCATAGTAATACTCTCGGGGCCGCCGCCCAGACATCCACCGCTTCGTCGCGCCCAGCGCAATCAGCCCGCACCGCCTTCCGGGGCCGCCGCCCCGACATAGCACCGCTCCATTCGAGCAGCAACGCCGCACAACCCACCTGCCCGCAGCCCAACACTGCTTAGGGCAACCGCTTGCAGACCACGAACGTCGCACCACATCCGGGGCCGCCGCCCCGATGTAAAGTCAGACCGCCCCCTCTGGGGCGCATCAACCGAGCCAACACCCCTACGCCCAAGCGAAACAAGGATGCCACCCAACCAATGTCGAGATAGAGCCCCACCTCATAGAGCTACCACTCACATTGTTCCCGAGATCGCCATCTCGACTCACAATCAGAAATCATCCGAAGCCGCCGCCCCGACGTCCATTGCCCCTGACGACGAAGAGATCCGTGCAAACTGCAACATGTTGACTCTCCAAGACGATGCCTCAAAGAAGGAAACGACGTGGCCGCCGTCATCGCCCGCTTCGACCATCTGAAGCTAGGGATTTCTCCCGGAGAGTCGTGCAAAGGAGCACCACGGCAACACCTTCAAGAAGGGGAACGACACCATGACCATGGCGCCGCTGTTGCCGGCACCGACCCAAGATCAGTGCTGGACTTTCGCCCGGAGCTCCTCCACACCTTCGAATCCAAGCAGATCCGAGCACTGCATAGCACACAATCCCCACTTCGACATCCACCTCTTCCACCTCCCCGCAGCGCCAAGCACCGCCCGAGACAGAGAACCACCATGGTTCCCTGCCGCAGCCATGAACTAGACGCGCCAATGCAAACAAGCCTGCCGGAGACCGGAAGCCTCAGATCCACCACACATGCACCCTCTGCTCCGTGCCTTCAGCCACTGCACACTCGCGCGCACATCGAGCCACACGTCGAAGAGCCGTGCAGACCCGCCGCCGCCCCTGCCAGATCCGCAAGCTGCCGCTCCGGCAGACGCCGCCCCTTTCGGCCGCGCACCCAGCACCACACCAAATCCGGGCGCGGGGGCCCCGGATCCGCCGCCCCGCCGGAGGTTGGGAGCTCCCAAGCACAAGCGCAGCCCGTGCGACGGACCACGCGCTGGCACCCGCACAAGCCCGACACGAGGACGCCCGCGACCTGGAGAAGACGAGGCCCCGCCGCCGCTGCCACACGGCCTTTGGTCGGTGGCGCACTCTGACGGCGGCGAGGGGGAGGCGCGAAGAAGACGACTGCCAGCGGCGGTGGTTGGTGCGCCGCCCGTGTCGCTCGTGCGGAGCGACGCGGGGGCCTTTTTCGCTAGTATAAGAGTATTGTTGGCTCACCCTTTATTGCCAGGGGGTTAAATTGGAATATTTTCTAGCAACTTTCACATGCGTGTGTCTACACACATCTTTTGCGCGTCTGATTTTTCAATTTTTTTTCAGTAAGCTACTGTACGTCGAGATTAAATGATGGGAACAGAATTATTCCTGTTGACGCCCAGCCTATGCAAATCCCCTGTCTAGAGACCTAAACCAGGGCGGCACATTATTATGGTATTTATGGTGGGCATTTACGGTGCTCTGTGGCCATCCATGCATGCATCACGCTCGCCCAGAGAGAGCCAGTCCGTCGTCATGGCTGTCTTCACCGCCGGACCGGCCGGCCGTCCAGCAGGACCACCAGCATGTAGCTGCAGCAATGGTGCGTCACACGGCACCGTGATGGCCTCATCTGTTGACACGGGGGAGTTGAACTGTGGTCTATGCAGAATCCACAGGAACGTCACGTTGCTGGTTGCTTTTCGCTTACCTTGGCTTGGCATACCGGCCGTCTCGAACAGCTCCTTCCCGGCCCACAGCGCCCCGCGGTGCGTGGTGCGTAATCGCGTTCATGCATCCATGGAAGTGTGTGTTTTTTCCTTTGCATTAAGGTTGAGGACTTGAGGTCGGTAGTAGCTCGCTTCAAAGCATCTCCAACACACACGCAACGATCGGTGCCCTAAAAACAGTTCTGATGCGGAATAAATAAACACGCCTTGTCTCCGGTGACATTTGTAAAATATAAGCGGCGCAGCCGCTCTAACAAGCGCTAAACTGCGGCCTTGTGACGGCCGGCGCTTGCCATATGTTGCATTTTGAAGACAGTATGAAGATATTTCAAACATCAAAACAAGACATGGTATAGTTTAAAATCACCAAACAAGTTCACGACATAAAAGTTCAAATTCATGCCCACATCATCATCCAACCAAGTTCAAAATCCGAACCAAATTCATGACATAAAAGTTAACACAAACAAATGGCACATCAACAATCATGGCTCATCCTCGTCTTCGTCCTCCTCTTTCTCCGATTCTTCATCCTCATCCGATTCTTCCTCCTCCTCTTTATTGTCGCGCGCCGTGTCATCATGTGGAGCTCGGAAGGTGTTGGCAAGATCAACGGCATCATGCAAAGGTGTGTGATGAGGCACACCGGAAGACATTCCACCCATGCAACCCGGAGGTTCTCCCATGCCTCTCATGGTGAGGGCATACCGTGAATCTATGATGTCACAACTGAAATCAAGTCTATGATGCCCCCTCTTCGTCCATGGAGTACTTGCCCCCTCTTCCATTTGATGCATCGACGATGCCCTCACCATCCTCGTCCACCTCAAATTCATGATCATGAAGGAAATATGCCCTAGAGGCAATAGTAAATTTGTTATTTATATTCCTTATATCATGATAAATGTTTATTATTCATGCTAGAATTGTATTAACCAGAAACTTAGTACATGTGTGAATACATAGACTAACAGAGTGTCACTAGTACGCCTCTACTTGACTAGCTCATTGAATCAAAGATGGTTAAGTTTCCTAGCCATAGACATGAGTTGTCATTTGATTGACGGGATCACATCATTAGAGAATGATGTGATTGACTTCACCCATTCCGTTAACTTAGCACTTGATCGTTTAGTATATTGCTATTGCTTTCTTAATGACTTATACATGTTCCTATGACTATGAGATTATGCAACTCCCGAATACTGGAGGAACACTTTGTGTGCTACCAAACGTCACAACGTAACTGGATGATTATGAAGGTGCTCTACAGGTGTCTCCGATGGTACTTGTTGAGTTGGCATAGATCGAGATTAGGATTTGTCACTCCGATTGTCGGAGAGGTATCTATGGGCCCTCTCGTTAATGCACATCACTATAAGCCTTGCAAGTAATGTGACTAATGAGTTAGTTACGGGATGATGCATTACGAAACGAGTAAAGAGACTTGCCAGTAACAAGATTGAACTAGGTATTGAGATACCGACGATCGAATCTCGGGCAAGTAACATACCGATGACAAAGGGAACAACGTATGTTGTTATGCGGTTTGACCGATAAAGATCTTCGTAGAATATGTAGGAGCCAATATAAACATCTAGGTTCCGCTATTGGTTATTGACCGGAGACGTGTCTCGGTCATGTCTACATAGTTCTCGAACCCGTAGGGTCCACACGCTCAACGTTCGGTGACGATCGGTATTATGAGTTTATGTGTTTTGATGTACCGAAGATAGTTCGGAGTCTCGGATGTGATCACGGACATGACGAGGAGTCTCGAAATGGTCGAGACATAAAGATTGATATATTGGATGACTATATTCGGACACCGGATGAGTTCCAGGGGTCACCGGATAATTATCGGAGTGCCGGGGGGTTATCGGAACCCCCGGGGGAACTAATGGGCCAACATGGGCCTTGTAAAAGAGAGACGAGGGGACATAGGGCTGGCCGCGCCCCCCCTTGGGAGTCCGAACTGTACAAGGAGGGGGGCGACACCCTCTCTTTCCCTCCCTCTATCCCTTTCCTTCCTCCCCCTTCCTCCTCCTAGTTGGACTAGGAAAAGGCGAGTCCTACTCCTACTAGGAGGAGGACTCCTGCCCTCCTTGGCGCGCCCCAAGGGCCGGCCGGCCTCCCCCTTGCTCCTTTATATACGGGGGCAGGGGGCACCCTAGGACACACAAGTTGATCATTGATCTCTTAGTCGTGTGTGGTGCCCCCCTCCACCATAATCCACCTCGGTCATATCGTTGCAGTGCTTAGGCGAAGCCCTGCGCCGGTAGCTTCATCATCACCGTCATCACCCCGTCTTGTGAAGCTCTCCCTCGACACTCTGCTGGATCGTGAGTTCGTGGGACGTCACCGAGCCGAACGTGTGCAGATCGCGGATGTGCCGTACTTTCGGTACTAGGATCGGTCGATCGTGAAAGACGTATGACTACATCAACCGCTTTGTCTTAACGCTTTCGCTTACGGTCTACGAGGGTACGTGGACAACACTCTCCCCTCTCGTTGCTATGCATCACCATAAATTTGCGTGTGCGTAGGAATTTTTTTGAAATTACTGCGTTACCCAACAGTGGCATCAGAGCTAGGTTTATGCGTAGATGTTATATGCGCGAGTAGAACACAAGTGAGTTGTGGCGATAATAGTCATACTGCTTGCTAGCATGTCATACTTTGATTCGGCGGTATTGTTGGATGAAGCGGCCCGGATCGACATTACGCGTACGCTTACGCGAGACTGGTTCTACCGACGTGCTTCACACACAGGTGGCTGGCGGGTGTCAGTTTCTCCAACTTTAGTTGAATCGAGTGTGGCTACGCCCGGTCCTTGTTGAAGGTTAAAAGAACACATACTTGACCAAAAATCGTTGGGATTTTGATGCGTAGGTAAGAACGATTCTGGCTCAGCCCATAGCAGCCACGTAAAACTTGCAACAACAAGGTAGAGGACGTCTAACTTGTTTTTGCGGGGCATGTTATGATGTGATATGGTCAAGACATGATGCTAAATTTTATTGTATGAGATGATCAAGTTTTGTAACGAAGTTATCAGCAATTGGGAGGAGCCATATGGTTGTCGCTTTATTGTATGAAATGCAATCGCCATGAAATTGCTTTACTTTATCACTAAGCGGCAGCGATAGTCGTAGAAGCAATAGTTGGCGAGACGACAACGATGCTACGACGGAGATCAAGGTGTTGCGCCGGTGACGATGGTGATCATGACGGTGCTTTGGAGATGGAGATCAAAGGCACAAGATGATGATGGCCATATCATATCACTTATATTGATTGCATGTGATGTTTATCCTTTATGCATCTTATTTTGCTTTGTTCGATGGTAGCATTATAAGATGATCTGTCAGTAAATTTCAAGGTACAAGTGTTCTCCCTAAGTATGCACCAATGCGAAAGTTCGTTGTGCCGAGACACCATGTGATGATCGGGTGTGATAAGCTCTACGTTCACATACAACGGGTGCAAACCAGTTTTGCACACACAGAATACTCGGGTTAAACTTGATGAGCCTAGCATATGCAGATATGGCCTCGGAACACTGAGACCGAAAGGTCGAGCGTGAATCATATAGTAGATATGATCAACATAGTGATGTTCACCATTGAAAACTACTCCATCTCACGTGATGATTGGACATGGTTTAGTTTATATGGATCACGTGATCACTTACATGATTAGAGGGATGTCTATCTAAGTGGGAGTTCTTTAGTAATATGATTAACTAAACTTTAATTTATCCTGAACTTAGTACCTGATAGTATTTTGCATGTCTATGTTTTTGTAGATAGATGGCCCGTGCTGTTGTTTCATTGAATTCTAATGCGTTCCTAGAGAACGCTAAGTTGAAAGATGATGGTAGCAACTACACGGAATGGGTCCGTAACTTGAGGATTATCCTCATTGCTGCACAGAAGAATTACGTCCTGGAAGCACCGCTAGGTGCCAAACCCGCTGCAGGAGCAAGGCGGATGTTATGAACGTGCAGCGAGCAAAGATGATGAATACTAGATAGTTCAATGTGCCATGCTTTACGGCTTAGAACCGGGACTTCAACGACATTTTGAACGTCATGGAGCATATGAGATGTTCCAGGAGTTGAAGTTAATATTTCAAGCAAATGCCCGGATTGAGAGATACGAAGTCTCCAATAAGTTCTACAACTGCAAGATGGAGGAGAATAGTTACATCGGTGAGCATATACTCAAAATGTCCGGGTATAACAATCACTTGATTCAATTGGGAGTTAATCTTCACGATGATAGTGTCATTGATGTAATTCTTCAATCACTGCCACCAAGCTACAAGAGCTTCGTGATGACCTATAACATGCAAGGGATGGATAAGACAATTCCCGAGCTCTTCACAATGCTAAAGGCTACGGAGGTAGAAATCAAGAAGGAGCATCAAGTGTTGATGGTCAACAAGAGCACCAGTTTCAAGAAAAAGGGTAAAGGGAAGAAGGGGAACTTCAAGAAGAACGGCAAGCAAGTTGTTGCTCAAGTAAATAAGCCCAAGTCTGGACCTAAGCCTGAGATTGAGTGCTTCTACTGCAAAGGGACTGGTCACTAGAAGCAGAACTGCCCCAAGTATTTGGTGGATAAGAAGGATGGCAAGGTGAACAAAGGTATATGTGATATACATGTTATTGATGTGTACCTTACTAATGCTCGCATGATAGCACTGGTATTTGATCTTGGTTACATTGCTAATATTTGCAACTCGAAACAGGGACTACGGATTAAGCGAAGATTGGCTAAGGACGAGGTGACGATGGGCGTGGGAAATGGTTCCAAAGTCTATGTGATCGTAGTCGGCACGCTACCTCTACATCTACCTTCGGGATTAGTTTTAGACCTGAATAATTGTTATTTGGTGCCAGCGTTAGGCATGAATATTATATCTGGATCTTCTTTGATGCGAGACGGTTATTCATTTAAATCATAGAATAATGGTTGTTCTATTTATATGAGTAATATCTTTTATGGTCATGCACCCTTAAAGAGTGGTCTATTTTTATTGAATCTTGATAGTATTGGTACACATATTCATAATATTGAACCCAAAAGATGCAGAGTTGATAATGATAGTGCAACTTATTTGTGGCACTGTCGTTTGGGTCATATTGGTGTAAAGTGCATGAAGAAACTCCATCCTGATGGACTTTTGGAATCACTTGATTATGAATCACTTGGTACTTGCGAACCATGCCTCATGGGCAAGATGACTAAGACGCCGTTCTTTGGAACAATGGAGCGAGCAACAGATTTGTTGGAAATCATACATACTGATGTATGTGGTCCGATGAATATTGAAGCTCGCGGCGGGTACCGTTATTTTCTGACCTTCACAGATGATTTGAGCAGATATGGGTACATCTACTTGATGAAGCATAAGTCTGAAACATTTGAAAAGTTCAAAGAATTTCAGAGTGAAGTGGAAAATCATCGTAACAAGAAAATAAAGTTTGTACGATCTGATCATGGAGGAGAATATTTGAGTTACGAGTTTGGTCTTCATTTGAAACAATGCATAATAGTTTCACAACTCACGCCAC
The DNA here is from genome assembly GCA_021605145.1 of Aegilops bicornis. NCBI lineage: Eukaryota > Viridiplantae > Streptophyta > Magnoliopsida > Poales > Poaceae > Aegilops > Aegilops bicornis. The sequence goes on along the minus strand of CM038673.1, from coordinate 562,257,670 downwards.
CCGGAACACCACAGCGTAATGGTGTGTCTGAACATTGTAACCACACTTTATTAGATATGGTACATTCTATGATGTCTCTTACTGATTTACCGCTATCGTTTTGGGGTTATGCTTTAGATACGGCTGAATTCATATTAAATAGGGCACCATCTAAATCCGTTGAGACGATGCCTTATGAACTGTGGTTTGGAAAGAAACCCAAGTTGTCATTTCATAAAGTTTGGGGCTTCGATGCTTATGTGAAAAAGCTTCAACCTGATGAGCTGAACCCAAATCGGAGAAATGTGTCTTCATAGGATACCCAAAGGAGACTGTTGGGTACACCTTCTATCACAGATCCGAAGGCAAGACATTCATTGCTAAGAATGGGTCCTTTCTAGAGAAGGAGTTTCTCTCGAAAGAAGTGAGTGGGAGGAAAGTAGAACTTGATGAGTCAACTGTACCTGCTCCCTTATTGGAATGTAATTCATCACAGAAATCTGTTCCTATGACTCCTACACCAATTAGTGAGTAAGCTAGTGATGATGATCATGTAACTTCAGATCAAGTTACTACCGAACCTCGTAGGTCAAGCAGAGTAAGATCCGCACCAGAGTGGTACGGTAATCCTGTTCTGGAGGTCATGTTACTTGACCATGACGAACCTACGAACTATGAGGAAGCGATGATGAGCCCAGATTCCGCGAAAGGGCTTGAGGCCATGAAATATGAGATGGGATCCATGTATGAGAACAAAGTGTGGACTTTGGTTGACTTGCCCGATGATCGGCAAGCCATCGAGAATAAATGGATTTTTAAGAAGAAGACCGACGCTGACTGTAATATTACTCTCTACAAAGCTCGACTTATTGTGAAAGGTTTTCGACAAGTTCAAGGAGTTGACTACGATGAGACATTCTCACCCGTAGCGATGCTTAAGTCCGTCCGAATCATGTTAGCAATTGCTGCATTTTATGATTATGAAATTTGGCAAAATGGATGTAAAGACTGCATTCCTGAATGGATTTCTGGAAGAAGAGTTGTATATGATGCAACCTGAAGGTTTTATCGATCCAAAGGATGATAACAAAGTGTGCAAGCTCCATCGATCCATTTATGGACTGGTGCAAGCATCTCAGAGTTGGAATAAACGTATTGATAGTGTGATCAAAGCATATGGTTTTATACTGACTTTTGGAGAAGCATGTATTTACAAGAAAGTGAGTGGGAGCTCTGTAGCATTTCTAATATTATACATGGATGACATATTTTTGATTGGAAATGATATGGAATTTCTGGATAGCATAAATGGATACTTGAACAAGAGTTTTTCAATGAAAGACCTCGGTGAAGCTGCTTATATATTAGGCATCAAGATCTATAGAGATAGATCAGGACGCTTAATTGGACTTTCACAAAGCACATACCTTGATAAAGTTTTGAAGAAATTCAAAATGGATCAAGCAAAGAAAGGGTTCTTGCCTGTGTTACAAGGTGTGAAGTTGAGTCAGACTCAATGCCCAACCACTGCAGAAGATAGGGAGAAAATGAAAGGTGTTCCCTATGCTTCAGCCATAGGCTCTATCATGTATGCAATGTTATGTACCAGACGTGATGTGTGCCTTGCTATCAGTTTAGCAGGGAGGTACCAAAGTAATCCAGGAGTGGATCACTAGACAGCGGTCAAGAACATCCTGAAATACCTGAAAATGACTAAGGAATTGTTTCTCGTTTATGGAGGTGACAAAGAGCTCGTTGTAAATGGTTACGTCGATGCAAGCTTTGACACTGACCCGGATGACTCTAAGTCACAAACCAGATACGTGTTTACATTGAACGGTGGAGCAGTCGGTTGGTGCAGTTCTAAACAAAGCGTCGGGGCGGGATCTACGTGTGAAGCGGAGTACATAGCTACTTCAGAAGTAGCAAATGAAGGAGTCTGGATGAAGGAGTTCATATCCGATCTAGGTGTCATACCTAGTGCATCGGATCCAATGAAAATCTTTTGTGACAATCTTTGGTGCAATTGCCTTGGCAAAGAAATCCAGATTTCACAAGAGAACCAAGCAATCAAGAGACGCTTCAATTCCATCCACGATCAAGTCAAGGAGGGAGACATAGAGATCTGCAAGATACATACGGATCTGAATATAGCAGACCCGTTGACTAAGCCTCTCTCACGAGCAAAACATGATCAGCACCAAGACTCCATGGGTGTTAGAATCATTCTTTGTGTAATCTAGATTATTGACTCTAGTGCAAGTGGGAGGCTGAAGGAAATATGCCCTAGAGGCAATAATAAAGTTGTTATTTATATTTCCTTATATCATGATAAATTTTTATTATTCATGCTACAATTGTATTAACCGGAAACTTAGTACATGTGTGAATACATAGACAAATAGAGTGTCACTAGTATGCCTCTACTTGACTAGCTTGTTGAATCAAAGATGGTTAAGTTTCCTAGCCATATACATGAGTTGTCATTTGATTGACGGGATCACATCATTAGAGAATGATGTGATTGACTTGAACCATTCTGTTAGCTTAGCACTTGATCGTTTAGTATATTGCTATTGCTTTCTTCATGACTTATACATGTTCCTATGACTATGAGATTATGCAACTCCCGAACACCGGAGGAACACTTTGTGTTCTACCAAAAGTCACAACGTAACTGGGTGATTATAAAGGTGCTCTACAGGTGTCTCCGATGGTACTTGTTGAGTTGGCATAGATCGAGATTAGGATTTGTCATTCCGATTGTCGGAGAGGTATCTCTGGGCCCTCTCGGTAATGCACATCACTATAAGCCCTGCAAGAAATATGACTAATGAGTTAGTTGCGGGATGATGCATTACGGAACGAGTAAAGAGACTTGCCGGTAACAAGATTGAACTAGGTATTGAGATACCGACGATCGAATCTCGGGCAAGTAACATACCGATGACAAAGGGAACAACGTATGTTGTTATGCGGTTTGACCGATAAAGATCTTTGTAGATTATGTGGGAGCCAATATGAACATCCGGGTTCTGCTATTGGTTATTGACCGGAGACGTGTCTCGGTCATGTCTACATAGTTCTCGAACCCGTAGGGTCCGCACGCTTAACGTTCGGTGACGACCGGTATTATGAGTTTATGTGTTTTGATGTACCGAAGATAGTTCGGAGTCTCGGATGTGATCACGGACATGACGAGGAGTCTCGAAATGGTCAAGGTCGAGACATAAAGATTGATATATTGGATGACTATATCCGGACACCGTATGAGTTCCAGGGGTCACCGGATAATTATCGGAGTGCCGAGGGGTTATCGGAACCCCCGGGGGACTAATGGGCCAACATGGGCCTTGTAAGAGAGAGAGCAGGGGCCATAGGGCTGGCCGCGTCCCCCCCTTGGGAGTCTGAATTGGACAAGGAGGGGGGGGGGGCGCCCCCTCTTTCCCTCCCTCTCTCCCTCTCCTTCCTTCCCCCTTCCTCCTCATAATTGGACTAGGAAAGGGGGAGTCCAACTCCTACTAGGAGGAGGACTCCTTCCCTCCTTGGCGCGCCCCAAGGGCCGGCCGGCCTCCCCCCTTGCTCCTTTATATACAGGCGCATGGGGGCACCCTAGGACACACAAGTTGATCATTGATCTCTTAGCCGTGTGTGGTGCCCCCCTCCACCATAATCCACCTCGGTCATATCGTTGCAGTGCTTAGGCGAAGCCCTGGGTCAGTAGCTTCATCATCACCGTCATCACGCCGTTGAGCTGACGAAGCTCTCCCTCGACACTCTGCTGGATCATGAGTTCATGGGACGTCACCGAGCCGAACGTGTGCAGATCGCGGAGGTGCCGTACTTTCGGTACTAGGATCGGCCGATCGCGAAAGACGTACGACCACAACAACCGCTTTGTCTTAACGCTTTCAGTTACGGTCTATGAGGGTACGTGGACAACACTCTCCCCTCTCGTTGCTATGCATCACCATGATCTTGCGTGTGCGCAGGATTTTTTTTGAAATTACCGCGTTACCCAACAGATCATCGAAATGCATCTAATTGGTTTGAGACCAATGAGAATTGTTGGAGCCAACACCCATAGTTAACATATATGCCTCATCATTGAAACTACAAAGTATATATAACAAAGAAAATAAACTATCCATATGTATGCATTCAAACAACAACAACAACAACAACAAGACCAAAGTGGGCAAAATTTTACCTTGGGGGTATTTCATCGAACACCTTGTGCGCGTCGGCCGCCGGCTCAACAAGTGAGCTCGCCGGCGCTTCCGTCACCGCCCGTCCGTCGCACGCCCTGCAAGCTTCTTCTTTGGCTGCCTAGAGGAGTCGTTTGCCATTTTGGTCTTCTTCGCGGACACCTTGCCCGTCTTTGCCCGCGCCGCATATGGGACCTTCGAGAGGGGGCACGTGGCTTCACGGCGGGCGCCAGCGCAACGCCACCCGCCGCCGAGGTCGTACATGGCGGCATGAAAAGGCCGCGCGCGATATCGGTGCTTGGAGGAGCATCAGCGGAGGCGGAGGCGAAGCCAAAGTTCCCCGTGAAGGAAATATGCCCTAGAGGCAATAATAAATTTGTTATTTATATTTCCTTATATCATGATAAATGTTTATTATTCATGCTATAATAGTATTAACCAGAAATTTAGTACATGTGTGAATACATAGACAAACAAAGTGTCACTAGTATGCCTCTACTTGACTAGCTCATTGAATCAAAGATGGTTAAGTTTCCTAGCCATGGACATGAGTTGTCATTTGATTAACGGGACCACATCATTAGAGAATGATGTGATTGACTTGACCCTTTCCATGAGCTTAGCACTTGATCGTTTAGTATGTTGCTATTGCTTTCTTCATGACTTATACACGTTCCTATGACTATGAGATTACGCAACTCCCGAATACCGGAGGAACACTTTGTGTGCTACCAAACGTCACAACGTAACTAGGTGATTATAAAGGTGCTCTACAGGTGTCTCTGATGGTACTTGTTGAGTTGGCATAGATCAAGATTAGGATTTATCACTCCGATTGTCGGAGAGGTATCTCTGGGCCCTCTCAGTAATGCACATCACTATAAGCCTTGCAAGCAATGTGACTAATGAGTTAGTTGTGGGATGATGCATTATGGAACGAGTAAAGAGACTTGCCGGTAACGAGATTGAACTAGGTATTGAGATACCGACGATCGAATCTCGGGCAAGTGACATACCGATGACAAAGGGAACAACGTATGTTGTTCCTTTGACCGATAAAGATCTTTGTAGAATATGTAGGAGCCAATATGAATATACAGGTTCCGCTATTGGTTATTGACCAAAGACGTGTCTCGGTCATGTCTACATAGTTCTCGAACCCGTAGGGTCCGCACGCTTAACATTCGGTGATGATCGATATTATGAGTTTATTTGTTTTGATGGATATGATCATAGACATGACGAGGAGTCTCGAATGGTCGAGACATAAAGATCGATATATTGGATGACTATGTTTGGACATCAAAATGGTTTCGAGTGAGTTCGGGCATATACCGGAGTACCGGGATTTACCGGAACCCCCCGGGGAGTATATGGGCCCTAATGGGTTTTAGTGGAGAGAGAGAGGAGAGGCCAGGGCAGGCTGCGCACCCCCTCCCCCTCTGATCCGAATTGGATTAGGAAGGGGGGAGGCGCCCCCCTTTCCTTCCCCCTTTCTCCCCCTTCCTTCTCTCCAAGTCTAACTAGGGAAGGGGAATCCTACTCGGTGGGAGTAGGACTCCTCAGTATGCCGCCATAGAGGGCCGGCCCTCCCCCCTCCTCCACTCCTTTATATACGGGGGAGGGGGGCACCCCATAGACACACGAGTTGTTTATTGATCTCTTAGCCGTGTGTGGTGCCCCCTCCACCATAATCCTCCTCGGTCATATCGTTGCAGTGCTTAGGAGAAGCCCTGCGCCAGTAGCTTCATCATCACCGTCATCACGCCGTCATGCTGACGAAGCACTCCCTCGACACTCAGGTGGATCAAGAGTTCGTGGGACGTCACCGAGCCGAACGTGTGTAGATTGCGGAGGTGCCGTACTTTCGGTACTAGGATCGGTCGATCGTGAAGACGTACGACTACATCAACCGCGTTGTCATAACGCTTCCACTTTCGGTTTACGAGGGTACGTGGACAACACGCTCCCCTCTCGTTGCTATGCATCACCATGATCTTGCGTGTACGTAGGAAAATATTGAAATTACCACGTTCCCCAACAGTGGCATCCGAGCCAGGTTTGTGCGTAGATGTTAAATGCACGAGTAGAACACAAGTGAGTTGTGTGCGATAATAGTCATACTGCTTACCAGCATGTCATACTTTGATTCGCGGTATTGTTGGATGAAGCGGCCCGGACCGACATTACGCGTACGCTTACGCGAGACTGGTTCTACCGACGTGCTTCGCACATAGGTGGCTGGTGGGTGTCAGTTTCTCCAACTTCAGTTGAATCGAGTCTGGCTACGCCCGGTCCTTGTTGAAGGTTAATACATCACATACTTGACGAAAAATCTTTGTGGTTTTGATGTGTAGGTAAGGACGGTTCTTGCTCATACCATAGCAGCCACGTAAAACTTGCAACAACTTTTTGTAGGGCATGTTGTGATGTGATATGGTCAAGACATGATGCTAAACTTTATTGTATGAGATGATCATGTTTTCTAACGGAGTTATCGGCAACTGGCATTCGCCATATCATTGTTACTTTATTGTATGAAATACAATCACCATGTAATTGCTTTACTTTAACACTAAGTGGTAGCGATAGTCGTAGAAGCAATAGTTTGCGAGACGACAACGATGCTACGATTGAGATCAAGGTGTCACGCTGGTGACGATGGTGATCATGACGGTGCTTTGGAGATGGAGATCAAAGGCACAAGATGATTATGGCCATATCATATCACTTATATTGATTGCATGTGATGTTTATCCTTTTTGCATCTTATTTTGCTTAGTTCGACAGTAGCATTATAAGATGATCTCTCACTAAATTTCAAGGTGAAAGGATAGATACGGTCGACTAGAGGGGGGGGGGTGAATAGGAGACTACAAATTTTAATCTTTCTATTCGATTTTAAGGCTTAGCGGATAAATAGAGTTCACTGGATGTGCAACTAGGTGAATGCAACCTATATGACAAGCAAGGTCCAAGATAAATATGCTAGGCAACAAACTAAGAGCAAGTTGATAACCCACAAGTATAGGGGATCGCAACAGTTTTCGATAAGTAAGAGTGTCGAACCCAACTAGGAGCTAAAGGTAGAACAAATATTCCCTCAAGTTATATCGACCACCGATACAACTCTACGCAAGCTTGACGTTTACTTTACCTAGAACAAGTATGAAACTAGAAGTACTTTGTAGGTGATGTTGGATAGGTTTGCAAGATAATAAAGAGCACGTAAATAAAAACTAGGGGCTGTTTAGATAAAGACACAATAAAGTAAATATAGCGAGTGTGGAAAAGTGGTGGTAGGAGTTGCGAAATTTTCCCTAAGCAATTGACTACTTTACTAGACCGATAGCAAGTTTTATGTGGGAGAGGCCACTGCTAGCATGTCATCCCTGACTTGGAATTTTATGCACTTATGATTGGAACTATTAGCAACCATCCGCAACTACTAACGTCCATTAAGGTAAAACCCAACCATAGCATTAAGTATATTGGTCCCCCTTCAATCCCATATGCATCAATTTCTATGCTAGGTTGAAGCTCCTGCCACTCTTGCCCTCCAATAAATAGTCCTATTAACATACAACTAACCCTATGGTGTGATCCACGCGCGTGCTCATATGATGGGCACCAAAGGACAGCAACATAACCACAAGCAAATTAAATCAATCATAGCAATTCATCAACCAGCGATAGGACAACGAGAATCTACTCAGACATCATAGGATGGCAACACATCATTGGATAATAATATGAAGCATAAAGCACAATGTTCAAGTAGAAGGTACAGTGGGTTGCGGGAGAGTGGACCGCTGTAGATAGATGGGGGAAGGTGATGGAGATGTTGGTGAAGATGGCAGAGGTGTTGGTGTCGATCGCGGTGATGATGATCATGGCCACGGCAGCGTTCCGGCGCCACCGAAAGAGAAGGGGAGAGGGAGCCCCTTCGTATTTTTCTTCCTTGACCTCCTCCCTAGATGGGAGAAGGGTTTCCCCTCTGGTCCTTGGCCTCCATGGCGTGGGAGGGGCGAGAGCCCCTCCGAGATTGGATATGTCTCTCTGTCTCTCTCTATTTCTGCGTTCTCCTCCGCTGCCCTTTCACCGTTTCGTATACATATGGAGATCCGTAACTCCGATTGGATCGAAACCTTCGCCGTGAATTTTTTTACCAAAAAATAGCTTTCTTGCGGCCGAAGAAGGGCATCAACCGCATTATGGGTCTCCCATGAGGGTCAGGGGCGCGCCCAGGGGGGCAGGCGCGTCCCCCTACCTCGTGGCTACCTCGGACACCGTTTCACATTGATATTTCTCCCAGATTTTCCAAACATTCCAAAAATAAGCTCCGTCCGTTTTTATCCCGTTTGGATTCCGTTTGATATGGATATTTTGCCAAACATAAAACATGCAACAAACAAGAACTGGCACTGGGCACTGGATCAATATGTTAGTCCCAAAAATAGTATAAAAGTTGCCAAAAGTATATGAAAGTTGAATAATATTGGCATGGAACAATCAAAAATTATAGATACGATGGAGACGTATCACAAGTCAACAAGCATACAAAACAAAGTAAGGCGCGGGAAAGGATTAACCACAAGTGAGACGAGGACACAGATTTTATCCCGAAGTTCACTCTTCCTTGGGGAAGAGCTACTCTCCGATAGGAGCGGTGCCCGAGCCAAAGCTTGCGGAACGCCACCGAAGGCTGACCGTAATCTCCTTCGAGTCACCCCCAACGGATGAGCCTCGAATCACTCGAGGTTGGTCTTGAAGGCGACCACCACACCTTTAGAAACTTCTCCGGAGCACACCACAAGCAAGGAAGCTTCTGGAGGAACCTTAAGCTGCCTAGGAGCCCAAGCTCCAAGAGTAACAAGTCAAAGGGGAAGAAATGTTGCGGGGAAGCGATTTGGTTTGGTCAAGTTGTAGATCGGGTCTTGCTATCCCAATCCCCAAAGTTTCAACAAGTTTGGGTGGAGGGATTGAGAGTATTGAGCAAAAAGGGGTGTAGCAATGGTGGAGCTCAACAATACATTAGGGTTGGAGGTTGGAGGTGGAAGAAGAGGCTTTATATAGTGTTCTTGGCCGGGTGGGGAATCTGCCCGTTGGACCCCGTGCGCACGGGCTAAGTCAGCCCCGTGCGCACGGGGTACTCAGAGAGATTCACACAACCCCGTGCGCACAGGGGTCAAAAGACCCCGTGCGCATGGGTGATAACCCACAAGTATAGGGGATCGCAACAGTTTTCGATAAGTAAGAGTGTCGAACCCAACGAGGAGATAAAGGTAGAATAAATATTCCCTCAAGTTCTATCGACCACCGATACAACTCTATGCACGCTTGACGTTCGCTTTACCTAGAACAAGTATGAAACTAGAAATACTTTGTAGGTGTTTTTGGATAGGTTTGCAAGATAATAAAGAGCACGTAAATAAAAGCTAGGGGCTGTTTAGATAAAAACACAATAAAGTTAGTATAGCGAGTGTGGAGAAGTGGTGGTAGGAGTTGCGAAATTGTCCCTAAGAAATTGACTACTTTACTAGACCGATAGCAAGTTTTATGTGGGAGAGGCCACTGCTAGCATGTCATCCTTTACTTGGAATTCTATGCACTTATGATTGGAACTATTAGCAAGAATCCGCAACTACTAACGTTCATTAAGGTAAAACCCAACCATAGCATTAAGATATATTGGTCCCCCTTCAATCCCGTATGCATCAATTTCTATGCTAGGTTGAAGCTTCTGTCGCTCTTGCCCTCCAATACATAGTCCTATCAACATACAACTAACCCTATGGTGTGATCCATGCGCGCGCTCATATGATGGGCACTAAAGGACAGCAACATAACCACAAGAAAATTAAATCAATCATAGCAATTCATCAACCACCAATAGGACAACGAAAATCTACTCAAACATCATAGGATGGCAACACATCATTGGATAATAATATGAAGCATAATTTACCATGTTCAACTAGAGGGTACAGCAGGTTGCGGGAGAGTGGACCGCTATAGATAGAGGGGGGAAGGTGATGGATATGTTGGTGAAGATGGCGGAGGTGTTGATGAAGATCGCGGTGATGATGATCGTGGCCACGGCAGCGTTCCGGCGCCACCGGAGGAGAGGGGGAGAGGGGCCCCCTTCTTCCTCTTCTTCCTTGACCTCCTCCCTAGATGGGAGAAGGGTTTCCCCTCTGGTCCTTGGCCTCCATGGCATGGGAGGGGCGAGAGCCCCTTCGAGATTGGATCTGTCTCTCTGTCTCTCTCTGTTTCTGCGTTCTCGTTTGCTGCCCTTTCACCGTTTCGTATATATATGGAGATCCGTAACTCCGATTGGGATGAAACCTTCGCCGTGATTTTTTGTACCAAAAAATAGCTTTCTTGCGGCTGAAGGACGGCATCAACCGCCTTACGGGTGGCCCACGAGGGTCAGGGGCGCCCCTGCCTTGTGGCCATCTTGGACACCGTCTCGCGTTAATTCTTCTTCCGGAATTTTCCAAATATTCCAAAAATAATCTCCGTCCTTTTTTATCCCGTTTGGATTCCGTTTGATATGGATATTTGATACGTCTCCGTCGTATCTATTTTTACAAACACTTTTGCCCTTGTTTTGGACTCTAACTTGCATGATTTGAATGGAACTAACCCGGACTGACGCTGTTTTCAGCAGAATTGCCATGATGTTGTTTTATGTGCAGAAAACAAAAGTTCTCGGAATGAGATGAAACTCCACGGAACATATAGGTAAAAATAATAAAAAATCCTTGCCAAAGATGAAGACCAGGGGGCCCACATCCTGTCCATGAGGGTGGGGGGCGCCCCCCTACGGTGCGCCCCCCTACCTCGTGGACCCCCTGGAGCTCCTCCGACGCCAACTCCAACTCTATATATTTGCTTTCGGGGAGAAAAAACTCAAGGAGAAGAAATCATTGCGTTTTACGATATAGAGCCGCCGCCAAGCCCTAAAACCTCTCGGGAGGGCTGATCTGGAGTCCGTTCGGGGCTCCGGAGAGGGAGATTCGTCGCCGTCGTCATCATCAACCATCCTCCATCACCAATTTCATGATGCTCACCGCCGTGCGTGGGTAATTCCATCGTAGGCTTGCTGGACGGTGATGGTTTGGATGAGATTTATCATGTAATCGAGTTAGTTTTGTTAGGGTTTGATCCCTAGTATCCACTATGTTCTTAGATTGATGTTGCTGTGACTTTGCTATGCTTAATGCTTGTCACTAGGGCCCGAGTGACATGATTTCATATCTGAACCTATTATGTTTTCATGAATATATGTGAGTTCTTGATCATATCTTGCAAGTCTATAGTCACCTACTATGTGTTATGATCCGGCAACCCGAAGTGACAATAATCGGGACCACTCCGTGATGACCATAGTTTGAGGAGTTCATGTATTCACTATGTGCTAATGCTTTGTTCCGGTTCTCTATTAAAAGGAGGCCTTAATATCCCTTAGTTTCCATTAGGACCCCGCTGCCACGGAGGGTAGGACAAAAGATGTCATGCAAGTTCTTTTCCATAAGCACGTATGACTATATTCTAATACATGCCTACATTACATCGATGAATTGGAGCTAGTTCTATGTCACCCTATGTTATGACTGTTACATGATAAACCACATCCGGCATAATTATCCATCACCGATCCAATGCCTCTGAGCTTTCCATATCTTTGGTTTATGCTTATTTACTTTCCTGTTGCTATTGTTACAATCATTACAAAACACCAAAAATATTACTTTTGCTTTCATTACTCTTTTGTTACCATTACCACTACTATCATACTACTTTGCTACTAAATACCTTGCTGCAGATATTAAGTTATCCAGGTGTGGCTGAATTGACAACTCAGTTGCTAATACTTGAGAATATTCTTTGGCTCCCCTTGTGTCGAATCAATAAATTTGGGTTGAATACTCTACCCTCGAAAGCTGTTGCGATCCCCTACACTTGTGGGTTATCAAGACTAATTTCTGGCGCCGTTGCTGGGGAGCACAGCTCTGTTCTTTGAGTCACTTGGGATTTATATCTGCTGGTCACTATGAAGAACTTGAAAGACGCTAAGACAACAATTTATCCCTCAACTACGAGGGGAGGTAAGGAACTGCCATCTAGCTGCACTTGATTCACCTTCTGTTTTGAGTAAGCTTGCGACACCTAAACCTGCTTCGCTATTCATTACGATATGTCGCATGTTATTGATGATGCCACTTCGCTATGCATGATACTTATGATGAAACTACTTCTATGCTCGATACTCATGCCCTTAGTGAATTTCTTGATGAACAAATTGCTAGGGCTAGAGAGAAAGAAATTATTGAAACTGATCATGTTGATGAAATCGATGATGAAAACATGCCTGTTATTCCTGAGGGTTATATTTTTGATAAAGAAGCTTCTGCTAATATTTTCGCTTGCAAAGACAACGATGAGTGTCGGTGTCAAAACCGGCGGATCTTGGGTAGGGGGTCCCGAACTGTGCGTCGGTTACAATGGTAGGAGATCTACATATCCGTATCGCCAAGCTTGCCTTCCACGCCAAGGAAAGTCCCATCCGGACACGGGACAAAGTCTTCAATCTTGTATCTTCATTGTCCAGGAGTCCGGCCAAAGGTCATAGTCCGCTATCCGGACACCCCTAATCCGGGACTCCTCAAGGTAGCCCCGAACCAGGCTTCAATGACGATGAGTCCGGCGCGCAGATTGTCTTCGGCATTGCAAGGCGGGTTCTTCTCCAAATTCCATGTACCTGTTAAATAGTGTCCGACATCTCATGAATATTGCGCTCCATGGCTTCTACGCCCAATAATGGCCATCTTCCACGTGTCAAACGAAGGCGAAAAGCCAGGGTGTTTTTACATTTACCCCCCTAGCTGTGTAAATGAGCTGCCTTTTAAAGAGACGAGGATTTAGATCCAAATCACACCATCTTCCCTTCGCGAGCATTCATCGGAGCGCATCCGACAGAGATCCATTCCATCATGGCCAGTCGACGCAGCTCCTCCTCTCGCCTTCCCAGCCCTCATCCTGGAGATTGGGAGAGATGTTCCGTCCCGCACAGCGAGCTAGTGACGCTCCAAGCCAAGGGGTTTCCCCCCCAGCCTACATGGTCCCGGTTCAAGCCGGGCTTGCCACCTATCATGGTGGAAAGCAAGCGGAGAGTGTCCCCAATCCCTCCGAAGGAGAGCGGGTATGCCTTGTCCCTTATTTGATAAGAGGACTCGGATTTCCAATTCATTCGTTTCTCCGGGGTCTCCTGGAGTTCTACGGACTCTAGTTGCACAACCTTACGCCTGCCTCCATATTGCATATTGCGGGCTTCGTAGCCCTTTGCGAGCTGTTTTTGGGCATCGAGGCTCATTTCGCGCTGTGGAAGAAGCTGTTCTGCCTTGTGCCCCGTTCTCAAGAGGGGTCAATATATCAAGTGGGCGGAGCCAAAGTATGGCACGTCGCCGGGACCGGATATCTATCCGGAACCCCAAGGAAGGCGTCCGAGGACTGGCCTTCAGAATGGTTTTATATAGAAGATGTCCCCCTGCCGGACCCTGTTCGAATTGGCCTCCGAGTTCAATAATGCTCCTTTGAAGAAGCGCCTAAGCTGGCGTCCACGGAGCCCTCAGAAGGAAAATGACAAGGACGTCTTTTACCTGATGGGCCGGGTAAGATTGTTAGCTCATTCCGGACTGACCATTATCGGGGTCATGGCCACATGCATTATGCGGGGGGTGCAGCCACTTGAGTATAGAGGCCACCCCATGTGGGATTTCAACGGGGAGGATAATGCCACCCGCTGCGGCCGTAAGGGGCCGGGATTGGTTGCCGCTCTGTCGAAGATCTTGTCCGCATTGTACAAGGGAGAATAGGAGGAATTTCTCCGCGTCAATCCGTAGGGCGGATTTTCTATGCACAATCCTCGAAGCTAGGTAAGCGGACACTTCTTGTTGCCCATCCGTTCCATATTCCCATAGTCAAGTACTTTATCTTGTGATTTCGACGCAGGAATTGCGCCGGGCCGTAAAGGATATAAACAACCCTCCTCCACAACCCGAGGATCCGGAACGGTCCCTCGATCCGGCCTCCCGAGAGTATCCGGACATATCCGTGGAGCTGATCGATGGGGTATTTCACCAATTGAGCATCGACAATGCCTTGGTGGCTATTACAGCCGATTATCCTGGACTGCTCCCCGCCTCACAAGTAATCGAGACCGAAGTCCTAATACTTTGAAGATGATCCATCCGTGCTTATTTTTTATCACCGTATACCAATGGTGTTTCGCAGGGGAGGATCTCGAGGCGGAATGCCGAGCCTGCGGCGACTAGCCAACAAGGGACCGCGAGGGCGGGTAGGCTAAAGAGACACATAGTCCGGGTCGAGGCACCGGCGCAGCGGTAAGGCGCGCAACATTATTCCAAGGTATTATTCTTATGATGCATACTAATGCATGTGCTCTCCTTTTTTTAGGAAGAAGAGGGCTCGCCGGACTATATCCAGAGAGATTGCCAATCGAGCCTCCACCAGCCAGGCTCCAAAGCCAGGTTCAGAAGCAGAGGCAAGCACGAGGCATGCGTCAGACGCTCCTCCGACAGAGGATGCAGACAGACTGTCCGCCACCAATTCCGAGGTGGAGAGTGCCATGAATCACAGGCGCCGCCGGACAGTTCTTCACGACACTTGTTTCTCCCCCGAGGCATTAGATGCCTTCAATTCGGGAGATGCGTACCACCGTGCCGCTCAAAATGGTCTAGCCAGAGCCACGGAGCAGTATGTGAAAGACATACGAGTAAGGAAATTTGATGGTTATATATGTCAGTAGCCCCCGAGACTTGAAACAGTTAGAATAACTGATTTAAGGATCATTTGTTATGCAGGATCTTACAAAAAAGAATACCCAACTGTCCCAGGAGCTGGAAGAGTGCAAAGCCCAACTTGAGGCTGCACTAGCCGCGGCAGGGGAGGCCAAGGAGACCCCCTCTGGTAATATACGCTTCAAAAGATAAGTATGTTGTGAAGTGCGGCGTGTGTGCAAATCTGACAATATCATTGCAGATGGCACCGGAGTAGATCCGGACAAGCAACAACTCTTGCGCCGGTAAAAGGCCGGCGAGAGCATGCTTACGAGGGTGAGGCAGGAGAAGAATAATCTCCAAGATGCCAACACCCAGATGGGCGAGGAACTAAAGGATGTTCGTGCCCAGCTGTTGGACTCCGTGAAGGAGAATCAGCAACCGGCCACGGCATTTTAGTAAGTGCTTGAACGAACTTTGAAAAAGAGTTGGCGAGGAAGTCGACTAACGAGTAATGTCTGTAGGTATGCTCACGAATTAGTCCTGTAGAGGAAATGCCCGGTTCTACGGGTGACCTTCTTCCCGAGCTCTTACAACTGCACGAACGAGTTCGGCAGGTGATGAAAGGCGTCTTCCAGGCCTTGTGGCCATCTGTCTCCATGCTTGAAGGCCTTGGAGAGCTTGCAGAGAGGCTTAAGGGAGCGCGACAACGCTTCCGATTATGGAACATATCGGCCTGCCGTCAAGGCACCAGGGAGGCATGGGCCATGGTGAAGACGCGGTACACGAAGGCTGACCCAAACCACATGGCCGAGGTCGGACCTGTGGGGGCTGATGGGAAGGAGATCCCCGTGAGCTTAGTGTACGACCAAGTAGAGTTGGCATAAATATTCCCAACAGGATCGTAAACTAGACAGCACATTGGATGGTATTGAAGAGGAATATGCCCAGTCAAATTGACTATGTAATTTAAGATGACATGTAAAATGCCTTCTAGCCGGATTGTAGATTGTTTGTCATGGCGGACCTTTTCGCTTTAACCTCGGGACCCGATAGTCCGGAGTGTGTCCGAATACCCTCTCGGTTATGTAGGAACCGGGGCATGCATGGAGACCAGGCATAGGGGTCATTAGTGCTTGAACAGACAAGTGCCCAACTAATTATGTTATATTACATGGTTAGTAAGAAACATCTTCCCGGGAGAATAGTTCCGTTAGGGGTTCATTTCCCTGGGAGGCATGCCCTAAAGTGCATGTCCGGACTGCGAAAAAAGCAGAAAAAAAATCTGGGGGCAGATAAACAAACAAGTGAGAAATCATCTTTAGTTCACCTATCGAATATTCCCTTAAGAACGCTAGCTTTCGGCTTCACCCAGTCTGAGGTACACATCCGGCTGACCCGGCAGTAACAATCGCAGAGGTGCTCCCTTTACCGCCTAGCCGAACAATCGGGAATGTAGGGTAAGCACGAGAGCCGAGCAACCCAGCTTGGCCAAAACTTAAGTCATATCGATGCATATAATGGTGAATAAAAGGTACATGCGGAAGTGTGACACATGTGTTGGGCATGAAGCCCGTATAAGTAAGCTTCATTAAAAAGCCCCAGGTATAATGAGCGGATAGCGTGTCGGTTAATGTCTTGAACAAGGCACGATCAGGCCCTTAAGGCTGTAAGGGAAAGGGAAGGAGAAGGAGAGAAATAAAAGACAGCTAATGTGTAAAAAATAGACAGAGGAAGGAGGCGAACACGAGTCCGCTAGGCGTAGAATCTTCGGAGACGGGCTGCATTCCATGGGTTCGGCTCGAGTCGATCATCCGATGCATCTCGCATACGGTACGCTCCACCAGTCAGGGCTTGGTCAATAATAAAGGGACCTTCCCATTTGGGCTTGAGTTTGTCCTTTTTCTTGTCCGGCAGGCGTAGAACTAACTCGCCAACATTGTAAGTTTTGGCCCGTACTTCTCTGCTTTGATATCTTCGAGCCTGCTGTTGATAGAATGCGGAACGGGCTATTTCCACGTCATGCTCCTCCTCCAAGGCGTCCAAACTGTCCTGCCGATCGAGTTCGGCTTCTCTTTCTTCGTACATGCGCACGCGAGGTGAGTCATGAATTATGTCGCAGGGCAAAACCGCCTCTGCGCCGTATACCATAAAGAATGGTGTGAATCCGGTGGTGCGATTCGGCGTGGTCCGCAGCCCCCAGTCTGGTCGAGCTCCTCTACCCGGTCGTGTTAGATTCCTTGAGGGACCGCACTAATGCGGGTTTGATGCCGCTAATGATTAGACCATTTTCTCGCTCTACTTGACCGTTAGTTTGTGGGTTATAGACTGAATCATAGTCGAGCTTGATGCCCATGTTTTTGCACCAGTGTTTGACCTCGTCGGCCGTAAATTTCGTGCCGTTATCAGTGATGATCTTTGTGGGGGACGCCGTAATGGTGTCGACCCACGATATGAAGTCTATTACCGGTCCGGATTCGCCGTCTTAACCGCTTGGCCTCTATCCATTTGGTGAATTTATCCACCATGACCAGTAGGTATTTTTGCTTGTGGGTTCCTCCTTTAAGGGGTCCAACCATGTCAAGCCCCAGGACATGAAGGGCGGTGATGGGTATGGTTTGGAGGGCGGTAGGTGGCATATGGCTTTGGTTAGCAAAGAGCTGGCAACCGGCGGATCTCGGGTAGGGGGTCCCGAACTGTGCGTCTAGGCGGATGGTAACAGGAGACAAGGGACACGATGTTTTTACCCAGGTTCGGGCCCTCTCGATGGAGGTAAAACTAATATTGATGATATGGGTAGTACATGAGTAGATCTACCACGAGGCCAGAGAGGCTAAACCCTAGAAGCTAGCCTATGGTACGATTGTTGTTCGTCCTACGGACTAAAACCCTCCGGTTTATATAGACACTGAAGAGGGTTAGGGTTACACAGAGTCGGTTACAATAGTAGGAGATCTACATATCCGTATCGCCAAGCTTGCCTTCCACGCCAAGGAAAGTCCCATCCGGACACGAGACGAAGTCTTCAATCTTGTATCTTCATAGTCCAGGAGTCCGGCCAAAGGTGATAGTTCGGCTATCCGGACACCCCCTAATCTAGGACTCCCTCAGTAGCCCCCGAACCAGGCTTCAATGATGATAAGTCCGGCGCGTTGATTGTCTTCGGCATTGCAAGGCGGGTTCTTCTCCTAATCCTGTGTTGAATAGTGTCCGGCTTCTTGTAAATATCGCGCTCCTCGGCTTCCACGCCCAATAATGGCCATCTTCCACGTGTTGAATGAATGCGAAAAGCCAGGGTATTTTTACATTTACCCCCTGGCTGCGCAAATGAGCCGCCTATAAAAGAGACGAGGATCTAGATCCGAATCACGCCATCCTCCCTCCGCGAGCATTCATCGAAGCGCCTCTGACAAAAATCCATTCCATCATGGACATTCGGTGCGGCTCCTCCTCTCGTGCTCCCAGCCCTCAGCCTGGAGATTGGGAGAGATGCTCAGTCCCGTATAGCGAGCTAGTGACGCTCCAAACCAAGGGATTTCTTCCCCCGTCCTTCATGGTTCCGGTTCGAGCCGGATTCGCCGCCTATAAGGGCGGAAAGCAGGCGGAGAGCGTCCCCGATCCTTCCAAAGGAGAGCGGGTATGCTTCGTCCCTTATCTAATAAGAGGACTCGGATTTCCAATTCATCCGTTTCTCCAGGGGCTTCTGGAGTTCTCTGACCTCGGCTACACAACCTTACGCCTGCCTCCATCTTGCATATTGCGGGTTTCGTGGCCCTTTGCGAGCTGTTTTTGGGCATTGAGGCCCACTTCACACTGTGGAAGAGATTATTCTGCCTTGTGCCCCGTTCTCATGAGGGGTCAATATATCAGGTGGGCGGAGCCGAACTGTGGCGCATCGCCGGAACCGGATATCTATCCGGTACCCCAAAGAAGGCGTCCGAAGACTAGCCTTCAGAATGGTTTTATATGGAAGAAGTCCCGCTGCCGGATCCTGTTCGGATCGGCCTCCAGGAGTTCAGTAATGCTCCTTTGAAGAAACGCCTAAGCTGGCGCCCGCGGAGCCCCCAGAGGGAAAATGACAAGGATGTCCTTTACCTGATGTGCCGAATAAGGTTGCTGGCTCATTCCGGACTGACCATGATCGGAGTCATGGCCACATGCATTATGCGGGGGGTGCAGCCGCTCCAGTATAGGGGCCACCCCATGTGGGATTTTAACGGGGAGGATGATGCCACCCGTCATGGCCGTAGGGGGCCGGGATCGGTCGCCGATCTGGTGAAGATCTTGTCCGCTTTGTACAAAGGATAAGAGGAGGATTTTCTCCGTGTCAGTCCATTGAACCGATTTTCTATGAACAATCCTCGGAGCTGGGTAAGAGGTCATTTCGTTTTGCCTATCTGATCCATATTCCCATGGTTAAATATCTCATTTTGTGATTTCGACGCAGGAGCTGCGCCAGGCCGTAAAAGATATAAACAGCCCGCCTCCACAACCCGAGGGTCCAGAACGGTCCCTCTATCCGGCCTCCCAAGAGGATCCGGACATAAAGGTGGAGCTGATTGATGGGGTATTTCACCAACTTAGCATCGACAATGCTTTGGTCGCCATTACGGCCGACTACCCTGGAATATTTCCAGCTTCCCAGGTAACTGCGACCGAAGTCCCAATACCATGACCCATCCGTGCTTATTTCTGATCACCGTATACCAATGGTCTTTCGCAGGGGGTGCCTTTACGGCGGGAAGCCGAGCCCGCTGCGGCTGTCCAACGAGGGGCAGCTCGGACTAATAGGCTGAAAAGAAGTGCGGTCCGGATCGAAACGCCACCGCAACGGTATGAAGTGCCACCGTGTTTCAAGGTTTGATTTCTGGAAGGCATACTAATGCTTGTGATCTTTTCAGAAGAAAGAGCGCTCGCCAGACTGTGTCCGGAGAGGTTGCCAACCGAGCCTCCACCGGCCAGGCTCCAAAGCCAGGTCCGGAAGCGGAGGCGAATACGAGGCGTGCGTCAGATGCTTCTCCAGCGGAGGATGCCGACAGGTTGTCCGCCACCAACTCTGAGGTGGAGAGCGCCATGAATCATAGGCGCCGCCGGACAACTCTTCGTGACGCATGTTTCTCTCAAGAGGCATTGAATGCCTTTAGTTCGAGAGATGCGCACCTCCGTGCCGCTCAAGATGGCCTAGCCAGAGCCACAGAGCAGAATGTAAAAGACATACTGGTGAGGAAATTTTGTGATTATATATGCCAGTAGCCCCCGAGACTTAATATAGTTATAATAACTGATTTAAGGATCATTTGTTATGCAGGATCTTACAGAAAAGAATACCCGTCTGTCCCAGGAGCTTGAAGAGTGCAAGGCCCAATTGAGGCCGCACTAGCCGCTACAGGGGAAGCCGTAAAGACCCCCTCTGGTAATATATACTTCAAAAAGATAAGCAACTTGTGAAGTGCGGTGTGTGTATAAGTCTGACAAGGATATTGCAGATGGTGCCGGGGTAGATCCGGACAAGCAACAACTCTTATGCCAGTTAAAGGCGGGCGAGAACGTGCTTACAAGGGTGAGGCAAGAGAATAATAATCTTCAAGACGCCAACACCCAGCTGGGTGAGGAACTAAAGGATGTTCGTGCCCAGCTGTCTGACTCCGTGAAGGAGAATCAACGGCTTCGTCGCGGCATTTTTAGTAAGTGCTTGAACGAACTTTGAAAAAGAGTTTGGTGAGGAAGTCGACTGACAGAAATGTGTATGTAGGTATGCTCACGGGTCGTCCTGCAGAGGAAATGCCCGGTTCTACGGGTGATCTTCTTCCCGAGCTGCTGCAGCTACACGAACGAGTTCGGCAGGTGATGAAAGGCGTCGCCCAGGCCTTATGGCCATCTATCTCCCTGCCCGAGGGCCTTGGAGAGCTTGCAGAGAAGCTTCAGAGAGCACGGCGGCACTTCCGCTTATGGAAGATATCGGCCTGCCGTCAAGGCGCCAGGGAGGCCTGGGCCATGGTGAAGACGCGGTACACGAAGGCTGACCCAAACCACATGGCCGAGGTCGGACCTGTGGGGCCCGATGGGAAGGAGATCCTTGTGAGCTTAGCGTACGGCCAAGTAGAATTGACCGCATAGTATTCCCAGCAAGATTGTAAATTAGACAGCCTATTAGATGGAATTGAGGAGGAATACAATCAGTCAAGTTGACTATGTAATTTAATATGACATGTGAAATGCCTTCTAGCCGGATTGTAGATCGTTTGTCATAGCGGACCTTTTCGCTTCGACCTCGGGACCCAATAGTCCGGAGTGTGTCCGAATACCCTCGCGGTTATGTAAGAACCGGGGCATGCATGGAGACCAGGCGTAGGGGTCATTAGTGCTGTATCAGACAAGTGCCCAACTAGTTATGTTATATTACATGGTTAGTAAGAAACATCTTCCAGTGAGAATAGTTCCGTTAAGGGTTCCTTTCCCTGGGAGGCATGCCCTAAAGTGCATGTCCGTACTGCGAAAAAAGTAGAAAAGCATCTGGGGGTGGATAGATAAATAGGTAAAAAATCATCTTTTAGTTCACCGACCGAATATTCCCTTAAGAACGCTAGCTTTCGGCTTCACCCAGTCTGAGGTACACATACGGCTGACCCGCCAGTAACAATCGCAGAGGTGCTCCCTTTATGACCTAGCCGAATAATCGGGAATGTATAGGTAAGCACAGGAGCCAGGCAACCCAGCTTGGCCACAATTTAAGTCATATCGATGCATATAATGGTGAATAAAAGGTACATGCGGAAGTGTGACACATGTGTTGGGTATAAAGCCCTTAAAAATAAGCTTCTGTAAAAGAAGCCCCCAGGTATAATGAGCGCGGGTAGCGCGTCAAATGTGTGCGAACAATGTGCAAGCGAGCCTCCAAAGGCTTCAAGAGAAAGAAGGGAGAAGGAGAAAAACAAGAGACAACTAAAATATAAAATGTAGACGGAGGAAGGAGATGAACTCAGAATCCGGCGCTAGGCGTAGAATCTTCGGAGACGGGCTGCGTTCCATGGGTTCGGCTCAAGTCGGTTATCCGATGCATTTCGTAGATGGTATGCTCCGCCGGTCAGGACTTGGTCAATGATGAAGGGACCTTCCCATTTGGGCTTGAGTTTGTCCTTTTTCTTACCCGGCAGGCGTAGAACTAATTCGCCAACATTGTAAGCTTTGGCCCGTACTTCTCTGCTTTGATATCTTCGAGCCTGCTGTTGATAGAATGCGGAACGAGCTTTTGCCACGTTGTGCTCCTCCTCCAAGGCATCCAAACTGTCCTGCCGATCGAGCTCGGCTTCTCTTTCTTCGTACATGCGCACTCGAGGTGAGTCATGAATTATGTCGCAGGGTAAAACTGCCTCTGCGCCGTATACCTAAAAAATGGTGTGAATCCGGTAGTGCGGCTCGGCGTGGTCCGCAACCCCCAGAGTACGGAGTATAGCTCCTCTACCCAGTGCGTGTTAGATTCCTTAAGGGACCGCACCCGTCTGGGTTTAATGCCGCTCATGATTAGACCATTTGCTCGGTCGACTTGACCGTTCGTTTGAGGGTGATAGACTGAAGCATAGTCGAGCTTGATGCCCATGTTTTTGCACCAGAGTTTGACCTCGTCGTCTGTGAAGTTCGTGCCGTTATCAGTGATGATGCTATGGGGGACGCCATAACGGTGTACTACCCCTGATATGAAGTCTATCACAGGTCCGAATTCGACCGTCTTAACAGGCTTGGCTTCTATCCATTTGGTGAATTTATCCACCATGACCAATAGGTATTTTTGCTTGTGGGTTCCTCCTTTAAGGGGTCCAACCATGTCAAGCCCCGGACATGAAAGGCCAGTCTTTGGGTATAGTTTTGAGGGCGGTGGGTGGTAGGTGGCTTTGATTAGCAAAGAGCTGGCCACCAACGCATCGTTGGACTAAGTACTGAGCATCTGTCCGGGCCGTTGGCCAATTAAATCCTGTACGGAAGGCCTTGCCTACAAGGGCCCGGGCTGCGGCGTGGTGCCCACCGAGGCCGGCATGAATTTCAGCCAGAAGATCTCGCCCTTCCTCTTCGGAGATACACCTTTGAAGGACTCCGGTTGTGCTTTTCTTATAAAGCTCTCCCTCATGGACCTTATAGGCTTTAGATCGCCGTACTATGCAGCGGGCCTCGTTTTGGTCCTCGGGAAGTTCCTGCCTAGTTAGGTAGGCTAGGAATGGTTCTGTTCATGGGGCAATGACGGCCATTAGTTCGTGGGCTGAAGGTGGTACTTCGTTGGTAGACCGGCCGATTGTGTCAGAGTGTTCGGCGTTGGGCGGTATGGTCGGGTCCGGATTGTCGTTTCCGGACTCCCCCTCCCATAGTACGGATGGTTTGAACAGCCGCTCCAAGAAGATGTTGGGAGGGACGGCATCGCGCTTTGCGCCGATGCGTGCCAGTACGTCAGCCGCTTGGTTATTATCTCGGGCTATATGGTGAAATTCGAGCCCTTCAATCCGAGCTGACATTTTTAGGACGGTGTTGCGGTAAGCTGCCATTTTCGGATCCTTGGTGTCGGAGTCTCCATTTATTTGGGATATCGCGAGGTTCGAATCCCCGCGCACCTCTAGGCGTTTGATGCCCATGGAGACCGCCATCCGGAGGCCATGTAAAAGGGCCTCGTATTCGGCTGCGTTGTTGGAGTCCGTGTACATTATCTGGAGTACGTATTGAACTGTATCTCCGGTTGGGGACGTCAGAACGAAGGCAGCCCACAGGCCAGCCAACATTTTTGAGCCGTCGAAGTGCATGATCCAATTGGAATATGCGCCGTACTCTTTAGGGAGTTCGGCTTCAGTCCATTCGGCGATGAAGTCGGCCAAAACTTGTGATTTAATAGCTCGCCGTGGCTTATAGGTAATGTCGAATGGGAGGAGCTCGATGGCCCATTTGGCAATCTGGCCCGTTGCATCGCGGTTGTTTATAATGTCGTTAAGGGGTACTTCGGAGGCTACTTTTATCGAACACTCTTGAAAGTAGTGTCGCAGATTCCGGGATGCCATGAACACCGCGTACGCTATCTTTTGGTAATGCGGATACCGGGACTTGCATGGAGTTAGGACAGTGGACACGTAGTAAACTGGTTTTTGAAGGGGGAACTTGTGTCCGTCCGTTTCTCATTCGACGACGAGCACCGCGCTTACAACTTGATGGGTTGCCGCGATATATAATAGCATTGGTTCGCCCATGTTGGGCGCGGCCAGGACCGGGTTTGTTGCCAATATGGCTTTGATTTCTTCGAGTCCGGTCGTGGCGGCATCCGTCCACTCGAAGTGTTCGATGCGCCGAAGGAGGCGATAAAGGGGTAATGCCTTTTGTCCTAAACGGGAGATAAAGCGGCTAAAATCCGCAACGCATCTAGTCAATTTTTGTATTTGTTTGAGGTCTTTTGGGATATCCAATTGTGACAGAGCTCGGATCTTGGCTGGGTTTGCTTCAATTCCTCTACTGGATACGATGAAGCCCAAGAGCTTTCCGGTGATGCGTCAGCGCATTTTTCGGGTTGAGCTTGATGTCATATGTTCGGAGATTATCGAACCTGAGCATCAAGTCGTCTACTAGAGTTTCGACGCGCTTGGATTTGACGACCACATCGTCTACGTATGCCTCCACTGTTTTGTCGATCTGGTTTGCCAGCCATGTCTGAATCATGCGCTGATATGTTGCGCCGGCGTTTTTGAGCCCGAGGGCATTGTGTTGAAGCAGAATGGGCCGTATGGAGTGATGAATGCCGTTGCGGCTTGGTCTGGCTCTGCCATCTTGATTTGGTGGTAGCCGGAGTATGCGTCGAGGAAGCACAATGAATCGTGGCCTACGGTAGTGTCGATAATTTGATCGATGCGGGGGAGGGGGAAGGGATCCTTTGGGCAAGCCTTGTTAAGGTCCTTGAAATCGACACATAGGCGCCAGGATTTGTCCTTCTTAGGTACCACTACCAGGTTTGCTAGCCAGCCCGGATGTTTTATATCTCTGATGAATCCGGCCTCCAAAAGTTTGGCTAGCTCCTCTCCCATGGCCTGTCTCTTGGGTTCGGAAAAGCTTGAAGAGCCTGTTTGGTGGCTTGAATCCTTTAAGGATATTTAAGGCTGTGCTCGGCCGGTAGCGTGGGATTCCTGGCATGTCTGAAGGGTGCCAGGCAAAAATGTCCCAATTTTAGCGTAGGAATTCTCGTAGTGCGGCGTCTACATCAGGGTTTAATTGTGCCCCGATGGAGGCCGTTTTTGTAGGGTCCATTGGATGGACTTGGAATTTGACTATTTCGTCCATTTGGTTTAAAAGAGGTGGACTTGGATATCTTATCGAGTATCACATCGTCCTTGTTCACCGTGGGCCTTGTGCCGATGAGTTCCTCGATCGCCAGGCTTCGGATATTGCCTCAAGGGCCGGTCTGGCTGTCTTATTTTCGCGCCGGAGTGCTATGTCCGGTCGATGGCGAGTGATGATTCCGTTGGGTCCGGGCATTTTGAGCTTCATGTACCCGTAATGGGGTATAGCTTGAAAAATAGTGAATGCCTCTCGCCCTAATAAAGCGTGATATCCGCTGCTGAACGGGTCCACTTGGAACGTGACCTCCTCGGACCTGTAATTATTCAGCGAACCGAACACCACATCCAGTGTGATTTTTCCTGTACAGCATGCTTCCCGACTGGGGATTATTCCTCTAAAGGTTGTGCTGCTTCGCTCAATGCGGCTCCAGTCTATTTCCATTTTTTGGAGGGTTTCCTCATAGATGAGGTTCAATCTGCTGCCGCCGTCCATGAGTACCTTAGTAAGGTGAAAGCCGTCCACTATTGGACTGAGGACCAATGCGGCTGGTGCTCGGGCTGTTCGGAATTTAGGTTCATCACTGGCATTAAAAGTAATAGCCATGTCACTCCATGGGTTTATTGTTGCTACCTGGTAAACTTCGGCAAGGCTGCGGAGTGTTCGTTTCCGCATATTATTTGATGCGAAAGTCTCGAAGACTGTTAATACCGTACTGGTATTGCTGGGCTAGTGCTCTGGAGCTAGGAGCTCTTCGCCACTTTTGGCCACCTGCCGTAGTATCCAGCATGCTCTAAGGCTATGAGTTGGAGTGGCGCCCTACATGACTATGAATTTTGCAGGGTCCATCAAGCCATCCTTCCAGTACGGTTCCATGCCCCTTGGGGGGTTTTTGCCTTTTGGTATTTAACCCAGGTGCCTGGCGATGATGCACCCTTTTATTTCGGACTAGGGTTGTATTCGGGGCCGGATTATCCCAAAATTTGGTTTCGGTTTTCCAGGCACTCTCCATCGCACAGTACTTTCATACTATTGACGCCAAGTTAGCAAAGTGTGTAATTTCACGACGACTTATGGCGTTTAGGATTCCCTTGTGCATCTTCCTCACGTCAGTCCTTTATCCTGTCCACAACCAGGAGGAATCTTGCCCAGTAATGGTGTATTGTTTCGACGGGCTCTTGCCGGATTCGGGATAGATCGCTGATGTTTGGGTGGGCGGGTGGAACTAAATTCGGAACCCCGTCTAATCTAAGACTCAGGGGCCGAGAAGTTTCCAAACTTGGAAGCTTGGGTTTTTGGATGTTGTCCAATGAATCCAGCCCGCTGCCTGACTTTAGGTTCAGGACTTGAGTGACATCCGTCCCCCCGTGGGAATCCGGCATGGAGGGATCGGGAATCCGGACATAGCTAGTCCTTAAGATAGAAGAAGGGTCGCCGTATTGTTCCTCTACCACAACAACATGGTGGGTAACCTAGGGAGAGTTGATCTCTCTCAGATCGGTTTTAGGCCCAATCTGATCATAGTCTATAGCGACTCCCAGGGCGGCGATGCGATCCAAGAGCTCATTTACGGAGGAGAGCTCCATCGGATCTAGCTGCTCGGCGAGTTCCGAGTTGACGTGAAGATTGCTTTCGATGACCCGAGAGGTCACCGTCGGTAGCAATGACGAGCAGCGATCGTAAGAAAACCGCCCTTAGCCGGAGAGTTTGGCGGTGGCCAAAGCTCCTTTAGCAATGGTGCCGTCTTTAAAAGGCGGGATGAGGCATCCTTCTGTGGCGACAACACGGAGGAACTCTCAACGAAAACACCAATGTCGGTGTCAAAACCGGCGGATCTCGGGTAGGGGTCCCGAGCGTGCGTCTAGGCGGATGGTAACAGGAGACAAGGGACTCGATGTTTTACCCGAGTTGGGCCCTCTCGATGGAGGTAAAACCCTACTCCTGCTTGATTAATATTGATGATATGGGTAGTACAAGAGTAGATCTACCACGAGACCAGAGAGGCTAAACCCTAGAAGCTAGCCTATGGTATGATTGTTGTTCGTCCTACGGACTAAAA
Organism: Aegilops bicornis; assembly: GCA_021605145.1. Classification (NCBI taxonomy): domain Eukaryota; kingdom Viridiplantae; phylum Streptophyta; class Magnoliopsida; order Poales; family Poaceae; genus Aegilops; species Aegilops bicornis. Next base: position 562,230,323 of record CM038673.1, on the reverse strand, counting down.
CCCTCCAGTTTATATAGACACCGAAGAGGGTTAGTGTCGTGGAATTGTCACGGCAGATGTCCTCATGAAAGGACTTAGTCGCGGGGCCATCGTACGAGTTAACTTAGAGGGGTTAAAGCGGACGCAAAGACACGAGAGTTTATACTAGTTCGCCCCTTCGATGAAGGTAAAAGCCTACGTCTAGTTTGTGATGGGATTGATGTGATTTGGCGACTAGGGAGCAATAGCCGCCTAAGCCTCGAATTGTTGTTGTCTGTCCTCAAACCCACTTGGCAGGTCGTCCCCTTATATACACGGGTTGACGTCCGGCCGGTCTCTGAGTCCCGAGGCAGCTCATACAAGTGTCCAGCTCGGTCTCTTCTTTCTCTTATCTTACAACACAAGTTACATGGTTATGGCGGTTTTACCATTATGGGCCCTAATTCGCCCTGGGCTCCGGGCCTCTAAGCTCTACAGCAATCGCCACCTTCTGAGTCTTCTTGGGCCCCAATTATGGCCAAGGGTAAACCGGCCCCTTCAGGGCGGTTTGTATTCAGTAGTTACATCCCCAACATTAGGCCCCAGATTGACTTGAACCTGTTCATGTTAATCTTCAACAACTTAGGAAACTCTGAATATCTTCCTTCATATTTCATAAACCGCCATCTGCTTAAACCGCCGTGACGTCATCCTCCGACCACAGCAACAGAGCATCTTGACGTCATCTTTATTAAAGAAGCCCAAACAGTAAGATTCCCTTCATTTAATACTATCCCGGAAATCGAGGCGACCCATTGCGCCGTCTGCCGCTTTCAACTCCTCCATTCTCGCGCCTGTTAATTACTCCGTCTCATTATAAATAGACCGGAAGGCCCTTTGTCTTCTTCCTCCTTCCGCGCTTCTTCTTCCTCGCGACGCTCCAGCTCTGAAGCTCCGCCGTCGCCTCCGACCTCCGAACACCGCGTCAGTGCAAGGCCGCTGCATCAACCTGGTTGTACCAGAGACTCTCGGCGCTCCTCCGCTGTTCTGTGCATCGGGCAAGGCTCCTCCTCATGCCCTAGATCTGCATCTTGAGGCTCCTGTTCATATCGTCGTTCATAGGTGTTCATCCCTAGTCTCTTCATACCTGCTCTGCCATGGCTTTTTAGTCCAACCGTAGCATATATCCTGTGTAGTAACTGCTCCGCCTTTAGTTTAGCACTTTGCACATCTTTCTTTTTGTTCAGACCCTCTTGTTAGAACGCACGAACTTCCCTGCCCTTTATAAGGCTTGCATGGGTCATGAAATTTTTCCTTCATGAATCTTCGGTAGATCCAAATTAACTCCATTCATATGTGAAACCTGTTTCTGTCCACACTTAGCAGATTTTCCAGTTCTGTCTCTTCCTCCTAAGGGCGGTCTAATTTTTTGATAGCTAATCCGCCATACTCCATTAGACCTCAGTTAAACCGGAAATTGGAACTGACTGCCAAATTGCCGGTTTAGCATTGTATAATATGTCTGAACCGTTAACGGTGAACCGTTTTTTACTTTTCCTTTCGCAGTTTCTTCTTGGAATGGCCAAACAATTCTTAGCTTGCAATTGGGTCCGGTCCAAGATCACTGAGACGCAACCCAATGGATATGTCACCACCGGCGCTTTAGCCTCCAAAAATGTCCTCCATTGGCGTGTTCCGGATGCCGAATGCCCTCCTGAACCTCAAGAAGGAGAAGTAATTGTATTTATGCAGCACTTAGACCGGGGATTCAGCCCGCCCGGATCAAAATTCTTGCAAGTTTGCAACTCCATCCACAAGATATTGGTCCGAACTCTGTGTCCAATATATGCAATTTCCAAGTTTTCTGTGAAGTCTATCTTCAAGAAGAACCATCTGTGGAGCTGTTCCGGGATTTCTTTCATTTGAACCGCCCGTCTGGAGTTTTCGGATGGTCCTAACACGGAACTGGGTGGCGTTTCAATCCAGAAAAGGAAGGAAGTAGACTTTCCTCACATAAAACACCATAGCCATCCGAAGATTGGAACCAAACCTGGTTCTATTGCGGAATACCGCTCCTAACAGCGAGAACCCCTTGCGGGCTACCGCCCTCACCGGCTTAGCAACCATCACCCATTGCCTTTACGCTTGACCGCCGCAGAACGGAAGAATTTTGCGCCTCAAATTATCAAACTCCGGGCTCTAATGGCCAATGGCTTAACTGGTATTGACCTTGTTTGATGTTGGGTTTCTTGGGGCATCTTGCCATTAAGCCGCCGCCCCGGATTGATGCACGAATACACTGGTAGCGTCAAAGACCCTCAAAGACGTCACGAGCTACCAATAACTGAGCTTGAAGTCACTGAGATAGTGAAGAAGATGCTCGATGAGCCGATCCCCGTCTGCAGCCAAACCGGGTTGGCCCCATTCTGTGTTTCCAACAAACCGCCTGCGGTAAGGCTCCGCTCATCGCTCTTCTGATATTAATGCCTTATTGATATATATTAATCCTTGTTACTTCTCGGGGCTAACAGCTCATTCGGAAAGCGAACCAAACCGGCCGGGTTCCTCGTGTAAAGTCCAAGACCACCAAGAAAGCTGGTAAGAGGAAAACCGCCGAGTCTTCTGATCCGCCGGAAGAAGAAGATTCAGAAGCTGAGGTAAAGCTTGATTTACTTTGTCCCTTTTTATCCTTCATCCTATTGACAGTTTCAATTCCCAGGATGATGCTGAAGCCAGTCATGCCGATCCTGTTGAGGTAATCCTTCTTTCTTCCGAATCTTGTGCCGGTTAAAAGAATTCGCCGCGCAGTCCGGAAAGTGAAAAAATCTCACTCCCGTGCTCATTTGAATCCGAACCTTTCTTTGAAGACACAGCAGGCTGAAGAGCGCCGTACGACCCGGCACATCGGTCAACAAATTACATCGTCCGGTTTACCTGACACCCCAACCCGGAAGCGTCGTCCAGAGGTGATTTGTTCTCCTGAAAAGCGTTATCCTTTGAAAGGTTTTGTCCGATGTCCTCTCAATCCGTCTGATCCGAATTATCAGGCCTATTCCAACTCATCTGGCGGTTCATCAACCACTCAACTGCCTCCTCTTAAAGTTGCTGCGGGGTAAGCATAATGCTCTTTTTTGCTTTCTTCGCATTTGTCGGTTCATCATACTCTAACTCTGAATATTGCAGCACAAAGGCTCGCTTAAGTAAGAAGGCAAAAACCCTTGACCCTACTGTGGATGCTGGTCCGGAGAAGACTCCAGAGCACCATGGCGAAAAGCCTGAAGTTGCTAAAATCAGTTCTGCGGGTTGAACCAAGGCAGCGATGCTAATCCGCCAGAGGTTGAACCGGATGCCCAAGTGGAAACCTCACATCCCGCTCCATCGAGTCCTGCGGCGGAACAGTAGCGATTCTTTGAAACGCCGAGCACAGGTATGAAAACACCAAGCCCAAGGAAGAATGCCAATCCGGCCAGCCCGGCCAAAGATGATGATGTCGTAGTGACGGGCACCGCCTATACCGCCCCTGGCAATCCGGTCGCTGTATCAAAACACAGCGCCAAGGAAGAGTCTACCGCATGAGTAAAGAGAAGGGAAAAACTGATCTGTCAGCTTATGATAACTTCTCTGCCCAAGAACTTCACTCCGGCTTCCTGAACCGACTCTACACAAGTCGTGACTTGAAGCGATGCAGTGAATCGTATGAAGGAACGCTATGAGGTAAGGAGTTATGCCTCTCTTGTACTTTTGTTGTGTAGTAGCCCCCAAGGGCGGTTCAAGCGAGCATAGTTAAAGCGGGACTTAATATAAAACTCATACGTCTCAACTTCAGTCTTTGTAGCCCCCAAGGGCGGTTCAACTTAGCATAGTTAAACCGGGACTTAACATGTATCACCATAGCAAGATGAGATCAATTAGCCATTAGCCCCCAAGTGCCAAGTTGAATACCTGTATTGAGCTTGGGACTTCATAATGAAACAACTAACGTGATCCATTTTTATCAGAGTGAGATATACCAGCAAACCATACAACTCAAGGACCTTCGTGCCAATCTGAAGACTCAACAAGCAGAAGCCACCAAGGCCAAGGATGAATTGAAAACTGCCTTGACCACTATGGAGCAGCTCAAGGAGTGGTATAAATCCGAGCAAGCCAACTGGGACACCGAGAAGGCTGGTTTCTAAAGCAGGCGGAAGATCTTTGAGCGGCTCTTAAACCGGTGACCGAAGAGCTCACCGGACTAAAGCGCCAAATTAATGCCATGTCCTCTTCGATCTTTTGTAAGAGATTTTTCACTGATTACTATTCCGTTTTGATATTCCCGCCAGTTTAACCTGAGCTGTCTTAAACCGGTATAGGGAAGCGTATTGCTCATCTGGGCTCTGATATGTGGAAGAAGCTCAAGGCTGCATACACGCTGATTGAGCAGCTGTATACCGGCACCCAGCGAGTCATATGCGCTACGTCGTTTGATAACACAGCTCCGTCCTTGATCAAAGATCTGTTGGACCCGGCTATCCATGATTCCGGCACAACTTGAAGAGTTGAAACGATCCGCGGCCCGGGCTGGCACTTTATTGGCTCTAACTCGCGCCAAGGACTGGATAGCGGACCTTGATCCGGCTGACATAGCCAAGGGCTTCCCCAGCGCTCAAAAAAACGGCGAAGCCTTTGATAATGACGCCCTCAAACGAATAACAAAGGAGATGCGTCCTCTGGCGAGTCAATCGGCGGCGAAGCCAACTGGCGGTTTACCGCTCTTTCTATGATGCAAACAACGGCGGGTGGAATTTGTCATTCCGAAGTGCGTAACCTTGTTCCTCCAATCCGTAAGCACACTTATGCCTCGACGTTGATCCGACCGAGCTTATAAGTGAAGAGGCTGTCTTCGTGCTTTAAACCGGATTGATCGTCTACCAATGACTTCCGGTCATTGGGTGATGAAGAGGAAGAAGCTGAACCGACGCCGCATTTACCCATCTTCTTCACGTCAACCCGGCGGGGAAGCTTAATCCGTCAAGCGGTTGATGCATCATAAGCTGCTAGTCATAACGCCATTCGAAATGTTGGGCCTCGGAAGGCCTTGTAATAGAATAGCCAGCACTTTTGTTTTTGAATATGCCTTTATGCCTTGATGCGCAACCTTCGCGGAGAGGTGCTGATACTTTTGATTGAATAATCGAAACCTTCAATCTATTTTGCCTGCAATCACAAATTCTTAAACTGCCACGGCGGCTTGTGTCGCCAGCCGGCTTGTGACGCTCATATGTATATGTAAGGAAATATTGAGGTATATGATCAAAATTTTGTGATACAAAAATACCTGCCAGCGTCGGGCATGCAGTTGGCTGAGCCAACCTTGAAGCGGAGGTTGTATAAACCATTACCGTCAAAGGAGACAACAACTCCTGTGTTTAGAATGCCGGTTTACCAGGTAAACCATGCCGGGTCATGTTAAGCTCCCTGTTACTCCAAAATGGGATGCTTAACAGGAAAAATCAAACCGGAAAAGTTATCTCCGGATTAAAAAATAAACCAAATTCCGTCAATGGACTGGTTGAACCGATTTTAATAATAGTTGTGAAAAAATACAGAAGCAAAGGCAATGATAAAACCGTTTGCAAAAAGAGGCTTTACTGAGCCGATCAGATGGCGTTACCATGGTCGGACACGACCAAGCTCCCAATAAGGTGTAGCTATGGTTCAAGTCAGCCAGGTCCCCAACTGAAACCGTGGCATTATGCCGATCAAGTGGCGTGGCAATGGTTCGGGTTCGACCAAGCCCCAAGTGACTCTATGACCTCGGGCCGACCAAGAGGCGTGGTAGTTCAGACTTGACCATGTCCCCAAGTGATCTGGTGGCTTTCGCCTATCAAAAGGTGTTGCATTGGTTCGGACACGACCAAGCCCCCAGATGACATCTAAAAGCTTCTGAAGAGCAAGCTCAAGGGATAAACCGGAGGCCGTTTTAAGACAACAACTCCATGTACCCAAGCCGATTTTTACAGCGGATACCCGCTTTAGCCGAGGCTCCGATTTATTGCTTTTATTCATAATATATACATTGTCATAATATGTACATAAGGAGAGCCGATGGCTCAGGTATAATAAGGCCGAAGATGAGCTATGTTCCACGGCCTGTTGGTCTCCTTCTTCTGACCTGTGTGAGTCTTTATGCTCTCGAATATCAATCAGATAGTATGACCCGTTGTGCAGATTCTTGCTGACCACAAAAGGCCCTTCCCAAGGTGGGGATAGCTTGTGCATATCTGTGTGGTCTTGAATGAGCCGAAGCACCAAGTCTCCTTCTTGAAAGGTTACGGTTACGACCGTCATTTGTGATACCGACGAAGATCCTGGCTGGTAAATCGCCCGGCGAGCCGCCATATCTCGTTCTTCATCCGGTCGATCCAAAGCGTCTGCCGTCTTTGCCTCGTTATCTGCCTCCACATAGGCTGCCACACGAGGCGAGTCATGACGGATATCGCTGGGGAGGACCGCCTCCGCTCCATAGACCATAAAGAACGGTGTGTATCCAAGTGGATCTGTTAGGGTAGTATTTATACTCCATAACACGGATGGTAGCTCTTCTACCCAACAGCCCGGCGTCCTCAGAAGGGACCATAAGCGGGGCTTGATACCTCTCAGATCTCCTGATTAGCTCGTTACCTTGACCATTGGACTGTGGGTGAGCTATCAAGAAAGCGTCAAGCCGGATGTGCTCACGTTCACAAAACTCCTTCATGGCACCTTTGGACAAATTGGTACCATTATACGTGATGATACCGTGGAAACCCAAACCGAAGATCACCCTTTTGATGAACTGAACCGCCGTGGCCGCATCACACTTGCTAATGAGCTCGCCTCGACCCACTTTGTAAATTTGTCGATTGCTACCAGCAAGTGTGTCTTCTTGTCCTTGGACCTTTTAAAAGGTCCCACCATGTCCAACCCCAAATGCAAAACGGCCAAGTAATTGGACTCATCCTCAATTCTTGGGCCGGTATATGAGCACGTCTAGAAAACTTCTGGCAACCATCACATCGCCTGACCAGATCTTCCGCATCAGCATGGGCAATCAACCAATAAAAACCATGGTGGAACGCCTTAGCCACCAAGGATTTTGAACCGGCGTGGTGACCACAGTCCCCTTCGTGGATCTCACGAAATATTTCACGGCCTTCCTCAGGGGACACACAACGCTGAAACGCCCCTGACACACTGCAATGATGCAACTCACCATTAACAATGGTCATAGACTTAGACCGCCGACCTATCTGTCGGGCCAACGTCTCATCTTCTGGTAACTCGCCCCGGCTCATGTATCGCCAAATAAGGGAGCGTCAATCCGGAATGACATGCAGGGCTTCCACCAACCGAGCCTCCGGATCAGGAATAGCCAAATCTACTTCATCAGAAGCTTGACTAACGGATTGTGCAAGACATCAAGGAAGACATTAGGCGGGACGGTTTGCGTTGAGAGCCCAACCGGCTTAAAGCGTCCGCCGCTTCGTTCTTCCGACGATCCACATGGTCCACGATAACCTTTAAAATGACTGCAACAACATCCACCTCCCGACGATATGCAGCCATGAGTGGGTCTTTGGAATCCCAAGTGCACGACACTTGTTGGGCCTGAAGTCCGAGTCACGAAGCACTTAACCCGGCTTAGATTCATCTCCTTAGCCATCCGAAGACCATGGAGCAAGGCTTCATACTCAGCTGCATTGTTAGTACAAGGGAACATTAAGCGGAGGGCGTAACAAAACTTTTCACCTCGTGGGGAAGTTAACACAACTCCAGCCCCGAGCCCTCCAACCGCCTGGACCCGTCAAAGTGGATGGTCCAATAGGTATGATCCGGCTGTTCTTCAGCGCTTGTAACTCCGTCCAATCATTAATGAAATCCACAAGTGCAGGATTTTCTTTGCCGTCCGAGGCACATACCTTCAACCGTGCGGCCCAAGCTCTATGGCCCTTAGCAATCCGTCCGATCGCTTCCGGTTACGTATGATATCGCCCAAGGGAGCTGAACTGACCACCGTGATGGGATGCCCTTGAAAATACCGCTTCAGCTTCCGTCTTGCCATAAAAACTCCATACACCAGCTTCTGCCAATTCGGATATCTCTGCTTGGACTCAATGAGCACCTCGCTGATGTTATAAACCGGACGTTGAACCGGATACTCCTTCCCTGCCTCCTTCCGCTCTACCACAATGGCTACGCTTAATCGCCACGGCATTAGCGACAACATATAGCGAAGCGGCTCCTTGTCAATGGGAGCAGCGAGAATAAAGCGAGTTGGCCAATTGCCGCTTTAAATCCTCCAATGCTTCATCGGCGGTGAACTCCGCATAAAGCGATCCGTCTTCTTCAAAGATCTCGGTACAAAGGAATAGCCTTCTCTCGAGGCGGCCGATAAACCGCTTAAGCGGCAATCCGACCCGCCAAACGCTGGACATCATTAATGCACTTTGGCTTAGCCAAGGAGGTGATACCCGTAATTTTCTCCGGATTAGCTTCAATCCCCCTGTTGGACACAAGAAAATCCAATAACTTGCCTGCCGGAACACCGAAAACACATTTGGCCGGGTTAAGCATCATCTTGTACACCCGCAAGTTGTCAAAGGTTTCTTTCAGATCCTCAATCAGTGTCTCCTTCTTCCTTGATTTAACCACAATATCATCCACATAAGCATGCACGTTGGCCGATCTGTTCATGCAAGCAATTACATGCATAGCGCTGATAAGTTGCTTGGGCGCTCTTGAGCCCAAAAGGCATAGACACATAGCAGAAGGCTCCAAAGGGAGTGGTAAACGATGTCTTCTCCTGGTCCTTAACCGCCATTTTGATCTGATGATATCCAGAATACGCATCCAAAAAGCTCAAACGCTCACAACCCGCCGTAGCATAATTAATCTGGTCAATGCGGGGGAGGGCGAAAGGATCTGCTGGACAAGCCTTGTTATGATCTCTGTAATCCACACACATGCGCCAAGTGCCGTTTTTCTTAAGGACCAACACCAGATTAGCAAGCCACTCTGGATGGAAAACTTCAACGATAAAACCCGCTGCTAAGAGCCTGGCAACCTCTTCTCCAATGGCCTTGCGCCTTTCCTCGTTAAACTGGCGAAGAAACTGCTTTACCGGTTTGTATTTGGGATCAACATTAAGAGTGTGCTCAGCGAGTTCCCTCGGTACACCTGGCATGTCAGAAGGCTTCCATGCAAAAATGTCCCGATTCTCACGGATGAACTTCGATGAGCGCTTTCCTATTTAGGATCCAAGTTAGCACCGATGATGAACTGCTTGGACGAATCACGGGCACAAAGTCAACAAGTTTAGTCTCGGCCGATTTAAACTTAAGATCCGGATCGTGCTCTGTAGTTGGCTTCTTCAACGGGTCATATCCATGGGATCAACATTGTCTTTATAGTACTTTAGCTCTTGATTGGCACAAACCGACTCTGCGTAAGCCGCATCACCTTCCTCACACTCTAAAGCGATCTTGCGGCTCCCATGAATCGTTATCGTCCCTTTGTGACCCGGCATTTTTAGCTGCAGATAGACATAACAAGGTCGTGCCATAAACTTGGCATAAGCCGGCCGCCCAAACAGGGCGTGGTAAGGGCTTTGAATTTTCACCACTTCAAATGTCAATGTTTCCGATCTGGAGTCATGTTCATCCCCAAAGGCCACCTCGAGCTATTTTACCAACAGGATATGCCGACTTGCCGGGCACCACACCATGAAACACCGTATTGGACGGCTTGAGATGTTTATCCGTTAACCCCATACGACGTAAGGTCTCATAATACGTGATGTTGATGCTGCTCCCTCCGTCCATAAGCACCTTGGTGAACTTGTATCCTCCCACCTGAGGCGCCACCACTAGGACTAGCTGACCCGGATTGTCAACCCGGGGAGGATGATCCTCTCTACTCCACACAATAGGCTGCTCTGACCAGCGTAGGTAATGCGGCACGGCCGGTTCAACAACGTGGACTGCCCGCTTCAAGTTTCGGTCTCGCTTGTCCAAGCTAGTGGTGAAGACGTGATACTGTCCACCATTCAACTGCTTCGGATTGCTTTGATAACACGACTGCTGCTGCTGCAGATTGTAACCACCTTGGTTGTTCTGATTGTTCTGATTGTTCTGCCCGCCCGGATTACCATTAAACCCTGGACCGGAATTTCCTCCACCGTAACCCGGGCCGGACCCTGAGCCGCCGTCGGGCCCTTGATCATACCGGAAAGCATTAGAACTTTTGAACTCCTGCATAATGTAACAATCCTTCCAGAGGTGGTTTGCTGGCGCCTCCTTCGTCCCATGCTTCGGACAGGGTTGATTCAGCAGATAATTCAACCCGTCCGGATTGTGATTAGGCGCACCACCTCGGTTCGGATGTTTACCCTTGCGCCGTTGACCCTTGTCCTGCGTTGGTGTTGGCTCTGAAGCCCATGTTACCATTCGCCTTACGCTTGTTTCCTCCATTACCCGCCGATCGATGTCTTGGCCTCTCGAAGTTGCTTTATTCTGTTTTCCCTTCCTGTTTCATCATCCTCCTCGGACTCGGGATCCTTGGTACTATCAGAATCAGCATACTTCACTAAAACGCCCATGAGAGTGCCCATGTCATTGCAAAACGCTTCATGCGACCCAGCTTCAATTTTAAAGGTTTGAACCGGCAGTTGCCTTCTAGGGTTAAGATCGCAGAATCAGTGTTGATCCGGTCTGAAGAATGTAAAACTTCTGAAACGCGGCGTACCCAACGGGTTGTGGATTCTCCCTCTGCCTGGACACAAGCCGCCAAGTCCACCACAGACATGGGCTGCTTACAGGTGTCTTTGAAATTTTGAATGAACTGGTCCATAGCGGGTCCATGAACCGATGGAATTGGGTGGCAAGTTTTTCAACCAAATGCACGGGCCGTGCCTTCAAGCATCATGGTGAAATATTTTGCACACGCAGCTTCATCCACATCCAGCATCTCCATGGCCATCTCATAGCTTTCTATCCACGCTTCTGGAGCCAGATCGGCGGTATAATTGGGCACCTTGCGTGGCCCCTTGAAGTCTTTGGGCAAGCGTACATTGCGTAAAGCGGGGACGAGGCAAGGCACCCCCAAAGAGCCAGATGTAACCCCAGGCTCGAAGATGGTCGGTCGAACCGGCGCGAGCTGATGATCCTCATCTTTGTCGCTAACTCGACCTCCTACGTGCTGGCCGGTCCACCACCTCTTGAGCATTCTCGGCCACCCGCCCGGGTTGTTGCCTTGAGGTGCACCGCTAGCATTACATTTGACACGGCCGGTTCATCTGCGTGCGGCTATAATCGCGCCTTGGGCGGGGTGGAGTGGATCCGATCACGGCTGTATGAGTACGCTTCCTGTTGGGCCAGGGCCGTCCTAAGGAGCTCTTTGACCCTGCGTGTTTCTACCGCCTGTGGTGAATCGCCTTCGATTGGAATCGCCTCCAACCGTGCCGCAGCCGCAACAAGGTTATCCATCGGGTTGGAGTAGTGACCTGAGGTGTTTGCACGTACCGAGGCGCCCGGCATGATGGCGAGGCAGATCTATCACACGGGCTGAATCGGTAGCGCGCCGTCCAGTGCTTCCGCCGCTCACCACCGGGCGGCGGATTCTGGTCCCCTGCCCAGGGTGTTAAATAGGTCTCTTCCCTCGTAAACCGAGGGCAAACGGGATCTGTACTTTCTTTTCATGACTTCATGCGACGCGTTCTGATCCAGCATGAGCCTATAAGCCTGCGCATCCAAAGCGGCCCGCTCTGCCATCATCCTAACGTCTGCGGCTGCCAGATCCGCTTTAGCCTGAGTGATCTGCTCCTTCACCTTTGCAATCTCCGCATTATGCAGGTCTTGATCTGCCGGGTTAGCCTCTGCCATGAGCACAGCCAATGCATCAAATAGTTCTGATAAAACTTGAGTCGGCGGGCGACAGGCCTCCTCGCCCCGGCTGCCATCGCCGCTGTTGAACCGGCGACCATTGGCGCGTCGGTCAAAGAGTGAAGCGTCGCTTGTGTACCGGCCATGAATATTCCAACCTGGTTGGGCAGATCAAAGGGGTCCGGAATACTCTCATCGTCGAAACAGCCCCCGATCTGGCCATCTTGCAGCTGGTACAGAGACTCAGTTTCCCCGGTCGATGATTCGTCATCAGAGTAGACAACGGTTTCGCCACCAGATGCTGATCCGCCCTCATAGTCTCCTCCGTGGATGACTCCCACGAAAGCACGCCTCACAACCGGTTTTGCCAGGGCAGGATTCTTCTTCGCCCGCTGAGCCGTCTCGACGAGGTCGGTGCAGATGTCCGGCCCCGGCCCTGGCTCACTGATCTTGCCGATGAACACGTGTATGCCACCAAAGGGGACCCGGTACCCGTACTCAATCGAGCCGGCCTCGGGGCCCCAGCCTGCATCGTCGATGTAGAGCTCGCCGCGATGACTCTTGGTCATCCGGCCCACAAGATAACCTCGAGTCCTTGAACTTGCCCTCTAAGATCATCAAACCATCGTGCGATAGCCCCACGGTGGGCGCCAACCCGTCGTGGAATTGTCACGGCGGATGTCCTCATGAAAGGACTTAGTCGCGGGGCCATCGTGCGGGTTAACTTAGAGGGGTTAAAGCGGACGCAAAGACACGAGTTTATACTAGTTCGCCCTTCGATGAAGGTAAAAGCCTACGCCTAGTTTGTGATGGGATTGATGTGATTTCGCGACTAGGGAGCAATAGCTTCGCCTAAGCCTCGAATTGTTGTTGTCTGTCCTCAAACCGCTGGTCGTCCCCTTATATACATGGGTTGACGTCGGCGGTATCTGAGTCCCGAGGCGGCTCATACAAGTGTCCGACTCGGTCTCTTCTTTCTCTTATCTTACAACACAAGTTACATGGTTATGGCGGTTTTACCATTATGGGCCCTAATTAGCCCACTGGGCTCCGGCCTCTAAGCTCTACAGCAATCGCCACCTTCTGAGTCTTCGTGGGCTCCAATTATGGCTGAGGGTGAACCGGCCCCTACAGGGCGGTTTATATTCAGTAGTTACATCCCCAACAGTTAGGGTTACACAGAGTCGGTTACAATGGTAGGAGATCTACATATCCGTATCGCCAAGCTTGCCTTCCACGCCAAGGAAAGTCCCATCCGGACATGGGACGAAGTCTTCAATCTTGTATCTTCATAGTCCAGGAGTCCGGCCAAAGGTGATAGTTCGGCTATCCGGACAACCCCTAATCCAGGACTCCCTCAGTTAGCAAAGAGCTGGCAACCGAAGCATCGTTGGACTAAGTCCTGAGCATCTGCCCGGGCTGTCGGCCAGTAAAATCCTGTACGGAAGGCCTTGCTTACAAGGGCCCGGGCTGCAGCGTTGTGCCCACCGAGTGCGGCATGAATTTCGGCCAGAAGATTCCGCCCTTCCTCTTCGGAGATACACCTTTGAAGGACTCCGGTGGTGCTTTTCTTATAAAGCTCTCCCTCATGGACTTTATAGGCTTTAGATCGCCGCACTATACAGCGTGCCTCGTTTTGGTCCTCGGGAAGTTCCTGCCTAGTTAGGTAGGCTAGGAATGGTTCTGTCCACGGGGCAATGACTGCCATTATTACGTGGGCTGAAGGTGTTACTTCGTTGGCAGAGCCTCCCATTGTGACAGAATATTCGGTGTCGGGTAGTGCGGTTGGGTCCGGGCTGTTATTTCCGGACTCCCCTTCCCATAATGCGGATGGCTTGAACAGCCTCTCCAAGAAGATATTGGGGGGGACGGCATCGCGCTTTGCGCCAATGCATGCCAAGACGTCTGCTGCCTGATTGTTTTCCCGAGCTATATGGTGAAATTCGAGCCCTTCGAACAGAGCTGACATTTTTAGGACGGCGTTGCAATAAGCTGCCCCCGATGACAAGCCAAGCAATTGTTTCATACTCAAATAATCTCAAACTCTTTCAACCTTTACACAATACATGAGCGCGAGCCATGGATATAGCACTATGGGTGGAATAGAAATATGATGATGGGATTGTGTGGAGAAGACAAAAAAGAAGAAACACTCGATGATCATGAAGGGGGAATTTGTGTCCGTCCGTTTCTCGTTCGACGACGAGTACTGCGCTTACAACTTGATGAGTTGCCGCGATGTATAATAGCATTGGTTCTCCCATGTTAGGCGCGGCCAGGACCGGGTTTGTTGCCAATATGGCTTTTATTTCGTCGAGTCCAGCCGTGGCGGCATCCGTCCACTCGAAGTGTTCGGTGCGCCGGAGGAGGCGATAAAGGGGTAATGCCTTTTCTCCCAAGCGGGAGATAAAGCGGCTTAAAGCAGCCACGCATCCAGTTAATTTTTGTATTTGTTTGAGGTCCTTTGGGATATCCAATTGTGATAGAGCTCGGGTCTTGGCTGGGTTTGCTTCAATTCCTCTACCAGATACAATGAAGCCCAAGAGCTTTCCGGCTGGTACGCCGAAAACGCATTTTTCCGGGTTAAGCTTGATGTCGTATGTTCGGAGGTTATCGAATGTGAGCCTCAAGTCGTCTACTAGAGTTTCGACATGCTTGGTTTTGACGACCACGACATCTACGTATGCCTCCACTATTTTGCCGATCTGGCTTGTCAGACATGTCTGAATCATGCGCTGATATGTTGCGCCGGCGTTTTTGAGCCCGAAGGGCATTGTGTTGAAGCAGAACGGGTCGTATGGGGTGATGAATGCCGTTGCGGCTTGGTCCGGCTCTGCCATCTTAATTTGATGGTAGCCGGAGTATGCGTCGAGGAAACACAATGAATCGTGTCCTTCGGTAGCGTCGATAATTTGATCGATGCGGGGGAGGGGGAAGGGATCCTTTGGGCAAGCCTTGTTGAGGTCCTTGAAATCGACGCATAGGCGCCAGGATTTGTCTTTCTTTGGTACCATCACCAGGTTTGCTAGCTAGTCCGGATGTTTTATATCTCTGATGAATCCGGCCTTCAGCAGTTTGGCTAGCTCCTCTCCCATGGCTTGTCTCTTAGGTTCGGAGAAATGCCGAAGAGCCTGTTTGACTGGCTTGAATCCTTTTAGGATGTTTAGGCTGTGCTGAGCCAACCGGCGTGGGATTCCTGGCATGTCTGAAGGGTGCCAGGCAAAAATGTCCCAATTTTCGCGTAGGAATTCTCGTAGTGCGGCGTCTACATCAGGGTTTAATTGCGCCCCGATGGAGGCCGTTTTTGTAGGGTCCGTTGGATGGACTTGGAATTTGACTATTTAAATCTGCCGGTTTAAAAGAGGTGGACTTGGATCTTTTATCGAGTATCACATCGTCCCTGTTCACCGTGGAGCGCAGCGCAGTCAGTTCCTCGGCCGCTAGGGCTTCGGATAGTGCCTCAAGGGCCAGTGCGGCTGTCTTATTTTCGATGCGGAGTGCTATGTCAAGGTCACTAGCAAGGGTGATGATTCCGTTGGGCCGGGGCATTTTGAGCTTCATGTACCCGTAATGGGGTATAGCTTGAAAAATTGTGAATGCTTCTCTCCCTAACAGAGCGTGGTATCCGCTGCTGAACGGGGCCACTTGGAACATGACCTCCTCGAACCTGTAATTATCCGCGTGCCGAACACCACATCCAGTGTGATTTTTCCTGTACAACACGCTTCCCGACTGGGGATTATTCCTCTAAAGGTTGTGTTGCTTCGCTCAATGTGGCTCCAGTCTATTTCCATTTTTCGAAGGGTTTCCTCATAAATGAGGTTCAATCTGCTGCCACCATCCACGAGTACCTTGGTAAGGCGAAAGCCGTCCACTATTGGACTGAGGACCAATGCGGCTGGTGCTCGGGCTGTTCGGAATTTAGGTTCATCACTGGCATTAAAGGTAATAGCTGTGTCACTCCATGGGTTTATTGTTGCTACTTGGTGGACTTCGGCAAGGCTGCAGAGTGTTCGTTTCCGCATATTATTTGATGCAAAAGTCTCGAAGACTGTTAATACCGTCTTGGTATCCACAGGCTGGTGCTCACGAGGATTACGGAGTTAGAAGCTCTTCGCCACTTCGCCACCGCCGGAGTATCCAACATGCTCTAAGGCTATGAGTTGGCGTGGCGCCCTCGTACTATGAATTTACAGGTCCGTTGAGCCATCCCTCCAAAGACGGTTCCATGCCCTATAGAGGGTTTTTGCTTTTTGGTGTTTAACCGGGTGCTGGCGATAATGCACCCTTTTATTTCAGAGGGTTGTATGCGGGCGGATTGTCCCAAAATTTTATTTCGTATTCGAGCGCTTTACATCGCCATACGATTCGTACTATAATTATGGTCGCCAAGTCAGCGAAGCGTGTAATTTTAGGGCGACTTATGGGGTTGAGGATTCCGTTGTCCGTGCAATTATTGCAGAAGAATGAAATTGCGTCTTCCTCCGGCAGTCCTTTATCCTGTTCATGACCAGGAGGAATCTGGCCCAGTAATGGTGTACTATTTCTGCGGGCTCTTGCCGAATTTGGGATAGATCGCTTATGTTTGGGTGGGCGGGTGGAATTAAATCCGGAACCTCGCCCGATCTGAGACTCAGGGGCCAAGGAGCTTCCGAACTCGGAAGCTTGGGTTCTTGGATGTTGTCCAATGAATCTAGCCCGCTGCCTGACTTTAGGTTCAGGTCTTGAGTGACGTCCTCCCCTCCACGGGTATCCGGCTTGGAGGGATCGGGAATCCGGACATAACTAGTCCTTAAGATAGATGAAGGCTTGCCGCATTGTTCCTCCACCACTGCAACATGATGGGTGACCTGGGGAGAGTTAATCTCTCTCGGATCGGGTTTAGGACCAATCTGATCGTAGTCTGTAGCGACTCCCAGGGCGGCGATGCGATCCAAGAGCTCATTTAAAGAGGAGAGCTCCATCGGATCTAACTGCTCGGCGAGTTCCAAGTTGACGTGAAGATTGCTTTCGATGACCCGAGAAGTCATCGTCGGCGCGGCGGCCGAACAGGCGGTCATAAGAAAACCGCCTAGCCGGAGAGTTTGGCCGATAGCCAAAGCTCCTTTAGCAACAGTGCCGTATTTAAAGACGGGATGAGGCATCCTTCCTGATGGCGACGGCACAGCGGAACTCTCAATGAAAGCACCAATGTCGGTGTCAAAACCGGCGGATCTCGGGTAGGGGGTCCCGAACTGCGTCTAGGCGGATGGTAACAGGAGACAAGGGACACGATGTTTTTACCCAGGTTCGGGCCCTCTCGATGGAGGTAAAACCCTACTCCTGCTTGATTAATATTGATGATATGGGCAGTACAAGAGTAGATCTACCACGAGATCAGAGAGGCTAAACCGTAGAAGCTAGCCTATGGTATGATTCTTGTTCGTCCTACGGACTAAAACCCTCCGGTTTATATAGACACCGGAGAGGGTTAGGGTTACACAGAGTCGGTTACAATGGGAGGAGATCTACATATCCAGACGCCAAGCTTGCCTTCCACGCCAAGGAAAGTCCCATCCTACACGGACGAAGTCTTCAATCTTGTATCTTCATAGTCCAGAGTCCGCCAAAGGTCATAGTCCGCTATCCGGACACCCCTAATCCGGACTCCCTCAATGAGCTTAGAAGGTTATTGGTTAAATGGTATAAGCAATCTCTTAATGATAGAATGAGGCCCGACCCTGCTTTTGCTACTTCACCTATTTGTGTTGCCGATAAGGATTATGAATTCTCTGTTGATCCTGATATAATTACTTTAGTTGAATCTGATCCTTTTCATGGCTATGAATCTGAAAATGTTGTGGCACATCTTACTAAATTAAATGATATAGCCTCCCTGTTCACTAATGATGAGAGATCTCGTTACTTTTATATCCTTAAAATATTTCTGTTCTCATTAAAGGGTGATGCTAAGATATGGTTCAATTCTCTTGATCCTGGTTGTGTGCGTAGTCCCCAGGATATGATTTATTACTTATATGCTAAATATTTCCCCGCCCATAAGAAACAAGCTGCCTTGAGGGAAATATACAACTTTGTGCAAATTGAAGAAGAGAGTCTCCCACAAGCTTGGGGGAGGCTTCTCGAGATACTTAATGCTTTGCCTGATCATCCTCTTAAGAAAAATGAAATACTTGATATCTTTTATAATGAACTAACCGATGCTTCCAGAGATTACCTGGATAGTTGTGCTGGTTCTCTTTTCAGGGAAAGAACACCGGTATAATTTAAAATCACCAAACAAGTTCGAGACATAAAAGTTCAAATTCATGCCCACATAACCAAGTTCAAAATCCGAACCAAATTCATGACATAAAAGTTAACACAAACAAATGGCACATCAACAATCATGGCTCATCCTCGTCTTCATCCTCCTCTTTATTCGATTCTTCATCCTCATCCGATTCTTCCTCCTCCTCTTTATTGTCGCGCGTCGTGTCATCATGTGGAGCTCGGAAGGTGTTGGCAAGATCAACGGCATCATACAAAGGTGTGTGATGAGGCACACCGGAAGAAATTCCACCCATGCAACCCGGAGGTTCTCCCATGCCTCTCACGGTGAGGGCATACCGTGAATCTATGATGTCAAAACTGAAATCAAGTCTATGATGCCCCCTCTTCGTCCATGGTGTACTTGCCCCCTCTTCCATTTGATGCATCGACGATGCCCTCACCATCCTCGTCCACCGCAAACTCATGATCATGAAGGAAATATGCCCTAGAGGCAATAGTAAATTTGTTATTTATATTCCTTATATCATGATAAATGTTTATTATTCATGCTAGAATTGTATTAACCAGAAACTTAGTACATGTGTGAATACATAGACAAACAGAGTGTCACTAGTACGCCTCTACTTGACTAGCTCATTGAATCATAGATGGTTAAGTTTCCTAGCCATAGACATGAGTTGTCATTTGATTGACGGGATCACATCATTAGAGAATGATGCGATTGACTTGACCCATTCCGTTAACTTAGCACTTGATCGTTTAGTATATTGCTATTACTTTCTTCATGACTTATACATGTTCCTATGACTATGAGATTATGCAACTCCCGAATACCGGAGGAACACTTTGTGTGCTACCAAACGTCACAACGTAACTGGATGATTATGATGGTGCTCTACAGGTGTCTCCGATGGTACTTGTTGAGTTGGCATAGAAAGAGATTAGGATTTGTCACTCCAATTGTCGGAGAGGTATCTTTGGACCCTCTCGGTAATGCACATCACTATAAGCCTTGCAAGTAATGTGACTAATGAGTTAGTTACGGGATGATGCATTACGAAACGAGTAAAGAGACTTGCCAGTAACAAGATTGAACTAGGTATTGAGATACAGACGATCGAATCTCGGGCAAGTAACATACCGATGACAAAGGGAACAACGTATGTTGTTATGCGGTTTGACCGATAAAGATCTTCGTAAAATATGTATGAGCCAATATAAACATCTAGGTTCCGTTATTGGTTATTGACCGGAGACGAGTCTCGGTCATGTCTACATAGTTCTCGAACCCGTAGGGTCCGAACGCTCAACGTTCGGTGACAATCGGTATTATGAGTTTATGTGTTTTGATGTAACGAAGATAGTTCGGTGTCTCGGATGTGATCACGGACATGACGAGGAGTATCTAAATGGTCGAGACATAAAGATTGATATATTGGATGACTATATTCGGACAACGGATGAGTTCCAGGGGTGACCGGATAATTATCAGAGTGCCGAGGGGTTATCGGAACCCCCGGGGGAACTAATGGGCCAACATGGGCCTTGTAAGAGAGAGAGGAGGGGCCATAGGGATGGCCGCGTCCCCCCCCCTTGGGAGTCCTAATTGGACAAGGAGGGGGGTGGGGCGGCGCCCCCTCTTTCCCTCTCCTTCCTTCCCCCTTCCTCCTCCTAGTTGGACTATGAAAGGGGGAGTCCAACTCCTACTAGGAGGAGGACTCCTCCCCTCCTTGGTGCGCCCCAAGGGCCGGCCGGCCTCTCCCCTTGATCCTTTATATACGGGGGCAGGGGGCACCCAGGACAGATAAGTTGATCATTGATCTCTTAGCCGTGTGTGGTGCCCCCCTCCACCATAATCCACCTCGGTCATATTGTTGCAGTGCTTAGGCGAAGCCCTGGGCCAGTAGCTTCATCATCACCGTCATCACGCCGTCGAGCTGACGAAGCTCTCCCTCGACACTCTGCTGGATCGTGAGTTCGTGGGACGTCACCGAGCCGAACGTGTGCAGATCGCGGAGGTGCCGTACTTTCGGTACTAGGATCGGTCGATCGCGAAAGACGTACGACCACAACAACCGCTTTGTCTTAACGCTTCCGCTTACGTTCTACGAGGGTACATGGACAACACTCTCCCCTCTCATTGCTATGCATCACCATGATCTTGCGTGTGCGCAGGATTTTTTTGAAATTACTGCGTTACCCAACAGATCATCGAAATGCATCTAATTGGTTTGAGACCAATGAGAATTGTTGGAGCCAACACCCATAGTTAACATATATGCCTCATCATTGAAACTACAAAGTATATATAACAAAGCAAATAAGCTATCCATATGTATGCATTCAAACAACAACAACAACAACAACAACAAAAAAGTGGGCAAAATCTTACCTTGGGGGAATTTCATCGAACACCTTGTGCGCGTCGGCCGCCGGCTCAACAAGTGAGCTCGCCGGCGCTCACACCGCCTCGTCTGGCCGCATACGCCTGCAAGCTTCTTCTTTGGCTGCCTAGAGGAGTCGTTTGCCATTTTGGTCTTCTTCGCGAACACCTTGCCCGTCTTTGCCCCCGCCGCATATGGGACCTTCGAGAGGGGGCACGTGGCTTCACGGCAGGCGCCAGCGCAACGCCACCCGCTGCCGAGGTCGTACATGGCGGCATGAAAAGGCCGCCCGCGACATCTGTGCTTGGAGGAGCACCAGCGGAGGCGGAGGCGAAGCCAAAGTTCCCCGTGAAGGAAATATGCCCTAGAGGCAATAATAAATTTGTTATTTATATTTCCTTATATCATGATAAATGTTTATTATTCATGCTATAATAGTATTAACCGGAAACTTAGTACATGTGTGAATACATAGACAAACAGAGTGTCACTAGTATGCCTCTACTTGACTAGCTCATTAAATCAAAGATGGTTAAGTTTCCTAGCCATAGACATGAGTTGTCATTTGATTAACGGGATCACATCATTAGAGAATGATGTGATTGACTTGACCCATTCCATTAGCTTAGCACTTGATCGTTTAGTATGTTGCTATTGCTTTCTTCATGACTTATACATGTTCCTATGACTATGAGATTATGCAACTCCCGAAGACCGGAGGAACACTTTGTGTGCTACCAAACGTCACAACGTAACTAGGTGACTATAAAGGTGCTCTACAGGTGTCTCCGATGGTACTTGTTGAGTTGGCATAGATCGAGATTAGGATTTATCACTCTGATTATCGGAGAGGTATCTCTGGGCCCTCTCGGTAATGCACATCACTATAAGCCTTGCAAGCAATGTGACTAATGAGTTAGTTGTGGGATGATGCATTATGGAACGAGTAAAGATACTTGCCGGTAACGAGATTGAACTACGTATTGAGATACCGACGATCGAATCTCGGGCAAGTAACATACCGATGACAAAGGGAACAACGTATTTTGTTATGCGGTTTGACCGATAAAGATCTTCGTAAAATATGTAGGAGCCAATATGAACATACAGGTTCCGCTGTTGGTTATTGACCAGAGACGTGTCTCGTTCATGTCTACATAGTTCTCGAACCCATAGGGTCCGCACGCTTAACATTCGGTGATGATCGATATTATGAGTTTATGTGTTTTGATGTACCGAAGGTAGTTCAAAGTCCCGGATATGATCACGGACATGACGAGGAGTATCGAAATGGTTGAGACATAAAAATCGATATATTGGATGACTATGTTTGGACATCGGAATGGTTTCGAGTGAGTTCGGTCATATACCAGAGTATCGGGAGTTACCGGAACCCCCCGGGGAGTATATGGGCCCTAATGGGTTTTAGTGGAGAGAGAGAGAGAGGAGAGGATAGGGCAGGCTGCGCATCCCTCCCACTTTGGTCCGAATTGGATTAGGAAGGGGGGCGGCGTCCCCCTTTACTTCCCCCTTTCTCCCCCTTCCTTCTCTCCAAGTTTAACTAGGGAAGGGGGGGAATCCTACTCCCGGTGGGAGTAGGACTCCTCCAGGGCGCGCCATAGAGGGCCGGCCCTCCCCCTCCTCCACTCCTTTATATACGGGGGAGGGGGCACCACATAGACACACGAGTTGTTTATTGATCTCTTAGCCGTGTGCGGTACCCCCTCCACCATAATCCACCTTGGTCATATCGTTGCAGTGCTTAGGAGATGCCCTGTGCCGGTAGCTTCATCATCACCGTCATCACGCCGTCGTGCTGACGAAGCACTCCCTCGACACTCAGCTGGATCAAGAGTTCGTGGGACATCACCGAGCCGAATGTGTGTAGATCGCGGAGGTGCTGTACTTTCGGTACTAGGATCGGTCGATCGTGAAGACGTACGACTACATCAACCGCATTGTCATAACGCTTCCGCTTTCGGCTTACGAGGGTACGTGGACAACACGCTCGCCTCTCGTTGCTATGCATCACCATGATCTTGCATGTACGTAGGAAATTTTTGAAATTACCACGTTCCCCAACAGTGGCATCCGCACCAGGTTTGTGCATAGATGTTATATGCATGAGTAGAACACAAGTGAGTTGTGGGTGATAATAGTCATACTGCTTACCAGCATGTCATACTTTGATTCGGCGGTATTGTTGGATGAAGCGGCCCGGACCGACATTACGCGTACGCTTACGCGAGACTGGTTCTACCGACGTGCTTCGCACATAGGTGGCTGGTGGGTGTCAGTTTCTCCAACTTTAGTTGAATCGAGTGTGGCTACGCCCGGTCCTTGTTGAAGGTTAATACAACACATACTTGACGAAAAATCTTTGTGGTTTTGATGTGTAGGTAAGGACGGTTCTTGCTCATACCGTAGCAGCCACGTAAAACTTGCAACAACAAAGTAGAGGACGTCTAACTTGTTTTTGCAGGGCATGTTGTGATGTGATATGGTCAAGACATGATGCTAAACTTTATTGTATGAGATGATCATGTTTTCTAACGGTGTTATCGGCAACTGGCATGAGCCATATCATTGTCGCTTTATTGTATGAAATGCAATCGCCATGTAATTGCTTTACTTTAACACTAAGTGGTTGCGATAGTCGTAGAAGCAATATTTGGCGAGACGACAACGATGCTACGATTGAGATCAAGGTGTCGCGCCGGTGATGATGGTGATCATGACGGTGCTTTGGAGATGGAGATAAAAGGCACAAGATGATGATGGCCATATCATATCACTTATATTGATTGCATGTGATGTTTATCCTTTCTGTATCATATTTTTCTTAGTTCGACGGTAACATTATAAGATGATCTCTCACTAAATTTCAAGGTGAAAGGATCGATACGGTCGACTAGGGGGGGGGGGGGGTTGAATAGGAGACTACAAATTTTAATCTTTCTATTCGATTTTAAGGCTTAGCGGATAAATAGAGTTCACTAGAGGTGCAACTAGGTGAATGCAACCTATATGACAAGCAAGGTCCAAGATAAATATGCTAGGCAACAAACTAAGAGCAAGTCGATAACCCACAAGTATAGGGAATCACAACAGTTTTCGATAAATAAGAGTGTCGAACCCAACGAGGAGCTAAAGGTAGAACAAATATTCCCTCAAGTTATATCGACCACCGATACAACTCTACGCACGCTTGACGTTTACTTTACCTAGAACAAGTATGAAACTAGAAGTACTTTGTAGGTGATGTTGGATAGGTTTGCAAGATAATGAAGAGCAGATAAATAAAAACTAGGGGCTGTTTATATAAAGACACAATAAAGTAAATATAGCGAGTGTGGAAAAGTGGTGGTAGGAGTTGCGAAATTGTCCCTAAGCAATTGACTACTTTACTAGACCGATAGCAAGTTTTATGTGGGAGAGTCCACTGCTAGCAAGTCATCCCATACTTGGAATTCTATGCACTTATGATTGGAACTATTAGCTAGCATCCGCAACTACTAACGGTCATTAAGGTAAAACCCAACCATAGCATTAAGTATATTGGTCCCCCTTCAATCCCGTATGCATCAATTTCTATGCTAGGTTGAAGCTCCTGTCACTCTTGCCCTCCAATAAATAGTCCTGACAACATACAACTAACCCTATGGTGTGATCACCATGGCAGCGCTCATATGATGGGCACCAAAGGACAGCAACATAACCACAAGCAAATTAAATCAATCATAGCAATTCATCAACCACCGATAGGACAACGCGAATCTACTCAGACATCACAGGATGGCAACACATCATTGGATAATAATATGAAGCATAAAGCACCATGTTCAAGTAGAAGGTACAGCGGGTTGCGGGAGAGTGGACCGCTGTAGATAGAGGGGTGAAGGTGCTGGTGATGTTGGTGAAGATGGCAGAGGTGTTGGTGTAGATCGCGGTGATGGTGATCATGGCCACGGCAGCGTTCCAGCGCCACCGAAAGAGAAGGGGAGAGGGGGCCCCTTCGTCTTTTTCTTCCTTGACCTCCTCCCTAGATGGGAGAAGGGTTTCCCCTCTGGTCCTTGGCCTCCATGGCGTGGGAGGGGCGAGAGCCCCTCCGAGATTGGATCTGTCTCTTTGTCTCTCTCTGTTTCT
The DNA here is from genome assembly GCA_021605145.1 of Aegilops bicornis. Taxonomy (NCBI): domain Eukaryota; kingdom Viridiplantae; phylum Streptophyta; class Magnoliopsida; order Poales; family Poaceae; genus Aegilops; species Aegilops bicornis. Next base: position 562,205,662 of record CM038673.1, on the reverse strand, counting down.
GCGTTCTCCTCCGCTGCCGTTTCACCGTTTTGTATATATATGGAGATCCGTAACTCTGATTGGATCGAAACCTTCGCCGTGATTTTTTTACCAAAAATTAGCTTTCTTGCGGCCGAAGAAGGGCATCAACCGCCTTATGGGTCGCCCACGAGGGTCAGGGGAACGCCCAGGGGGGCAGGCGCGTCCTCTTACCTCGTGGCCACCTCGGACACCGTTTCACATCGATCTTTCTCCCATATTTTCCAAATATTCCAAAAATAAGCTCCGTCCGTTTATTATCCTGTTTGGATTCCGTTTGATATGGATATTTTGCGAAACATAAAACATGCAACAAACAAGAACTGGCACTGGGCACTGGATCAATATGTTAGTCCCAAAAAATAGTATACACGTTTCCAAAAGTATATGAAAGTTGAATAATATTGGCATGGAACAATAAAAAATTATAGATACGACGGAGACGTATCACAAGTCAACAAGCATACAATACAAAGTAAGTCACGGGAAAGGATTAACCACAAGTGAGACGAGGACACGGATTTTATCCCGAAGTTCACTCTTCCTTGGGGAAGAGCTACTCTCCGATAGGAGCGGTGCCGGAGCCAAAGGTTGCAGAACGCCACCGAAGGCTGACCGTAATCTCCTTCGAGTCACCCCCAACGGATGAGCCTCGAATCACTCGAGGTTGGTCTCGAATCACTCGAGGTTGGTCTTGAAGGCGACCACCACAAGCAAGGAAGCTTCTGGAGGAACCTCAAGCTGCCTAGGAGCCCAAGCTCCAAGAGTAACAATTCAAAGGGGAAGAAATGTTGCGGGGAACGCGATTTGGTTTGGTCAAGTTGTAGATGAGGTCTTACTATCCCAATCCTTAAAGTTTCAACAAGTTAGGGTGGAGGGATTGAGAGTATTGAGCAAAAAGGGGTGTAGCAATGGTGGAGCTCAACAATACATTAGGGTTGGAGGTTGGAGGTTGGAGGTGGAAGAAGAGGCTTTATATAGTGTTCTTGGCCGGGTGGGGGAATCTGCCCGTTGGACCCCATGCGCACGGGCTAAGTCAGCCCCGTGCGCATGGGGTACTCAGATAGATTCACACAACCCCGTGCGCACAGGGGTCAAAAGACCTCGTGCGCGGGTGATAACCCACAAGTATAGGGGATCGCAACAGTTTTCGATAAGTAAGAGTGTCGAACCCAACGAGGAGCTAAAGGTAGAATAAATATTCCCTCAAGTTCTGTCGACCATCGATACAACTCTACGCACGCTTGACGTTCGCTTTACCTAGAACAAGTATGAAACTAGAAATACTTTGTAGGTGTTTTTGGATAGGTTTGCAAGATAATAAAGAGCTCGTAAATAAAAGCTAGGGGCTGTTTAGATAAAAACACAATAAAGTTAGTATAGCGAGTGTGGAAAAGTTGTGGTAGGAGTTGCAAAATTGTCCCCAAGCAATTGACTACTTTACTAGACCGATAGCAAGTTTTATGTGGGAGAGGCCCCTGCTAGCATGTCATCCCTTACTTGGAATTCTATGCACTTATGATTGGAACTATTAGCAAGCATCCGCAACTACTAACATTCATTAAGGTAAAACCCAACCATAGCATTAAGATATATTGGTCCCCTTCAATCCCGTATGCATCAATTTCTATGCTAGGTTGAAGCTTACGTCTCTTGCACTCCAATACATTGTCCTATCAACATACAACTAACCCTATGGTGTGATCCATGCGCGCGCTCATATGATGGGCACCAAAGGACAGCAACATAACCACAAGCAAATTAAATCAATCATAGCAATTCATCAATCACCGATAGGACAATGAAAATCTACTCAGACATCATAGGATGGCAACACATCATTGGATAATAATATGAAGCATAAAAGCACCATGTTCAAGTAGAGGGTACAACGGGTTGCAGGAGAGTGGACCGCTCTAGATAGAGGGGGGAAGGTGATGGAGATGTTGTTGAAGATGGCGGAGGTGTTGGTGAAGATCGCGGTGATGATGACGGTGGCCACGGCAGTGTTCCGGCGCCACCGGAGGAGAGGGGGAGAGGGGCCCTGTCGGTGTCAAAACCGGCGGTTCTCGGGTAGGGGGTCCCGAACTGTGCGTCTAGGCGGATGGTAATAGGAGACAAGGGACACGATGTTTTTACCCAGGTTCGGGCCCTCTCGATGGAGGTAATACCCTTCTCCTGCTTGATTAATATTGATGATATGGGTAGTACAAGAGTAGATCTACCACGAGATCAAGGAGGCTAAACCCTAGAAGTTAGCCTATGGTATGGTTGTTGTTCGTCCTATGGACTAAAACCCTTCGGTTTATATAGACACCGAATAGGGTTAGGGTTATACAGAGTCGGTTACAATGGTAGGAAATCTTCATATCCGTATCTTCAAGCTTGCCTTCCACGCCAAGGAAAGTCCTATCCGGACACGGGGTGAAGTCTTCAATCTTCTATCTTCATAGTCCAGGAGTCCAGCCAGAGATGACGGTTCGGCCATCCGGACACCCCCTAGTCCAGGACTCCCTCAGTAGCCCCTGAACCAGGCTTCAATGACGACGAGTCCGACGCGCATATTGTCTTCGACATTGCAAGGCGGGTTCCTCCTCCGAATAATTAGAAGGTTTTGAACCCATGGATAGTGTTCGGCTCTGCAAAACAAGTTCCACATAACACCGTAGAGAGAATAATTTTTGCACAGATCTGCTGACGTATTCCGCGGCGTGACGTCACACCACGGCCAGGCTTTTATTCGAATCGTTTTTTAATGTCCCACCTCAGCGCGTTTATCGATGCAGTTTCCTTGGCACATCTTATCAACGCGTAGATCGTGCCCCCTTTTTCTGGGATTCTCATCAATACGGACGTGGGTAACCCAACCGCACCATTGATTGCGGCGCTTGGGAGATAAGTGAGTTTTATTAGGCTGGTGGGGGACGCATAGCCTCGTCCGCCCTTATAAGGGGATAAGGATCCACCTTTTTTACCTACGCCTTCCTCCTCCCTTGCTCATCCATTTTCGCTCACTCTGAGATCCAGCGCCCAAGTCGGCACATCCTTCCTCAACCATCTCCAGCCATGTCCGGAGCGGGAGGCAGGTGGATGGTCTCCTCCGTCACGGAGGGCAACATAAAGAAACCGCGGAAGGCCGGATACTTGTCCGGTGACGTTGCACATCGGCTGCCCGACGAGGGGCAGCTCGTCCCCACCCCTGAGCCCCATGAGCGGGTCGTTTTTCTTGCCCACTTCCTCCGCGGACTGGGTTTCCCACTTCACCCATTCGTCCGGGGGCTCATGTTCTACTACGGCCTAGATTTCCATGATCTGGCCCTGAATTTCATCCTCAACATCTCTTCGTTCATCATCGTGTGCGAGGCTTTCCTCTGCATACAGCCCCACTTCGGCTTATGGCTAAAGACTTTCAATGTTAAGCCGAAGGTTGTTAAGGGCCGTCAGGCGGAGTGCGGAGGCGCCATGGTCGGCAAGATCGCCAACGTCTTATGGCTCGACGGCTCCTTCGTGGAGACCGTGAAGGGGTGGCAATCGGGGTGGTTCTAGATCACCGAGCCGCGCGACCCCAAATGGGCGGCGGTCCCCGAATTTCGGTATGGTATTCCCACGCGGCTCACTTCCTGGAAGGAGACCGGCCTGGCGTGGGGATATTCGGAAGAGCTGACTGGACTCCAAACCTGCATGCGGACCTTGGTGAACAAGAATCTCAGGCTCGTCAATGTGATCCAGGTCATGCTCATCCGCCGGATCCTCCCGTGCCAACAACGGGCCTTCAAATTGTGGGAGTTCGATCCGGCTCGGCATCCAACCCTGAAGAGGCGCTTCGACACTACGTACAAAGATGCCTGGAAGGCGTTGTTCATACGCCGAAGCTCCTCATCCGCCATGTAAGATCGCGGATTCAGCTCGCAACGTCAAGCTACCGAGGTAAACTATTTTCCCCTTTACGGGAATCTTGCTCTTCATAGTCTGACTCTATGCGGGATCTAAACTCCCTTGCCTTTGACAGGACTGGCGGAACACGTCTGGGCAGGTTGACTGTCCGAATCCTTTGCCAGAAGATCCAGTAGACGCCCGCTTGGCGGGGCTGCTGGCTCCGGCGCCTTACGTGGTGCCGGAGAAGAAGGCCAAGAAGGAGGCCACGGGGACTCGACGGAGTGCCCAGCGCCAGGTGTCGTCGGACTCATCGTCCGACGACTCGGAGGCGGACTCCTCCTGTGAAAACGAGGAGGAGGAAAAAGAAGCCTCTCCCCGGTCGGGGGGGGGGGGGGCGGAGAAGAAGAGAAAGGCCGCCCCATCTCTGGAGGCCGGTGGGTCCAAGAAGGGGAGAACCCTTCATCCGGACGTCTCCACCACCGCCAACGATGGCGAGGAGGAGTGGCCTACGAGTGCCAAGCCCCTGGCGAGATCGTAAGTGTCCGGATAGCCATGGCTTTCCGTTTTATTCATTGCATAATGTTCTCTGATGTCGAACAATCATGCAGCCCGCCCAAGGACGAGCTTGCCGCTTCGTCAAGCGGGTCCCTGAATTCGTCCGAAATGGAGAGTACTTCTCTTCCAGCCGCCTCCTCGCCTCGCGCCGCCGCCGACGCCGAGGTGGGGTCCCAAGGGTGGCCTGGTCAAGAGGAGGTGATGCAGGAGGCGCCACAAGGCAGCCTCCCGGACTCCAGGCACGAGGGGAGCAAGACCCCTGGGGGCTCTAAGCCCGACCCTTGTCCGGACTCCATACCCGAACCTTCAGTGGTTCGGAAGTCCGGCAAGCGGCTCCTTCGTAAGAAGGGTAAGAGGCCGGTGTCCTCCGTCCAACTGGAGGCACCGGATAGCTTACTGGAGGCGCTTAACAGCGCCTCCATCGAACAGGAGCACCGCACTGTCATGAGTGTGGTGATTCAGAAGGTTCAGTCCGCCAAGAGCGGGCTGACTGAAGCTTGCAGCAGCCTTCTAACAGGCTTTGAGGTAAGTTTTCAATATATGAAAGAAGATTACCGCATAGACAAGAGAGTTTTCGATGCTCAGTTCCTGTGTTCGGAAAGAAAAGCCGGACCGAGGATCTAAAAGATATACGCAGGAGTCTAACATAATTATGTCAATATGGGAATGCAGGCTGCCTGGCGACCTCTGCCCGACTGATTGCGGAGGTCAATGCATTGAAGGAGAGCCTCGAGCGGTCCGAGAACAAGCTCGGCCAAGCCAAGAAGCAGCTCGAGGACAAGGAAGGTAAGTAATACCTTATAGAAATTAAGATACATGTGGTTGCAAAAAGATAACAGGAATAACATGTGTACTTCAGGGGCCACGAACGAGGTGGCCACCCTCAAGGAGGCAGTGTCCGCGGCCGAAAACAAAGCGGCCGCAGAGCGCACCGAGCGAGAGAAGGGGGAGGTGCAGCTGGCGGAGGTGCGGCAAGAGCTCCAGGCTCTCGTGGAAAAGCACGAGAGTTTGGAGCGTGACTCGAAGACCCGGGAGTCCGAGCTTGCCTCGGCTCTTGAGAGTGCCAAAGCTGCTAAGGCCGAGGCCCAAAAAGCCCTCCAGGAGATTGAGGCGAGGAGGAAGATAGCGGCGGGTAAGGCATTCTCTGTGCAAAGCAAGAATGTAAATGTCAATTACCTATTACTTACCCGAATCCGGAGCTCTCCAGGAGCCTTCGCAGATCTGCCCCGCAGTGTATCTGACACCGCCGCTTTCTACCGAGCCGAAGAGGGGAGCTCGACGGAGAAGGTGTTTTGGTCTCAGTATGCTGAGGCCAAACAACCGGTGCCTTTGAGCGACCAACTGAAGAAATTGGTCGAGCTCCACAAGGTCGCCGAACAGGCCATGAAGGGCCTTATAGCTCGGCTGTGGCCAAATGAGGCCATGCCTGGGAGCTACTTCGGGCTAGTGCGGCGGCTGATGGATGCCTGTCCGTGGATCGAAGTCATCAAGCGCTCCGTCTGTATTGAAGGTGCCCGTAGGGCCCTTGCCCGTGCCAAGGTGCACTGGGGCAAGTTGGACACGGAGAAGCTGGTGACGGACAAGCGGCCGCCGGGCAAAGAACATCGCAAGCCCAGAAGTATTATGAGGGCGTCCTGAAGGGTGCCCGTCTTATAGCGGGTGAATGCTCCAAAGATATAATATTTGAGTAGACTCGCATTTTGTTATCCTGTACGCTGAAAACTTGTTCATATGCGCTAAGTAACGCTTTTTAATTTAAAAGATTACCTTCTGTGCGGCCGTTTATCAAATTTGAGAGATGGCGAAGTCGTTATTTCAACCCCCATGCCACGAGTCTTTGGGGTGTTCGGGATAAACTTGAGCGCTCTTGTTCCCATTCTTGGGTCCTTCGAGGGAGGCGCTCAACGAACGAACTGTGCAACCGGACTACAATGCTTGAACACTCTCACTTAGCCATAGAATTCTATAATTTTAAATTTCGCGAAGCCCCTAGTATTCGAAGATCGAAGTTCGGGCGCTATCCACGCCTTTGGCCGCATAATGCCGGTTCATCGCTCTAAGCGGCATAAGTCTTTAGGGACTCGAAAAAACCTCTCGAACAGCAACCGGCTCTCGCCTTATCATGACGGGTCGGGCTTTAGCTTTCTCCACCGAGGTGCTCAACCCAGCTCAACCGGGGCACAATCGCAGTGGTTCTCCCAAATACTACCTTAGCCGATATAACAGAACGTAAGGTACCAAAACATGGGAGCCGGGCAAACCCAACTATTGACCCAAGACATGATTCGGAGCCGATGCATATAATTCTATAAGTTCGGGGTGCCGCACTTGTGAAAGTGTTCGGACTTGTTACACCGTGTTTTTGGGGTACATAAGCCCCTGGTGTATTTGGCCGTACCAAATTGTACGGTTGCGCAATATCATAAACTAACATATATAATGGGAAAGAATGCAATAGTAGGCAAAAGCTATATATTCTTCATTCAAAAGGGACTGCGAATAAAAAGCAGAACGATACAAATTGTGCGATACGCAAGGTATGGGGCTTTTGACATGTCCCCCTTCCAGGGGTAAGTTTGCGGTGTGGTATGTAAAACAGGTATACTGCTCGTAATAGAGACCACCTGGGCACTCGACGCGGTTTTCTGCTTCCCTGGCTGTTGTATCGTGTGTTCGGCGTGAATGCCGGACAGGGCTTCTGGAGAACAGAGTCCTGAAAGTAAAAAGAAAAAAAACACAAATGACACAAACAGGAGCCCCTAGTGCGGTCTAGCTGCACTCTGGGTATGCCGTGGTCGTGGCCCGTCCCCTATGCCCATGGTACTTCCAGAGCGTAATTAAGTACGCGTAGTACTGGCTTCGCGAGTTTGCGAGGGCTGGGGTTAGCCGCATTACTACGCCTGCTCGGAACGCGTGCAGCGGTCTTGTCAGAGGTTACTCCGCACGCTTGGCGGTGTCCGATTTTGTACCGCCGGATCGAGGATTGCCTTAAGAGGATGCTCGCACCTCGCCGCAGGGCAGCCGTGATGCTCCTCCGCTCGGAGGAGCGCCGGTGTTTCCATTGACCGTGATTACGCCTCGAGGGCCTGGCATCTTGAGCTTGAGGTACGCGTAGTGCGGCACCGCATTGAATTTTGCGAATGCGGTTCGTCCGAGCAGTGCGTGATAGCCGCTGCGGAACGGGACTATATCGAAGATTAACTCCTCGCTCCGGAAGTTATCCGGGGATCCGAAGACCACTTCAAGTGTAACGGAGCCTGTACAGTTGGCCTCAACACCTGGAATGACGCCTTTAAAGGTCGTCTTTGTGGGTTTGATCCTTGATGGGTCTATGCCCATTTTTCACACTGTGTCCTGGTAAATCAGGTTTAGGCTGCTGCCGCCGTCCATCAGGACTCTTGTGAGGTGGAATCCGTCAATAATTGGGTCAAGAACCAATGCGGCGAAACCGCCGTGACGGATGCTAGTAGGGTGGTCCCTTCGATCGAAGGTGATCGGGCAGGCGGACCATGGGTTGAACTTCGGGGCAACTGGCTCCATCGCGATATCGCCCTTTAGTGCACGCTTCCGCTCCCTTTTGGGTATGTGGGTTGCGTATATCATGTTCACCATCCACACTTGTGTGGGAAAGCCCTTCTGTCCTCTATTGTTCGGCGGCCGGGGCTCCTCCTCGTCATTGCTATGTAGCCCCTTGTCGTTGTTTTCGGCGCTTAACTTGCCTGCTTGCTTGAAGACCCAGGAATCCCTGTTGGTGTGATTGGCTGGTTTTTCGGGGGTGCCATGTACCTGGCACAAGCGATCGAGTATTCGGTCCAAGTTGGATGGGCCCTGGGTATTTCTTTTGAATGGCTTTTTCCGCTGACCGGGTTTAGAGCATCTGAATCCGGCATTTACTACTGTATCTTCAGCATTGTCACCGTTAATGCGGCGTTTATGCTTGTTGCGACGTGACCTGCCATTGCTGTCCTTGGTATCCGAACTACCAGGGTGTTTGGCCAAGTTGTTGCTTCGAGCTAGCCTGATGTCCTCTCCTGCGCAAAAGCGGGTCATGAGTGTGGTGAGGGCTCCCATGGATTTCGGCTTTTCTTGTCCTAGGTGCCGGGCTAGCCACTCGTCGCAGATGTTGTGTTTGAAGGCTGCTAGCGCCTCTGCATCCGGACGATCGACGATCTGTTTTTCTTTGTTAGGAACCGCGTCCCGTAATTGTCTGGCCGATTCTTCTGGCTGCTGAATTATGTGGCTAAGGTCATCGACGTCTGGTGGTCGCACATATGTGCCCTGGAAGTTATCAAGGAATGCGGCTTCCAGGTCCTCCCAACAACCAATTAACTGTGCTGGCAAGCTGTTGAGCCAATGCCGAGCTGGTCTTTTAAGCTTGAGTGGGAGGTATTTGATGGCATGTAGATCTTCACCGCGGGCCATGTGGATATGGAGGAGATAATCCTCGATCCAGACCGCTGGATCTGTAGTGCCATCGTATGATTCGCTGTTTACGGGTTTGATGCCCTCAGGGATTTGATGATCCATTACTTCATCTGTGAAGCATAGTGGGTGTGCGGCGCCTCTATATTGGGCTATGTCACGAAGTAGCTCGTATGAGCTTTGTCTACTGTGTTTGGCCCGGCCGGGGTTGCTGTATCCAGCGTGACGGTAATCATCCCGAGTCGTTGGGCGCCCACGCGATCTGTAGATCGATCTTGTATGCTTTGCCTTATCCTCCAATATGTTTCGCAAGTCCGGCGCGTTTTCCCGTGCCTTGGTACCTTTTGAGCGGCGTCGGGGCGTGGCTTGAGCGGAGGGCCGAGAGGCTTTCTCTGTCATGCTGGCCATGAGGTGGCCGGTCTGCCATGTCTTCTGCTGGTGACTCGGGTGCTTCCTCCTCCGATCGAGGCAACGGCCTGCGCTTGGGGTAGCTTTTGGAGGGGCGCTCGAGTTCGTACTCTTCGCTGCAAGGACTTCTACCCATCCGTCCGCTTAGCAGTGTCTTGGTCAGCTCTAAGTCGTTGCTGCTTTTTCTTGAGGCTGCTTGCCGTGGCCATGAGCCTGCGTTAAAACGCTCTTGTTCGACGGGATCCTCCGCACGCATTTAATTCATCGTCGTCGAGGCTTTCCTCATCTTCGGAGGGGGCGATAGTTATCGCCCTTCGCCTTCTCTTTACGCCGCACTATCGTGCGGACTTGCTTCTCCCTCCTCCTGTGTTGAGTCCTGCTGGAGGGGGTCGTCTTCGGCACTGTCCGGGGTATTATTGTCTCCCGTGCCGGAATCACCATTTTTACTGTGGCGGGATTTAGAGCGGCGCCGCTGACGTTGGCGCTTCGGTTGTTTCTTGGAGGGGTCATCCTCCGTTGTTCCATCGCCGTTCCCATCTTTTGGGATATCCACCATGTATATGTCGTATGATGAGGTGGCCTTCCAGTGCCCCGTGGGCGCTGGCTCTTGACCGTCTCCGGCACCGTCGTCCATACCGTTGATGTCTTCGGAGTCAAAGTCGGGCATGTCGGTTAAATCATCGAAAGTGGCAACAAAGTGGGTGGTGGGTGGGCGTTGAATTTCTTCGTCGTCCGAATCCCAAACTTCCTGACCATAGTTCGGCCAGGGCTCCCCTGATAAAGAGAGAGACTTTAATGAGTTCAGGATATCGCCAAAGGGCGAGTGCTGAAAGATGTCTGCGGTGGTGAACTCCATGATCGCCCCGCCGGATTCGACCGGCGGGGCGCTGGAGGTTCGAGTCCGGAAGGAGTCCGCACTGGAGTCACGAAGCCGCGACAGACAGGGATGGTGTTCGGCTCGAGCGCCGTAGAGATTTCAGCCCCCGAGGCGGTGTCCAACCAGCCGTCCTCGATAGGCGAAGCCGGCTCCGGATTGAGGGTCGGTGCGGGCATTGTTACGGCCTCCAGGGCACTGTTCGGCGGCAGAGCTAGATCATGCCCATCGAGACAGCGCTGCACGATCGGCCGTGGCTCGAATCCGTTGAAGATCAAGTCTCCGCGGACATCGGCCGTATAGTTCAAGCTTCCAAATCTGACCGATGGCTGTGGGCGTAGCTTTCAATCTGCTCCAGATGGCCTAGTGAATTGCCCGCAGCAAAGCCGCCGAATACAAAGATCTGTCCGGGAGAAAAGTCTCACCACAGATCGCGTCGTGCTTGACGATCGAAGGAGCCATCGGGCCTATAGGCTAATGACGACACAGAGGAACTCTCAATGAAAGCACCAATGTCGATGTCAAAACCGGCGGATCTCGGGTAGGGGGTCCCGAACTGTGCGTCTAGGCGGATGGTAACAGGAGACAAGGGACATGATGTTTTTACCCAGGTTCGGGGCCCTCTCGATGGAGGTAATACCCTACTCCTGCTTGATTAATATTGATGATATGGGTAGTACAAGAGTAGATCTACCACGAGATCAAGGAGGCTAAACCCTAGTAGTTAGCCTATGGTATGGTTGTTGTTCGTCCTATGGACTAAAACCCTTCGGTTTATATAGACACCGAATAGGGTTAGGGTTACACAGAGTCGGTTACAATGGTAGGAAATCTTCATATCCGTATCGCCAAGCTTGCCTTCCACGCCAAGGAAAGTCCTATCCGGACACGGGCTGAAGTCTTCAATCTTCTATCTTCATAGACCAGGAGTCCGGCCAGAGATGATAGTTCGGCCATCCGGACACCCCCTAGTCCAGGACTCCCTCAGGCCCCCTTCTTCCTCTTCTTCCTTGACCTCCTCGCTAGATGGGAGAAGGGTTTCTCCGGTCCTTGGCCTCCATGGCATGGGAGGGCGAGAGCCCTCCGAGATTGGATCTGCCTCTCTGTCTCTCTCTGTTTACTGCGTTCTCGCTACCCTTTCACCGTTTCAGATATATATGGCGATTCAGAATCTCGATTGGGTTGAAACCTTCGCCGTGATTTTTACTAAAATTAGCTTTCTTGTGGTCAAGAAGGGCATCAATCGGCTTACGGGTGGCCCACGAGGGTCGTGGGCGCCAGGGGAAGGCGCGCCCCTACCTCATGGCCACCTCGGGCGCAAATCTCGCGTTGATTCTTCTTCCGGAATTTTCCAAGCTCCGTCCGTTTTTATCCCATTTGGATTCCGTTTGATATGGATATTCTGCGAAACATAAAACATGCAAAAGACAGGAATTTGCACTGGGCACTGGATCAATATGTTAGTCCCAAAAATAGTATAAAAAGTTGCGAAAAAGTATATGAAAGTTGTATAATATTGGCATGGAACAATCAAAAATTATAGATAATGACGGAGACGTATCGGCATCCCTAAGCTTAATTCCTGCTCGCCCTCGAGTAGGTAAATGATAAAAAGATAATTTTTGATGTGGAATGCTACGTAGCATAATCTTGATCATGTATCTAATCATGGCATGAATATTAAGACACGAGTGATTCAAAGCAATAGTCTATCATTTGACATAAAAACAATATTACTTCAAGCATACCAACCAAGCAATTATGTCCTATCGAAATAACATAGCCAAAGAAAGCTCATCCCTACAAAATCATATAGTCTGGCTATGCTCCATCTTCACCACACAAAGCATTCAAATCATGCACAACCCCGATGACAAGCCGAGCAATTGGTTCACACTTTTTAACGCGCTTCAGCCTTTCCAACCCTCACACAATACATGAGCGCGAGCCATGGATATAGCACTATAGGTGGAATAGCAGATGATGATGGAGGTTGTGTGGAGAAAACAAAAAAGGAGAAAGTCTCACATCGACGCGGCTAATCAATGGGCTATGGAGATGCCCCATCAATTGATGTCAATGTGAGGAGTAGGGATTTCCATGCAACGGATGCACTAGAGCTATAAGTGTATGAAAGCTCAAACTGAAAACTAAGTGGGTGTGCATCCAACTTGCTTGCTCGTCAAGACCTCGAGCATTTGAGGAAGCCCATCATCGGAATATACAAGCCAAGTTCTATAATGAAAATTCCCACTAGTATATGAAAGTGATAATTCAAGAGACTCTCTATATGAAGAACATGGTGCTACTTTGAAGCACAAGTGTGGCAAAAGGATAGTAACATTGCCCCTTCTCTCTTTTTCTCTCATTTATTTATTTATTTTTTAATCTTTGGTGGGCTTCTTTGGCCTCTTTTTTTGGGCTTCTTTGGCCTCTTTTATTTTTTTGTAAAGTCCGGAGTCTCATCGCGACTTTGGGTGAATCATAGTCTCCATCATCCTTTCATCACTAGGGCAATGCTCTAATATGATGATCATCACAGTTTTATTTACTTACAACTCAATATTACAACTCGATACTAGAACAAAGATATGACTCTATATGAATGCCTCCGGCGGTGTACCGGGATGTGCAATTATCTAGCATAGCAATGATAACATCATGCTAGCTATCTTACGATCATGCAAAGGAATATGACAATAAATGCTCAAGTCATGTATATGATGATGATGGAAGTTGCATGGCAATATATCTCGGAATGGCTATGGAAATGCCATGATTGGTAGGTATGGTGGCTGTTTTGAGGAAGATATAATGAGACTTATGTGTGATAGAGCGTATCGTATCACGGGGTTTGGATGCACCAACAAAGTTTGCACCAACTCTCAAGTAGAGAAAGGGCAATGCACGGTACCGAAGAGGCTAGCAATGATGGAAGGGTGAGAGTGCGTATAATCCATGGAATCACATTAGTCATAAAGAACTCATATACTTATTGCAAAAGTTTATTAGCCCTCGAAGCAAAGTACTACTACGCATGCCCCTAGGGGGATAGATTGGTAGGAAAAGACCATCACTCGTCCCCGACCGCCACTCATAAGGAAAGCAATGAAAGAACACCTCATGCTCCGACTTCATTACATAACGGTTCACCATACGTGCATGCTATAGGACTTGCAAACCTCAACACAAGTATTCCTCAATTTCACAATTACTCAACTAGCACGGCTCTAATATCACCACCTTTATATCGCAAAACTATTGCAAGGAATCAAACATATCATATTCAGTGATCTACAAGTTTTATGTAGGATTTTATGACTAACCATGTGAATGACCAGTTCCTGTCATCTCTCTAAACAGATATAAGTGAAGCAAGAGAGTTTAATTCTTTCTACAAAAGATATGCCCACGCTCTAACAAATATAAGTGAAGCAAAAGAGCATTCTACAAATGGCGGTTCTCTAAGTGAACAGAAACAGGCAATCCAAACTTCAAATGATATAAGTGAAGCACATGAAGCATTCTATAAAGCCATACTTAAAAGATTTAAGTGAAGTGCAAAGAGCATTCTATAAATAAACCAAGGACTATCTCATACCAGCATGGTGCATAAAAGAAAAATGAAAACTAAATGCAAAATACGCTCCAAGATTGCACATATCGCGTGAACGAAACGAATCCGAAAACATACCGATACTTGTTGAATAAAGAGGGGATGCCTTCCGGGGCATCCCCAAGCTTAGACGCTTGAGTCTCCTTGAATATTTTCTTGGGATGCCTTGGGCATCCCCAAGCTTGAGCTCTTACCTCTCTTCCTCCTTCTCACATCGAGACCTCCTCGATCATCGAACACTTCATCCACACAAAACTTCAACACAAAACTCAGTAAGATCCATTAGTATAATAAAGAAAATCACTACTATAAGTACTGTTGAAAACCAATTCATATTTTGTTTTTGAATTATGTCTACTGTAGTATAACTTTTTCATGGCTTAATCCACTGATATAAATCGATAGTTTCATCAAAACAAGCAAACTATGCATCAAAAACAGAATCTGTCTAAAACAGAACAGCCTGTAACAATCTGAACATTCACCATAATTCTGATACATGAAAAATTCTGCCAATATTAGTAAAAATAAACAATTTGTATATAAAGACAGTGCAAAAAGAATCAGAACCGTTTGACGTTCCATTAAAAAAATTAAAAACCGCACACTACAGCCAAAGTTTCTGTCCTGCACCGCAAAAACCAACACTACTAGAAAAAGGCCTACTAATGGCGCACCGGTTTTGCCTACTAATGGCGCACTACCGGTGCGCCATTACTAGCACGCCACTAGTATTTTTTACTAATGGCGCACCACTGGTGCGCCATTAGTATCTGGTATACTAATGGCGCACCACGTAGTGCGCCATTAGTATAGCCCACGGTGCACCATTAGTATCTGGTATACTAATGGCGCACCACATAGAAGTGCGCCATTAGTAACATTTTTTTTTCAAATTTTTTTTAATTTTTTTTACTTTTTCTTAATCTCGATGACAAGATGTAAGCTTAATCTCGGGTCAATATGCTTAATCTCAGGTCAAATCGCACTCCGTGGTCAAACTTCCCAAAAGGTCACCCATCCTCACACTACTCCAGCCCAAGCACGCTTAACTTCGTAGTTCTATCCAACCCCAAAGAATAATTTCACTTCACGAGCACTTGTTGATATATCTAGCATATCAATCCTGTTATACCTTGTTGATGTCTAGGACTTTGTTCATGTTCATGACTATGATGAAATTTTGAAAAATATTTCAAACTTCCCGGTCATATTACGTATCATTTTTTGAAAAAAAATTCAAAAAAAAATTCAAAACCAATTTTTTTCTGTTACTAGTGGTGCACCACATCCACGGTGCACCACTAGTAAGTTTGAAATTTTTTGAATTTTTTTGCCGCTAGATCTTGAACGCCCCGTAACTTTTTTTCTATTAGGTTTTTGGGGATTTTGAAAATGTTTAATGGGGTTTTTGGATGTAACTTTTCGAGTAGATGATTTTTCATATAAAAAACTTTTTCATCCGAGTTCGTATGCAAAAGTTATGCCCATTTTACAAATTTCCAGAGAGATTTTGCAAATAAAGTCGAAATTCATATTTGTAAATTTTCCCAAAAACTAGAGCACATATCACATGGGAAACATATTTTCTTTTATTTTTTTGACATTTCCATCATTTTCTTTTATTTTTTTAAAACTGAAAAGGCGATCCACGGGGGGGGGGGTGCATTCGGTGTTGGGGCAAGTTAGTAATGGCGCACCGTGGGGTGGTGTCGCCATTACTAGTCATTACTAGTTTTGAAAAAAATAATAAAAAAAATGATATTTTTTTTGAGTTTTTTTGAAAAAAACTTAGTAATGGCGCACCAGTGGAAAGTGCGCCATTACTAGTTAAAACTACTAATGGCGCACCGAGACATGGTGCGCCATTAGTAACAAATTTTTTTTTTTAATTTTTTTCAAAACTACTAATGGCGCCTGACGGATGTGGTGCGCCATTACTATGTCAGTAGTAATGGCGCACTATGCAACGGTGCGCCATTAGTAACAATTTTTTTATGTTTTTTCAAAACTACTAATGGCGCACCACACACCAGTGCACCATTAGTAATATATTACTAATGGCGCACCGAGACATGGTGCGCCATTAGAATATAGTAATGGCGCACCACATCACAGGTGCGCCATTAGTGGCCATTCCATCTATAACCCTTTTTGTAGTAGTGCAACAAGCATTGTAAACATCCTAAAGGCTAACCTTGACACATTATTTTTATAATACAATGGAATAGTACAGGGGGATAATTATTTTTGTTGAAAATTTTCTGTAATTAAGATTCACAAAGTATCTGTGAGCATGAACAAAGTTCAAGGAGCTCTCCCACTTCAACAATACTTTTCTTTCTCACTTTCACTTTCCTTTTTGAAAAAGTTTTGGGTTCCCCTCTTTATTTTTGTTGTTTTTAAACTATATGAAAGCACAGAACAGAAATAAATGACTCTCTAAAACTTCCGGGTTGTCTCCCTGGCAGCACTTTCTTTAAAGCCATTAAGCTAGGCATATTGTGCTCAAGTAATGGATCCACCCGGATCCCAAGGTATATCAAAGCCAATTTTAATTAACAATGATTTGTAATTTAGTAGTGAGCACAAAGCAACATATATCAAGCAATGAAGAAGTCTAACTCTCTTCCTATGCATCGGCATGTCGTAAAAGAACAATTCATGCACGCAAAGTAAAGGCCAATGCATAGTATAAGCAGTTTCTTGCAATTTTATCGTAGGAACATAGAGAGGTGGAGATATAGTTCCTATCTCATAATAATTGCAAGTAGGAGCAGCAAGCACATGCATATTATATCTATAAAAATCATCATGTGTAACGGTGAAAGGCAACCCATCAATATAATCCTTAATAAAGGCAAACTTCTCCGATATAGTGTAGTCGGAGAATTCAAAAGATAATAGGACTATCATGCGTGGGTGCAATAGCAACAATTTCATGTTTAACATAAGGAACTATAGCAAGTTCATCTCCATAAGCATAATTCATATTGGCATCTTGGCCACAAGCATAGCAAGCATCATCAAAAAGGGATATTTCAAAAGAATCAAAGGGATCATAACAGTCATCATAACAATCATCCTTCGGTAAGCACGAAGGGGAATTAAACAATGTATGAGTTGAAGAGTTACTCTCATTAGAAGGTGGGAACGGGTGGTCAATCCACTCTTCCTCCTTTTGTTCTTCGCTCTCCTCCTCATCTTTTTCATCCAATGAGCTCACAGTTTCATCAACTTCTTCTTCCATAGATTCCTGCAAAATATTAGTCTCTTCTTGGACAGCGGGGTAGTCCTCAATATATGGTTCAACATAAGCATTAGAAGCATAATTATCATAGCAATATTTAAATATGGCAAAATTTTCCGATTTATAATGAGTAGCACCATATGTTTCAATTAAAGAAGCAATTTCATATGCACCCTTAAAAGCAACAAATTCTTCAATTTGTTGAACATCATAGTAATTATAGACACCCTTAGCACACGAAGATAAGATTCCATTATCAATAAGCTCACATTGGTAGGGAAGGTGTTTCTTAGGGTTTTCAGAACAACAAGTAACATCATAAATATAGCATAAATTCCAAGCATAGCATTGCAAACGATGAATTTGACCCAGTAAAATTTTCCCTTTTTTAGATGTTCGGTGTCGCACATAACAAGCATGCTCATCTAAAGATTTGCCCTCAACTAAGCTAGTTGGGGTTTCAGCACGAGCACATAGGGATCAAAGATGATCCAAGTAATAAGCTTCAGGAGTGTGATAGATTTTGAGTGGTTCTTCAACCATTGGTTCAAGAGGGTACAACTAATATTTTTGGTATTTTGCATTTCCTACCCATAAATAAAGATAGAAAACAACTAAGAACAGAAAATAAAAATTACTTAGTGATAAAGCAAACAAGCACACACGAGAATATGCACCCCACGCTATGGCTCCCCGGCAACGGCGCCAGAAAAAGGTCTTGATAACCCACAAGTATAGGGGATCGCAATAGTTTCCGATAAGTAAGAGTGTTGAACCCAACGAGGAGATAAAGGTAGAATATATATTCCCTCAAGTTCTATCGACCACCGATACAACTCTACGCATGCTTGACGTTCGCTTTACCTCGAACAAGTATGAAACTAGAAGTACTTTGTAGGTGTTTTTGGATAGGTTTGCAAGATAATAAAGAGCACGTAAATAAAAGCTAGGGGCTGTTTAGATAAAAACACAATAATTTTAGTAGAGCGAGTGTGAAAAAGTGGTGGTAGGAGTTGCGAAATTGTCCCTAAGCAATTGACTACTTTACTAGACCGATAGCAAGTTTTATGTGGGAGAGGCCACTGCTAGCATGTCATCCCTTACTTGGAATTCTATGCACTTATGATTGGAACTATTAGCAAGCATCCACAACTACTAACGTTCATTAAGGTAAAACCCAACCATAGCATTAAGATATATTGGTCCCCCTTCAATCCCGTATGCATCAATTTCTATGCTAGGTTGAAGCTTCTGTCACTCTTGCCCTCCAATACATAGTCCTATCAACATACAACTAACCCTATGGTGTGATCCATGTGCGCGCTCATATGATGGGCACTAAAGGACAGCAACATAACCACAAGCAAATTAAAATCAATCATAGCAATTCATCAACCACCGATAGGACAACGAAAATCTACTCAGACATCATAGGATGGCAACACATCATTGGATAATAATATGAAGCATAAAGCACCATGTTCAAGTAGAGGGTACAGCAGGTTGCGGGAGAGTGGACCGCTGTAGATAGAGGGGTGAAGGTGATGGAGATGTTGGTGAAGATGGCGGAGGTGTTGATGAAGATCGCGGTGATGATAATGGTGGCCACGGCAGCGTTTCGACGCCACCGGAGGAGAGGGGGAGAGGGGCCCCCTTCTTTCTCTTCTTCCTTGACCTCCTCCCTAGATGGGAGAAGGGTTTCCCCTCTGGTCCTTGGCCTCCATGGCATGGGAGGGGCGAGAGCCCCTTTGAGATTGGATCTGTCTCTCTGTCTCCCTCTGTTTCTGCGTTCTCGTCTGCTGCCCTTTCACCGTTTCGTATATATATGGAGATCCATAACTCCGATTGGGCTGAAACCTTCGCCGTGATTCTTTTACCAAAAATTAGCTTTGTTGCGGCCGAAGGACGGCATCAACCGCCTTATGGGTGGCCCACGAGGGTCAGGGTCGCCCCTGCCTCGTGGCCATCTCGGACACCGTCTCGCGTTGATTCTTATTCCGGAATTTTCCAAATATTCCAAAAATAATCTCCGTCCGTTTTATCCCGTTTGGATTCCTTTGATATGGATATTTGATACGTCTCCATCGTATCTATTTTTCCAAACACTTTTGCCCTTGTTTTGGACTCTAACTTGCATGATTTGAATGGAACTAACCTGGACTGACGTTGTTTTCAGCAGAATTGCCATGATGTTGTTTTATGTGCAGAAAACAAAAGTTCTCGGAATGAACTGAAACTCCACGGAACATATAGTTAAAAATAATAAAAAATCCTAGCCAAAGTTGAAGACTAGGGGGCCCACACCCTGTCCACGAGGGTGGGTGCGCCCCGCCCCCCCTAGGGCCCTACCTCGTGGACCCCCTGGAGCTCCTATGACGCCAACTCCAACTCTATATATTTGCTTTCGGGGAGAAAAAACTCAAGGAGAAGAAATCATCGCGTTTTACGATACAGAGCTGCCGTCAAGCACTAAAACATCTCGGGAGGGCTGATCTGGAGTCCGTTCGGGGCTCCAGAGAGGGGGATTCATCGCCGTCGTCATCATCAACCATCCTCCATCACCAATTTCATGATGCTCATCACCGTGCGTGAGTAATTCCATTGTAGTCTATCTGGACGTTGATGGGTTGGATGAGATTATCATGTAATCGAGTTAGTTTTGTTAGGGTTTGATCCCTAGTATCCACTATGTTCTGAGATTGATGTTGCTATGACTTTGCTATGCTTAATGCTTGTCACTAGGGCCCGAGTGCCATGATTTCATATCTGAACCTATTATGGTTTCATGAATATATGTGAGTTCTTGATCCTATCTTGCAAGTCTATAGTCACCTACTATGTGTTATGATCCGGCAACCCCGAAGTGACAACAATCGGGACCACTCCCGGTGATGACCATAGTTTGAGGAGTCCATGTATTCACTATGTGCTAATGCTTTGTTACGGTTCTCTATTAAAAGGAGGCCTTAATATCCCTTAGTTTCCATTAGGACCCCTCTGCCACAGGAGGGTAGGACAAAAGATGTCATGCAAGTTCTTTTCCATAAGCACGTATGACTATATTCGCAATACATGCCTACATTACATTGATGAATTGGATCTAGTTCTATGTCACCCTATGTTATGACTGTTACATGATAAACCGCACCCGACATAATTATCCATCACCGATCCAATGCCTACGAGCTTTCCATATACTGGTTTACGCTTATTTACTTTCCCGTTGCTACTGTTACAATCATTACAAAACACCAAAAATATTACTTTTTCTTTCATTACTCTTTTGTTACCATTACCACTACTATCATACTACTTTGCTACTAAATACCTTGCTGCAGATATTAAGTTATCCAGTGTGGCTGAATTGACAACTCAGTTGCTAATACTTGAGAATATTCTTTGGCTCCCCTTGTGTCGAATCAATAAATTTGGGTTGAATACTCTACCCTCGAAAGCTGTTGCGATCCCCTACACTTGTGGGTTATCAAGACTAATTTCTCGGCGCCGTTGCCCGGGAGCATAGCTCTATTCTTTTAGTCACTTGGGATTTATATCTGCTGGTCACTATGAAGAACTTGAAAGACGCTAAGACAACAATTTATCCCTCAACTACGAGGGGAGGTAAGGAACTGCCATCTAGCTCGGCACTTGATTCACCTTCTGTTTTGAGTAAGCTTGCGACACCTAAACCTGCTTCTGCTATTCGCTTACGATATGTCGCATGTTATTGATGATGCCACTTCGCTATGCATGATACTTATGATGAAACTACTTCTATGCTCGATACTACTGTGCCCTTAGTGAATTTCTTGATGAACAAATTGCTAGGGCTAGAGAGAAAGAAATTATTGAAACTGATCATGTTGATGAAATCGATGATGAAAACATGCCTGTTATTCCTGGGGGTTATATTTTTGATAAAGAAGCTTCTTCTGCTATTTTCGCTTGCAAAGATAACGATGAGCTTAGAAGGTTATTGGCTAAATGGAATAAGCAATCTCTTAATGATAGAATGAGGCCCGACCCTGCTTTTGCTACTTTACCTATTTGTGTTGCCGATAAGGATTATGAATTCTCTGTTGATCCTGATTTAATTACTTTAGTTGAATCTGATCCTTTTCATGGCTATGAATCTGAAACTGTTGTGGCACATCTTACTAAATTAAATGATATAGCCACCCTGTTCACTAATGATGAGAGATCTCGTTACTTTATATCCTTAAAATATTTCCGTTCTCATTAAAGGGTGAGGCTAAGATATGGTTTAATTCTCTTGATCCCGGTTGTGTGCGTAGTCCCCAGGATATGATTTATTACTTCTCTGCTAAATATTTCCCCGCCCATAAGAAACAAGATGCCTTGAGGGAAATATACAACTTTGTGCAAATTGAAGAAGAGAGTCTCCCACAAGCTTGGGGAAGGCTTCTCAAGCTACTTAATGCTTTGCCTGATCATCCTCTTAAGAAAAATGAAATAATTGATATCTTTTATAATGGACTAACCGATGCTTCCAGAGATTACCTGGATAGTTGTGCTGGTTCTCTTTTCAGGGAAAGAACACCGGATGAAGCTGAAATTCTATTGAATAATATGTTGACAAATGAAAATAATTGGGCACCTCCTGAGCCTATTCCTAAACCAACTCCGAAGAAAAGATGTGTTCTATTTCTCAGTCCTGAAGATATGCAAGAGGCAAAGAAATCTATGAAAGAAAAATGCATTAAAGCTGAAGATGTTAAGAATTTACCTCCTATTGAAGAATTACATGGTCTTAATTTACCGCCTGTTGAAGAAACATATGATCTTAATCCATTACCTATTGAAGAACCTCCAGGTCTTGATAACCCGACACAGGTAGTAAAGGTAAATTCTCTCTATAGATATGATAAAGTCAAGTCCCTCCTACTAAAATTGCTAATCAGTGCTTGGATGAGTTTGATAACTTTATGTTTAAGCAACAAGACTTCAATGCTTACTTTGGTAGACAATTAAAACAAAATACCTATATGATTAAACACTTCGGTGATTATATGGCTAATGTTAGATGTGAACTTAAACTCATTAGAAAACATGCTTCTATGGTTACCACTCTAGTAGAGCAAGTGCTTAAAGCTCAAAATGATTTGCTCAATGAAATGAATAGTAAGAAAAATGATTATGCTGTTAGAGTGGCTACTAGAACTGGTAGAATGACTCAGGAACCTTTGTATCCTGAAGGCCACCCTAAGAGAATTGAGCAAGATTCTCAGAGAAATAATATTGATGCACCGAGTTCTTCTAAAAGGAAGAAAAAGAAAAATGATAGGACTTTGCAAACTTCTAGTGAACCTATTGCCGAACCACATGAGAATCCAAATGATATATCTATTTCTGATGCTGAAACACAACCTGGTAATGAACATGAACCTAGTGAAAACGTTAATGATGATGTTCATAATGATGCTCAACCTAATAATGATAATGATGTAGAAATTGAACCTGCTGTTGATCTTGATAACCCACAATCAAAGAATCAACGTTATGATAAAAGAGACTTTGTTGCTAGGAAACATGGTAAAGAAAGAGAACCATGGGTTCAGAAACCCATGCCTTTTCCTCCCAAACCATCCAAGAAAAAGGATGATGAGGATTTTGAGCGCTTTGCTGAAATGATTAGACCTATCTTTTTGCGTATGTGGTTAACTGATATGCTCAAAATGAATCCTTATGCTAATTATATGAAAGATATTGTTACAAATAAGAGAAAGATACTGGAAGCTAAAATTTCCACCATGCTTGCTAATTATACTTTTAAGGGTGGAATACCAAAGAAACTTGGAGATCCAGGAGTACCTACTATACCATGCTCCATTAAAAGAAACTATGTTAAAACTGCTTTATGTGATCTTGGAGCCGGTGTTAGTGTTATGCCTCTCTCTTTATATCGTAGACTTGATTTGAATAAGTTGACACCTACTGAAATATCTTTGCAAATGGCTGATAAATCAACTACTATACCTGACGGTATTTGTGAGGATGTGCCTGTTGTGGTTGCAAACGTTACTATTTTAACAGACTTTGTTATTCTTGATATTCGAGGGACGATAATATGTCTATTATTCTTGGAAGACCTTTTTTGAATACTGCAGGGGCTGTTATTGATTGCAACAAAGGCAATGTCACTTTTCATGTTAACGGTAATGAGCACACGGTACACTTTCCGAGGAAACAACCTCAAGTTCATAGTATCAATTCTATTGGAAAAGTTCCATCAATTATTTTTGGAGGTTTTGAATTTCCTCTTCCTACTGTCAAGAAGAAATATGATATACTTATTATTGGGGATGTGCATATCCCCGTTGAGGGTAACTTTATAGTGTTATTCGAAATTTCTCCGGTTCCATGTTAGTCGGAATGAGTTTGTTAACAAGACCTGATCAACCTTGTTAGTGGATTCCTTTTGATGAGCATGAGACGGATGAAACTAGAAGGCATAACCTTTTGTACCCTCTTTATACTTTAAGTTATTTAGTTGAAATAAAGTAAAAATAGTATTTTTCTGTCTGTTTTCTGATTTATCTGTACAATATAAAAATACCCTGAAAATAAAAGTCCTCCAAATGCCATGCCAATTTAATATGATTTTTTCGGGAATATTTGAGGATTTTTGGAACTTAAAACACCGCGGGGGGAGCTGCCACCTGGCCACGAGGGTGGAGGGCGCACCCTACCCCCCAAGGCGCGCCCCCTGCCTCGTGGGCCCACGGTGGCCCTCCTCCACTTATTCCGGCACCCATCCTCTTCTTCTTCCTCACACAAACACGAATATCTGGCTCAAGCACGAGTTCCAGCTCACTTTGCTATGATTTTCGATCTCCTTGCTCAAAGCACCCCTCACAAAACTGCTTGGGGAGATTGTTCCTTGGTATGTGACTCCTCCATTGGTCCAATTAGTTTTTGTTCTAGTGCTTTATTCTTTGCAAATTTGTGCTGCATAGGTGACCACGTTCTTGCGCTTGCATGTCAAATTTATATGGTTCCAAGTAGTTCTAATGCTTGATAGAGGCTCTAGGCACTTGTAGGAGTAGTTGCTATCAATTTTATTGAAGTTGGTTCACTTTTGTTTGAAGTTACTAAAAATTTCAAAAAAAATTCAGAGGAAGAAATATGCTTAGGAAAATGTTCCAGGGTGGTTCTTCAATAAAGCAAGGACCCAGGCTTGCAATACGTGATGCTGACGAGGAACCACCAAGAGACGCCCCAGTGCGGCCTTGTGAGTGGCCTTCAGAAAATTTTATGGATCGAGCGGGAATCAAAGAAAAATTTAACGCATATTTGCGTAATGCCGATCTTGTGAGCTTTGAGGCCGACAAATGCCCCCAATACCATCAACTCACAAGCTCATTTGTGAGGAGGTTTGAATTTTCATCTTCACGTAATTCTCCAACACTCATGTTTGATCTTTATGAAAATTCTTATACCATGGACTTAGAGGATTTTACTTCTCCTTGCAAACTCCCACAATGGGGTAGTATTAATGATCCCCTAAATCTGAATTTAGAAACTTTCTTGCTGGTATAACCGTTGGGGAATCTAGAGATATAACACAAGCTACTATAGGGAGCATCCATTTTCCTGCTATACATTATTTTGCTCTCTTCATAGGCAGATGCATAAATGGTAAAGATTAAGCATGTCACATGTGTGTCCCTGATCTCAGTATCCTTAGGAGTGTTGTGTTGGGAGACCAATCTTATAATTTGGGAGCCATTGTTGCACGTAGGTTGCATCATAATAGAATGGATATTTCTTTGGAGGAATTTATGCAACCCGCTTAGCTGATTTTCTTGACGTGGACGTTCGTGAGGATGATATGGAGTTTGCTCCTACTTATTTAGACTTTAATTCTATGGTCCACCACCAGTTTGTCGAGAGGAATGAATCACCTCTCTTATATCGACTAATCTTTGATAAACGGCGTGTTGTCCGTATTAGTCTCCCTGCTCCTGCCTTCTTTTATTATCAGGCAAAAGGAAGATATGTTATTAACAGAGAGGAGGAAGATGAGTACGAGAGGAGAGCGGAGGCAGATCGACGCCACGCTGCAGCTCAGGAGGCGATAGCCGCTGCATGTCAGTACGACCCCAGCTACACCTACAGATATCCGCCAGGCCATCCCTGGCAATGAACCGACTTAGGCCAAAAACCTAAACTTGGGGGAGTATGTATTTCCCACCGACATTACATTTATGTTCACACACAGTCATTACTAGATGTCGGTGCTCATACTCTTTCACTGTAATATCCATGCTAGTTTATTTTCTTTTCCCGCTTTCTTCTTGTGTGTTTGTTAAACGTTAAGAAAAACAAAAAAATAGTGTAGCTTCTAGTTAATTTACTTTTCCTGCTGAAGTAGTAATAATTAAAAAGAAAACCCAAAAATATTTCCCGTTCTTTTTTTGCTTGTTGGGAGCTTTCCCGTGTAAATAGTTTTTATTTCCTTTCTTTTCTTTGGGGGTCGATAGGAGAAGACCGTGATTAAATTGTTGAAGTGGCTCTTATATGCATTATTGTTGATTTAACCAAGAGCCCATATTGCCTTGTCTTCTCCTGCTTATTGAATGCTCGCATGATTCGACTTAGTTCAATGCACGTACACTCTTATTATTATTCACATCATTCGGTCATGCAAGTGAAAGGCAATAATGACGATATATGATGAATTGATTGGGATAAGCGAAGCTGGTATGAACTCGACCTCTCTTGTTTTTGTAAATATCATGAGTTCATCGTTCTTGATTCAGCTTATTATGAATAAACATGTTTGCAATGACAATTAGAGATCATAATTGCTTATGCCATGCCTGATTAGCTATGAGTTATAATGGTTTACCTTGCATGCCAACATGCTATTAAAATGGTTGTGATGTGGTAGGATCGGGTGGTATCCTCCTTTGAATGATTTAAGTGACTTGACTTGGCACATGTTCACACATGTAGTTGAAACGAATCAACATAGCCTTCACGATATTTATGTTCATGGTGGATTATATCCTACTCATGCTTGCGTCCAATGTTTATTAATTTTAATGCATGTTCATGGTTGTTGTCGCTCTCTAGTTGGTCGCTTCCCAGTGTTTTGCTAGCCTTCACTTGTACTAAGCGGGAATACTGCTTGTCATCCAATCCCTTAAACCCCAAAGTTATTCCGGATGAGTCCACTATACCTTCCTATATGCGGTATTTACCTGCCATTTCAAGTAAATTTGTATGTGCCAAATTCTAAACCTTCAAATAAAGATTCTGTTTTGTATGCTCGAATAGCTCATGTATCAACTAAGGCTGCCCTTATCTTCCATGTTAGGCGGGTTATTCTCAAGAGGAGTGGACTCCGCTCCTCACTCACGAGAAAATGGCTGGTCACCGGGATGTCCAGTCCCATGCTTTAAGCAAATTAAATCAAAATAATTGCAAACAAAACTCCCCCTGGGACTGTTGTTAGTTGGATGCACTCATTGTTTCGAGCAAGCCATAGATTGATGCTTGTTGGAGGAGGGGGAGTATAAACTTTACCATTCTGTTTGGGAACCGCCTATAATGTGTGTAGCATGGAAGATATCGCCATCTCTTAGTTGCTATGTTGACAATGAAAGTATGACGCTCAAAATATTATTTATCTCTATTTCAAAACTGAGCTCTGGCACCTCTACAAATCCCTGCTTCCCTCTGCGAAGGGCCTATATATTTACTTTCATGTTGAGTCATCACCCTCTTATTAAAAGCACTAGCTGGAGAGCACAGCTGTCATTTGCATCCATTACTATTAATCTATATTGGGTATGACTATGATTGGATCTCTTTTACCATGAATTACAATGTCTAGCCAGTCCTTGATCTTTAAAGGTGCTCTGCATTTATGTTTTGTGGTCTGAGAAAGGGCTAGCATGATACCATCTTGTTATATCATATTATGATTGTTTTGAGAAAGTGTTGTCATCCGAGATTTATTATTATGACTCGCTAGTTGATTATGCCATTGATATAAGTAAACATGAGACCTGAGAATTATTGCAAACGTGGTTAGTTATAATCTTTACTGAAAACCTGAATGCTGGCTTTACATATTTACAACGACAAGAGCAAACAGAGTTTGTAAAAGTTTTTCTTTTTCTCTTTCAGTTTATCAACTGAATTGCTTGAGGACAAGCAAAGGTTTAAGCTTGGGGGAGTTGATACGTCTTTGTCGTATCTACTTTTCCAAACACTTTTGCCCTTGTTTTGGACTCTGACTTGCATGATTTGAATGGAACTAACCCGGATTGACGCTGTTTTCAGCAGAATTGCCATGATGTTGTTTTATGTGCAGAAAACAAAAGTTCTCGGAATGACCAGAAACTCCACGGAACATCTAGTTAAAATAATAAAAAAATACATGCCAAAGATCAAGACCAGGGGGCCCACACCCTGTCCACGAGGGTGGGGGGCGCGCCCACCCTAGGGCGCGCCCCTACCTCGTGAGCCCCCTGGAGCTCCTCTGATGCCAACTCCAACTCTATATATTTGCTTTCGGGGATAAAAAAAATCAAGGAGAAGATCTCATCGCGTTTTACGATACAGAGCCGCCGCCAAGCCCTAAAACCTCTCGGGAGGGTTGATCTGGAGTCCGTTTGGGGCTCCGAAGAGGGGGATTCATCACCGTCGTCATCATCAACCATCCTCCATCACCAATTTCATGATGCTCACCGCCGTGCGTGAGTAATTCCATCGTAGGCTTGCTGGACGGTGATGGGTTGGATGAGATTTATCATGTAATCGAGTTAGTTTTGTTAGGGTTTGATCCCTAGTATCCACTATGTTCTCGAGATTGATGTTGCTATGACTTTGCTATGCTTAATGCTTGTCACTAGGGCTCGAGTGCCATGATTTCAGATCTGAACCTATTATGTTTTCATGAATGTATGTGAGTTCTTGATCCTATCTTGCAAGTCTATAGTCACCTACTATGTGTTATGATCCAAGCAACCCGAAGTGACCATAATTGGGACCACTCCCGGTGATGACCTTAGTTTGAGGAGTTCATGTATTCACTATGTGCTAATGCTTTGTTCCGGATCTCTATTAAAAGGAGGCCTTAATATCCCTAAGTTTCCATTAGGACCCCGCTGCCACGGGAGGGTAGGACAAAAGATGTCATGCAAGTTCTTTTCCATAAGCACGTATGACTATATTCGGAATACATGCCTACATTACATTGATGAATTGGAGCTAGTTCTATGTCACCCTGTGTTAAGACTGTTACATGATAAACCGCATCCGGCATAGTTATCCATCACCGATCCAATGCCTACGAGCTTTCCATATACTGGTTTACGCTTATTTACTTTCCCGTTGCTACTTTTACAATCATTATAAAACACCAAAAATATTACTTTTTCTTTCATTACTCTTTTATTACCATTACCACTACTATCATACTACTACGCTACTAAATACCTTGCTGCAGATATTAAGTTATCCAGGTGTGGCTGAATTCACAACTCAGTTGCTAATACTTGAGAATATTCTTTGGCTCCCCTTGTGTCGAATCAATAAATTTGGGTTGAATACTCTACCCTCGAAAGCTGTTGCGATCCCCTACACTTGTGGGTTATCAATATTCCACGAAACATAAAACATGCAACAGACAGGAACTGGCACTGGGCACTGGATCAATATGTTAGTCCCAAAAAGAGTATAAAAAGTTGCCAAAAATTATATGAAAGTTGTATAATATTGGCATGGAACAATCAAAAATTATAGATACGACAGAGACGTATCAACGGGGTATTCAGAGAGTTTACATAGTACCCCGTGCGCACGGGGGTCTAAAGACCCCATGCGCACGGGGTACCCAGAGATTACGCAGTACCCCGACCCCGTGCGCACGGGGTACCCAGTAATTTTTTGTCACAAACTATCTAAGTACCACAAGCACACACACTAGGATTTTAGGTGGTAGGAGTGGGTAGGCTAAGTGTATAAGGTTAGGCAAAGTCATTCCCACACAACTTTCATCCACACAAACCCCTCTTAATAGTTTGGTCTTTCCTATGACTCGAAGCAAACCAAAAACTAAAACCTTCGAAGCGCCGGAAGACCACGCCTTTGTCCTTTTTTGAAATGGGGGGTCGCACATCTCCATCATGGAGCACTTGGAACCAATATCCTAAGATAAACTTTGGTAACCGATATTAGTTCAACTAACCACATTGTCATCACACCAAAATATAGTATAAGTGCCACTTGCACTTTCTATCTCCCCCTTTTTGGTGCATTGATGACGACGTGGTTAGAGCATGTCATAGAGGATAAGAAGATAGAAAGTCATGGGGCAAATAATGATCATGGTAGCTCCCCCTATATGTGTGCCTCGATAAAAGGAATGCTTGAGAATGCATCAAGTACACACATAGGAGGCTCTACTAAGAACATTATTATCAAGACGTGAGATCAAACATAATAAACCAATAACGGTGCCTAGATCTCATGACATAGTGTGGTGAGCAAATATTGTGAGACACATAATAAGCAAGATGTGATAAATGGAATAAGTTCAATAATAAGGCTAGAGTCTCACAACCATAACTGACTAGCTCACACAACCACACAACCGGAAAGTAAATAAGAGTATCTCAAGCCAGCTAAAACCAACCAACAACGAGAAACATGAGGCTTGAGATCTCAACACACATAAAACACTCCCACGAACACACCACTTCTCCCCCTTTGTCATCAAGACAATAAAAGGATACAAATGGTGACACTCAGACCCACTAGACAAGAGGAACAGCACTCGATGCATCATCATCATCATCATCAAAACGCCACCCAGCCATCGGAAAAGATCGAGCAGTGGCCTCACTGTCGTTGTGCTGTGACCCTGGACCGACCTCCTTACCGGCTACGGCCCTAGCTGCCTTTTGCTCATGCCGCATAAGCTTCTCCTTGTTGATTTCCTTAATCTTACGGTGCTGGATAGACTGGCACATCTTGAACATGTTGCTCAAGGTCTTGAATAGAGAC
Organism: Aegilops bicornis; assembly: GCA_021605145.1. Taxonomy (NCBI): domain Eukaryota; kingdom Viridiplantae; phylum Streptophyta; class Magnoliopsida; order Poales; family Poaceae; genus Aegilops; species Aegilops bicornis. Next base: position 562,175,602 of record CM038673.1, on the reverse strand, counting down.
TTCTTCTCTCCCCTGGCAAAGTCGGCCTCAGAACCAACAGACTTGGCCTTACCACGAGGGATCCGTGCAGTAGAGGACATGCCTGGAGTGAAAGTAGCACGATCCTCAGGCCTAGGGTTGCGCCCCTTCTTGAGAGGCACATAAGGAGCAGGAGCAGCTGGGGTCCAGTTGGAGTTGCGCTTGGGAACAGAGGTCTTGAATGAGGCAATTTACTTGGCTGGATAGACGGTATCAATCAAAGTCTGTATGAATGGAGCATAGATCAAGGACAGACGGTCTCATAGTACATGAAATCCAGAACATCCACTTTCTTCTTCTGATGGAGATACACAAAGATATCTAGCATGGAACTCTAAATGTTATGGGAATCGCCGGCCTTTGGAGTGAGGGTATACCTCAGGATATGGTGCATGGTGTCATAGAGGGGCAAGAGATCTTTGATGGAACCAGTGAAAAATGACTTCTCTTGCTTGTATGCAAAAGAAATCTCATCCTTAGTGCACTGCCCACTCTCCCGAACTCTACCAAACTCATCAGATACAACCTCGTCATCAATGAATGGGTAGGGAATGATCTTAGAGAACTTAGCCATAGGAGCAGAGCAGCGATGTGTTCTGGACATCCACGTGAGGGTGCGAGCAGAGTCATTGGAGAAATACAAAGTGGCAAAGAACTGCATCACCAGATCTTCATTATAGGGATGGTTGATTGAGACAAACGAATGAGACCCAATCTTCCAAGAGCGGAGTACACACCGGGATACAAATGATCATTGTCGCGCAAACTCTTAGTGTTAACTTGCTTGTGAGGAGCAAACTTCTTTGACTTGGTCATGAGAAGCTCATGATAGACCCTTTCACTACAAATAAATACACTTCCGTGATGATACGTGTTTGTCATAGTAGGTCGCGTTTTTTGTCATGCATGTACATCCATGACAAATTTATGACAGAATCAAGATAGTCATACCTGTGCTGTCGTAGAAGTGTTCCATGACATTACCAAAATTATCATCACGGAAGTGTCCACTTCCAAGACGATAAATCGCGCGTCACAGAAGTGCTTTTGTCAAGGGTGACCGACACGTGGCATCCACCGCAACGGAACGCCGTTAAGCTATCGGGTCGGGTTTTGGATCCGATAACCCGTTAACAGCCCCGACCAATGGGGATTTTCTACGTGTAAAATCATCATTGGCTGGAGGAAACACGTGTCGGCTCACCGTTGGGAAAGATGTCATCCACTCAATGGACAGAAGGCGCCTATGATACGTCGACACGTGGCACGGCCCAACAGAGGCTAATTCCTGTGAAAAGGCCGGCCCATTTGACTTGGTCAAAAGGTGGCGGGCCGGCCCATGTAAAGCCTGTTAACGGCGTGTTCGCATATAGCCCATTTACAGCCCGTTAACCCAAGGCCCGTTATGCCCTATCCGAATTAGGCCCAGTAGCGTCATCTGGGCCACCCAATATGATTCCAAATTGCTTTTCGCCGGCCCATGTATGGCCCATGACGTCTTTCGGCCCATATGAGGCCCTATGTAACTCTTGGCCTATTAACGGCCCCTGGTGAAACTGGCCCGTAATGAACAGTGTATTACTTTACACCCATTAACGGCCCCTGGTGAAACTAACCCGTAATGAACAGTGTATTACTTTACACCCATTAACGGCCCGTGGTGAAACTGGCCCGTAATGAACAGTGTATTACTTTACACCCATTAACGGCCCATCGTGAAACTGGCCCGTTATGAACAGTGTATCACTTTATACCCATTAAGGGCCCATTATTCCGTTGGGACGTTTCCAGCCCATGTTATCTTTCAGCTTCTCAGAGCCCATTTATTCTTGGGCTCATTTCCAGCATTCGTTTACTTACGGCCCGACATCGCTCATTTTTACGCTTATGGGCCAAATTCAGCCCGTGGTTACAGTCGGCCCGTTTGTGGTCCATTAACACGTTGGGCCGTTTTCATAGCGTCATGAAATACGGCCTATTAACGATGGCCCGTTATGGTCGGCCCATGAACGGACAATTCCAACTCTAGCACGTTTACGGCCATAATGCGACCTGTTATTGGCCCATGTTTGGCCAATCGATCATCGCCCGTGATAAGGCCCATTAATGATATGGCCCGTAGAAGGCCCATTGTTTACTGACGCGTAGAAGGCCCATTGTTTCTACGGCCCGTGGAAGGCCCACTGTTTATACGGCCCGTAGAAGGCCCACTGTTTCTACGGCCCGTAGGTGCAGAGTCACTACAGTAAATATTAGCCCATGGTTATTGTGCCCTAGTTTTAAAAAATAGGTTATTGCAGCCACTAGCAAACCGCAGAAAAAGAACTGCACTGACTACAAGCAAACAAATAAACAAGACAACAAGGAAATAAATAAGCAAGCAACTTACACTAGGCTATCACGGCTATTACACATATTACATCCACTGGGCATCAAAGTTCGCCACGAGTGCAAATATAGGGAACACAGCAGCATATAAACGCCGCAACAATACAAGTCAAGAACTGAAACCACTTCAGAAGAGCTCAAGAAACAATATCCTGGGTACCCATAATGCTGGCAAGATGCTTAGCAAGCTTATTAACTTTCTCTTGTTTGGCGCTTAAGTCCTCCAAATACCGCTGTTGCACCAGAAAGTATGCATCTGAATTCTGCAGGGACTTCCTCTATCCTTCGGCTTCCTGTCGCATAACATCTGATCGATGTCTTTCAACTTGAAGTTGAGACTCAAGAAGCCGAACTGGTTCAGGCAACGAGTTAGAAGAGCTGGTGCCAGCAGTGGTAGCCAGTAACTCGAACACTACATCAAGACAGGACTTTGGGGTTGTCTCAGTGTCCTCAATATAGTTTTTATCAGCTTTCTTGGAGACCAACAGGGATGTCTCACTATCTTGAACCTTATCTGCATTACTTCCTTTACCATTGCATAACAGGGTACTCTTCTCGAATATTTTATCCGCGTTCTAAAAGGGAAACAAACAAACACATCTCAGGTTTACAATGTAGTATATGAAACTCATTTTGGTAAACCAGTTCAGTAGTAAGGTGGACAGGATAACAGCATGAAACAAACATATATCTATGTAGTATGGTCACTGTATGGTCTATATAATTCTAGTTTATGTTGCCAAATCAAGATAGATACAGTTCGAATCATATCTATTTAAGACAAAGCAGCATAGACAGAATATAAGTGTGGGAAACTACACAGCAATAACAACACTTGTAATGTGCATGGCATGAGAACATAACTGTTTATTCAATTGAAACTGAAATCAACATAGAGCAAGTTACAACAGCAAACAGCCAAAGACGTTGAAGAAACAGGTTTAAAACATACCTGTTGCGCCATTGGAGTTTCAATTGCATCCTTCAAATTTGAAATTGGTTGGTATTAGTAAATACAATGATGCAAGAGAAAAGTAATATGAACCATAGCTACGGAACCGGACCTGAGAACAATTCTTCTTCTGCTTTAAGCGTCGACTTTGGGTTCGGAGTGGTGGTCCTTGTGATTTGGGCACTGCAGTTGCCTTACTAACTGCTCGTGCTTGGGTGCTCTGTGGTGGAGACGGTGTTGTGTCAACGGGAACTGGGTGTCTATCTGCTGGGGTTGGGGTTAGAAGGGGTGTAGCTAGTTCTTCCGTCCAACCGGGTAGGGGTACAATCTGCATGAGTGTGGGTTATGTGTGGTGGGGCTGATTCTTGGGCAAGTACAACCGTGGTTCTATCTGCATCGACAGGTAGCACGATCTTTTCTGAAGACCGTGTTTTTACTCCCACAGATACTGCCATCACTCCCTCCAATTGAAATGGCTTATAAACAAGAAAAGTAATTGAATGTACAGACATTGTAAGATAGACTGGTGCAATGGATAGTAGGGAAGAAAACAGGGCATGAAATAATTCACATTTATGTTGTCTAAGCAAACGGAATAGCAGGACATAATTTCACATATATGATGACTAATTAAACAGGATAGCATGACACAATTTCACATGTATGATGGCTAACTAAATAGGATAGAATGACATACTTCAAAATATGATGACTATGTAAACAGGATGACATGATATAACTATACGATGTGTCTATTAAAGTGGTTGGCATGCCATAAATCACAAACATGCCGTCGATGGAAACATGATGGCATGATATAATTCACGGATAGAATGACATAATTTAAAATATCATGACTATGTAAACAGGATGAGATGATATAACTATATTATGTCTTTAGAAAATGGGTTGGCATGCCATAATTCAGTTACATGCTGTCTATGTAAACATCATGGCATGATTTAATTCAAATATATGATTTATATACTAAGGAAGTGAGCAGAGGGCAATTGCATATATGATGTGTCAACTAAGGAGATGGCATTCAATATTGTGTATATGATGTAATATAACCCTGCCAAGTTTGAGCATACACCTCAGGGGGATAATAGGACTGGTCATCTGCCTCTGAATCCTCCTCTGAAGAGCTATGTGTAACCAGCAAAATATCTGCTTCAGCAGGTAGCATTGTCTGCTCTGAAGACCTTGTTTTCACTCCAGATTTCTCCATCACCAATTCAAATGGCTGATGCACAGGAAGAGCAGTTGAATATACAAACATTGTCGACAAAAGCAATGAGAAATACAAAAAAAGGACGGCATGATATAATTCACATATATGACGCTTGCCTAAATAGCATGGCATTGCATAATTCACATACATATTTCCTTGCAACAAGATAACACTGCATAATTCACATATATAATGTCTTGCAACAAGATGGCATTGCATAATTCACATATATGGTAATTAGACACTAAACAGGTGGCATTCACACAAAGCATGTCTAAACTAAGAAAATGACATAGCAATGCAAGATACCATATGCACGATATGATTAACATAACCCTACCAAGTTAGGGCATGCACCTCAGGGGGAAATATGACTGGTCATCTATCTCTGAATCCTCCTCTGAGGAGCTATCGGTAACCAGCAAGACATGCGCTTCGTCAGATAGCATTGTCTGCTCTGAAGACCTTGTTTCCACTCCAGATTTTTCCATGACCGTGCCGAATGGCTGATGCACAGAAAGAGTAATTGAACGTACTAAAATTGTTGACAAATTTAACACATAATAAAAAATGATGGCATGATATAATTCACAGATAAGATGACTGGCTAACCAGGGTGGCATTGCAAAATTCACATATATGATGCCTGGCTAGACAAGATGGCATTGCATGATTCACATATACGATAAAGAAACAAAACAGATGGCATTGACACAAAGCATGTCTAAACTAAGCAGATGACATCTTTAATGTATAAGTAAGCAATGCAAGGCACCATATGCATGATATTACCAACATCAGCATGCCAAGTTAGAGCGAAGACCTCATGGGGTAAATAGGAGTGGTCTTCTCCTTCTGAATCCCCCTCAGAACAGTTATCATCCTCTTGATTACGATCCGAAATGGGTGGAGGGGGGCTGCCTTTGCTCGCACCATGGAACGACGTCTGCATGAAATTTTATTGCCACGCAAGGCTCGTCTCTTTTGCTCTACATGATCAGTTCCATTGTGTACAATAACTGGCATGCATAGGAATAAAACATAGTGAGATTATGTAAGGAGTGCATGCACAAATCCAGAGTGATGGTAGCAAACTGTGGATAGACCCAAAACCAATGATAGCGAGTGATAATAGCTTTAGTTAAAAAATATAGATAATGGCTCCTTTAATGTTTTGTTTGCACCCAACATGAAACTCATAGTAGACGCCAGAGATTAACCAGATTGTAGACAAATAATACTGATTGCTGCCCCAATATGTACCCCACAACCATTTAAAAACTCAAGTTTCAGCATTAGTTTGGACCCGACTCAGAGTCTAATAGGTGAACACGATGATAATGTAGCATGTCATCGTATTATGCGACGCATAACGTAAGCAGACACGGAAGAGTGCAACCTCTCTTGCGGACCCGTGTAGTCCTCAAGGTCATCTGCTCAGTTGATGATGGTAATGCAGTTGTCGTGCGGCTGCAAGGGAAGAAAGATCTGAGGCGGCGAAAGACAGTCTGAGAGCGGATCCTGTTGTGGTGAACCCTTCCGTCGTTGGTGCAATGAGCTGGGTGGAGTACAAATACCACAGGAGCAGGACAAACCACACAAGGTTTTCGTTGACACATATCTATAGCAGAAGTAATTGAGTAAGGGCTTGTTTGAATTTGAGGATTCTAACAATGCAGGGATAGGAAATAGACAGGAATAGGATAGGAATGCACGTGCAAGACAGAGAATTTAAAAACACAGGATTTCTGCCAATCTGGGTGTTTGATTCACAACAATTGGAAGATCACAGGATGCAAAAAAGCATGGTGATATTAAGTCAAACCACAAGAAAATGTACGGTTATAATGCTATTATGCTACTATCTCTTAGTCTTGTGCTTGATGAACAGGAATATGAAAAGGAGGAGAAGTGGAAATTAGAATTCCTACGGTTTTTCTTTCAAGGAGACACTAAAGGAACAAATCCTACAGTTTTCCTTTCCTCCATTCCTTTGCACCAAATTCATGAAAAGTAGTACCATAGGAAACTTTCCAATTCCTATGTTTTTCATTCACTTTTCCTTTCAAGCACTGGCGATTCTAGTAGGCAGGCTTGAGCAAGGAAAATCCTACACTAAAAAAATGTTTGTGCTACTTCTATTACTTTGGACCCAGGACACTGCCATACTAGCTCAACTCCCAGGCCCATCGACAAATGCACAGCTCAAACACGCAGAGATAAATAATGATGGCGTTCAAGAGAGTCCATCACAGATAGCTAAGTTGCCTGGTACCTCACTGCTTGTCATATAGTAGGATAAAATAATCGTATTTCCCATTACTACGAGTGCTCAGTGGACAATATATATAACATGTAGAGTAAAAAAGAGATGCAACAAGTGTACAACCTCTTTGGCGAAGCCATGTCGATCTCAGCGTGATTTGGTTGGCGGTGAGGATGCTCCGGCTGACTTTGCTGTCAGAGGAGGGGAAGAAGATCTTAGGCGTCTGGAGATGGAGCCTGAGGTACTGCTCCGCTGTGATGGAGGGTTTCGTCGTTGGAGCAGCTCCGATGAGTTGTACGACGCCGAGGCTGAAGCAGGACAAGAGAGACAACGAACAACGTTAACCTGAGTGGAATTCTAATAGCATCTCCAATACATGACGTAAAATACATAACCACAAAGTGCTAGATTTAAAATACATCAGCCGCTCATCTCTGAACTTAACTGTCGAAACTGAACTTAAGCGTCAAACCGAACCTAAGCTGTCCAAACTGAATTTTGTCTTTAAACTGAATTTTGCTGCCGAGACCGAACGCACTAGCAAGGTGAGGCTACACGTCGGTCGATCGACTTTTCATCTCTGGTTAGTCGATTTTGCAGCCGTTGGATACGAAATAAAGGGCCTATGGTTCAACTTCAACCTCCACCCATACTGAGCCGCCACCACCGGCCAAACAGCAGCCCCCCGCCGCCCATGACGGCGGTCACGCCGCCGCCCGAAAACACTCCCCACCGCGGTCCGCCGCCTGCCATCCCTCTAGGCCCCCTGCGAAGCTTTTCTCCGGCGATCCCCACGCCACCGCCCCGCCACCGCCGACGACCACCGCCCCCATCCTGAACCGTAAGATAGATAGTGGGGTACCTCTCCGGCGAGCCCCCCTCCCCGCTGCGGCTGGTTCTTCCTTCACTCCGGCGAGCCCACCCCTTGGAAATCGACTGACCCAAAAGTCGATTCACTCGACTGAAGTGTAGCCAAATCGGAGCAGCATCGCAAGCAAGAGCAAGAGCGAGAGCAAAGAAAGCAAGAGCAATAGCAAGAGCAGACCAGGCAGGGGACTGAGAGCAAGAGCAGAGCAGCAGCGCGAGCGTGAGCTAAAGCAGCAGCAGCTCCTACTGATGTGGATGTCGCCGCCGAGGGAGCGACGCTGTGGAGAAAGTGGCCGGCGACGCCGCCGTGGATGGAGCCGCGCCGTGTCGGCTTGGGACCGACCGCCGGCAGCACCGTGAGATCAAATCAAGAAGAAAATGTGGCGATTAGTGTACAACCTCTTTGGTGGCGCCGATTAGGCCGCAGCTTCATCCGAGGAAACGGTGATGATGATGCTCTTCCGGTGGTGCAGGTGAAGACGGCGGTGTGGGAATGGAGGTGGCGTGAAAGACGAGGGAACGTCGGGGCAGCTCCTTGGAGGTGGAGGGCGGGGTGGCTGAACCGGCGGGACGATGAGATCGACGACGGATCCTCATACCGTACGGTGGATGAGGGACGTCGAGGTGTTGCTGTGGACGACGTCGTCGGGGAAGAAGCTCCGGCTGGGTGGCGGACGGAGCAGGGTGTGGGGTTTCGTCGCGGGTTTTCGCGGCCTCGGTGTACGAATGGGTGGGCGGATGGGATGGCGATGGGGAACCATGGCTTAGAGACGCTTGTCCGAAATGTGGGGTAAGTTATTTAAAGTACCCCCACCGATTTGAGGCGGTTCTTTCGGTTCAGGGTACCACGGGCATTTCGCGTGTCGGGATTTCACAAGAGGTGGGAGTTTCAGCAGCGTTGTAATTTCGGAATAGCAAGGCGCGGGTTGAGATGGAGGGAGTTGTCGGAGCACAACGAGACAAAGATATATCTTAGATATTTCGGGCTAACAAGGCGCGGGTTGAAGAGGTGGGAGTTTCGCAGCACGATAGACAGAGACGCTAGCTTCATTTTTCTGCATAACAAGGCGCGGCTTCAAATTTCGGAAGAACAAGCTTAACGTGTACAAAAAAAGACAATTTGCACCTCAACACGCACAATAAACACACATACACCATTTAGACTAGAGTAAGGTACACGTGCATTGCACGCATGAGATTTGGCAACCAAATTATGAATAAATACCACATTATAGCATGCCAGCTTTGAGTCATATATGCATGATGTAGATGTTCGTTTAATTCTTATAGTTCATTTCATTCAAAATCATCTTGTTTTTATAAGAAAGCTAATCTATTTTAAGATTCATGGAATTGTGCGTTGTAAGACATAAAGTAAAAACAAATAAAGGCAAATCATGTAGAAAAACATTTGGGAAATTATGATACAAAAGATTCTAGAACAAATAAGAAGTGCTTGTGTTTTGATGTTTGTGCATTATGCTTAAGTTCAACCAATGAGTCTTCTAGATTATACATGTGGCGTAATCTGGTGGAATCTAGATGATATCCAACGGCCAATAGTGCTCAAATTTGCCATCTTTGGACCTTCGGATTCGCCTCATCCAACGACCATCTTTCAAAGTTAAAGTTACCCGCTCACAATATAAAAAAATATACAATATGATATATATATAGGGGTATAGATATAGATATGTGATGCGAAAGCCGCCCATCATCTCCAATTACATGCACGGATGCGACATGGGCAAATGATGTCTGCCATCGGTATCTCAAATTCAAATCAGTCGACCTTGTTCAATGTGTATACATTACAACATGCTCGTTTCCAAAGCACACCGCGCAGATCTCCGTTATATTCATGCATGCATGGGTTTCAAACATCGGGATCTCTTATTCAAATATTTGAATTCAACTTTACATTGATTATGACCTCACCTATTCTTTTACACCCACACAGTAGTCTTCTCTTTATAATTGTACCACTAACTTTCTCTCGTGCATGCATGCACACACACTACCAATCGGCATTATCTATCGTGACGCATGCAATCTTTTTCTTCAGGTCGGTCTCCCATGAAGGCACACACCCACACACATCCCCCTCTCCCTCATACCGGCATTCTTTATCTCTCACGCGTGCATGCGCAACGATCGATGTTCCTCTATGTATGTGTTTATATAGCTAGGTCTTTCATAGTTTTCCACACAAACCGATCAATCGATATATCCAGTGAGGTCTCACCCTCTTTCCCACGTCCACATCGATCAATCTATACCTCTCCCACGTCCACATCGATCAATCTGTACCTCTCTATATAGGATTAACATAAATAGCTAATACACCCACATTAATTATATATCCAACGTCCCCCTCTCATCATCCATGCCTTCCGCTTCATCTCTCAGATGCGTGCACAATGGCGAAGACAGGGGGCAGTAAGGGCGGCCTGCCCCCCCTAACATCACTATATATCGAGGCTAATATGAATGTGATCATTAGACAATTGCTGCTAAAAAAGGTTTAATTTCATGAATTGACCCTCCTCGTAAAGGATTAGCAATGCTTGGCCCCCTAGCTCATTTATTTTTCATGGCTTCGCCACCGCGTGCAACAACGCACGTATTCGCCCCCTCTCTCTAAATATCGATCTCGCACTTGTGCATTCCTTCATAGTCTCCCTCCACTCGGCCCCTCGCACCATCTTCTAGCTCCCCACCGGATTTTGCCACATGTACAATCTAGCAGACTCCATGGTTGAACTTAAGCATAATGCACAAACCTCAAAACACTCGTGGTTCTCTTTTGTTCTAGAATCGTCCGTATCATAACTGCCCAAACTTTTTTTCTAGTTGAATTGCCATTATTTGTTTTTACTTTATGCTTTACAACGCACAATTCCATGAATCATAAAATAGATTAAGGGCTTATTTGATTCAAAGGATTCTCAAAGGAATTTTGGAGGATTCTTGTAACGCCCCGGATCCAATGCGCCAGGTGTCCTCCAGTTATTCGTCAGCGTTGCCATGTCATTTGCTTGCGTGTTGCACTTTGCCATGTCATCATCTGCATTTCATATCATCTCGTCATGTGCATCGCTTTTGCATACGTGTTCGTCTCATGCATCCGAGCATTTTCCCCATTGTCCGTTTTGCAATCCGGCACTCCTATGTCTCCCGGCGCCCCTTTTTGCCTCTTTTCGTGTGTGGGTATTAAACGTTCTCGGAATGGACCGAAGTTTGTCAAGCGGCCTTGGTATAGCACCGGTAGACCGCCTATCAAGTTTCAGATCATTTGGAGGTCGTTTGATACTCCAACGGTTAACCGGGTAGCCGTAAAGCCCTCTTTGAGATGCAGCCCAACCCCCCCTTCAAAGTGGCCCAAAACCCATCCAAACCCCCTCCATTCTCTTGGTCGTTCGATCACGATCACGTGGCCGAAAACCGCTCCTCATTTGGAGCCTCCTAGCTCCTTCTACCTATAAATATGTGCCTCTCCCGGAATTTTCGCGCAGATGAACCCTAACCTCCTCCTCCCTCCGCGTCGCCGGACGCGTCCATCCCCGCAGCCACCTCAGATCCGCCGCCTCCCGCGCCCAACCAGGAGGCGCCACGTCAGCGCGCCGCCGCTCCCTCTCCCTCCTCGCGCCCGCGCCAGCCGCCAGGCCAGTGAGCCCTCCCGGCCCGTCTTGCCGCCGCCCGCCAGACGCCAGCCGGACCAGCGCCTTTGCCCGAGTCGTCCCCGCCGCCCGGCATGCGCCCGCGCCGCCCCCCACGCCCCAGCGCCGCCCGGCCTTGGCGTCCTTCACGCCGTCGCGCTCCTCGGGCCTTCGCCTCCCCGCCGCCCAGCCGGTTCCCGTCGCCACCAGCGCCCGCCTCGGCCTCGCCGGCTCCGAGCTCGTGAGCTCGCCCTCCTCTACCGCCGCCACTCGCCGGATCCGGCCAGATCCGGCGGGGCCCGTCCTCCCCGACCCGCCGGTGCCCTCTGAAAGGACATGCGGTGCCCCCATGTGTGGTTTTGGTATTTGATGACATTCTCTATGGACTAATGGTTGCATTGAGTTATATTTGAAGGATTTATCCATAGGCATTTCTTGAAGTCCATGTGTTGGTTTCAAGGAGTTTATGTGTTGACCAAGGTGCTATTAAGGAATTATCCAAAGATTGGTCATACATCATCCAAACGAAGAGAGTTAGAAAGATTCAAGGTTGATCAAGACTAAGTCAAGAGTGAATCAAGTTGATCAACTCACAAAGCGTAGAAGATGTACCGAGAGGGATCAAGTGATCCCATGCTATGGTAAGCATTATCCATTGCACTTTGTGTACTAACCCATGGTCTATGTGAGAGTCTATGTGGGGTTAGGTACGTGTCCATGGGCTTGCGTCAAGAGGAAGATATCATACAACCCATGGAAAGGATGACATCAAGTGGTGATCATCATCAAAATTGCCATGTGCAAGTTCAAGTGGAGCATCACGAAGAGATCAAGTGCTTGAAGCTTGCCATCCATTGTGGTGTCAATGGACGTGTGAAGATGTGCCGAAGAGTGGCTCACCCATAGTAGAGTATGGGGGAGCAATCATCTAGTCTCCATCGACCCAACGCAATCAAGAAAGGTGGTCCATCTTGAGGAGGACAAGATCGTCATCATCTAGCTCAAGTGGATCTTGTGCAAGGCAAAGCTTTGCCCTTGATAGGTTTTCTATTTTACCGGTCTCATGGTGGTAGTTGGGAGACCGGGTTATAGGATCGATAGCCGTACTATCAAGGGGGCTCTCAAGTGAGTAGCTTGATCGTATCGTTAAATCGAGAGCTCAAACCATTGCATCCTTGCATCATGTTTCTTGGTTCTTGTTTGGTTCTCTCTGTGAGTCTTAGAGCTTATGGTCATCTTTATGACAAGCTTGAGTTCATCGAAACGGAGTTTGCATGCGTCTTCTATGATGTTTTCGGTGTTGGAGGTTTTACCGGTCTTTTCCGAGGAAGGGTTCTCACCATTTTCTTTTGGGCCTTTTCTCATTTGCTTATTATTGGTATTTCTCTCAAGATTGTGTTAGCCCTTGTTTCTAGCTTTCCAAAAACTTGGTTTCGTTGAATTGAGTCCGCTTGCAAAAGTTATGGCTGTTTTGGTAAAGGTCAGAAGCGGTACTACCGCGACTAGAGCGGATGTAATTTTTACTACCGCTCCAGAGCAGTACTACTGCATGGCTCTGAGCGGTAGTACCGCCCAGAGCAGTACTACCGCGGCTCGTTAGCGGTAGTACCGCTCCGGACCTAAATCTCGTGTTTTGCTCTGCGGTAGTAGGCACAGATGTATTTTTTTTGTACCGCTCGCACGCAGTAGTACCGCTACGATTTGCGGTAGTACCGTGGTCGAGCGGTAGTACCGTGAGGACGAGCGGTACTACCGCTCCGAAGGTTCTTTTGGCCTTTTGCCTCCTCGCTGTTGTGTTTGAAGGGTTCTACCGCCCTAAGCGGTAGTACCGCTCTGTCTTGTTGTGAGCATAACGGTTGGATTCGGGAGCTCCTATAAAAGGGGTCTTCTTCCCATTCAACCTTATCCTTTTAGCTCGTGTTCTTCCCCATTGTTGACCTTCTTCGAGCTTGCTAACTCTCAGTCCTCCAATGATTCTTGCTAGTTCTTGAGGGAATAGAGAGGAGATCTAGATCCTCTTTTCCACCAATCACTTTCTCCTCTAAGTGAGGGGAACGCCTTGTATCTAGATCTTGGTGTTCTTCGTGTTCTTCTTTCGTTCCTCCTCTCTTTTCGCTTCCTAGCATTAGTTGCTTTGGTGGGATTTGGGAGAGAAGGACTTGGGCACTCCGTGTGCCCTTGCCATTGCATTTGGTGCATCGGTTTGAGTTCTCCACGGTGATACGTGGAAGTGAAGTTTGAGAAGCCTATTACTCTTGGGTGTTTGGGCACCCTAGAGTTTGTTCCTCTTAGGTGCCTTGGCGCCCTAGGCAGTTGGTGGTGTTCGGAGCTTAATCATTGTGGTGTAAAGCTCTGGGCAAGCGTCGGGGTCTCCAATTAGGTTGTGGAGATCGCCCGGAGCAATTTGACGGGTACCGGTGACCGCCCCCAAGGGTTGCCAAAGTGTCCGGGTACGGTGACCGCCCCAAGGGTTGCCATTTGTACGGGTTCGGTGACCGCCCTCAAGGGTCCCTTAGTGGAATCACGGCATCTTGCATTGTGTGAGGGCGTGAGGACATTACGGTGGCCCTAGTGGCTTCTTGGGGAGCATTGTGCCTCCACACCGCTCCAAACGGAGACTAGCATCCGCAAGGGTGTGAACTTCGGGATACATCGTCGTCTCCGCGTGCCTCGGTTATCTCTTACCCGAGCCCTTTACTTATGCACGTTACTTTGTGATAGCCATATTGTTCTTGTCATATATCTTGCTATCACATAGTTGCTTATCTTGCTTAGCATAAGTTGTTGGTGCACATAGGTGAGCCTAGTTGTTGTAGGTTTTGTGCTTGACAAATTAACCGCTAGGTTTATTCCGCATTTGTTCAAGCCTCAACCGTAATTATTTTAAAGCGCCTATTCACCCCCCTCTAGGCGACATCCACGATCTTTCAATTGGTATCGAGCCTCGTCTCTCTTTGTTGGGCTTAACCGCCTAGAGAGTAAATATGTCGACTAGGGGATTAGGATTCTCGACACTCTTAGTTTCGATGGCACAAATTTTGATGTTTGGGTAATTCGCATGCTTAATTTCTTTAGGGTCATGGACCCAAATTTGGAGCGAATTGTAGATATGGGTTTTCTCCTCCAAAGGATCCCCAAAGATTATCTTTAGAGGAAGAGAAAACTCTTATCTCAATGCTCAAGCTTCTAATGTGCTTTTCGATGCTTTGAGCAATGTAGTTATATTTCAACTCATGCCGTTCGGGATGCTCATGAGTTGTGGATGAAGCTTCAAGATAAATATGGTGTGTCCAAGATTTGTAGGGATGATTGTTCTCCCTCCACCTCCGGCCATATAGTCTTCTCAACTTCTTCTACTTCACCTACATGTGGTTTGCCACAAGGTAATGATATGGTGAGTAGTGTCACCATTGCAATGATGATAGTGTGCTTTTTGTGGATGATTCTTCATCACTATATTATTGCAATGCTCTGCCTTTTGGGCCTTAGCACTTGAGCACTCCAAATGTTTCACTTGCTTGTGTTGATAGTCCTTGCATATCATGTAGAAATTGCTTGACTAAATCTCATGATGATATGCTTGATATATCTTGTTGCCATGATAAAAATGCATGTATTTCCTCGAGTTGTTGTGTTAACAATGTAGATGAAACCCAACACTCCATGGAACAAGATGTGGTCTTGAATGGTGCTTCAAGGGATCCTATATCATCATCTACTGCATTTTGCCTTATGGCCAAGGCTTCAAAGGTATCTCCCACTTTGAATCCCAATATATCTTGTGATGATATTGATGATGGCAAGAGTGATGATGATGTTGATTATGATGAAGAGAGTGATGATGTTGCCTCCTTAAAAATTAAGGGAAATGATTTTAAAGATCTTCTTAAGAATAAAATTGCTCGCTCCAACTTCATGGAAATCATGTCTATTGCTATTGAGGGCAAGAAATATATTGATGAGTTGGAATCTCGTCTTGTGAGCATGAGGTCACCATTGATAAAATGGAAGGTCATGAGCGTGATTACTGGATGAGATTATGGACCTCTCTCAAGCTCTTGAACTTGAACAAACCACCAAGGAATCTCTTGAGGAGACTTTTGCTCTAGAATTATCTAGAGTGAGGGAATCTCGTGATAGAGCTCTTGAGGTGGCCAATGATTTTGAAACTAAAATGAGGAGCTTGAAGTTGTGCATGCTAAACTCCTTGAGGACTTTGAGCACCTCGAAAATGGCTCAAGTGTCATTAAGAGTGAGCTCATCAAAATCACCGAGTCTCATGCTCAACTTAAAGCTTCATATTCAAAAGAGCTTGCCAAGTTGTCTTCTCCTCTTGTTGCTGATGATGATGCTTGTGCTACTAACTCTATCTCTTGTGAAGCATCCATTTTGAAGGAGAATGTTGAGCTACGGGCTCAACTTGAGTTGCTATCTAGCAATTATGGGAAATTGGAAGAAAGCCATGAAAAGCTCTCAAACTCTCATGACTATATTATAGTATCCCATAATGTGCTAATGATAGCTCATGAGGCCATGCTTGCTAAGGTAACATCTAGTGATCCTCATGTGGATACTAGCACTACTTCTAGTCAAAATGCTATATTGATATGTGCTAGTCCTTGTAATTCATCTACTCACGATGTTGGTACATCTTGTGATGAATTGCTTTCCTTGCCTTGTTGCTCTAACAATGAAGCTTATACTTCCTCTAGTACTTGTATTGAGACTAACCATGTAGAGGAAATCAAAGAGCTCAAGGCCCAAGTCACTTCTTTGAAGAAAGACTTGGAAAAGTGTCATGAAGGAAATCCACACTCAACAATATCTTGATTGTGCAAAACTGCTCCAATGACAAAGGTGGACTTGGATTCAACTCCAATAAGAAGAAGAAGTCCAAGATGAACAAAAAGAAGGGCCAAGAACAAGTCAAGAAATCGGCCAAGATTGTTTGCTTCAAGTGCAACGTAGAAGGGCATCATGTTAGATCTTGCCCATTGAAGAAGAAGGCCATTATTTTCAAGCAACAAGGGAAGAGGGCACAAGTTCAATCTCATGCTCAACCTCAAGTTGAAGAGAGGCCACTTCCCAAGAAGACTCAAGTTAATGCTTCTCTTATTGAGAAATCAAGTGAGAAGAAAGTGAAGAGTAGACGTTGCTACTTATGTCGTGAGAAATGCCACGTCGCTTCTTCATGCACTAGTGGTAACTTATCCAACCCAATTATTATTGATGATGTCTATTCTCTTGGGAAGGATAAGGTTGGCAATGTGTTTGCCAAGTTTGTTGGTACTCAAAGTGGTGTCAAGAAAAGAACCATTTGGGTGGCCAAGCCTATTGTGACTAACCTCTTAGGACCCAACTTGGTTGGGGACCAACTAGCTCAAACTTGATCAATAGGTGTTGTTGGAGGTCATTGGAGACTTGGCTACATTATGAAGATTTAAGGGGTCCTCATCATTCATATTGTGTCAAGCCAAGTCATTCGGATTATCTTTCTATCACATATCCAATGTTCCTCCTTGCGGTAACTTGTGCTTAAATTGCCTACATTAAAAGTTACTTCTCCCTTAGCATGTTGTGGTTTTGTATCTTGCATGTGCTTGTATATGTTGTGCTTCAAAATTGCTTATCTTGAGAAATCAAGTATGTGCATGTTGGTTTGCACATCATGTACATGTGTGTTGTGTGTTGAGCCTTTTGCATCTTGTTTATTTCTTAGTTGGCTCTTGTGAGAGATTAATGGAATATCCCATTATGGGGGAGTGATGTGCTTTATGCACCTCAAAATCCTATAAATGTGTGTACATGAGTAATACCATCTAGTATTGATATTTCAAGACTATCTAGTCTCTAGGTGGTATATCTCTCATGAGAAATTCAAATTCTAAATTTTCCATTAATTATCTCTTGTTGGATCCTTTTAATTGCCTCTTGTGTATCTTTATTTGGTATCACATTATGGGGGAGTAATATGCTATGTGTGTATTACTAGCCTAGAAAATGTGTACATTTGAGATATTGTCACCTAGAATTGATATTGTAAATTATCTTGTTCCTAGGTGGCATGATAGCTCTACAAGTTGCAATTTGCTTGTGTTTGTTGTGAAGATGATGTTGGATATCCTTGGTATCTACCACGGGAATTATTTCCATATACTTTTTGTCTTTTGACAATTGGTAGTCACTTATGTGTGGTAGAATTTATTGATCATCTTTACATTGGCTTTTGTTTTTATTTGCCTTTCCTCTTGCCAAGTTTGTGTCAACTCCTTTGTCTTACCTACCACTTGTGGATCTTGTTTATTTCTTGTTCTTGTCTAGTGTTTTCTAGATATAGTGAAAGTGGTGATCCCACCTTGTGCATTTTGTATTCAAATGCAAATCCTATGTAATGCACAACTCGTCAGGGAGCTATCCTATTTTCTCTAAAACGCTCATCTTGTGATCCTTATCAAGTGTGTGTTTGTGGAAGGCAAGCCGCTTATTTTTGGTACTTTGTGCCATCATGAAACTTTGTAGAGGGCTTGGTTTGTTTGGAACCATTCTCTCTTTTGGGAGTTTGACATCCTTCATTTCGTGTGTATCAACGGATATATCATTCCTTGATGTATCTTTAATGATATCTTCCAAGTGATAATTTATCTATTTGGTATCCTTTTTCTTTGCATCTCGTTTCCATTTGGTTTCGGTTCTTGAAAGTTTTGAGCATGCATGTTTACTTCATGTATTTTATTTGGCATGCTTTCTTTCTTTGACCCAATATATAGGGGAAACTCCACCAAGTCTCAAATTGGATGAGAGGTGCATGAAATTCATTTTCATATCTATATGCACCTATTTATGTGGAGTTTGTCCTATGTATCGGTGTTTCTAACTATTTGGTCCCGATGAGTTTGGGTACCGTTTAGTTTGTGTTGTTCTTCTAGGAACATTTGGAGATGCATTGGATGCTCGGCTCACTCACAAGGAAGGTGTTGTCACCATGTGCATATTGGAGTCAAGCTAGGATGATCAATGAACTACTATATACCTTCAATTGGTATCTACTACAACCTTCCAATGATATCTCGGTAACAAGTATCTATTCATGCTTTCTCCTCTTGCATTCAACCTTGTGTAGGTTGCATCTTGGCATGATTTTCATTTCATATCTTGTGATACTTGTTTCCTTTCTCAAAGCATCCCAACGATGATCTCTTGTTGCTAGTTGTGATGCCCTTGATGGATGTGTGTTTGGACTTCATTTATATACAATAAGACCATATCTAGCCAAGTTCTATGCTTTCAAGCAAATATCTTATTAGTATATTTATGACTTCCTTGTGGATATCTTGTTCCTTCGTGTTGTAACTATTTGAGTGTACATTCTTCTTTGTAGATATATATATCATCATGATTTCGTCTACATAGAACCTTATACACTTGAGAGAAATTACATCTCTAGTTGATATCCTTTCTTTCACGTCCACCTTGTCTTTCTTATGTTATTTCTTTGGTGGCTCCGTCAAAGCTTTTGCCTTGAGTGCGTGTCCTCTATCGTTGCATCTTGATGCACTCTTGTGTGGTGAAGATTATTTTCCTCATGGTTATCGTTACGAGGCTTTTGCCATCTTAATTGGCATCCCTCGTCTTGATGAGGCTTTCATCTTCTATCTTCACCACGGGTTGTCACAAGCATAAGTTCTTTATATGCTTATTAGTAAGCTTGTGAACCCATTTGCTAGTTGTGTGTGGGAATGACAGGCCTTGCACCGTGTGCCTCATTCTTTCAAGACTATGTTGATGCTTAATGCTCATCCTAATTTTAATCTTCTCAAGTGCTTCGCCATGACTCACACACATCATTTTCGTTGAGCCCATTCTTACGTTGCCTCTTTTACTTGTTTCTCAACCATGTGTTTGTTGCAAGTACTAGGCTTTGTTTCCTATATGCTCACTTGCACTTGTTGTAAGTTTCTATTGATTTATGGGGAGCTATGATCCTATTTTGTGCACTTTGTATCCAATTACAAAACATTCTTTTTGTGCACAAATCATGGGGAGCTTCTCTAGTTTCTTTAGAACACTCCTCGTCTCATATCATAATATCCTTCATTCATGTGGCTCATAGGATCTTTGGTCTAGTTGGTTCAATTGATATCCTTTGATTGCTTGCTTCAATTGGTATCTTTTGATTGCTTGATTGCTTGTTTCTCTCTTTGTTATGTCTTTGTGGCATATCATTCTTTTGCAATCTTTGGGCCTCATATAGTTTGTGTTCCTCCAAGTATTAACTGCTGGATATGTGTATTGCATTCCACTCTCTTGTTGAGAAATACACAATTTATGTAGTACCATAATTTATATTGGTCTTGTTAGCTTTTCGCCCATTTTTGCAATCGATGCCAATGGTGGAGAATTATCTGAGAGTTTTGTGTTGAAGTTTAGAGAGTTATCTCCTCTTGCTTTGGTTTTGTTCCTTAGCTTTGGTTGTTGAATTGCATGGTGATGCATAATTCCTTATATAAACTCTCTTGAAAGTGATTGTCATCAATTACCAAAATGGGGAGATTGAAAGGACATGCGGTGCCCCCATGTGTGGTTTTGGTAATTGATGACATTCTCTATGGACTAATGGTTGCATTGAGTTATATTTGAAGGATTTGTCCATAGGCATTTCTTGAAGTCCATGTGTTGGTTTCAAGGAGTTTATGTGTTGACCAAGGTGCTATTAAGGAATTATCCAAAGATTGGTCATACATCATCCAAACGAAGAGAGTTAGAAAGATTCAAGGTTGATCAAGACTAAGTCAAGAGTGAATCAAGTTGATCAACTCACAAAGCGTAGAAGATGTACCGAGAGGGATCAAGTGATCCCATGGTATGGTAAGCATTCTCCATTGCACTTTGTGTACTAACCCATGGTCTATGTGAGAGTCTATGTGGGGTTAGATACGTGTCCATGGGCTTGCGTCAAGAGGAAGATATCATACAACCCATGGAAAGGATGACATCAAGTGGTGATCATCATCAAGATTGCCATGTGCAAGTTCAAGTGGAGCATCACGAAGAGATCAAGTGCTTGAAGCTTGCCATCCATGGCGGTGTCAATGGACTTGTGAAGATGTGCCGATGAGTGGCTCACCCATAGTGGAGTATGGGGGAGCAATCATCTAGTCTCCATCGACCCAACGCAATCAAGAAAGGTGGTCCATCTTGAGGAGGACAAGATCGTCATCATCTAGCTCAAGTGGATCTTGTGCAAGGCAAAGGTTTGCCCTTGATAGGTTTTCTATTTTACCGGTCTCATGGTGGTAGTTGGGAGACCGGGTTATAGGATCGATAGCCGTACTATCAAGGGGGGCTCTCAAGTGAGTAGCTTGATCGTATCGTTCAACGAGAGCTCAAACCATTGCATCCTTGCATCATGTTTCTTGGTTCTTGTTTGGTTCTCTTTGTGAGTCTTAGAGCTTATGGTCATCTTTATGACAAGCTTGAGTTCTTCTAATACGGAGTTTGCATGCGTCTTCTATGATGTTTTCGGTGTTGGAGGTTTTACCGGTCTTTTCCGAGGAAGGGTTCTCACCATTTTCTTTTGGGCCTTTTCTCATTTGCTTATTATTGGTATTTCTCTCAAGATTGTGTTAGCCCTTGTTTCTAGCTTTCCAACAAACTTGGTTTCGTTGAATTTGGAGTCCGCTTTGCAAAAGTTATGGCTGTTTTGGTAAAGGCTGCAGCGGTACTACCGCGACTAGAGCGGATGTAATTTTTTACTACCGCTCCAGAGCAGTACTACCGCGGCTCCTGAGCGGTAGTACCGCCCCAGAGCAGTACTACCGCGGCTCCTAAGCGGTAGTACCGCTCCAGACCAAAATCTCGTGTTTTGCCGAGCCCTTTACTTATGCACGTTACTTTGTGATAGCCATATTGTTCTTGTCATATATCTTGCTATCACATAGTTGCTTATCTTGCTTAGCATAAGTTGTTGGTGCACATAGGTGATCCTAGTTGTTGTAGGTTTTGTGCTTGACAAATTAACCGCTAGGTTTATTCCGCATTTGTTCAAGCCTCAACCGTAATTATTTTAAAGCGCCTATTCACCCCCCCCCCTCTAGGCGACATCCACGATCTTTCACCCTCCGGCAAGCCCCTCCTCCAGCTCCGGCGGCCGTGTCCCGCATCTCCGGCGAGATCCCGGCCACCCCGCCGCCGTTGACTTTTTCCCCCCTCGAGGTCGTTTTCTTCTAAGTCTCGAGATTTTTGACATTATTTGCTTATGTTCATCATGCCATAAATCTTTTCATATTGCTCCATTTCGTACGTGTAATATGTCAAATTGTTCGCCTCGACGAGTACACAATTTCAACTCATTGCATCATTTTCATTTGAGCTCATCTTGATGCCTGAAATGTTGTTAGAAGAGGGCTATGTGATGTTAGTTTCAGATTCTTATCAGAACATGCACTTTTGTCATTTTTGACATGACTGATGTGTGCTCCCTATGAACTTGAGTCCTACATGTGTTTTTTAATATGCCATGCCATATTTACAGGGGTGTATGCCATGTATTTTTGTGATCTCTGTGGTGACTAGCACAAGCATGCAAACTAGGCTTCATGATGTTGCTGATTTCAGCCCCTGTTCTGCTGATATTTTTTGCCATGTTAACTTGATGCTACCGAGAGATCCATGCATATTTTGAGATACTTCACTAAGGATGTTTTGGACATATGGTTATTCGCTATCCATCCATGCCCTTGTTTGAAATTATGGAGTGCCATAGCTTGAGTCAATCGAGCTCTACTTTTGCTATAAAATGTTTCCTGGCAGGTAGTTTACATGTTATTCAATTTTGCCAAGGTTTTTGTAGTTGATCCGTGGATGCTATGATGTTGTTCTTGCAATGTATAGCTTTTATGCCATGTATTATTACTGTGAGTTGCGTTGCCATGCCATGTATTGCTCTGTGGTGAGTGGTTTAAGCTCACCAACATGCCTACTTATCGTTGTTCCTGCCTTGTATGAATCTGTCATATAACTTGCCATGTTTATATGGGTTCCATCATATTTTCTGTGCCCTTTTGGCTCATGGTCAGTAAGGGACTTTTGTTCTATGCAATTAGTAGATTCATGCCATGGCTTTGTTTGCCATGATAAGTTCCTGTAACATGTTGTTTGATAGCTCTAAACATTGCAACCTGATGTTATTTCTGCAAAGTCTGAAACTGTTATTATTTGCAATTTTGCCATGTCCTTTTGAGCATGTTTTTGTCATTTTTGGAGATAGCTCAGTGTTCATGTTTTGTCATGCTTTACCTGTACATCACGTACATGCCTTTTGTTATCATGTTAAGATGCTGTAGCTTGTTGTTTTGATGCTTGCAATATGCCTAGTTGCTGTTTTGGACAGATTGTTGCTATAACTTGTATAGTGTGTATGTGTTGAACCGTTGCTCCGTTTTGGGTGTGCTCTATATGAAACTTGCTTTATTTTGCATGTAGTTTCATATTATCATGTGGAATCTTTGTTTTGAGGTGTTTGCTTGATGTTTGTATGCATTTTGCATCAATGCCATGTTTAACTTGTTTTGCTCATATCTTCTAGGCCGTAGCTCCGAACTAAATGAACTTTATATGTAACTTGACTAGAATTTCGTGTAGATCATCTTGGTGCATCTTAACTTGTTGTTTAACAACTTGAACATAAGGTTTATTCAGATCTGGACCAATTTCGAAATTTGCATATGAGGACTTCTTCGTCCTTGCGGGATTTCAGGCAAGATGACCGCTACCCTGGATCTCACTACTATCATTGCTATGCTAGTTGCTTCGTTCTTTCGCTATGCTGCGTTACCTATCACTTGCTGCTCAATCCTCCCAAGTTGCCATGAACCTCTAACTCGTTGTCACCCTTCCTAGCAAACCGTTGTTTGGCTGTGTTACCGCTTTTGCTCAGCCCCTCTTATAGCGTTGCTAGTTGCAGGTGAAGTTGAAGATTGCTCCATGGTGGACAGGATTTTGTTGGGATATCACAATATCTCTTATATTATTAATGCATCTATATACTTGGTAAAGGGTGGAAGGCTCGGCCTTATGCCTGGTGTTTTGTTCCACTCTTGCCGCCTCTAGTTTCCGTCATATCGGTATTATGTTCCCGTATTTTGCGTCCCTAACGCGGTCGGGTGATTTATGGGACCCCCTTGACAGTTAAGCTTTGAATAAGACTCCTCCAAAGCAAGGCCCAACATTGGTTTTACCATTTGCCTCACCTATGCCCTTTTTCCCTTGGGTTTCGGAGCCCGAGGGTCATCTTTATTTTAGCCCCCCCGGGCGGTTCTCCTCTGAGTGCTTTGGTCCAAACCGAAGCGATGGCGGCGCTGGGCAATCAGGGTCTATGCCAACCCGACGTCTTGCTCATCCGGTGTGCCCTGAGAACGAGGTACGTGCGACTCCTATCGGGATTTGTCGGCACATCCGGGCGGCTTTGCTGGTCTTGTTTTACTACTGTCGAAATGTCTTGTAGCCGGGATTCCGAGACTGATCGGGTCTTCCCGGGGAGAAGGAATATCCTTCGTTGATCGCTAGAGCTTATAATGGGCTAAGTTGGGACACACCTGCAGGGTATAAACTTACGAGAGCCGTGCCCGCGGTGATGTGGCAGATGGGAATTTGTTAATATCCGGTTGTAGTAAACTTGAAGCAAACTCTTCTAAAATACACCAACCGTGGTGCGTAATCGTGAGTGTCTCTTTTCGGGTTGATCGAGAGGAGAACACGGTTTCGGGTTATGTTTGACGTAAGTAGGAGTTCGTGATCACTTCTTGATCATTACTAGTTGACGGCCGTTCCTTTGTTTCTCTTCTCGCTCTCATTTGCGTATGTTAACCACCATATATGCTTAGTCGCTGCTGCAACCTCACCACTTTACCCCTTCCTTTCCCATTAAGCTTTGCTAGTCTTGATACCCATGGTAATGGGATTGCTGAGTCCTCGTGGCTCACAGTTTACTACACCAACAGTTGCAGGTACAGGTTGTGCGATGATCTTGACGCGAGAGCGATGTTTGCTTGTTTGGAGTTCTTCTTCTGCTTCTTCTTCGATCAGGGGATAGGTTCCAGGTCGGCAGCCTGGGCTAGCAGGGTGGATGTCGTTTGAGTTTCTGTTTGTGTTTCATCCGTAGTTGGATGTTGATCTTATGTATGTTGTATTGATGTTGTATTCATGTGACATTGTATGTATTGGGTGTATCCCCATCTATTATGTAATGTTGATATAATGATATCCACCTTGCAAAAGCGTTTCAATATGCGGGTCTATCCTTGGTGGGACCTTCGAGTCTCTTTAGGATAGGGTCGCATATTGGGCGTGACATTCGAATCATTAGGAATTTTTCCTATCTTGGTTGTTTGATTCGTAGGATTGTAAACCATAGGAATATTTCCATATGATTCATTTGCACTAGATTTCATAGGAAACATCCCATCCACTCAAACCTCTTTGAAAGAATTCTGCATTTTTTCTATGCACAATCAAACACTCGTACAATCCTGTAGGATTCAATACGACATTCCACTATAATCCCATGTTTTTCCTATTCACGCGTTCTTTGCTTTTTTATAAAAACTAATTTGATTTTGAATGAGATGAACTATAAGAATTAAACGAAGGGCTACGTCACGCATATATGACTAAGAGCTTACATGCTATAGTGTGGTATTTATTCATAATTTGGTTGCAAAATCTGATGCGTGCAATGCACGTGTAAATTACTAGTACTTCGAGTATGTGCAAAACACGTAAATTAGAATACCAATGGCACGCTACATAGTGTCTATCTTACAGTTCATGAAGCCACGTGGCACATGTGGAGGCGTTGTCGCGACCTCCTTGGCGTGGATTGATCACGATGACGTCTTCTTGGTTCCAGAAGAATGTACTCGTCCTCCCTGAGCCATACTAGCGGTACATGCACGAAGCGAAGATGTGCACGCACGCCACGCACGTACTCATTCCCTCGCACGCACACACGGGTACACGGGCGGACACAATTTTGTACCAAGATCCACCTCATGTGATAATTTGACGCGTGTAAAGTCATTCACTTCATTGATGGTCAATTAATACTGCGCATGCAAATTGAGTGGACGTGAGGGCGGAAGAAAGACATTATTACTCCACTGCACGCATGCGAGTAGTTAAATCGTGGGTTGCTAGTAGTACTTCCATTGGTCTCCTTCATATTTTGTGCCAATTTTTGACAGTAACATAATATTTACGCATTTGAGAAGTGTAGTCTATTTGAAATTTATGTTCCACTAAACTCATCGGGAGCCGTTTCGGGCCTCGAAACCAAAACCATCAATTAATCTTTACCTTGTTCCCATCGCATCCTAAAGCCTGCTCACACCTACTAGTACTACGTACCAAACCTGAACGTGTTCCCACTATGCAGGTATTAGTACTACTAGTTCTAGTACTTAGGTTATAAAAAGGGGAACTACCTAACCGAAAATTACTCTACCTTTCCTTCTCATAAGTGCTTCTTCTTCGTCCGCCGTTGCCATGTCTGGTGAGCAGAGCTCTAGGTCGAGAACTACTCGTAACAAGGGAGCGGCAACCAAGGCTACGGAAAAAAAAGAGGGCTCGCCGCCACGCAGAGACCTCGAAAGATATCTCACGGGCAGGCGATGGCTCCCAGGAGCGCCCTAGCCGCGGAGGCGAACATGCCGAGCCGGCGGAGCTGGAGTCGTTATCCCTCGACGGCTTGCCCGGTCAGCTCAATAAGCACCTTAATAAGCAGAAGGAGTTCATCCAAGGCTTGACGGAGTTGCTGAAGGAGAGCCTCGACGACATGCCCGCTGAGCTCAATCAGTAGGGGGAGTTGACCGCCGGCTTGGTGATGCTGCTAAAGAAGAGCATTGCCTCGGAGAAGAAGGCGACCGGCGAAATCCTGCGACTTCAAGAGGACAAGGCGAAGCTCTGCCACGAGATCGACCTGTTGAAGGAGAAGAACGCCGGCTGGAAGAAGCTGCATGAGAATAGTAGTTCCTCGATGAAGATGCTGCAGGCCCTCGTCATGGAACTGAAGGTGGAGTTGGCGAAGCTCCGCATCGAGCACCCGGTTGCTGTCAAGGTACGTAATGCGGCCGTGGAACAGATGATGAAGGCTCGCGTCGAGAAATCCCGCGTCATGGACAGAATGAAGAAGTTGGCAGAGGAGACGCGCAAGGAGATGGAGGCCGTGGAGGCAATGAAGAAGCAGTTATGACTCCGCAGCGAATTAGATCATTTGGGGTGATAATCTTCCTTCTTCTTTTGCTGCTGTGTTTCATCTTTTGCTTTGGGTGTTTCGCCGCACGTGTCACGTTCTCTACGAGGCATGAATAGAACAATGGTTTTATTTTTTGAGGGAATCAGTAGAACAATGCTAGCAATGAGATGACTAGCAAATTAGATCATTTTTTATCGCCATATGGCACTGGGCTGCCGTGTTATGTGCTCCTCCGTCGCAGTACTACTCCAGTGGAAAAATTGAGTATACCGCACGGTTCTTTGCTCCTCCTCGATCAGGTCACAACGCATTTATCTGAAAGCAGTAAAATCACAAGGCCCCGCCTTCCAGCAGTAATGAGCCGTAAAATCACAAAGGCCCTCGCCTGTCGTGAAACCGACCAAGCTAGACTGCCCCGCCCTCTAGCCTTTTAAAAAATGTATACTTTTGTACAGCATTAATGGATTGCGCCATGGAGCAAAACTTGAAATTAAAGAAAAGGTGGTACATATAGAGAGCGCTTGTCGCAAAATTATGCATATAGTACTATTAAAAAGGCTAGTCATAATAATGGTGTCCAAAGACAACCCACCCTCAAATAAAACTAAGCACCACAGAATTCTTTGACAAAACTAAGCACCCTGAAATTCTTTGACAACTAAACTGCTGGCTATATGATGTTGGCCATATATATTGTACGTATATAATGTGAATAAACGAGTGGTTGTACTATACCAACTAAACGATGAAATGTAAGAAATACTAGTATGTACTTACTGAAGAGTTAAAGTAACAAGAAGAAACATAACATAGTTCTGCTGGGGGATCAGCACAACACACCCCTCAAATTAAACTAAGCACTCCTGAAATTAAACTTTGCAACAATTCCGGTAGACACTGCATTAGAACCACCATGAGCAACGACACTGCCACCTTACTCTGAGTCCTCGTCCACGTCCTCGACTTCGTCCTTGTCCCTCTTCCTCTTGGCCGATACTTCTTTGCTTGAACCGCCAACTTGGTTGTTGCTCTTCATCCAACCCTTGTAGATATTGAAACAAAGGTAGCCATCCATTGCAGCGTACTGGATGTGGTCTATATCTAGTACATTCCTCTGCCATGCATGACGATGAAACGTATATGGAGGTTTCTCCAGTTTACCGTACGAAGGATGAACCATGGCTCCTGCCAGGGTCAGCATTGAAGGCTGACGAGAGGACACCAGCCGATTGTTTTGGAGGTCGAAAGTGTTGCCTACAACGAGGCCTATCCAATGCAGGACTTCTTTGTCGTTACCAAAGTCTACAGTAACGAATTTGACTAGGTTGCTCTCGAGGAAGTCCTTAAAATCCTGGCACTCAACGTCGGCATGGCATATGTGTTAGACCAAGCATAAGTCATGCACGCAAACCTGGATCACGGCGGGCTTCTTCCTCTCTTCGTCCTTTAGATCCTTCTCTTGTCCCACGGCTGTGGTGTACTCAACATCTAGCCCGGCAACCCACTCATCATGTGAGTCTTCGAACATGCGTCTAAAGCGAGAAAGGCATCCATTCACCGTCGCGGAAGAACGGGTGTAGATGACGTCGAACTCATCACCGGTGATTGTTCTAACCTTGTACTCACTGCCGATCGGGGAGATTTGGGACGCCATGGATTTGGGAGGAGGGTTAGGATTAGTGGAACTGCCGTAATGTGAATGGACGGGACGACTAGGAGCGAACCGCCGTAGTATTAAAGGACGTGCGGGGACGAGTAGGAACGAACTGCCAGCGTGCGAACGGCAGGGTAGTGGCTTTCCATTCTCCCATGATGCGGGCTTCCGAGAGCCCTTGGACCGGAGATCGAACGGTTGCATGGCGTGATTCTAGACCAATGGGTGAATATCCTATCCTGGAGGGTTATTCTGCAAATTTTCAGCAACTTAGCATGCGACCGTTTGATCTCAGATCCAAGGGCTGCCAGCAGCCCGTATCATGGTCGCACCTACCACTGTCACACGCCATGGTCGCGCTTCTTTTGGAGATTTAACACGGTGCGTTAGGCTATCTGATGTTGTCATGTCATACATAGTCATCACTTAGTCACTCATACTACAACAAGGTTGGCTATAAGGTTGGCTATAAGTGTACTTTTTTTACTCCTCTCTATCTCTTTCTTCGTAATCCCTCCATCCCATAATATAAGAACGTTTTTGACACTAGTGTAGTGCCAAAAACGTTCTTATATTATGGGACACAGAGAGTACTAGTATTTATTGCATTTGCCAAGGAGTGACCTCTTCCAATGAAATGGTGTTGCTAAGTTTGCTTCATTTAATTAGCTATAGACTTAGGCTGGTTGTAATGGGAAGTATCATATACTAATATCATGCATATGATACAAGTGTATGACACCTCATCAAGTACTACCTCCCTAATGCATATATATATGATACTAGTATATGATAGTATGCATTAGGGAGGTAGTACTTGATATAATTAGCTATAGACTCAGGCTGGTTGTAATGGGAAGTATCATATACTAATATCATACATATGATACTAGTGTACTACCTCCCTAATGCATAGTATCATATACTAGTATCATGTAGTACTTTATTTATTACCATGCATGACACATAGTAGTATAGCATTTATTATGATATAGTACCATGATATGATACTCAACCCTCTTTTTCTTAATTTAATTTTATGACACCTCATCAAAATTGCCTAGTTGAGATGCATGATACTAGCTATGATACTACCATTATAACTAGCTTCAAAATTGTTTTTTCACCTAGGTACACGCGATTAGCACCGTTTCTTCCTTGGGTCACCAAACTAGTCTCTCTCTTCTTGATTAACTTGCCACATCAGACTTTATGCCTATGTGGCAAGCTTAAGCACCTGTAGGAGCAAGTAAGTACAATAGTGCGCTTTACATGGCATTTTTGCATATGTGGAGGAAAGAGAGGCAAGGAAAAAGTGGACAAGTGGGCTCTCATGCAAGAGCCAGCCTCTACTACTACATGGTGGAGCATTGGGAGAGGCACCTGTATGGATGTGGCCAGGAATCGGGAGACTCACGCCGGTTGTAGCGCCGTAGTTAAAATGATAATGGCAAGTCAAATCACGGGGCCCCACCTGTCCAGCAATAACTCGCTGTCAAATCACACAACCCTACATTTGCAGCAGCCTACTCCCTCGTCTTCTCGCGTCTCTGTCGAACCGACTAGGCGGAACTGTCCCGCCGCCTACCAGGCAGGAAAAGCCCCGCCCTCGACTTTTAAATAGTATACAGTATACTAATTTTGTATCCATGGATTGCGCCCGCGCCATGGAGCAAAGCGTCTCGAAAACGGCGGTACATATGTACGGAGTATACAGCACACACGTCGCGTTCGCGTCGCACCCCAGACGGTCGGTCGGTCTGGCACGCTGCTCTCCGAATGGAACGCGTGTCATATTGCGTTCGCACACACATGTGGGATGGCAATTGAGAATCGACCATAGGCACTCTCCCGGCCCCGCAAGTCGGGTGACTTAATAGAAGAGGGAGACGAGCGATAGTACTAGAGAAGTGTTATACTACATTGGTGCCTGGACGATCCCTGCAAGACACGGAAGATCAGTTCGTCCATGCATGTGACCAGACTCCAGCAGACATGCCTGGGTTGGCTATCGTCTACATATCGTGCAGGCTGTGTTGTACATGGCTGTAGTTGTGGTGAGAAATCTAAAAAAAGGTTTCCTGTCATCTCGCAAAATTATGTGTCATGTGCTTCGGATCACTGCGAAGGTTAAACAGCGACAACTGAGTTGGGCTAGTCATTGGGGGCACATGCACGAACAGTGACTACTCAGCTGCCATCTAGGTCAAGCCAGCTATGTTAATTAGGACATCTATCGACGAACCCCTTTTCTACGAGTTTATCTTTAATTTGAGCTTTGTTCCTCGTCTAGTTTGTCCATCGGGATTCATGTTGTCTCCTTTGGGCAGTGAGGTTATGATTTCTTGTCATGTGGCATTTTTTCGTGTTTTATGTTATAATCCGGCGCTTCAGATCAAAATGAAGACAACTGCGCCTCCGGGCCACGTGTATGAAGACTTCTCGACAGTCATTGACGAGGTCAAGCCTGCACCGGTAGACAAAAGAAAACTAAGTACTACTCCACTATATAGGCAGGAGCCTCCGCGCTTGGTTGCTAGTGTTGCTCTCTTCACACCGTCTCGGCCTCTCCAGATCTAAACACGACAGCGGTGGCCACACTCTCTCTCTGTCGGCGTTCTGGGAACGGAGGTCCCCAGACTTGCCTGCCTGCGGCCTGCGGCGTGGCTCAAAGGGGGCCCAGCACGGCCCATCTTCACCAACACCAGCTCAAGACCCTCGCGAGGGGCCAAGCCTCGCGGGGCCAACGACAGGGAGCTTCCTCAGGCGCGACCTCATCAGGCTGGCTCGCGAGGAGGCGGAGAGATCAAGGCAGGGTACCTCACGAGGTGCCCATGACGCAAGCCATGACGACCAAGGGCGCCAGGCGGGCGCCAGTCCGCGCAGTGTCCTCCTTTCGTCTTTGGTGCAAAGGGAGCAAGCGCAGGCGAGAGCATCAAGCAAAGGCATCCATTTCGGTGCTACAAGACCAAGACCGTCGCAACGGCTGGAAGGAATTCATTGTCGAGCCCAAGCAGGCGTCACCACCAGAGCCTTTGACAGGCGAGGACCAACTTTAGTCAGGATAAGTGTACCAGATGTTCCCCTTCAAAATGGCCAATTGTTGGCGCCCTTCCTGCTCAATATTTGGGGAGAGGCCCAGGGCCTTTGCCTATAAATAGGACAAGCCACCCATAGGGTACGGGGAGATGGGATTGATCGAGTAGCATCCCAAAAGAGACAGAGAAAGGCAACCGAACTCCTCCTAGCAGTTCATCGCCCCCGCTAAGAACAGACCCTCGCGAGGCTGTTATTCGTTGTATTGTTCATCACCATCAGCCCAAGAGGCAATCCACCACACCACAAACTAGAGTAGGGTATTACACCACAATGGTGGCCCGAACTAGTATAAACCTTGTGTCTCTTGTGTTGTTCCTTTTCGTAGCTTAGATCCTAGCGAGGCGGCGGGGTGCAGGTAGGTAGAGGGCGAAATCTCCGCGCGCACCCCAGTGTTCGAACCTAGAGGGTCTGCCGGAACCCGAAATCCGACATTTGGTGCGCGAGGTAGGGGGTGCCGGAATTCGTCTTCCGCCGCCCTGTTCTCCGCCGACCATCGCATCCATGTCTGACGCTCGTCCGGCCCGCGCCGAGCGCCGAGCCGCTCTCGCTTCCCGCGTCGCCCAGACGGCTCCCGTCGGCGGCCGCCCTCGTCGTTCCCGTCGCCTGCCATCAACGCCGCCACTGGCCCGACGGGGAACAAGCTGCAAGCATCGTCTTAGCATCCGTCCGTGAGGAAAGACGGCCGCACTGCTACCCCCTCACTCGCCCCAACTGGTTCTTCGTCTCGCGCGTTCCACGCACCCATGGAGGCTCGAGCTGCGCTCATCGCGACAAACGAGCTCCTGCACTACCGCCCTGTCGACGACGTCTACGAAGAGTGGCTCGACCACGTCGCCGAGCTCGTCCGCGCCGTCCGTCCCGCTGCACCGCACCCCGCCATGCGCGGGCGACGAAGCTCAGGGGGTGCCTCAGCCACCTCCCCCTCAAGAAGGCGCCCTGGCCCCAAGGCGCGTGGTCCCCTGGCGGAACTCACTCCGTCCGGCGCCAGCGTGGCAAGAGCAGAGCTGCCAAGAAGTCCCTCGCCCGCAAGAAGCTGGCCGAGTGCTCCCTGCTCCGGTCATCGTGACCACGCTCCTGCTCCAGCACGTCAAGACCCTGCGCTGCTCCCGGCTGCATTGCATGGGGAGCCGCAAGACCAAGCTCTTCGTCACCAAAGGCCTCCCATGGCCAGAGCAGGCTATCGTGCCTTCACCACCGAGCTGCGCAGCGTCGCGTGGCCCGGCAAGTTCAAGCCAGACCTGCCTCCTCGCTACGACGGCACAGCCGACCCTGCAGAGTTCCTCCAGCTCTACGAGCTGGGCATTGAAGCCGCCAACAGAGACGAGAAGGTCATGGCGAACTGGTTTCCCATGGCGCTCAAGGACGGGGCCCGTTGGCTCCTGAACACTGGCTCGTGCACGATCTCCTCCAGGACGAGATGCGCACCGCTTCATCGCCAACTTCCAAGGTACTCGCGACCGGCCACCTGCCGTGGCGACATGCGGCGCATCAAGCAGCAGCCGGGGAGACCTGCAGAAGTACATCCAGCGCTTCAACAACGCTGCCTCAAGATTCCCAAGGTGACCGAGGAGGCCATCATCTCAGCCTTCTCCGATGGTGTGCGCGACGTCAAGATGAAGGAGGAGTCGGCGATGCATGAAGAATTGTGCACTTCCTTGGAGCTGTTCAACTTGGCGACCAAGTGCGCCAGGCTGAGGAAGGGCGCTCTCCCTCCTCGAGCTGCCTGCCACGCACCCGGAGAGAAGAAACCCAAGGCCAAAGATGTGAAGCGCAAAGGCTGCCGTGCTCGCGGCAGAACCAGACACCAAGCGGGGCAGAGATCAGCCCGAGTCCTGCAAGGGCAGCCGGTACTGTGTGTACCACGACCTCCACACCCACAACACCAACGAATGTCAAGAGCTCTGAGCCATGCGAGAAGGGAGGATCAGCCGACGCCCCGACCGCAGCGACCGGGGCTACGACCGAGGAGGAGGAAGGAACGCAGGACGCTGGGAAGACCGCGCCCCCCGCAAGGGTGGCGCGATCGACCTCAAGAGGATCGCAGGCAGGATCAGCCTCGCGAGGGAAATTGGAGGGATCAGCCTCGCGAGGATCGTCCGCCAGGGAACGCAGGCCTCCCTCCGCTGCCGCCGCAGCCAAGGAGAAACGAGGACCATCATCAGGACGAAGGGGCTGGGGGCTTCCAGGAGCCGCGTGCGATCGCCTGCATCCTGGGCGGAGCTCAAGCCCCAGCCTTTCAACGCATCTTCAAGCAGTTCGCCCGCGAGGTGAATGCAGTCCTCCCAGTGCTCGGCTACACGCCTCGGGTGGTCAGCGTGCGCCATCACATTCAGCTCGGCGGATCAGCTCAAGTGCGCAGCCATTGCCGGAGTCCTCCCGATGCTTTTGTTCCCCAATCATCAGCAATGTGCAAGTCACCAGGAGCCTCATCGATGGCGGAGCAGGGCTCGATGTCCTGTCCGTCGAGACATTCAACAATCTCCAAGTGCCTTACAATCAGCTTCAGCCAACCAAGCCTTTCCCCGGAGTCACCGATGGCTCCACGGTCCCGATTGGGCAGGTCCGCCTCCCTGTCACCTTCGGGGCGCGCGACAACTACCACACAGAGCTCATCGACTTCGACGTCGCCCACATTCGCCAGCCATACAACGCCATCCTCTGGTACCCAGCGCTGGCCAAGTTCATGGTCGTAACTCACCACGGCTACAACGTCCTCAAGATGCCAGGAAGTGGCGGAGTCATCACGGTGCCCTGCGAAGAGAAAGACGCGGTGTGCTCTCTGGAGCGAGCCTTTCGGGCCGCATCACTGGAAGACCCGGATCATGGAAGGTGGAGGATTCCCGAGACCGCCCCAAGAAGAAGAAGACATCGTCTGCCCGCCCCTCGTGGTGCACGCCTGCTCAGGGGAACCTCCTTCGTCAGATAGGAAAGCGCACCCGCGCCTCTCGTGCAGGCTCGGGGCTCACCCTGGGAGGGCCACCGACCTTGCTAAGGTCACGGGGGAGGCGCTTGGGCACCACTTGGAGGCGTGTTTCAAAGCACGTTTCCCTCAAGAAGGAGCAAGGCAAGGAGGGCCAAACCCTCAGGAGTGCGTCAGTCAGGTCACGCAGGAGTTACAAGAGTCAAGGGTCATGAGTGGCAGGTGCCGCTTACCCGCCGTAGCTCCCCATCCTGGCGAGGATGGTGGGCTGCGCGTATGCATTGTCATACCAGGGCTCAACCGAGCCGCCTCTCAGGAGCGCCTTCGGCCCTCACGCGTGGGTCGCTGCGACGGTCCACCCCACAGCTACGTTCGCATGCCTTACGGCTTGCCGAACACGGCTGCCACGTACCAGCGCCTCATGAGGAGCATCCTGGAGGCTCAAGAGGCCAGGCGCTCTGCAGCCCTGGCTGAGATGGAGATGGTCCACGAGGAGCCGCCAGCGCCTCCGGAGCCTCCCGAGGCTCCTGGGCCTGGGGGCTCGTGAGGATCGGCTCCCGCAGCCCACCAAGTCTGTTACTCCAACACCCCCTCGTCTTCAACGCTATCAGGTGACATCTTTTAAGTTTCATTTTCAGCTGGGAGCGCCCCCCAGGGCTACATTATTCCCAGGCCGCGTGGGTCCGTCCCTGCGGCATGCATCCCTTTTATTTCATGTTCCTAGCTTACTTTGTTGGGGGCGCCCCTCGGGCTGCGTCATCCCCAAGTCGCTCGGGCCAGACCCGGCAATGTCCGCCTTCCCAGCATCAATTTGAATGAACTCGCTCCTTCGTGATTAACATGCTTGACCTAGTTGCCCGCTCAGCTGGCACCAACCGATGGAGCTGCTCCTCAACGGCACGACGCTTGCGCATGGGTCTGTCCCTGCAGCGCCGACAAACCTGAACGGCTGAGCTCTGGCCGCGGCATCCCCGCACAGCGCCACCTCGCCAGGCCTTCAGTGCCTCGTCACGCTTCCGAAGCAACCAATGGCTGGCCGTCGCCTGTCATAGCGGGCTCTTGTTATTCTTATGGTAGGCCTGCAGGATCCCCTCAAGAAGCAGCGCCAGGCGAGGCCCTCACGGTGACTTCTTCACTCTCGTCTGCGCTAACCGCTTGCACGTTAAAGGGGGGGTACCTGAGCATCGCGACTCAGGGCTCCTACTGGCTCTCCAGCCCTCACCCTCTTGCCTTGTCCACGGCATCGCGACCTGGCATACCAGCGATGGCTGAGACCCGCTCGAGGGCCGGGACCCGAGGACGTAGAGCAGAAAGGGGAGCAAAGGAGAGAGGGGCGGGGCACGCGAGGACCTCGCCAAGCAACCCCTCGCCTGCCGATACATGGACCCGGCGACACGCCAGGAAGTGGTTCCTGATTCTCGAGATAAGTCACCCCCCGGAAGAACTAGCTACCACGGCACCGTCCCTGCACCCAATGCAATCCCGTGTTAGCAATGTCGCTCTCCTATCTCACCGAACGATGGCTGCTTGAGCGCTAAGGGGGACCTCCTATGCATCGCGACTCAGGGGCTCTTACCGGACCTCAGGCCGCTCACCTCCTGGCCTTGACCACGGCATCGCGACCTGGCATACCAACGACGGCTGAAGCCTGCCTTGGGACTGGGACCTGTCAGCGCAGAGCGTCAAGCCCTCGCGAGGTTCGAAAGGGAGAACTAAGCTAAGGCGAAATGAGCAACTCGCACTACTCCATGGCAAGGATTATACTAACAAACAGGACCACAGGCACCTTACAAGCCCCCACGGGGCACGCTTTTGATTCTTCGCAGGGAACAGGTCCTAGGAAACTCTAACTACACATGCCTCCACAAGAGATGCCATCATTAGCAGTGGGCCGCCAAGTACTGGCGCAAACCCCATCCAGATCAGAGGTGGCGGCGGCCTGACGAGCCCGCCCTGCTCCAAGAGCGGCGCAGGCTCGGGGCTCAGAGGCTGTCGCCGCTTCGCCTCCGGGACGCGAGGAGCTCGGCAGAGTCGCTGGATCCCCCGACGCCTCCACCGCCTGGGGAGCTGCTAGGGGAACGGTCCGCGAGCCTAGTCCTCGCCGTAGCAGGGCCCCGACCACTTCTCGTGGGGCAGCACTCCAGCCGGCGCCCTTCCGCATCGAAGACCTTGAAGAACATCACCGAAGCACCGTCGTACTCCAGATGGATCGCGAGGGCGCCCCTTGTCCTGCAGACCCGGGCGATCTCGCCCCAGCCTCGAGTCATGAAGACCTCGCCCGGGGCAACGACCGCGACCTCTGCCCCGGTCGCAAGGGTGCTGCAGCCGGCGTGCTGCAGCCAGAGCTCCAGGGATCCTCCCTGCGGAATCGCGGAGGCGAAGAAGGGAGGAAGGCGAATCCAAGACTGAGGAGACATGGCGGCGTGGAGCACGAACTCCCGGGAGGAGCCCTCGGCATGGACTCTAGGGGGAACGACGCACACCTTCGTGACCCGCCGGCGCCGGCGGAGGCACCGCCCGTGGCATTTGGCATCAACTCCTTCAGAGCCCTCGATGTGGGCATACAAGGGAAGCGGGAACCCTGGTGGTGGCCACTCGCACCCGGGCCTGGACACCTCCTGATGGGCGCCCTCATCCCGATGGCAGAGGGCTAGCCGTTTGTTTGGCGGAAGCGGGTTAGGACCCTCTCGGGGAGCCTTTCCCTTCTCTGCCGCGGAGAACCAGCGGTTCGGAGCCATTGCAGCAAGACGGAGCAAAGACCGGGAAGAAGGGGAAGCAAGAAGAGATGGACTGGAAGGGCACGCGCCGTCCCATACTTAAAGCCAGGGGAGGCCAACCGCCGACCTCCACGATCGCAGGTAATCATGACCCGCTTTGCATGCAGGGACTCGTCGATTCGCGCAGTTGCCGAGGCGTCGTGGGGAAGCAGGGGCACCCACGTCCAATCAACCGCCACGCGGTGCCCAAGGCCGCAGGCTGTTAGGGCTTGCGGCGCTTCGCACTTGCCCTTTCACTTCTCTGCTCGGCCAAGTCCGGGCGCGCCTTGGGCCCGGGGGCTACTGTCGGCGTTCTGGGAACGGGGGTCCCCAGACTTGCCTGCCTGCGGCCTGCAGCGTGGCTCAAAGGGGGCCCAGCACGGCCCATCTTCACCAACACCAGCTCAAGACCCTCGCGAGGGGCCAAGTCTCACGGGGCGGATGACAGGGAGCTTCCTCAGGCGCGGCCTCATCAGGCTGGCTCGCGAGGAGGCGGAGAGATCAAGGCAGGGTACCTCACGAGGTGCCCATGACGCAAGCCATGACGACCAAGGGCGCCAGGCGGGCGCAAGTCCGTGTAGTGTCCTCCTTTCCTCTTTGGTGCAAAGGGAGCAAGCGCAGGCGAGAGCATCAAGCAAAGGCATCCATTTCGGTGCAACAAGACCAAGACCGTCGCAACGGCTGGAAGGAAGTCATTGTGGAGCCCAAGCAGGCGTCACCACCAGAGTCTTTGACAGGCGAGGACCAACTTTAGTCAGGATAAGTGTACCAGATGTTCCCCTTCAGAATGGCCAATTGTTGGCGCCCTTCCTGCTCAATATTTGGGGAGAGGCCCAGGGCCTTTGCCTATAAATAGGACTAGCCACCCATAGGGTAGGGGGAGATGGGATTGATCGAGTAGCATCCCAAAAGAGACAGAGAAAGGCGACCGAACTCCTCCTAGCAGTTCATCGCCCTGGCCAAGGACAAACCCTCGCGAGGCTGTTCTTCCTTGTATTGTTCATCACCATCATCCCAAGAGGCAATCCACCACACCACAAACTAGAGTAGGGTATTACACCACAATGGTGGCCCGAACTAATATAAACCTTGTGTCTCTTGTGCTGTTCCTTTTCATAGCTTAGATCCTAGCGAGGCGGTGAGGTGCAGGTAGGTAGAGGGCGAAATCTCCACGCGCACCCCAGTGTTCGAACCTAGAGGGTCTGCCGGAACCCGAAATCCGACACACACACTCTCTCTCTCTCTCTGCTCACCACTGGTCACAGATCCAGCCGAATCCTCTCCGTCGGGGAAGGTGAGAAGGTGCAACGTTCACGCGGTCGTCCTTGGTGACGGCTCTTACCCACTGCTGGGCACGTCCCGATCAGCCTGCCTTGCCGTTCTCTCCCAAGCACCTCTGGCGAGGGAAGGCCTCCGACCTCTTCTTCCTTGCTGCCGTAGTGTGGGCAGATCCGGCCTC
Source organism: Aegilops bicornis (assembly GCA_021605145.1). Taxonomy (NCBI): domain Eukaryota; kingdom Viridiplantae; phylum Streptophyta; class Magnoliopsida; order Poales; family Poaceae; genus Aegilops; species Aegilops bicornis. The sequence continues at coordinate 562,137,080 of CM038673.1, read as the reverse complement.
CCGCCGCCCACCTAGCGACATCCCGACGACCATCAGGTATAACTTCCTTCGAAACCGGCCTTCCTCTACTTCCCGAGCTCCTGACGTCGCTGCATTTGTAACTTTTACTATTTCTCAGGCCCCCTCGTAGATTGGATCGATCTGCTGTTCGAAAACCACCTAATTTTTTTTACGTTTAAGAGGTAAAACTAGTTCGTGCACTCGAATCTAGTACTACTTGGTTCAAACAAGGAAGAAAGGGGTTAAGGGGGTGGGGGTGGGGGAGGATTAGTTACCTGAATCTAGGACTTGGTCGAAAGAGGAAACAATGGGGGCGAAAAGTAGCAGAGACTGGCTATCCAACTGGTCTCTAGGTCTAATAGGGAAATAAAGGGAAACGCAGTACAAACTCAATACAAACCCGATCTATTGGTTGAAAAAGGAAAGAAAGTGGGATAAGTCCAGCACTAGATTTGCTAGCCTCACACAGTATAAGGTGGCTATACCGAACAAAAATGGGACCAACCCAGATATCCTGTTCTGATGTTTGTTGCCCCGAGCCACTCTTATGTAATGCCACTGGTAAAATGTAGCTGTCGCACTGTTAAAAGTAAGGAGACATTAAACCAATTTTGTTTTCAATGTAATGCCTCCTGTAATATGAATCAATGGCACTTCTTTACAAGTCCTGCTAAAATTTCCCATTAAGATAAGTTGTTCTTTTCGTTAGAAATGCAACTATCCTGGTCCGCCTACTCTCCCGTGCACAAAGTAATGTCGTATTTAACGGTTGTCATAGTTAATCCTGATGCCCACACTAATATCTAGCAATGCCATGCTTTAGAAAATGCTACTGTCCTTGTAGGATTGCCATTCATATAAGGAACATGCTTCTTTTCATTTGATGCATGTTTCATGACTTGTTACTTGTTAGTCACCCTCCTTTCCACCTTTTTTTGCAAACAGAGATATACATTTCACGCTTGATCTTAGTTGAACTGCACAAATGATATCCAAATTATAGTTGAGCATTCCAGGAGCTTCACAACCAACCTTGATGTTGCTCAATTTTATTGCAACTAATGAAGAAGAATCTCTGTGGGTTTGTTTTTCTGATGGAAATGGAACCGGGGCTGGAGCCCTTTTCTTAAAGAAAAATTGAAGAAGAAGCTGCTAGCTCACGGGACATTGCTTCATTTTAGGTGAACTGCACCAAAAGGTCCCATGAATTGAATCATCCATGTTGGTGGCTGAAAGAGCCAGCTTCAGCATGCCAGTCTAAGCACCCCCGGCCTCCATCCTTGCGACGCATGGTACACATCGTTTGCCACCTGCTCGACCCTAGTGTCACTGATAAAATGAAGTAATAATACAGTTAAAATAGAGCGAGTGTCATCTCTATCATTTCATTTCCAATGTAGATAAAGAAAGTTCTTCTTTTTTGTTAAAGTATGTTTCATCAACTAGTCCCATTGTTAATGTTTAAGCGTTTCTGCAAACTGGGGTGCTTAATTTCAGTTGATATGTACAAAAATAGAGATTTGAATGTCTCAAGGAGCCTCCTTGTACTACTGATGTACACTAATGTTCATCACTGGCAGAAGGTGTATTTGGGAGACTTGGGACGATGTCCAGTATGAGGCGTACCGTATGAGGCGTCACAGGGCCCATCTCGCCCTCGCAGCATAGCATACTATGATACTATCGCAATATTTTCTTCTATTTATTTTGTGTGTTTCATCAGCTAGTGCCACTATAATGTAATCGCGTTTTTCATTATCTGTTCAAACAGGGTTATTCAGCTGCATTTTGGTGGAACTGCACAAATGTACGTAGGGAACCGACATATATGCAGAGTGCGAGGTGTGCCAAGTAAAAATTACCGACACCAACCATGCTGCATGCACGCATTGGCATCCACCACAACCAGTGGGATGTGTGGCGCTCTCTGTGGACGGATCTTTCTCAGCAGCAAATCCTCTAACCAAATACTAGTAGCTTATATTGGCAGTTTTCTAGGGAGTACTCTCTTCTGAAAGAAGCACCAATCTATTTTTCTTGGTTTGTACATTGTGTCACAACTTTGACCAAAAGGTCCAGAGCTATTTTAGGGTGATTGGCGTAGTACTCGGAGACTGATTGTAAGCATGATTTTGATTAGCTGTCACACTGATTGTAAGCATGAGTAGGTGGAAGATTAGGTTAGTGCGAAGCTTACCTTAAACCCTACCGCCGCCGTTGAAACGAGGCGAGCATCGAGGGAACCGTGGAGAACGTCGGGGAAGCGACGTCGCGCCATCCGGCCTCCTCTTGCGGTGGGAGAACGAATACTCCTGTGGCTCCTGCTGGCTCTGCACCCTCACGAACGGCACACCATAATCGATCGATTCGTTATCCTCTGTGTGCTCGACCTTCGACCTGTACGCCCACCACCTCCGCCTGACTGTCGCCTTGGGCGAATCTGTCTGCTCCATCGCCCTTAGGAGATACTCGGAGGACTGCGGCGTGACTGCCGCCGAGGAGTACATGTACATCGCCGCCGTCTCGCTCTTTCGCATACATTGCCACATGGCCCGCACCGTCCTCGAAATCTCCCACTCATTGTCAAACCAACTAAGGATCTCCTTCAACCTGGTTAACTTTGCCTGGTCGCCGGCGGCGATCTGCCTGATTCGCTGCTGCATCCTCTACATAGATGTCATTCTGAGTGGTCCGGTGCTAGCTTTGGAATATGGGAGGAGAGACGGTGGCCTTGCAATAGAGAAGAGGGAGAGGAGAGGAGGTGGTTTTGGAATGGAGATGATGGAGAGGAGAGGAGGTGGTTTTGCAATGGAGAGAAGATCAGAAGAGGGAGAGGCAAGACGGTGGTTTTGGAATGGAGATGATGGAGAGGAGAGGAGGTGGTTTTGGAATGGAGATGATGGAGAGGAGAGGAGGTGGTTTTGCAATGGAGAAGATCAGAAGAGGGAGAGGCGAGACGGTGGTTTTGGAATGGAGATGATGGAGAGGAGAGGAGGTGGTTTTGCAATGGAGAAGATCGAGGAAGAGGAAGAGGCGAGACGGTGGTTTTGGAATGGATATGATGGAGAGGAGAGGAGGTGGTTTTGCAATGGAGAAGATGGAGAGGAGGCGTCTTGGCAGCGATTTAGGATTGGGCGAGAGGGCTGCTCACAGATCGGATCAAAATCAAAATCAATTTACCCTTCAATTAAGAAAGCGACCCCACATTAACTAGTCTCCCTTTTATTCTGGGTCATAATTGACCATAATTTTCGCACATAAAATATATGTCATATGTTGCAAAAATAATATAATTTGAAAGTACATTCAGATACGAACCAAACGATACAATTTTTGGTGACATGCATTCACATTTTGCTTGTCACATACAGTACGTGGTCAAACTTTGACCCAAAATACGCAAAACAACAAAAAAATACTTCCAAGACTAGTGTCGCTCTTCCGCTCTTCTCCTGTTCCAATCTAAATCCACCACCGCTCCTCTCCTGTTCCAATCTAAATCCAGTGTCGCTCCTCTCCTCTTCCATTTCAAAACCACCGCCCTCCTCTCCTGTTCCAAATTAAAACCAGCGTCGCTCCTCTCCCATTCTAATCCAAAACTGGCGCCGCTCCTCTCCTCTTCCATTCAAAAACCACCACCGGCGACTGAAGGTGCTGTGGAGAAGTAGATCGATGGAGGAGTACAACCGATACATGAGGATCGCAGACGGCGACCCTGTGAAGCTAGCTAGGATGTTGGAGATACAGTCTTGGTTTGACAACAAGGACCAACTAGTGGCGACGGCGACATCCATGGCCAAATATCTGCAACAGAGTGAAAAGGCAGCGATACTCCTGGAGGGAGTCGCGCCGGAGTACATAGAGCTGCTCCTCTGGGCCATGGACCAAACAGATTCACCGAATCCGATCGTGAGGGAGTGGTGGTGGGAGTATCGATCCCAGATGGAGCATCCACCAGATATTGAAGGATCGAGCATCTACAGGGTGCCGTTTGTGAGGGTGTCCTGCCAGAGCGAGCCGGTGGAGTCTTCGTCGACCGAACCCAACTGCAAGAGGAGAAAAGCAGTTGGCCCGACGATGCTTCCCCGCCATTGTCTCCCTCGCCGTTCACATCGTCTCACGGGGCGGTTGTCTGCCGCCGAGGAATAGGAGGGGACTGCCCCCCAGCCCAATAGTCGGGCAGGTTGTGAATTGTTAGGAGGAGCTTAGGGTTGTCAGTATTTGCAGGTTGTGAATTGTGTTTTGTGTTGTGTATTTTGAGAGTACTTTCAGATATGAATGTCTTTTGAATTTCAGATTTGTAGTATTGAGCATATGAAGAATTTTATGAATTCTAGAGATCTATTTTTAGCACTTAAAAAATGTAGTTTCATAGGAGTATAAAAGTGCAGACGAGAAGAAACTGCAAGTTTCAGTTTCAGATAAGAAACTGCAAGTTCAGTTTCAGATAAGAAACTGCAACTTTCAGAGGCAGAGCATTTATATTAACACGGCCTTTTCAAACAGGGTTAACATCATGTTGGAAGTTTTATTCGTGGTCGAAAATGGAACTACCAGCCAGTTAACATCATGCTGATCAACATTCATGCATAGCACATCTTCATATGATGCACAGTCAAAATGCCCACACAATGTTGAGTGTGCGAGAAAACGAGGGGCGAAGTTTTGGCAAGTGTTGGACGTGGTTTTGGGCTGCCCTGCCTAGGCTTTCATTTTTAACATGCGCAGCCCACGACCTCGGATGGGAGGGCCTGTTTGTATTTTCTTAGGGCCGTCATGTATCGACCGGCCTATGGACCTCCCATCCGAGGTTTTATTTTTGGCAGCCTAATTTATGTATTTTTTTGAAGAAAACGCAGCGGTCTATTCTATATTTCTATATAAGAATAGGAACGCCAGGTACAACTTATGTTTCCCTTTTAACTATATTATATATATTTAAATTATTTTATATGTTATTATATATTATTTTTATTGTCATCATATATTTAACAGATACTTACATATGTAAGAAAACAATATCCCACATCTTATTAATTATAAAAATGATTTCTTAACAAAAAAAATCCTGGATTGTTTTGGCACGAAAATCCTAGTGATTGTGTACAAAAGCTTGGTAAGATTTAAGGATGAATGTAATAATATCACTTATTATTTAAATATATTTATAACAAAATGCTCAGCCCTTTTTTATTTTTTGATAACATTGCTGGCCCAACCCAACATTATAATTAGAATCAGCCCAAAGAAAATCGTGTATCTAGATAAAGTGCAAATGGCCTGTAATTTTTTAGGAAATAAAATAAATGGGCCGCATGAAAGCTACATTAATTGTTCACCCATCCCAGCTAATGGCAGTAATTCAAAAAAAAAAGATCAAATTGACTGTAAATTCTACCGCGCAAAAAAAGACTGTAAATTCTGAAAAAATGGGTTGAATACGTGGCACATTTTTGGAGGCTGAAATGTGGGCCAATAGGTCGAAGCCAACGCAAGTCGTTGTAAATTTAGTCAAAAAATGATTCTGACATGTTAGCCGTTGGATTTACATCCAACGGCCGGCATCCATCTTCAATCTCTCGTCTTCTTCCTCCAGCGCTGCCGACCACCTCCCGCCTCCTGCCGCTAGCAGCTCGCTTAGCACGCTTTGCTATGAAGCGCTACTCCACCGCTGGTCGCCATCCCTCCAACCCTCCACACCTCCTGTTCTTCTCCACCAACCGCCAAACCACACCGCACTAGAACCAGTTAACCTCAGACACCTCTCCGTCATGCGACTCTACTCCCGCGTCTTCCCATCTCCGGCTCGTTGCTGTCCAGGGCCTCGCCGTCGTCCACCACCTTGGATGCGCTCGGCGCGGCGTGGTCAACGTGGTCAACGAACGACACCATCGGAAGTAGGATGTGCGTGTAGAGGCTGACAGCTGGGTCCACGGCCGAACACAAGGAAATGCCTCCTTATTACGCGCAAAATAATGATTCCTCCACCTGACATCTGGGACCCACCGGAAGGGCCTCTATATTTCGCGAAAAAAACGTGCCCCCCCCCCCCGCTGACTCTTCGGACCCACCAACTATCTTTGCACGCAAGGAAGTGCCTTCTTATTACGCACAAAAAAATGAATACTCCCCGCCTTTGGAACCCGGATCTTTGGGAGGCTGACTTGTGGGCCTACCAAGTTGACGGGGACGAAGGGCTTTGTCAACTTAGTCAATACGAACGATTCTAGCTCCATTACCGTGACGATGTTCATCCAACGGTTGTAGTGCTTCTTCAACCTCTGGTCTTCTTGCTCCAAATTAAACCAAACCAGCGCCGTCGTTGCAGTGCTCCTGCCTCCCGTGGCCGGGTTGTGATGCCGGAGGCCTCACCACCCCTACTACTCCCACCGCTGGTCGCCATCCCTCTACTCACCCACACCCCCGTTAATCTACGGCGACAAAGCCTCACACCGCAGCCGAACCGGTGAACCCTCGTACTCCTCTTGGCGTGGGCATCCACCGCCGTCTTCCCCGGCTCCGAGTCGTCCCCTTCCTAGGCCTCGCCGTCGTCCACCGCCGTGGTGCTCTCGGCGCGGCGTGGTCAATGTGGTCAAGGAACGACTTCCATCGGACGTGGACTGTACGTGGAGAGGCTGACAGCTGGGTCCACGGCCGCAGCAAGGAAGTGCCTCCTTATTACGCGGAAAATAATGATTCCTCCACCTGACAGCGGGGACCCACCGGATGAGCCACCGTATTTCGTGAAAAAAGTTTCCCCCTGACTGCTGGGACCCACCAGCTACATCTTCGCACGCAAGGAAGTGCATCCGGGCAAAAAAAATGATTCACCCCCCTGACTGCTGGGACCCACCAGCTACATCTTCGCAAGCAAGGAAGTGCCTGACAGTCGGGATCTAGAGGCGCACACGTGTCGTAGTAGAGGCGCGCACGTAGCATGTACACGTACGTACAGCGGCGAGGGTGCAAGAAAGAAAATACGGCCACGTACGTACATACGGGCAGGGTCTCTAACGCCTATCGCGCATACGTACATGGCTGGGTCAGAACGGAGAAACAACGTCGTCGTCGTGTTCATGGGGATCCAACCGGCTGGGTCGGAACGGAATGCGTGGTCGTGTTCATCGGGAGGGCTTGGACGGAACAGGCGATGGAAACGAGGCCTGGCGTACCGCACAACAGAGGAAACGGCCTTGTGTTCGACCGGCCACGTTCGAAACGAGGTCCTGTCGATCGGGAGGGGCCTGGCGTACCGCAAAACGGAGGAAACGGGCCTCCTACGGTCGAGACTGGGGTCCTGTTGATCGGGAGGGGTGTGGCGTATCGCAAAACGGAGAAAACGGACCTCCTACGGTCAAAACGGGGGTCCTGTTGATCGGGAGGGGTGTGGCGTACCGCAAAACAGACAAAACGGACTTGTGTTGGAGCGCTATGGTCGAAAAGGGGGAGGGTGTGGCGTGCAAAACGGGACTCCACGGGATACTGCTCATCTCCACCGTCGACCTCCTCCAGCCTCCACGGGCTACCGTCGACCTCCTCCAGCCTCCACGGGCTCCTGTTCATCCAGCCTCCACCGCGCGCTACTCCACCGGCTACTGTTCAACCACCCCTCCACACGGGCACCCCTCCACCATCTACTGTTCATCCAGCCCTCCACACCACGGGGTCCTGTTCAACCACCCCTCCACGGCCACCCCTCCACCGCTTCATCGTTAATCCATCCCTCCACCCCACGGGTTCCTGTTCATCCAGAGGCAACACCACCGCTCACTGTTAATCCAACCCCCCCCCCCCAACGCTCACTAGTAGCAGTAGCGAAGGAATCGCTCCATCGGGTTCAATTAACAGCCATCGATCGATCGCTCGGGTTCAGTACCGCGTAGCCTGCAGTGCAATCACTCGGATTCAGTTAGAGCCCAACGCCTCGCCCGGCTTCAGTTAGAGCCAACGCCTCGCACACGCTGCAGACGCGTCTGAGAAAGCGTGCATCGCTCCGCCCCGACCTCCCACCGTGACGGGCAACTCCCCGAAATTTTCCTCCCCCTTGCTTCTACCACGGTTTTTTCCGTCATGGACGGCCCAAAGACTGTCATGCAGCTGCGTCTCCGGCCCGCCCAGGACGAAAAGCCCATTTTCTGTCATGATTTTTTGTCATAGAAGTAGGAGCCCACCACATCTATGATGATACCAGGTTTTGTCACAATTATCGTCATAGAAGTGTCATATGTATGACAGAAAAAAAATTGTTCGGCCCAAAATGTCACGGATGTGTCTTTTTTTGTAGTGTTTGCTTAAACTCGTTCTTGAAGCGGGGATCCACTCCCATACCAGTGGCAGCCGCATAAGGATGGCTCTGTCTCTCAGCCCAAAGCTCTGGCTTGGTCCACTTGGCAAGAGGCATATTCCGGAGGTCACGCCCGCCCGGAATGGCTTGCTCGGGACTAGACACTTCTTCCTCCTCTTCATCCTCATCAACAAGATCATCTTCTTCTTCTATCTCTTCATCATCATTGGGGTTGACATAGTGAGCATCATCTTGCGAGTCATATTCTTCCTCAGAATCATTGGAGGCCTCAACAACCGGCCGCTTTGAGGCTGCACGGCGAACACGGACCTGTCCAGACCCAGACCCCTGACCCATGCCTTCAGAAGGCTGGCAGCGAGCAATCGTGAATTCCTTGGATCCTCCTTTTGGGCGCTTGCGACGAAGCTCAGCCCTCTTGTCAGCGGAATTTTAAACACACACGAACACCCAACAACACAAAGAACGAAACACAAATGAGTACAAGTGCATGATGGATGGCAATGAGATAGATAGAAAGTTAGGTAAAAGTTCCTGGATAGCCCATGCGCACGAGGGTTCAGACCCCGTGGGCATGGGGATCCTGTGGGCATGGGGGTCCCGTGCGCATGGTATAAGACCGTGGACACGGGGCCCCGTGCGCACGAGGGTTAAACACCTCAAGGACACGGGGGTCTCCCAGCGGCAGCCACTTCCATATTGAGATCCGGGAGCACAGGGGTCAAACACCTCATGGACACGGGGATCTCCCAACGGCAGCCACTTCCAGATCGAGATCCGGGAGTGGGTGCAGCAGGGAGACCAGAGGATCTATGCACCAGATTACTACCTAGAGACAAGGTGTGGCCAAACTAATCTAAGGAGCAATGAAACCCTAGAGCTAGATAAGTTGATAGGCATCCATGGAGAGAGACAAAGGGGACAGGACCAACCGGAGGAGGACCCCATCTTGATGAAGATCCACGGAGCAAGACACCCGAGGAAGCTCGGAGGAGCTCCGGCGAGCGGAGGCGATGGCGGCGACACTAGTGGCTTCCTAGGGAGTGGAGGGGGGAAATGGGTGGGGATGACCCCGAACCCCCCCATGCCCCGCCTCTTCAGAGCCAGAAACCGCAGACCCCGTGCATACGGGCTAAGTGAGCCCCGTGGGCATGGGGGTCCTATGCGCACGGTACAAAGCCCATGGGCACGGGGTCCCCATGCGCACGGTACAAAGCCCGTGGGCACAGGGTCCCCGTGCGCACGGTACAAGCCCGTGGGCATGGGGTATTTAGGAATATTTGACATGAGGGACTTTCTGAGGAAAGGGCTGAGTGTAGACTCTTACCCCTTATTCAAAAGGCACTCGGTCTATATTTCTAAATACGCCGCAAGATAGGTCCTATCACTACGAGAAGGGTATATGTGGAGCACTTGTACAAGAGAAACGAGAAACACCAAACGGAAAAACTAGAGAGAAAAGACAAGAAAACCTACACACCACACACAAGAAGTAAACACGGACACAACCCTCAAGAGAGGGTGGTGGCCGAAGCCACCATGTTTGAGTTTTATTTGGTATGGCACCGCGAAGATATGAACCTTGGGCCCAAGACCAATACTCATCTTTGAAGCACAAGTACCACCTAAAGTGGCTAATGTGAAAGGTTGTGTTTGATTTATGCACTTCTAAGATAAGATAGCTCATGAGTTGAGCTAGCTCCCCCTAGACATGTGCGTACATCTAAGCTAGATAATACATGAGTATGTGTGTGAGCAAGGATTTCATCCCAAATTACTTATATCCACGATATTTAGCTCATGCCTTAACTCGCGGAATCTTGCTTCTTCAAGGGGCTTGGTGAAGATGTCTGCTAGTTGATTCTCGGTGTTGACATGGAGTAACTCAATGTTTCCCTTTGCCACATGATCTATAATGAAATGATGGAGAATCTCAATATGCTTGGTCTTCCTATGTTGAACTGGATTCTCGGCGATCTTGATTGCACTTTCATTGTCACATAAAGAGGCACTTTGTCACATTTGACACCATAATCCATCAAAGTTTGCCTCATCCATAATAATTGAGCACAACAACTTCCGGCGGCAATGTACTCAGCTTCGGCCGTGGAGAGAGATATACAATTTTGCTTCTTTAAAGACCAACTTACCAACGATCTCCCTAAGAATTGACATGAACCGGAAGTGGACTTGCGGTCAACCTTGTCTCTGGCCCAATCTGAATCCGAGTGACCCATTAACTCAAATGATGATCCTTTGGGATACCAAAGGCCAAAGTTTGGGGTACAAACCAAATATCGAAGGATTCTTTTCACTGCCGAATAGTGGCTATCCTTAGGAGCGGATTGAAATCTTGCACACATACACACAGTCAACATAATATCTGGCCTATATGCACAAAGGTAAAGCAAGGAACCGATCATAGATCGATATACCTTCTGATCCACTTCTTTACCATTGGGATCAAGATGAAGTTGACCATTTGTGGGCATGGGAGTCTTCATTGGCTTGACATCTTGCATTTTGAACCTCTTGAGCATGTCTTGAATATAACGAGATTGATTGATGAACGTTCCTCCTCTCAATTGCTTCACTTGAAAACCGAGGAAGAACTTCAACTCTCCCATCATGCTCATAGCAAATTCCTTAGTCATAAGATTCTCAAACTCAACATTAATAGCATGGTTAGTGGACCCAAAGATAATATCATCAAGATATATTTGACAGACAAACAACTCGCCTTTTACCCTCTTCGTGAAGAGAGTGGAATCTATTACCCCAATCTGGAACCCCTTCTCGCTTAGGAATGCCGTAAGGTGATCATACCAAGCACGAGGTGCTTGTTTGAGTCCATAGAGTGCCTTATGGAGTTCATAAACGGGAGAGGGGTGATCGGGGTCTTCGAAACCGGGAGGTTGCTTGACAAACACAAATTCCTTAAGTGGACCATTAAGAAATGCACTCTTCACATCCATTTGATATAATTTAAAATCATGATGAGATGCATAAGCAAGCAAGATGCGAATGGATTCCAGACGGGCAACAGGGGCAAAAGTTTAACCAAAGTCCAAACCTTCAACTTGGGTGAAACCTTGTGCCACTAACCTTGCCTTGTTCCTTATTACTTGACCATGTTCATCTTGTTTGTTCTTGAAAATCCAATTTGTTCCAATGACATTATGATATTCCTTGGGTCTTCCACGAGGGTCCACACTTTGTTGCGGGTGAAGTTGTTGAGTTCTTCATGCATGGCATCTTTCCAATCTGGATCATCAAGTGCATCTTCCACCTTAAGGGGCTCAACACAAGAGACAAACAAGTGATGTTCACAAAAGTTTGCCAAACATCTATGAGTAGTTACCCCCTTTTTGATGCTACTATAGATGTTCTTGGTGAGACGTTGAAGATGTTTTAGCTTGCCGGTCACTTTTTGCTCTTTGAGGTCAAGCTCTTCTTCACTTGGTTTTGGACTTGATGAAGAAGCTTGCCCTTGGGATTGTTTTAGCCTTGGAGACACCCTTCTCTTTGCAACCACAAGTTCTTTCTCATTAGGAAGTGATGAAGATGAAGACACTTGTGGTTGGGGTTGATCTTGATCTTGATCATGACTTTGAGCTAGATCTTGAGCCTCAATAATCGGTTCTTCATCATTCGTAAGAGCTTGCTCTTGATCTTGCTCAGGAATATGAGGGACTTGATCTTGTTCTTGGATAGGTTCATGATCTCCCGAAGCATCTTGTACAAGTGGTGTCGATGATGACTTCCCTTGTGGAGACTCCACAAGAGGGGCTCTTACTCCTTCTTCTTCTACTTGGACATGGGGTGTTTCTTGTGGAAGAATGTGGCCTATCCCCATTGTCCTTATAGCTTGTGAAGGAGCCTCATCACCTACAACACTAGGGACAATTTGCTCCGCAGGGAGCCATTATCTTCATCAAACTCCACATTTACCGTTTCCTCAATGCACCCGGTGGATTTATTGAGAACTCGGTAAGCATGAGAGTTTGATGCATATCCAAAAAATATGCCCTCATAAGTTCTAGACTCAAATTTAGCTAACCGGGATTTCTTTATTAAAATGAAACACTTACAACTGAATACCCGAAAGTATTTGACATTAGGCTTTCTCCCGATTAGGAGCTCATACGGGGTCTTGTTCTTGAGCTTGCAAAGATAAAGCCGGTTTGAAGGATGGCATGCGGTGTTGATGGCTTTGGCCCAAAGCTTGTATGGAGACTTGTACTCATCAAGCATGGTCCTAGCCATCTCAATAAGAGTCCGATTCTTCCTCTCCGCCACACAATTTTTTGGGGGAGTATATGGTGCGGCATATTGGTGCTTTATCCCCTCTTCACTCAAGAATTCATCCATTGTATAGTTCTTGAACTCGGTGCCATTGTCACTTTGAATTGCCTTGATCTCACAGTTATGTTGACGTTCAGCTTCTTTGGCAAAGTTGATGAAGGTTTCTTGAGTTTCATCTTTATTCTTGAGAAAGAACACCCAATTATATCTTGTGAAGTCATCAACAATGACAAGGCAATACCTCCTCCCTCCCAAACTATCATATGTTGGAGGCCCAAACAGATCCAAATGGATAAGATCAAGGGGCCTCAAGGTGGTGATGACAGTCTTCACTTTATGAGCTTTTTCATGGAGCTTTCCGGCAATGCAAGCACTACAAGGACGACCTTTGGAAAAAGACACATTGGTTAGCCCAAGGATGTTCTCCCCCTTTAAGAGAGCTTGTAAATTTCTCATGCCCACGTGGGCTAGCCTACGGTGCCATAGCCACCCCACGTCGGCCTTGGCCATTAGGCATGTTGCAAGGTGAGTTTTCTCTTTTGAGAAATCAACCACGTAAAGGTTGTCTTTAACATGCCCAACAAAGACCACTTTGAGATTGCTTCTCTTAAAGACAGTCACATGGAATTCACCAAAATGTGAATCATATCCGGCACGAGCCAATTGAATAGTTGAAAGTAAATTGTAGTGAAGGGATTGGACAAGCATGACATTTGAAAGTGACGAATTATTAGAGATTACCACCTTGCCCAAACCCAATACCTTGCCCTTGCTATTGTCACCAAAAGAGATGTTCGAAGAGGCCTTGAGTGAATTAACGAACTCCGCAAGCATCTCCCTTCCTCCGGTCATATGATTGGTGCATTCACTATCGATCACCCATTGAGTTCCACCGGAGACATAGTCCTACAAGAATCAAGATTTGGTTATACGTACCCATTTTTCAATGGGTCCTGGTGAGTTAGCAACAAGGGTCTTGGGGACCCAAATAGTCCAAGCATAATCATCATAGTTAGTCCCAACAAATTTTGCAAAGGTATAGCCATCATCTCCTCTCATGAGGACATAAGATGGATTGTTCTTGCCAGCAAAATTCTTGAGAATGGCCTTGTCCCTAATGACCTTGCCACTCCCAACACCCTCCTTTTCCTTCTTCTTATCCTTGTGCCCTTCTTGCACAAATACTACCTTTTGGGGAGGGGAAGGAGTCGGACCGATCTTCTTGTTGTTATTCTTCTTCTTTTTCTTACCATTCTTAGATGCGGGATCAAACCCAACTCCCTCCTTGGCAACACAATCCTTTTGGTTGCTCAAGAGGTCGTTTAGGTTTTTCTCCCCTTGGATGCATGATACAAGCCCTTTCTCAATTTGGGCCTTCAACTTCTTATTCTCCTTTTCAAGGGAGGTGAATCCATGAACAAAGTTAGCCGTACAAGCATCATCATTTAAATCTATATGAGGTACGGAAGTGAGAGCCTTAATGGTTGTAGCTTTTAGTTGAGCATAGGACTCGGTGAGGGCAATGAGGTCACCTTTGACAACCTTGGAACTAGTCACAAGGAACTCATGCTCCTTAACAAGTCTCGTGTGATCAACTAGAAGCTTTTCAATTCTAGTTAAGAGCATCTTTGTTCTCAAGAGCAAGTTGCAAAGCATCATAACAAAGTCAATTTGATGAGCCGATAAGGCTTCCTCACGTGATGCTCTCATGACACACTCTTCATTAAGTTCGTGCTCGAGGAGATCAACTCTCTCTTTTTCCTCTATAAGGAGGTTTTCAACATTCTCAACAAAGTCATCGCGTTCGGCAAGTGACTTAAGGAGATCGCCAAAACGAGCATGAGATTCACCATGAAGAGTTTTCATGAAAGCCATTAAGGATTCCTCACCATTATCCATGCCCTCATCACACTTATCCTCCACTATCTCACATGAGACATTGGGAGTGTAGTTGTCGGGTTTCTTGGATTTGGACTTTGTTTTTACCTCTTTGGCCATGAGGCACCGATGAGTGAAAGGCTTGTCCTCGTTTGGAGAGTCAAAGAGGCCGGTGGTGGAGGAGGAAGTAGTGGCATGCATGGCAAAAGCGGTCGTGCCCATTTGATCATCATCACCGTATCTTCATCTCCAGACATGTATTCTTCATGAACAAGAGCCTTGTCATCCTTCCTCTTTGCAAACTTGGTGAACTTCTTCTTCTTGAGCACAAGCTTCTCGGACTTGTCTTCACATCTCTCATACGGACAATCATGTACAAAGTGTCTTAGGCTATCACAATTGTAGCATTTCCTTCATCCAAAAGATCTTCCTTGAAGATTTTTTTCCTTTGTTTGCCATGGTCCTGGAGTACTTCTTGACTAAGAGTGCCAAGTCTTCTGCAAAATCATTTGCCGGGCACGAGGTTTCAATGTCCTCCTCACATATCTCTTCACTCACTTCTTCCTCCCTTGAGGGTTTTCTTATCACTTTCTTGGCCTTCAAAGCAAAATTGGAGTTCTTGGTTGCTTGAGCTATTGCAAAGGTTTTATAGGACTTGGTTTCCA
Source organism: Aegilops bicornis (assembly GCA_021605145.1). NCBI lineage: Eukaryota > Viridiplantae > Streptophyta > Magnoliopsida > Poales > Poaceae > Aegilops > Aegilops bicornis. Next base: position 562,121,930 of record CM038673.1, on the reverse strand, counting down.
AAAGAACATGAGTAAAGAAAATGGAAACAACTTGATCCGCGGTCAACTTGTGATAGTCCGGATATTGATGCACCATCATTACCATGGTATTTTCCGTGAGAACCATAGCATCTATGAACTTGTCCTTGATGAAGTCATCATTTGCCCAAGTGCACCCAAAGGTTCTCAAGTTGAGCATAAGGGACTTCAACCTTCGGAAAACCTCTTCTGCGGACTCACCCTCATTACTCACAAAGAGATTGACTTCTTGCTTGTGCAAAGCCAAACATGACCTTCAAATTGCCTCATCTCCTTCGAGAGCCTCCTCAAGGCAATCCCAAATTTCCTTTGCGGTTTTGAGCAGAGCAATGGAGTCACTATAGACTTCGGTCATAGCGGTGCGCAACATGTTGTGTGCGGTTGCATTGAGTTGGTCATCAACCGCTTCCCTCATAGTGAGATTCATTGGGTCCTTGGGGTTGAATCCATTTACCACAATCCAGCACAGTTGAGTTGAAGCACTGCGCATGTAAGACTCCATATCTAGCTTCCACTTAGCAAATGCATTAGCTTTCAAAGGGGGCAGAGGCCCAACAGGATTAATGCGAGGATGTTGCAAAGGATGAGGTGAGTAAAAGGGTTCCACGACATTGTACTTGGGGACTTGAGTACGAGCCGGAGAAGCAAGAGGTTCCCTCGAGTCCTCCGCATCATGAACGACATTTGGATCAAATGAGTTTGATGCGGATGTTGATGGCTTCAAGCGAGCATCAATTTCTTCCTTGACCAAGGACCGAACCTCTTTCAACATAGAGGTTTTGAGGTCCACAAACATTGAAAGAATATTGGCCGCGGTCAAGGGGGCACCCGGGTCAGTAGGAGCGGCGGGAGCAACGACCGAGGCACCAAGTGCCTCATTCGCGGTGGGGGTAGGTTTTGACCATCCCCCGCAACGGGTGCGCCACCTCCCTCATTCCCTAGATCGACCATATCCTCTAAGGTTTTAAAACCTTATATTAGATCATGAGGCTCTGATACCAATTGAAAGGATCGATACGGTCGACTAGAGGGGGGTGAATAGGAGACTACAAATTTTAATCTTTCTTGTCGATTTTAAGGCTTAGCGGATAAATAGAGTTCACTAGAGGTGCAACTAGGTGAATGCAACCTATATGACAAGCAAGCTCCAAGATAAATATGCTAGGCAACAAACTAAGGGCAAGTCAACAAGCATACAAAACAAAGTAATGTGCGGGAAAGGATTAACCACAAGTGAGACGAGGACGCAGATTTTATCCCGAAGTTCATTCTTCCTTGGGGAAGAGCTACTCTTCGTTTGGAGCGGTGCCGGAGCCAAAGCTTGCGGAACGCCACCTAAGGCTCACTGTAATCTCCTTCGAGGCACCCCCAAGGGATGAGCCTCGAGTCACTCGGGGTTGGTCTTGAAGGCGACCACCACACCTTTACAAACATCTCCAGAGCACACCACAAGCAAGGAAGCTTTCGGAGGAACCTCTAGCTACCTAGGAGCCCAAGCTCCAAGAGTAACAAGTCAAAGGGGAAGAAATATTGCGGGGAACATGATTTGGTTTGGTCAAGTTGTAGATCGGGTCTTGCTCTCCCAATCCCCAAAGTTTCAACAAGTTTGGGTGGAGGGATTGAGAGTATTGAGAAAAAAGGGGTGTAGCAATGGTGGAGCTCAACAAGACATTAGGGTTGGAGGTTGGAGGTGGAAGAAGAGGCTTTATATAGTGTTCTTGGCTGGGTGGGGGAATCTGCCCGTTGGACCCCGTGCACACGGGCTAAGTCAGCCCCATGCGCACGGGGTACTCAGAGAAATTCACACAACCCCGTGCGCACGAGGTACTCAGAGAGTTTACACAGTACCCCATGTGCACGGGGGTCCAAAGACCCCGTGCGCATGGGGTACCCAGAGAGTTACGCAGTACCCCGTGGCCACAAGCACACACACTAGGATTGTAGGTGGTAGGAGTGGGTAGGCTATGTGTATAAGGTTAGGCACAGGCATTCCCACAAAACATTCATCCACACAAACCCCTCTTAATAGTGCGGTCTTTCCTACGACTAGAAGCAAACCAAAAACTAAAACCTTCAATGCGCCGGAAGACCACGCCTTTGTCCTTTTTATAAATGGGGGGTGAGGGAGTCCTGGATTAGTGGGGTCCTCGGACAGCCGGACTATATCCTTTAGCCGGACTGTTGGACTATGAAGATACAAGATTGAAGACTTCGTCCCGTGTCCGGATGGGACTCTCCTTGGCATGGAAGGCGAGCTTGGCAATACGGATATGTGGATCTCCTCCCTTGTAACCGACTCTGTGTAACCCTAGCCCCCTCCGGTGTCTATATAAACCAGAGGGTTTAGTCCGTAGGACAACAACAATCATACCATAGGCTAGCTTCTAGGGTTTAGCCTCTACGATCACGTGGTAGATCAACTCTTGTAATACTCATATCATCAAGATCAATCAAGCAGGAAGTAGGGTATTACCTCCTCCGAGAGGGCCCGAACCTGGGTAAATATCGTGTCCCCGCCTCATGTTACCATCCGCCTTAGACGCACAGTTCGGGACCCCCTACTCGAGATCCGCCGGTTTTGACACCGACATTGGTGCTTTCATTGAGAGTTCCACTGTGTCGTCATCATAAGGCTTGATGGCTCATCTCGTTGTCAAAGACAACATCAGCTCCGGGGGAGCCCTGGCTGTAGGCCAAACTCTCCGGCTAGGCGGTTTCGTCATGACCACCCGTTCGGCCGCTGTGCCGACGATGACTTCTCGGGTCGTCGAAAATAAACTCCACCTCGGCTCGGAATTCGCCGAGCAGTTAGATCCAATGGAGCTCTCTTCCTTGAATAAGCTCTTGGATCGCATCGCCGCCTTGGGAGTCGCGACGGACTATGATCAGATCGGGCTTAAACCCGACCAAAGGGAGATTAACTCCCCGCCGGTCACCCATCAGATAGCAGTGGTGGAGGAGCAATGCAGTAATTCTTCCTCTATCTTGAGGACAAATTATGTCCAGATTTCCAAGCTCTCCGAGCCGGATACCCGTCTACGGGAGGAAATGGCCCAAACCTTGAACCTAGAATTAGGCAGTGGGCCAGACCTATTGGGCAACATCCCGGAGCCCAAACTTCTAAGATCGGAAACTCCTCCACCCCTGGGTCTCAGATCGGGTCAAAGTTCGGACTTAAATCCACCCACCCACCCAGATATAAGCGATCTTTCCCACATTAGACAAGAGCCCCAAGAGACAGTACACCACTATTGAGCCAGATTCCTCCTTGTAACGAGCAAGGTTAAGGACTGTCGAGAGGAAGATGCAATTGCATTCTTTTGCAAAAATTGCACGGACAAGGGAATCCTCAATGCCATAAGTCGCCGTGACATATCACACTTCGCTAACTTGGTGGCCATAGTACAGAAGTACTGTGCGATGGAAAGCGCCTGGAAAACCCAAACAAAATTCTGGGATCCTCCGGCTCTCACTAAACCCCCCATCCGAACTAAACGAGTGTACTCTCATAAGTCACCCGATCCAATTACAAAGAAACAAAATCCCACTACAGGGCGTGGAACCGTATTGGAGGGGTGGCTCAACGGGCCATGCAAAATTCACAGTGCAGCGGATACCATACCAAGACACAGCCTTAGAGCATGTTGGGTACTCCGGCAGGTGGCCAAGAGCGTTGAGGATATCCTCATCAACAATACCGCAGGGAACCATCCCATAGAGAACATCAATACAGTATTGACAGTCTTCGAGACCTTTGCCTCAAATAATAGGCGCAAGCGAGCACTCCGCAGCCTTGCCGAAGTCTGCCAAATAGCAGAAATAAATCCATGGAGCGACACGGCTATCACCTTCAATGCCAGTGACGAGCCTAAATTCCGAACAACACGAGCACCAGCCGCCTTGGTCCTTAGTCCAATTGTGGTCAGTTTCCAGCTTACTAAAGTGCTCATGGACGGTGGTAGCGGATTAAACCTCATCTACGAGGAGACTCTTCGAAAAATGGAAATAGACAGAAGCCACATTGAGCAAAGCAGCACAACCTTCAAAGGAATCGTCCCTAGTCGGGAGGCACGATGTGCTGGCAAAATCACACTAGATGTGGTATTCGGCACACCGGAGAATTATAGGTCCGAAGAAATCACATTCCAAGTGGCCCCGTTCAATAGCGGATACCACGCCCTTCTAGGGCGGGAGGCATTCACGATCGTCCAAGCTATACCACATTACGGGTACATGAAGCTCAAAATGCCCGGGCCCAATGGAATCATCACTCTAGCTAGTGATCCGGACATAGCACTCCGCACCGAAAATAAAACAGCCGCACTGGCCCTCGAGGCGTTATCCGAAGCCCTCGCGGCCGAGGAACTAACCACGCTGTGCTCCACAGTGGATAGGGACGACGTGATACTCGATAAAAGATCAAAGTCCACCTCTTTTAAATCAGCGGATGAAATAGTCAAATTACAAGTACATCCAACGGACCCTACAAAAAAAGCAGCTATCGGGTCACAGTTAAACCCCATAGTAGACGCCGCACTACGTGAGTTCTTGCGCGAAAATTGGTACATCTTCGCCTGGCATCCTTCAGACATGCCAGGAATCCCACGCAGGCTGGCCGAGCATAGCCTTAACATTCTAAAGGGGTTCAAGCCGGTCAAACAGACTCTTCGGCATTTCTTCGAACCTAAGTGACAAGCCATGGGAGAAGAACTAGCCAAGTTACTGGAAGCCGGATTCATCCGAGAAATAAAACATCCGGACTGGCTAGCAAACTTGGTGATGGTACTAAAGAAGGACAAATCCTGGCGCCTATGTGTCGACTTCAAGGACCTTAATAAGGCTTGCCCCAAGGATCCCTTCCCCCTCCCTCTCATCGATCAAATTATCGACGCTACTGCAGGACACGACTCACTGTGTTACCTCGATGCATACTCCGGATACCATCAAATTAAGATGGCGGAGTCCGATCAAGTCGCAATGGCGTTTATCACTCCATACGGCCCCTTCTGTTTTAACAACATGCCTTTCAGGCTCAAAAACGCCGGTGCAACCTATCAAGGCATGATTCAGACATGCTTGGAGACACAGATCGGCAAAACAGTGGAGGCATATGTAGACGATGTGGTCATTAAAACCGCACATCGTCGAATCCTTAATAGACGACTTGAGGCTCACGTTCGATAATCTCCGAACATACCACATTAAGCTCAATCCGGAAAAATGCGCCTTCGGCGTGCCCGCCGGAAAGCTCTTAGGCTTCATCGTCTCCAACAAAGGAATCGAAGCAAATCCGGCTAAAATCAGAGCTCTGTTACAGTTTGCCATCCCAACAGACCTCAAGAAAATCCAGAAACTTACTGGATGTGTGGCGGCCTTAAGCCGCTTCATCTCCCGATTAGGGGAAAAGGCACTGCCTCTTTATCGCCTTCTTCGACGCACCGAACACTTCGAGTGGACGGATGCGGCCATGGCCGGGCTAGAGGAAATAAAAGCCGTGTTGGCCACAAACCCAATCTTGGCCGCGCCAAATGTAGGCGAACCAATGTTGTTATATATAGCGGCAACACACCAAGTTGTAAGTGCAGTGCTCGTCGTCGAACGAGAGACGGACGGACATAAGTTCCCGCTTCAAAAGCCGGTATACTATGTATCCACTATCCTCACTCCATGCAAATCACGGTACCCACATTATCAAAATATAGCATACGCGGTCTTCATGGCATCCCGGAAACTATGACACTACTTTCAAGAGTGTTCAATTACGGTGGCCTCTGAAGTATCACTCAACGGCATAATTAACAACCGCGAAGCCATGGGCCGGATTGCTAAATGGACTATTGAGCTCCTCCCGTTCGGCATAATATGCAAACCACGGCGAGCCATTAAGTCACAACTACTGGCCGATTTCGTCGCCGAATGGACAGAGGACGAACTCCCTAAAGAGTACGACGCATACTCCAATTGAATCATGCACTTTGACGGCTCTAAAATGTTGGCGGGTCTGGGGGCTGGTGTCGTCCTGACATCCCCCACCGGAGATATAGTCCAGTACGTACTCCCAATATTATACACAGACTCCAACAACGCAGCAAAATACGAGGCTCTGTTACACGGCCTCCGGATGGCAGTCTCCATGGGCATTCAACGCCTAGAGGTGCGGAGGGATTCGAACCTCGCAATATCTCAAATAAATGGAGAATTCGATGCCAAGGATCCAAAAATGGCGGCTTATCGCAACGCCGTCCTCAAAATGTCAGCTCGGTTCGAGGGCTTGAATTCCACTATGTGGTCCGGGAAAACAATCAGGCGGCAGATATGCTTGCCCGCATCGGCGCTAAGCGTAACCCGGTCCCACCTAATATCTTTTTGGAAAGGATGTTTAAGCCATCTATGTTATGGGAAGGAGAGACCGAAAATAATAGTCCGGACCCGGACACAACGCCAGATCCCGAACACCCTGACATAGTCGGAGGCACTACCTCCGAAATAACACCTTCCGCCCACGTAATTATGGCTGTCATTACCCTGTGGACAGAACCCTTCTTGGCCTACTTAACTAGGCAGAAACTACCTGAGGACCCAAACGAGGCACGTTGCATTGTGCGGCGGTCTAAAGCCTACAAGGTCCACGAGGGAGAGCTTTATAAGAAAAGCGCCATCGGAGTCCTTCAAAGGAGCATCTCTGAAGAGGAAGGACGACAACTTTTGGCAGAAATTCATGCTGGACTTGGCGGCCACCATGCCGCAGCTCGGGCCCTTGTAAGCAAGGCCTTCCGTACAAGTTTCTACTGGCCGACGGCCCGAGCAGACGCATAGGACCTCGTCCAACGATGCGTCGGTTGCCAGCTTTTTGCAAACCAAAGCCATATGCCGCCTACCGCTCTCCAAACAATCCCCATTACTTGGCCCTTTGCAGTCTGGGGGCTTGATATGGTTGGACCCCTCAAAGGGGGAAGCCATAAGAAAAAATACTTATTGGTCATGGTAGATAAATTCACCAAATGGATAGAAGCCAAACCAGTTAAAACGGCCGAATCCGGACCAGTGATAGACTTCATATCCGGTGTTGTACACCGTTATGGCGTCCCCCGCAGCAGCATCACAGATAACGGCTTGAACTTTACAGCCGACGAGGTAAAACTTTGGTGCAGCAACATGGGCATCAAGCTCGATTACGGTTCTATCTTTCACCCGCAAACTAACGGTCAAGTCGAACGAGCAAAAGGTCTTATCATGAGCGGCATTAAACCCAGATTAGTGCGATCCTTAGAGGAATCAAATACGCACTAGGTAGAGGAGCTCGACTCCGTACTATGGGGGCTGCGGACCACGCCAAATCGCACTACCGGATACACACCATTTTTTATGGTGTACGGCGCAGAGGCGGTACTGCCCTGCGACATAATTCATGACTCGCCTCGAGTGCGCATATATGACGAGAAAGAGGTCGAGCTTCATCGGCAGGACAGTTTGGACACCCTGGAGGAAGAGCGTGACGTGGAAAAAGCCCGTTCCGCATTCTATCAACAAGAGGCTCGAAGGTATCAAAGCAGAGAAGTACGGGCCCAAACTTATAACGTTGGCGAACTTGTTCTACGCCTACCGAAGAAGAAAAATAACAAGCTCAAGCCCAAATGGATAGGTCCCTTCATTATTGACCAAGTTCTGACCGGTGGAGCGTATCTACTGCGGGATGCATCGGACAATCGACTCGAGCCAAACCCATGGAACGCAGCCAGACTCCGAAGGTTCTACGCCTAGTGCCGGACTCCATGTTTGTCTCCTTACCTCCGTCAATTTTTTATATATCTGTTATCTGTCTCTTATCTCTTTCTTTCTTCCCTTTTTCTTCAAGGCCTTAAAAGGCCAAAATGTGTCTTGATTACACAATCTTGACGCGCTAGCCGCGCTCATTATACCTGGGGGCTTCTTCTATAGAAGCTTAATATAACTATTTTCCGGGCTCTATGCCCCACACATGTGTTATTCTTCCACATGTACCTTTTTTTGCCATTATATGCATCGATATGACTTAAGTTTTGGCCAAGCTGGGTTGCCTGGCTCTTGTATTTATGCCCTATGTTCCCGTTAATTCGGCTAGGGCATAAGGGGAGAACCTTTGCGATTGTTACTGCCGGGTTAGCCGGATGTATACCTCAGACTGGGTGAAGCCGAAAGCTAGCATTCTTAAGGGAATACTCGGTCGGTGAACAAAATATGATCCTTATTTATTGTAATACATGCCCCCAAATGTTTTTATCCTGCGCCTCTTTTTCGCAGCCCGGACATGCACATTAGGGCATGCGTACCCAGGGAAAGGAACCCTTAACAAAACTATTCTCCCTGGAAGATGTTTCTTACTATCCATGTAATATAACATAATTAGTTGGGTACTTGTCTGGTCAAGCACTTATGACCCCTACGCCTCGTTTCCACACGTACCCCGGTTTTTTCATAACCGAGCGGGTATTCGGATACACTTCGGACTGTCGGGTCCAGAGGTTGAAGCGAAAAGGTCCGCGATGACAAATGATTTACAATCCGGCTAGGGACAATACATGTCGCTTGAAGTACACAGTCACTTAGATTGACTAAATTCTTCTTCTATACCATCCAACAGGCTGTCTAGCCTACAATCCTGTTGGGAATACTTTGCGGCTAATTCTACTTGGTCATACACCAAACTGACAAGGATCTCTTTCCCATCAGGCCCCACAAGTCCGACCTCGGCCATGTGGTTCGGGCCAGCCTTGGTATATCGCGTCTTCACCATGGCCCAGGCTTCCCTCGCACCTTGCCGGCAGGCCGATATCTTGCATAAACGGAAGCGCGCCGCGCTCCCTTGAGCTTCTCTGTAAGCTTCCCCAGGTCTCCTAGCAGGGAGGCGGATGGCCACAAGGCTTGGGCAATGCCCTGCATCACCTGCCGAACTTGTTCGCAGCAGTTGTCGAGCCTGGCAGAAGATCACCCGCAGACCGGGCATTTCCTCTGCAGGACGAATTCACAAGATACCTACGTATATAACTCGTTAGCGGTTTCCTCGCCGAACTCAATAAAAGTTCGCTCGAGCACTTACTAAAAATGCCGCCGAAGCCTCTTATTCTCCTTTACGGAGTCGCAAGTTGGGCCCAACATCTTTCAGTTCAACATTCAATGGATATTCGCATCTTGGAGATCGCTTTTTCTCCGCTTAACCTTCTTCAAAGACGCGTCGCCGGCCTTTAACTGTCGTTGAGCATGTTGCTCATCCCCTTGCACTACATCCGGATTAACCCCGGGATCATCTGCAGAATCTATTGTTAGATTTGCATGCATGCCGCATTCTAAACGGCACATGTAATTCTTTTTGATAGAGACAAGTGTTACCAGAGGGGGCCTTCTCGAACTCCTTCATTGCGGAAACTGCAGCGCGTAGCTGGGCTTTGCACTCTTCCAGCTCTTGTGACAATTGGGTATTCTTATCCGTAAGAACCTGCACAAATAATGATCCTTAAATCAGTTGTGTCAACTGTTTCAAGTCTCAGGGGCTGCTGATATACATAATTATTAGACTTCCTTACCCGTATATCCTTTACATACTGGTCCGTGGCTCTGGCAATACCATTTTGAGCAGCTCGAATGTACGCGTCTCCTGAGTTGAAGGCATCGAACGCCTCTTGGGAGAAACAAGCGTCACGGAGTACGGCCCGGCGACGCCTGTGATTCATGGCGCTCTCCACTTGGAGGGTTGTCATAGATACTTACCTTGCTGCTTCATAGCAGGAGCTGCGAAAAGCGTCACGGAGTATGGCCCGGCAACCATGTGATCCAAGCAAGGTAAAAAGTAGCAGCTCACCCAGCTTGGAGGGTTATAGATGGAGAATCCGTCCCGTGGTTTGATGCGGATGAACTCCTCTTCCTCTCCTTTGTACAGATCGGACAGAATTTTTGCTAGAGTAGCGACTGAGTCCGGTCCCTTACGACCGCAGCGGGTGGCATCGTCTTCTCTGTTGAAGTGCCACATGGGGTGCCCCCGATAGTGAAGTGGCTGCACCCCCTGCATTATACATATTGACATAACTTCGATTACTGTCAATCCTGATTGGGCCAGCGTCTCTATCCGACCGATCAGGTAAAGGACCTCCCCGTTATGTTCCTCCTGAGGGCTCCGAGGGCGCCAGCTACGGCGTTTCTTCAGGGGAGCGTTGTCGAACTTAGGAAGGCCCATCCGAATAGGGTCCGGAAGGGGGACATCCTCCATATAAAACTACTCCGAAGGCTAGTCTTCGGATGTCCTCTTCGGAGTACCAGACAGGTATCCGGTCCCGGCCATGTGCCATATTTCGGCTCCGCCCACTTGGTATATTGACCCCTCTTGTGTACGAGGCAGAATAGCCTCTTCCATAGCTCAAAATGAGCTTCGCAGCCTAGAAACAGCTCGCAAAGGGCGACATAGCCAGCGATGTGTAATATGGAGGTGGGAGTAAACTTATGCAGTTGGAGACCGTAGAACTCCAGGAGCCCGCGGAGGAACGGATGAATTGGAAATCCAAGCCCTCTTAATAAGTAAGGGACAAGGCATACCCGCTCCCCCATGGATGGGTTGGGAAAGCTCTCCGCTTGCTCCCCGCCATTATAGGTGGCGAGCCCGGCTCGAACGGGGACCATATACGCTGGGGGAGAAATCCCTGGGTCTGTAGCTCTACTAATTGGCTCTGGGGGACGGAACACTTCTTCCAATTTCCGGGCTTAGGTCTACGGGAGCGAGAGGAGGAGCTGCTATGACCGGCCATGTTGGAATGGATTTTCCGAGTGCACTCTGATGGATACTCACTGTGGGAGGATGGTGTGATCTGGATCTAAGAATCCCCATCTCTTTAATAGGCGATTTATTCGCACGGCTATGGAGGCAAATGTAAAAATGCCCTGCTTGTCGACGGTTTCGACGCCAGAAGATAGCCATTATTAGGCGCGGAAGCCAAGGAGTGCAACATTTATGGGAAGCCGGACACTATTCAACAGGTACTCAGAATTTGGAGAAGAACCCGCCTTGCAATGTCGAAGACAATCTGCGCGCCGGACTCATCGTCATTGAAGCCTGGTTCAGGGGCTACTAAGGGAGTCCTGGATTAGGGGGTCCGAGGATAGCCGGACTATATCCTTTAGCCGGACTGTTGGACTATGTAAGTGCATCTAGTGCCCCTTAGTGATTTTGGTGTATTGAAGACTTATAGGTTAAGGGACTAATGTGTTTATGAGTGTACACAGGTCTATAAGTCTATGAGGAGTTTGATATTTACAGAGAAAGTCGACCCCTAAAAATGAAGTTCTTCGACTGAAGACTTTGGTATTTCTGAAGACTTTCTGAAGACTTTGAAAGTGAAGAAATTGGTGGGACCTTGAAGACTTGCTATTCATTTGAGGAACATGAAGCGTGAAGACTTTTGTTTTCGTAGTTTCATTTTCTCTTTCTTGAGTCATAGGAAACACCGTACTGTTAAAGGGGGTCGAGGAAATACTAAGGAAAAATTTCCATGTGATGCTCAGCTCAAAATCCTACACCTACAAATTCCTTCGAGTGAAGCCATTGGAAATCTCATACAGTTCAGTCATATTCTTCAGTGACAGAGACGAAGTTCTTCTGGTCGTTGAGGAATTTGTTCTGACTGAGGAGTTAGGAATTCGCCAGTGCGGATTGCCTACACAGTGAGGAACATGATAGCCCTGAGGAATTTGATACTCAAATTTCCGACCATTGCTGTGCTACGCGCCAGCTGTCCCAAAATATCTTATCCACCTAATGGTCATATCATTGAAGGGCATTTATGTCTTATCATGTCGGGCTGCTCCCTAGGCTATAAATAGCTGCCCCCTACAACCACTAGCTGGTTGGCTGCCCCGAAAGAAACTGACACTTGTCATTTGAGAGCATCCCATCCTCTGAGGACTTTGAGTGAAAATCATCGAGTGAGGAAAACCCAAACCCAAACACCTACAAACCCAAAGTGATTGAGCATCACTAAAGAGATTGATCATGCGTGGATCCGATGCTTGTTACCTTTGAAGACTGTGCTTCTTCCAGACGGTTAGGCGTCATGGTCTAGAGCATCCAAGAGGAATTGTGGATTGCCGAGTGACCGAGTCTGTGAAGGTTCGGAAGTCACCTGAAGACTTACCACGAGTGATTGGGCGAGGTCTGTGTGACCTTAGCTCAAGGAGAATACGGTGAGGACTGTGTGTCCTCAGGTTTAAATACCTAGCCGCTACAACCAGATGTACAACTGAGACAGCAGTTGGAACTGTTCTACCAAATCATTGTCTTCACCAAGCCAACTGGTTCTATTTCCTCAACTCTTTCATTTACTCATTACTGTGTTGTGTGCTTGTCATATCTGTGTTTGAAGACTTTGACTAAAGACTTTCTCAATTTCCTTAGTTCAATATCCTCAGTCTGTTTGTCTTCATCCTGTGTTCCTGTGCTTACGCTTCCTGTACTCTGTGCTTGTCTTCATTTCATCATGATGACCATGCTTGCGTTCTGTTACGTTTACTTTTGAGTACTTATTCCGCTGCTAGTAGTTCTTCGCTAAGGAATTTCCTCACCGGCAAATTCTTCGGTGAAGAGCTCATAAAAATCGCCTATTCACCCCCCCCCCTCTAGTCGATATAACGCACTTTCAGACTATGAAGATACAAGATTGAAGACTTCGTCCCGTGTCCGGATGGGACTCTCCTTGGCGTGGAAGGGAAGCTTGGCAATACGGATATGGGGATCTCCTCCCTTGTAACTGACTCTGTGTAACCCTAGCCCCCTACGATCTCGTGGTAGATCAACTCTTGTAATACTCATTCATCAAGATCAATCAAGCAGAAAGTAGGGTATTACCTCCATCGAGAGGGCCCGAAACTGGGTAAACATCGTGTCCCCGCCTCCTGTTACCGTCCGCCTTAGACGCACATTTCGGGACCCGATACCCGAGATCCGCCGGTTTTGACACCGACAGGGTGGTCGCACATCTCCATCATGGAGCACTTGGAACCAATATCCTGAGATAAACTTTAGTAATCGATATTAGTTCAACTAACCACATTGTCATCACACCAAAATGTAGTATAAGTGCCACTTGCACTTTCACAAGGTACAAGTGTTCTCCCTAAGTATGCACCGTTGCGAAAGTTCGTCGTGCGGATACACCACGTGATGATCGGGTGTGATATGCTCTACGTTCACATACAACGGGTGCAAGCCAGTTTTGCACACGCAGAATACTTGGGTTAAACTTGACGAGCCTAGCATATGAAAATATGGCCTCGGAACACTGAGACCGAAAGGTCGAGCGTGAATCATATAGTAGATATGATCAACATAGTGATGTTCACCATTGAAAACTACTCCATCTCACGTGATGATCGGACATGGTTTAGTTGATATGGATCACGTGGTCACTTAGATGATTAGAGGGATGTCTATCTAAGTGGGAGTTTTTAAGTAATATGATTAATTGAACTTTAATTTATCTTGAACTTAGTACCTGATAGTATTTTGCATGTCTATGTTCTTGTAGATAGATGGCCCGAGCTGTTGTTCCATTGAATTTTAATGCGTTCCTAGAGAAAGCTAAGTTGAAAGATGATGGTAGCAACTACACGGACTGGGTCCATAACTTGAGGATTATCCTCATTGCTGCACAGAATAATTACGTCCTAGAAGCACCGCTAGGTGCCAAACCCGCTGCAGGAGAAATGCCAGATGTTGTGAACACCTGGCAGAGCCAAGCTGATGACTACTCGATAGTTTGGTGTGCCATGCTTTATAGCTTAGAACCGGGACTTCAATGACGTATTGAACGTCATGGAGCATATGAGATGTTCCAGGAGTTGAAGTTAATATTTAAAGCAAATGCCCGGATTGAGAGATATGAAGTCTCCAATAAGTTCTCTACAGCTGCAAAATGGAAGAGAATAGTTCTGTCAGTGAGCATATACTCAGAATGTCTGGGGTACCACAATCACTTGACTCAGCTGGGAGTTAATATTTGATAACCCACAAGTATATGGGATCAATTGTAGCCTCTTTTGATAACTAAGAGTGTCGAACCCAACGAGGAGCTAAAGGTAGAACAAATATTCCCTCAAGTTCTATCGACCACCGATACAACTCTACGCACGCTTGAACGTTCGCTTTACCCAGAACAAGTGTCACAGCCCTAGCTTAGTCCTTGCCTGACTCTGCATAAGCATCCATGCATCATATTTAAATTTAAAGAAACTTGAAGTGGGGATGACAGAACCCCCAACACCCCCCTTAAACCAACTAGGGTTTACTAAAATCATTTTCAATGAACCCAAAATTCCCTTCTAAAATGTTCATCATCTTTGCCTTGGTATAGAACCTCTGAAAAAAATGGTGCACACTTTTCTAGGACAACAGAGGGTCACTGGATTAAATCATTAGTTAATTGCATTTGGGCATTTAAATGCTAGTAAATATTTCAAATGTCCAAATAATCCCAAACCAAAATGTTCCATGTTGGATATATTCTAAACAATTGGGCATGCACAGTTTGGTGATTTTTGAAAGTGCCTAGATATTTTTAGTAATGCCACAAACTTACAGAACAAAAGATAAATAGAAAACAGAAAAGAGAGAGAGAGAGAGAGAGAGAGAGAGAGAGAGAGAGAGAGAGAGAAAGGAACTAACCTGGCGCCACCTAGCAGGCCCACCTGCCGGCCCAGCCCAGCCACCGCTCCAGCGAGCTGGTTGGCTCGGCCAGGTAGGCAGTCAGGTGCTCGACACCGGCACCAGCGCGCGCCACGCAGCTGCCCGCCGCCCTGCTTCCTCCCCTTGCCGTTCTGCCGCCCTGGGTCGGTCACCCACTCCTCCCCCGAGCTCGCAGACACGCCCATTCTTTCCCAGCTCCTGTCCCTCGCTCGCCTGCACCATGGCCGACGCTGCCACTCTCAAGGCCACTGCGGATAACCGCGCTACCGCCGTCGTCCCTGCATCAGCGCCATCGTGTCCGCTCTTCTCCGCCATCGACCACGCCGAGCAGATCGAGCCCCGAAGCGCCAGACGCTCGCACCGCCTCCACCGACCCCGCTTTTTGTCGACCACCGCCGAGATCCCTTCGCCGTCACCGTCGCAACAGGCCGTCCCCGACCTCGCCGTCAGCTCCATCGCAACCACCGTGAGCCTAGCCACCTCTCTACCCTCTCCGTCCTCCCTCTCGAGCTCCGTAGCGACTGCATGTAGCTCATCCGCACGCGCCGCCACAGAGCTCGTCGCCGACGATGCTCCGGCCACCCACCGGCCACACCACCGTGTCCAACATGCTCACCGCATCCCCAGGAGCCCAACACACCACCCCACGTGCCTCGTCGTGCCCCGTAGCCTCGCGTTCATTTTCACCCGACTCCGGCGACCGCCAAGGTCCTCGCCAGTGACGTTTCCAGCAACCCCGAGCCCAACCACCGCCACCAAACGCTGCGGCTTGCTCCCAGCTACGCGTAGATACTCTCCGCCGCCCATTTGGTCGCCGGAACGTGAAACTGCACTCCCACCGCCGCGTCTGGCCTCGCCGGCGGCTAAACGCCGGCGGGTTTAACCCGTTGACCTTGACTGGGTGGGCCCAGGTTGACTTACCCTGAGCCTATGAGAAGTGGGGCCCGCTCTGCTAATTAACCTAGGGTTAGCGCTAACACATATTAGTTAGTTAAACTAACTACTGACACGCAGGGCCCACAGGTCAGTTTGACCTGGACCAGCCCCGTTGACCACTGACATCACCCTGACGCAATAACTAATTACTGGAATATTTCTTATACAGGAAATTCCAGAAAATAACCAAAACTTCTAAAAATAATAGAAAATCAACAGTAGCTTCAAATCAAACAAATTATATATATGAAAAATGATCAGAAAAATGCAATCAATCCATCTGTACCATTTTCATGCATGTTAGAACATTTTAACCTTGTTGTTTAGGTGAAACAAGGTAATGCACTAATATGAACTCTTAAAATGGGTTTGCATTTGAATCTTTGGTTCAAATGGACTCATCTCAACTTGTTCTAGCTTTCATTAGCCCAAAACACATTCATATTGCCATGTCATAGCATGCATCATATTGTGCATTGCATTGATCGTGTTTCTTCTCTGTTTGCCGGTGTTGTTCCCCCTCGATAGACGTTGTACCGACGTTGTGATCGTTGACACTGATGAAGACTCAATGCTATCTTCGTAAGTGCTGCAAGCAAAACCCCTTGTTCATTCCGATAAAATCCTACTCTCGCTCCCGCTCTCTTTTACTACATTATGACAACAACGATTCATCTGTACTTGCTGCGGTAGTTGAACCCCTTTATCCTCTGCATGACCTGTCATTGCCACGGTAAATAGATGAAACCCACTAGCATGAGTAGGAGTTGTTTGAGCCCTGATGTGCCTACTCATTCATGCTTGTTTGTCATGCCTGCTATTGCTTAGAGTTGTGTCAGGTCTGATTCATCCGGGATGAATCGGAGGTGTGTGAACATGTCCTACTGTTGAGAGCAAAGTGTGTGAATACGATTTGGTAAAGGTAGCGGAGAGAGGCCATGTAGGAGTACATGGTGGGTTGTCTCATTGCAGCCGTCCTCAGGAATTGAGTTATGTGTTTGTGATCCATGCATAGCTACTACCACACATTGGGATCCTTAATTGACACTCTCGACTTATTAACCGCCCCTGTCCTCTGTCCAGGCGTTGCAACTAGTTTCTGGTGTTTGTAGGATATGTGTTGGAGGCCGTGCGTAGCGCTGACCCTAGGGGTGGGCTATGATGCGGTAGATACACCGTGGCCCGGTGTACCGAGCGCCCGTTTGGTGTCTCGGGAACCCTGCACACATCGTTTGGGGCTGTGAGCGAAACCCCGGCCGGATCTCCTCATGGATGGAACCCGAATAGGCGATAAACCTGGACTAGACACTTGTGTGGTTAGTCAGGTCGTGGCCGCCTCCCTCTCCAGGCTTCCGCTTGAAGGTTGCCGAGATACACAACGTGTACATGGTGGTAAGTGGCGAGAGCGTGTGTGAAGAAGTACACCCCTGCAGGGTTAACATCATCTATTCGAATAGCCGTGTCCATGGAATAGGACTTCTGGGTTGCCTATATCAGTTCATAGACAAGTGAAAGTGGATACTCTAAAATGCGCAAGATAAGCGTGAGTGCTATGGATGGCGTTCTCGTAGGTAGACGGGAGCGGATCCATAGTGGTGTATTGATATGGTGAATATGTGGACTCGTGTGCGCCACCTCAAAAGAGTTACTTGCAGTCATAGTTTAGGATAGCCACCGAGTCAAAGCTGGCTTGCTGCAGTCAAACTCCACCACCCCCTTTGTTGATACCGATGCATATGTAGTTAGTTCTGATGTAAGTCTTGTTGGGTACATTTGTACTCACGTTTGCTTAATTTATGTTTTGCAGAGAGACTTCAGTCTCGCTAGTAATTCCGCATGGACTTCGACGTTTAGCTTGATACCTCAGCTACGATCTTGTGCCCTCGGCAGGATCTGGTAGATAGTCAGGCTTCTAAGCCTTTTTCATTTGTAGATGTCTGTACTCAGACATGTTTAGCTTCCGCATGTGCTTTGATTTGTATGATCTGAATGCTAGGTCGAGAGACCCATGTTTGTAATATCTCGCTCCTCGGAGCCTAATGAATAAATACTTTGAGTCGTAGAGTTATGTTGTCATGCCATGTTGTATTTACACATATCGAGCATATTGTGTGTATGATTGAAATGCTTGGTATGTGTGGGATCCGACAACCTAGTTGTTTATCCTTGGTAGCCTCTCTTATGGGGAAATGTAGTCTTCTGCTTCCATGAGCCATAGTAGTCCTCTACAGCTCGGTTCACCGGAGTCCTGCTAGCCCAAAGACTATCGCCTCCTAACACTTGATCGGCCGGGCATGTGATTCACTTCGTTCCTATGTCTGTCCCTACGGGGAAATGTCACGCGGTGACATCCGGAGTCCTGCCTAGCCTGCTACAGCACAGGTTCCCGGAGTCCTGTTAGCCTAGTGCTACAGCCCGGATTCACACGCTGCTGACCGACATGCTCGAAGTTGATTCATGTATGCCTGTCCCTATAAGTTAGTGCCACTTTGGGTTCACGACTAGTCATGTCGGCATGGGTTCTCTGTCATATGGATGCTAGCGACACTATCATATATGTGAGCCAAAAGGCGCAAACGGTCCCGTGCCATGGTAATGCGACACCCTTGGGAATACCGTGCGTGAGGCCGCAAAGTGATATGAGGTGTTACCGGCTAGATCGATGTGAATTGGAATCGGGGTCCTGACAACAAGTATGAAACTAGAAGTACTTTGTAGGTGTTTTTGGATAGGTTAGCAAGATAATAAAGAGCACGAGAATAAAAACTAGGGGCTGTTTTGGTAAAGACACAGCTAAAGTAAATATAGCGAGTGTGGAAAAGTGGTGGTAGGAGTTGCCAAATTGTCCCTAAGCAATTGAATACTTTACTAGACCGATAGCAAGTTTTATGTGGGAGAGGCCACTGCTAGCATGTCATCCCTGACTTGGAATTCTATGCACTTATAATTGGAACTATTAGCAAGCATCTGCAACTACTAATGTTCATTAAGGTAAAACCCAGCCACAACATTAAGATATATTGGTCCCCTTCAATCCCGTATACATCAATTTCTATGCTAGGCTGAAGCTTCTGTCACCCTTGCCCTCCAATACATAGTCCTATCAACATACAAATAACCCTGTGGTGTGATCCACACACGCGCTCATATGATGGGCACCAAAGGACAGGACCATAACCACAAGCAAATTAAATCAATCATAGCAATTCATCAACCACCGATAGGACAACAAAAATCTACTCAGACATCATAGGATGGCAACACATCATTGGATAATAATATGAAACATAAAGCACCATGTTCAAGTAGAGGGTACAGCGGGTTGCGGGAGAGTGGACCGCTGTAGATAGAAGGGGGAAGGTGATGGAGATGTTGGTGAAGATGGCGGAGGTGTTGGTGTAGATCATGGTGATGATGATGGCCCCCCATGCGTTCCGGCGCCACCGGAAGCGAGGGGGAGAGAGCCCCCCTCCTTCTTCTTCTTCCTTGACTTTCTCCCTAGGTGAGAGAAGGGTTTCCCCTCTGGTCCATGGTCTCCATGGCGTGGGAGGGGTGAGAGCCCCTCTAAGACTGGATCTGTCTCTCTGTCTCTCTCTGTTTCTGCGTTCTCCCCCGGCTGCCCTTTCACCGTTTCGTGTATATATGGAGATCCGTAACTCCGATTGGATTGAAACCTTTGCAGAGATTTTTTCCCAACAATTAGCTTTCTTGCGGCCGAAGAAGGGCATCAACCGCCTTACAGGTGGCCCACGAGGGTCAGGGGCGCCTCCCTGCCTCGTGGCCACCTCGGGCACCGTCTCGCGTGGATTTTTCTTCCGGAATTCTCCAAATATTCCAAAAATATTCTTCGTCTGTTTTTATCCCTTTTGGATTCCGTTTGATATGGGGTTTCGTGAAACATAAAACATGCAACAAACAGGAACCGCACTGTAATCGGATCAATATGTTAGTCCCAAAAATAATATAAAAAGTTGCCAAAAGTATATGAAAGTTGTAGCATATTGGTATGGAACAATCAAAAATTATAGATACGACGGAGACGTATCAGCATCCCCAAGCCTAATTCTTGCTCGTCCTCGAGTAGGTAAATGATAAAAAAATAATTTTTGATGTGGAATGCTACCTAGCATAATATTGATCATATGTCTAATCATGGCATGAATATTAAGACACGAGTGATTCAAAGCAATAGTCTATCTTTTGACATAAAAACAATAATACTTCAAGCCTACTGATAAAGCCATCATGTCTTTTCAAAATAACAAGGCCAAAGAAAGTTATCCCTACAAAATCATATAGTCTGGCTATGATCCATCTTCACCACACAAAATATTCACATCATGCACAACCCCGATGACAAGCCAAGCAATTGTTTATTACTTTTGACGTTTCTCAAACCTTTTCAACTTTCACGCAATACCTGAGCGTGAGTCATGGACATGGCACTATAGGTGGAACAGAATATGATGATGGGGGTTATGTGGAGAAGACAAAAAAGGAGAAAGTCTCACATCGACGCGGCTAATCAACGGGCTATGGAGATGCCCATCAATTGATGTCAATGTGAGGAGTAGGGATTGCCATGCAACGGATGCACTAGAGCTATAAGTGTATGAAAGCTCAAACTGAAACTAAGTGGGTGTGCATCCAACTTGCTTTCTCATGAAGACCTAGGGCATTTGAGGAAGCCCATCGTTGGAATATACAAACCAAGTTCTATAATGAAAATTCCCACTAGTATATGAAAGTGATAACTCAAGAGACTCTCTATATGAAGAACATGGTGCTACTTTGAAGCACAAGTGTGGTAAAAGGATAGTAACATTGCCCCTTCTCTCTTTTTCTCTCATTTTTTTTCTCTTTTTTTGGGCCTTCTCTCTTTTTTTGGCCTTTCTTCTTCTTTTTTTTTTGTCCGGAGTCTCATCCCGACTTGTGGGGGAATCATAGTCTCCATCATCCTTTCCTCACTGGAGCAATGCTCTAATAATGATGATCATCACACTTTTATTTACTTACAACTTGATACTAGAACAAAGATATGACTCTATATGAATGCCTCTGGCAGTGTACCAGGATGTGCAATGATCTAGCATAGCAATGACATCAAAAAACGGACAAGCCATCTAAACATCATGCTAGCTATCTTACGATCATGCAAAGCAATATGACAATAAATGCTCAAATCATGTATATGATGATTATGGAAGTTGTATGGCAATATATCTAGGAATGGCTATGGAAATGCCATAATAGGTAGGTATGGTGGCTGTTTTGAGGAAGATATAAAGAGAATTATGTGTGATAGAGTGTATCGTATCATGGGGTTTGGATGCACCGGCGAAGTTTGCACCAACACTCGAGGTGAGAAAGGGCAATGCGCGGTACCGAAGAGGCTAGCAATGATGGAAGGGTGAGAGTGCGTATAATCCATGGACTCAACATTAGTGATAAAGAACTCACATACTTATTGCAAAAATCTATTAGTCATCGAAACAAAGTACTACCTGCATGCTCCTAGGGGGATAGATTGGTAGGAAAAGACCATCGCTCGTCCCCGACCGCCACTCATAAGGAAGACAATCAATAAATAAATCATGCTCTGACTCCTATACATAACGGTTCACCATACATGCATGCTACGGGAATCACAAACTTCAACACAAGTATTTCTAAAATCCACAACTACCCACTAGAATGACTCTAATATCACCACCTTTATATCGCAAAACTATTGCAAGGAATCAAACATATCATATTCAGTGATCTACAAGTTTTATGTAGGATTTTATGACTAACCATGTGAATGACCAATTCCTGTCATCTCTCTAAATAGATATAAGTGAAGCAAGATAGTTTAATTCTTTCTACAAAAGATATGCCCACACTCTAACAAATATAAGTGAAGCAAAAGAGCATTCTACAAATGGCGGTTGTCTAAGTGAAGAGAAACAGTAATCCAAACTTCAAATGATATAAGTGAAGCACATGAAGCATTCTATAAAGCCATACTCAAAAGATATAAGTGAAGTGAAATGAGCATTCTATAAATAAACCAAGGACTATCTCATACCAGCATGGTGCATAAAATAAAAATGAAAACTAAATGCAAAATACGCTCCAAGATTGCACATATCGCATGAACGAAATGAATCTGAAAACATACCGATACTTGTTGAAGAAAGAGGGGATGCCTTCCGGGGCATCCCCAAGCTTAGACTCTTGAGTCTCCTTGAATATTTACTTGGGGTGCTTTGTTCATCCCCAAGCCTGAGCTCTTGCCTCTCTTCCTTCTTCTCATGTCGAGACCTTCTCGATCATCGAACACTTCATCCACACAAAACTTCAACAGAAAACTCGGTAAGATCCGTTATTATAATAAAGAAAATCACTACTCTAATGTGACGCCCGGATAATCATGCTACAGTAATATCACGTTAATGATGGCACGTCACCTCTGTCACTGTAATTAATCTCGGGTTAATTCAAAACTGTTTTAAATTTAAATCCTAAATAAGTCAAACGACAAAAGTTTTCAAATATTAAAATAAAAATGTTCGGGCTATGTCAATTATTGCATCGGTAATTATGGTGAAGTAATCACATTTTTATAAAATTCCTAAATACTTTTAAATGAATTAAAAGAGAAAATAAATAAAAGAAAGAAAATACAAAAAAAGGAAAAGAAACCCCCCCGGGGGCTCCGGCCCAGCAGGCCACCAGCCCAACTGGGCCACGACCCACCAGGCCGGCCCATCCCCGCACCCCCATAACCTCCCCCACTCCTCCCACTCGCCCACCGACACCCACACTCCCCACCCTAAATATCTCCCCCCTCTCCCACGATTGGATCGGGATCGAGGAGGGGAACCGCTCCCCGCCGCCGCCCGGTGTCGCCTCGCCGCGACGCCACACCGCCATCGCCCGACGCCGCCTGTCTCCGCCCCATCACGCCTCCGACCTCTTCCGTGACGCCACCTCGTCGGCACCGCCCCTCCCGGCCTCCTTCCTTTCCGCTCGCGCTGCCATCGTCTGCTACCACCTCTCCGACCACGAGTACGAGCTCGGGACTCCTACCTCGCCGGATCGGCCTCATCCCCCTTCTCTGCCTCGCCGGTCATCACCGGCGATCTGCTACTCCGGCGCCTCCCAGGCCCGCTGCCCTTCCTCGCCGAATCGCCGTGAGGCCGCTCCTCGACCCCCTTTCCTCCTTTCCGTGCACGAATCAGTAGTCTCCGCCAACGCCAGAGCTCATCGCCGTGGTTGAGCTCGCCGCTGCGTGGCCATAGCTCATGGCTTCGGCCGAGCTCGTGCACTGCGCCCGCCTGCATGCGACCGCCGCCTCACCATGTCCACCTTGCTACTCCTCCTCCTCCTGTTGCCATCGTGCGTATCAGATCGGTGCTCGCATGCGTTTACCGCTTCGCCGGCGTACGGCCGTGCTTGCCCCCTGCTCGCCATACCCTTGCCCATGAAGCGCCATTAACGCCGACAAGACGCCTGCCGCCACCCTGCTCCTCGCACGGCCTCAAGAAGATCGCCTCATGACGGCCGCCGCCTCCGTGGCCCCTCGCTGGCCTCGCCTTTGCGCTGCTCGCCGCTGCTGCCGCCTCGCCTGCCTTGGCCACAAGGGCGCCTTTAGGTCATCAAGATCAAGGCCATACACACGCTCACGGGCTCGGCCTGCACCCCATGCCCGTTAGCCCGTGCGCCCATGCCCGCTAGGTCCCCCCTTGCCTGTGACACAGGGGCCCCACCCCCAGAACGTTTTAAAAAAAGGATTTAAAAAAGTAATAATAATAATATTAAAAAATTAATTAATTAAATAACTAAATTAATTCTGTATTAGATTAAACTAATCACTAATTAACCTAATTAACTGTTAGTTAATTAATCAGGGTATGACAGGTGGGTCCCACACGTCAGTTGACCAGTCAACACCTCTGTTGACTGCTGACGTCATGCTGACGTCAGCATGCATAGTTTTGGATAATTTCGTATTAAATTAATTAAATAAATGCTAAAATTAATTAAATCTTTTTAAAATTAATATAAAATAAACCGTAGCTCGGATGGAAAAACTTTGTATATGAAAGTTGCTCAGCACGACGAGACGACTCCGGATACGCAGCCCTTTCGTCCGCCATGCATCCCTAACCTATCGAACCTGCAACTTTTCACCTCCGGTTCATCTGTCCGAAAACGAGAAACACCGGGGATACTTTCCCGGATGTTTCCCCCCTTCATCGGTATCACCTCATACCGCGTTAGAGCACGTCTAGCTCGGCCTGTTGTCCTGTTATGCATTTGTTTGCATTATATTTATTGTTTATTCCCCCTCTTCTCTCGCTAGACACCGAGACAGACGCCGCCGCTACCCAGTTCAACTACGGAGTTGACGACCCCTCCTACTTGCCAGAGCAACTAGGCAAGCCCCCCCCCCTGATCACCAGATATCGCCTATTCTTCTCTATACTGCTTGCATTAGAGTAGTGTAGCATGTTACTGCTTTCCGTTATTCCTATCCTGATGCATAGCATGTCCTTGCTACTACTGTTGATACCTTTACCGCAATCCTACCGCTTAGTATAGGATGCTAGTATTCCATCGCTGGCCCTACATTCTTGTCCTTCTCATGTGCTATACTATCGGGCTGTGATCACTTGGGAGGTGATCACGGGTATATACTATATACTTTATACATGATACATGTGGTGACTAAAGTCGGGTTGGCTTGTGGAGCACCCATGAGTGATTCACTTGATTGGGGCTGAAAGGACCTTTGTCCCAACGGTCCTCTGTGTGGATCTTTGTGGCGGAGCATCAGGGCAGGTTGAGACTACCTAGGTGAGAGGTGGGCCTGGCCCTGGTCGGTGTCCGTGGTTACATTATTAACACGCTTAACGAGATCTTGGTATTTGATCTGAGTCTGGCCATTTGGTCTATACGCACTAACCAACTACGTGGGAAAGATATGGGCACTCGGCGTCGTGGTATCAGCCGAAGCCTTCGTGACGTCAGCGACTGAGTGGCGCGCGCCGGATTGGAACGTAATCCTGCTCTTGTATTAAGGGGGCTAGTTCTGCTTCCGGCCGCGTTCGCAACGTGCAGGTGTGCTAAGGGCGATGGGCCCAGACCCCTGTGCGCTTAGGTTTAGACCGGCGTGCTGACCTCTCTGTTGGCCTAGGTGGGGCTGCGACGTGTTGATCTTCCGCGGGCATGACCGAGAAAAGTGTGTCCGCCAAATGGGATCAAGCGTGTTGGGTTATGTGGTGCACCCCTGCAGGGAGGTTAAACTATTCGAATAGCCGTGATCTTCGGTAACAGGACGACTTGGAGTTGTACCTTGACCTTATGACAACTAGAACCGGATACTTAATAAATCACACCCTTTCAAGTGCCAGATACAACCCGGTGGTCACTCTCTCACAGGGCAACGAGGGGAGGATCGCCGGGTAGAATTATGCTATGTGATGCTACTTGGAGGACTTCAGTCTACTCTTTTCTACATGCTGCAAGACGGAGGCTGCCAGAAGCGTAGTCTTTGACAGGATTAGCTATCCCCCTCTTATTCTGGCATTCTGCAGTTCAGTCCACTCATATGGCCCTTAACACATATATCCATGCATATGTAGTGTAGCTCCTGCTTGCAGTACTTTGGATGAGTACTCACGGTTGCCTTGTTCCCCCTTTTCCCCATATCTCCGTCTGATTGTCATGCGACTGCATCGATGGAGTCCAGGAGCCAGACGCCACCGTCGATGACGACTACTACACTAGAGGTGCCTACTACTACGTGCAGCCCGCTGACGATGACCAGCAGTAGTTTAGGAGGATCCCAGGCAGGAAGCCTGCGCCTCTTTCGATCTGTATCCCAGTTTGTGCTAGCCTTCTTAAGGTAAACTTGATTAACTTATGTCTGTACTCAGATATTGTTGCTTCCACTGACTCGTCTATGATCGAGCACTTGTATTCGAGCCCTCAAGGCCCCTGGCTTGTATTATGATGCTTGTATGATTTATTTTATTTTTAGAGTTGTGTTGTGATATCTTCCCGGGAGTCCCTGATCTTGATCGTACACGTTTGCGTGTATGATTAGTGTATGATTGAATCGGGGCGTCACATCTAAGTATTGTTGCAAACCAATTCATATTTTGTTTTTCCATTGTGTCTACTGTAATATAGCTTTTTCATGGCTTAATCCACTGATATAAATTGATAGTTTCATCAAAACAATCAAACTATGCATAAAAAAATAGAATCTGTCTAAAACAGAACGGTTTGGAATAATCTGAACATTCACCCTACTTCTGATACTTCAAAAATTCTGCCACAATTAGGAAAAATAAACAGTTTGTATATAAAGACAGTGCAAAAAGAATCAGAACCATTTGACACGCCAGTAAAAAATTTAAAATCGCGCACTACAGCCAAAGTTTCTATCCTGCACCGCGCAAACCAACAGGCATCGTAAACATCCTAAAGGCAAACCTTGGCACATTATTTTTATTTCTAAACTTTATAACTGAACACAACAGAAATAAATGACTCTCTAAAACTTCCGGTTGTCTCCCTGACAGCGCTTTCTTTAAAGCCATTAAGCTAGGCATATAGTGATCAAGTAATGGATCCACCCGGATCCCAAGGTATATCAAAGCCAATTTTAATTAACAGTGATTTGTGATTTAGTAGTGAGCACAAAGTAACATATATCATGCAACAACGAAGTCTAACTCTCTTCCTATGCATCGGCATGTCATAAAAGAACAATTCATGCACACAAAGTAAAGGCCAATGCATAGTATAAACAGTTTCTTGCAATTTTATCATGTTGGAAACATAGAGAGGTGGAGATATAGTTCCTCTCTCATAATAATTGAAAGTAGGAGCAGCAAGCACATGCATATTATATATAGAGAAAAGTATGTTTTTGGTCCCTCAAGTTCTCAAAAAGTATAGATTTGGTCCCTCAAGATTTTCTGGTATACATTTGGTCCTTCAAGTCTCAAAACCGGATAAGTTTGGTCCTAAACCAGATTTTGAGCACATTGACCACGTTTGACCACCACAAAACCGCCTGATGAACAGTAATTTTGAAAAAAAAACTTCACAAAAATCTAATTTTTTTGGGATCCAGTATGCTTACATGCGCAAGGTGTGACTAACTTTTTCTGCTCCTTCGACACTTGAGGATTATTTTTTTATTTTTCTGAATTTACTATTCATTAGACAGATATTTTTGTTTTTTTGCCACGAGCTCCTCGAGTGCCAAAAGGGCACAAAATTTTGTTCGCATCTTACGCATGTAAGCATATTCTACCCCAAAAAATTTCAGATTGTTTTGAAGGTTTTTTAAATATATATTTTTCGAATTTACTGTTCATCGGGCGGTTTTGTGGCGGTCAAAACCGGTCAACGTGCTCAAAATCTGGTTTAGGGCCAAACTTATCCGGTTTTGAAACTTGAGGGACCAAATGTATACCAAAAAATCTTGGGGACGAAGTCTATACTTTGTGGAAACTTGAGGGACCAAAAACATACTTTTCTCTTATATATATATATCAAAATCATCATGTGCAAAGGTAAAAGGCAACCCATCAATATAGTCCTTAATAAAAGCAAACTTCTCCGATATAGTGTAGTTTGGAAAATTCAAAATGATAATAGGACTATCATGCGTGGGTGCAATAGCAACAATTTCAGGTTTAACATAAGGATCTATAGCAAGTTCATCTCCATAAGCATAATTTACATTGGCAACTTGGCCACAAGCATAGCAAGCATCATCAAAAAGGGATATTTCAAGAGAATCAAAGGGATCATAATAGTCATCATAGTAATCATCCTTCGGTAAGCACGAAGGGAAATTAAACAATGTATGAGTTGAAGAGTTACTCTCATTAGAAGGTGGGCACGGGTAGCTAATCCGCTCTTCCTCCTTTTGTTCTTCGCTCACCTCATCATCTTTTTCATCCAATGAGCTCACAGTTTCATCAATTTCTTCTTCCATAGACTCCTGCAAAATATTAGTCTCTTCTTGGACAACGGAGTAGTCCCCAATATATGGTTCAACATAGGCATTAGAAGCATAATTATCATAGCAATATTTAAGTACGGCAAAATTTTCAGATTTGTAAAGAGTAGCACCATACTTTTCAATCAAAGAAGCAATTTCATAAGCACCCTTAAAAACAACAAATTCTTCAATTTTTTGAACATCATAGTAATTATAAACATCCTTAGCATACGAAGATACGATTCCATTATCACTAAACTCACAATGGTAGGGAAGGTGTTTCTTAGGGTTTTCAGAACAACAAGTAAAATCATATATTCACATAAATTCCAAGCATAGCATTGCAAGCATTTAATTTGATCCAGTAAAAGTTTCCCTTTTTCAGATATACGGTGTCGCACATAACAAGCATGCTCATCTAAAGATTTGCCCTCAACTAAGCTAGTCGGGGTTTCAGCACGAGCACATAGGGATCGAAGATGATCCAAGTAAAAAGCTTCAGGAGTGAGATACATTTTGAGTGGTTCTTCAACCATTAGTTCAGTAGTTACAACTATTTTTTTGGTATTTTGCGTTTCCTACCCATAACTAAAGATAGAAAACAACTAAGAACAACAAATAAAAATTACTTAGTGTTAAAGCAAACAAGCACACACGAGAATATTCACCTCACGCTATTGCTCCCCGGCAACGACGCCAAAAAAAGGTCTTGATAACCCACAAGTATAGGGGATCAATTGTAGCCTCTTTCGATAAGTAAGAGTGTCAAACCCAAAGAGGAGCTAAAGGTAGAACAAATATTCCCTCGAGTTCTATCGACCACCAATACAACTCTACGCATGCTTGAACGTTCGCTTTACCTAGAACAAGTATGAAACTAGAAGTACTTTGTAGGTGTTTTTGGATAGGTTAGCAAGATAATAAAGAGCACGAGAATAAAAACTAGGGGCTGTTTAGGTAAAGACACAACTAAAGTAAATATAGCGAGTGTGGAAAAGTGGTGGTAGGAGTTGCGAAATTGTCCCTAAGCAATTGACTACTTTACTAGACCAATAGCAAGTTTTATGTGGGAGAGGCCACTGCTAGCATGTCATCCCTAACTTGGAATTCTATGCACTTATGATTGGAACTATTAGCAAGCATTCGCAACTACTAATGTTCGTTAAGGTAAAACCCAACCATTGCATTAAGATATACTGGTCCCCCTTCAATCCCGTATGCATCAATTTATATGCTAGGCTGAAGCTTCTGTCACCCTTGCCCTCCAATACATAGTCCTATCAACATATAATTAACCCTATGGTGTGATCCACGCGCGCGCTCATATGATGGGCACCAAAGGACATCAACATAACCACAAGCAAATTAAATCAATCATAGCAATTCATCAACCACCGATAGGACAACGAAAATCTACTCAGACATCATAGGATGGCAACACATCATTAGATAATAATATGAAGCATAAAGCACCATGTTCAAGTAGAGGGTACAATGGGTTGCGGGAGAGTGGACCGCTATAGATAGAGGGGGGAAGGTGATGGAGATGTTAGTGAAGATGGCGGAGGTGTTGGTGTAAATCTCGGTGATGATGATGGCCCCCGGCGGCATTCCGGCGCCATCGGAAGCGAGGGGGAGAGAGCCCCCCTCCTTCTTCTTCTTCCTTGACCTTCTTCCTAGGTGGGAGAAGGGTTTCCGCTCTGGTCCATGGTCTCCATGGCGTGGGAGGGGTGAGAGCCCCTCCGAGATTGGATCTGTCTCTCTGTCTCTCTCTGTTTCTGCGTTCTCCCCCGGCTTCCCTTTCACCGTTTCGTGTATATATGGAGATGCGTAACTCTGATTGGATTGAAACCTTCGCCGAGATTTTTTTCCGAAAATTAGCTTTCTTGCGGCCGAAGAAGGGCATCAACCGCCTTACGGGTGGCCCACGAGGTCGGTAGCGCCCACTCGTGGCCACCTCGGGCACCGTCTCGCGTGGATTTTTCTTCCGGAATTCTCCAAATGTTCCAAAAATATTCTCTGTCCGTTTTTATCCCGTTTGGATTCCGTTTGATATGGGGTTTCTGTGAAACATAAAACATGCAACAAACAGGAATTGGCACTGGGCACTGGATCAATATGTTAGTCCCAAAAATAATATAAAAAGTTGCCAAAAGTATATGAAAGTTGTAGCATATTGGCATGGAACAATAAAAAATTATAGATATGAAGGAGACGTATCAATATTCCAGTTGATAGTGTCATTGATAGAGTTCTTCAATCACTGCCACCAAGCTACAAGAGCTTCGTGATGAACTATAATATGCAACGGATGGATAAGACGATTCCTGAGCTCTTCGCAATGTTGAAAGCTGCGGAGGTAGAAATCAAGAAGGAGCATCAAGTGTTGATGGTGAACAAGACCACCAGTTTAAAGAAAAAGGGTAAAGGGAAGAAGGGGAACTTCAAGAAGAACATCAAGCAAGTTGCTGCTTGCTACCTCTTGAGCACTGCGTTGGACTTCCTTGAAGAGGAAACGATGATGCAGCAAAGTAGCGTAAGTATTTCCCTCAGTTTTTGAGAACCAAGGTATCAATCCAGTAGGAGGCTACGCGCGAGTCCCTCGTACCTGCACAAAACAAATAACTCCTCGCAACAAACGGGATAAGGGGTTGTCAATCCCTTCACGGTCACTTACAAGAGTTAGATCTGATAGATATGATAGATAATATTTTTGGTACTTTTGTGATAAAGATGCAAAGTAAAGTAAAAGCAAAGTAAAAGGCAAAGGCAATAATAAAGTGTTGGAAGATTAATATGATGAAGATAGACCCGGGGGCCATAGGTTTCACTAGTGGCTTCTCTCAAGAGCATAAGTATTTTACGGTGGGTGAGCAATTCATCGTTGAGCAATTGACAGAATTGAGCATAGTTATGAAAGTATCTAGGCATGATCATGTATATAGGCATCACGTCCAAGACAAGTAGACCGACTCCTGCATGCATCTACTACTATTATTCCACTCATCGACCGCTATCCAGCATGCATCTAGAGTATTAAGTTCAAGAAAACAGAGTAACGCCTTAAGCAAGATGACATGATGTAGAGGGATAAATTCATGCAATATGATAAAAACCCCATCTTGTTATCCTCGATGGAAACAATACAATACGTGCCTTGCTCCCCTCATCCTTTGGGAAAGGACACCGCAAGATTGAACCCAAAGCTAAGCACTTCTCCCATTGCAAGAAAAACCAATCTAGTAGGCCAAACCAAACTGATAATTCGAAGAGACTTGCAAAGATAACCAATCATACATAAAAGAATTCAGAGAAGATTCAAATATTGTTCATAGATAATCTTGATCATAAACCCACAATTCAGCGATCTCAACAAACACACCGCCAAAAGAAAATTACATCGAATAGATCTCCACAAGAGAGGGGGAGAACATTGTATTGAGATCCAAAAAGAGAGAGGAAGCCATCTAGCTACTAAATATGGACCCGAAGGTGTGAAGTAAACTACTCACACTTCATCGGAGGGGCTATGGTGATGATGTAGAAGCCCTCCGTGGTGGATGCCCCCTCCGGCGGAGCTCCGGAACAGGCCCCAAGATGGGATCTCGTGGGTACAGAAGGTTGCAGCGGTGGAATTAGGTTTTTGGCTCCGTATCTGATCGTTTGGGGTACGTAGGTATATATAGGAGGAAGGAGTACGTCGGTGGAGCAACAGGGAGCCCACGAGGGTGGAGGGCGCGCCTGGGGGGTAGCCGCGCCCCCTACCTCGTGCCCTCCTTGAATCTTCCTTGACTTAGGGTCCAAGTCTCCTGGATCACGTTCGGTGAGAAAATCACGTTCCCGAAGGTTTCATTCCGTTTGGACTCCGTTTGATATTTCGTTTCTTCGAAACTCCGAAATAGGCAAAAAACAGTAATTCTGGGCTGGGCCTTCGGTTAATAGGTTAGTCCCAAAAATAATATATATAAGTGGACAATAAAGCCCAATAATGTCCAAAACAGTAGATAATATTGCATGGAGCAATCAAAAATTATAGATACATTGGAGACGTATCACTACTCAAGTGAAGAAGCCCAAGTCTGGACCTAAACCTGAGGCTGAGTGCTTCTACTGCAAAGGGACTGGTCACTGGAAGCGGAACTGCCCCAAGTATTTGGCGGAGAAGAAGGATGACAAAGTGAAAGGTATATGTGATATACATGTTATTGCTGTGTACCTTACTAATGCCCGCAGTAGCGCCTGGGTATTTGATACTGGTTATATTGCTAATATTTGCAACTCAAAACAGGGACTACGGATTAAGCGAAGATTAGCTAAGGACAAGGTGACGATGCGCGTGGGAAATGGTTCCAAAGTCGATGCAATCGCCGTCGGCACGCTACCTCTACATCTACCATCGGGATTAGTTTTAGACCTAAATAATTGTTATTTGGTGCCAGCGTTGAGCATATCTGGATCTTGTTTGATGCGAGACAGTTATTCATTTAAATAAGAGAATAATGGTTGTTCTATTTATATGAATAATATCTTTTATGGTCATGCACCCTTGATGTGTGGTCTGTTTTTACTAAATCTTGATAGTATGTATACACATATTCATAGTATTGAAGCCAAAAGATGTATGTTTAATAATGATAGTGCAACTTATTTGTGGCACTGCCGTTTAGGTAATATTGGTGTAAAGCGCATGAAGAAACTCCATGTTGATGGGCTTTTGGCATCACTTGATTATGAATCACTTGATGCTTGCGAACCATACCTCATGGGCAAGATGACTGAGACTCCGTTCTCCAGAACAATGGAGCGAGCAACGGACTTATTGGAAATAATACATACTGATGTATGCGGTCCGATGAGTGTTGATGCTCGGGGCGGGTATCGTTATTTTCTTACCTTCACAGATGATTTGAGCAGATATGGGTATATCTACTTGACGAAACATAAGTCTGAAACATTTGAAAAGCTCAAAGAATTTTAGAGTGAAGTGGAAAATCATCATAACAAGAAAATAAAGTTTCTACTATCTGATCGTGGAGGAGAATATTTGAGTTACGAGTTTGGTCTTCATTTGAATCAATGTGGAATAGTTTCACAAGCCACGCCACCCGCAACACCACATCGTAATGGTGTGTCCGAACGTCGTAATCGTACTTTATTGGATATGGTGCGATCTATGATGTCTCTCACTGATTTACCGCTATCATTTTGGGGTTATGCTTTAGAGACGGTTGCATTCATGTTAAATAGGGCACCATATAAATACGTTGAGATGACACCTTATGAACTGTGGTTTGGCAAGATACCCAAGTTGTCGTTTCTTAAAGTTTGGTGCTGCGATGCTTATGTGAAAATGCTTCAACCTGATAAGCTCGAACCCAAATCGGAGAAATGTGTCTTTATAGGATACCCAAAGGAGACTGTTGGGTACAGCTTCTATCACAGATCCGAAGGCAAGATATTCGTTGCTAAAAATGGATCCTTTCTAGAGAAGGAGTTTCTCTCGAAAGAAGTGAGTGGGAGGAAAGTAGAACTTGATGAGGTAATAGTACCTACTCCCTTATTGGAAAGTAGTTCATCATAGAATTTAGTTCCAGTCATTCCTACACCAGTAAGAGAGGAAGCTAATGATGATGATCATGAAACTTCTGATCAAGTTACTACTGAACCTCATAGGTCAACCAGAGTGAGATCCGCACGAGAGTGGTATGGTAATCCTGTTCTGGAAGTCATGTTGCTTGACCATGACGAACCTACGAATTATAAGGAAGCGATGATGAGCCCAGATTCCCAAAAATGGCTTGAGGCCATGAAATCTGAGATGGGATCCATGTATGAGAACAAAGTGTGGACTTTTGTTGACTTGCCCGATGATCGGCAAGCCATAGAGAATAAATGGATCTTCAAGAAGAAAACTGATGCTGACTTGTTGCAAAAGGTTTTCGAAAAGTTCAAGGAGTTGACTACGATAAGACCTTCTGACCCGTAGTGATGCTTAAGCCTGTCCGAATCATGTTAGCAATTGCCGCATTTTATGATTATGAAATTTGGCAAATGGATGTCAAAACTGCATTCCTTAACGGATATCTTAAGGAAGAGTTGTATATGATGCAACGAGAATGTTTTGTCGATCCAAAAGGTGCTAACAAAGTGTGCAAGCTCCAGCGATCCATCTATGGACTGGTGCAAGCCTCTTAGAGTTGGAATATACGCTTTGGTAATGTGATCAAAGAATATGGATTTATACAGACTTTTGGAGAAGCCTGTATTTACAAGAAAGTGAGTGGGAGCTCTGTAGCATTTCTAATATTATATGTGGATGACATATTGTTCATTGGAAATGATATAGAATTTCTGGATAGCATAAAAGGATACTTGAACAAGAGTTTGTCAATGAAAGACCTTGGTGAAGCTGCTTATATATTGGGCATCAAGATCTATAGAGATAGATCAAGACGCTTAATTGGACTTTCACAAAGCACATACCTTGATAAAGTTTTGAAAAAGTTCAAAATGGATCAAGCGAAGAAAGGGTTTTTGCATGTGTTACAAGGTGTGAAGTTGAGTTAGACTCAATGCCTGACCACTGCAGAATATATAGAGAAAATGAAAGGTGTTCCCTGTGCTTCAGCCATAGGCTCTATCATGTATGCAATGTTGTGTACCAGACCTGATGTGTGCCTTGCTATCCATTTAGCAGGGAGGTACCAAAGTAATCCAGGAGTGGATCACTGGCAGCGGTCGAGAACATCCTGAAATACCTGAAAAGGACTAAGGGTATGTTTCTCGTTTATGGAGGTGACAAAGAGCTCGTCGTAAACGGCTACATCGATGCAAGCATTGAAACTGATCCGGATGACTCTAAGTCACAAACCGGATACGTATTTATATTGAACGGTGGAGCTCTCAGTTGGTGCAGTTCTAAGCAAAGCGTCGTGGCGGGATCTACATGTGAAGCGGAGTACATAGCTGCTTCGGAAGCAATGAATGAAGGAGTCTGGATGAAGGAGTTCATATCCGATCTAGGTGTCATACCTAGTGCATCGGGTCCAATGAAAATCTTTTGTGACAATCTTTGGTGCAATTGCCTTGGCAAAGGAATCCAGATTTCACAAGAGAACCAAGCACATCAAGAGACACTTCAATTCCATCCACGATCAAGTCAAGGAGGGAGACATAGAGATCTGCAAGATACATATGGATCTGAATGTAACAGACCCGTTGACTAAGCCTCTCTCACGAGTAAAACATCATCAGCACAAGACTCCATGGGTGTTAGAATCATCACTGTTTAATCTAGATTACTAAATCTAGTGCAAGTGGGAGACTGAAGGAAATATGCCCTAGAGGCAATAATAAAGTTGTTATTTATATTTCCTTATATCATGATAAATTTTTATTATTCATGCTAGAATTGTATTAACCGGAAACTTAGTACATGTGTGAATACATAGACAAATAGAGTGTCACTAGTATGCCTCTACTTGACTAGCTCGTTGAATCAAAGATGGTTAAGTTTCCTAGCCATAGACATGTGTTGTCATTTGATTAATGGGATCACCTCATTAGAGAATGATGTGATTGACTTGACCCATTCCGTTAGCTTAGCACTTGATCGTTTAGTATGTTGCTATTGCTTTCTTCATGACTTATACATGTTCCTATGACTATGAGATTATGCAACTCCCGAATACCCGAGGAACACTTTGTGTGCTACCAAAAGTCACAACATAACTTGGTGATTATAAAGGTGCTCTACAGGTGTCTCCGATGGTACTTGTTGAGTTGGCATAGATCGAGATTAGGATTTGTCACTCCGATTATCGGAGAGGTATCTCTGGGCCCTCTCGGTAATGCACATCACTATAAGCCTTGCAAGCAATGTGACTAATGAGTTAGTTGTGGGATGATGCATTACGGAACGAGTAAAGAGACTTGCCGGTAACAAGATTGAACTAGGTATTGAGATACCGACGATTGAATCTCGGGCAAGTAATATACCAGTGACAAAGGGACAACGTATGTTGTTATGCGGTTTGACCGATAAAGATCTTCCTAGAATATATAGGAGCCAATATGAACATCTAGGTGCCGCTATTGGTTATTGACCAGAGACGTGTCTCGGTCATGTCTACATGGTTCTCAAACCCGTAGGGTCCGCACGCTTAACATTCGGTGACGATCGGTATTATGTGTTTATGTGTTTTGATGTACCAAAGGTAGTTCGGAGTCCCGGATATGATCACGGACATGACGAGGAGTCTCGAAATGGTCGAGACATAAAGATCGATATATTGGATGACTATGTTTGGACATCGAAATGGTTCCGAGTGAGTTCAGGCATATACCGGAGTACCGAGGGGGGGGGGGTTACCGAAACCCCCGGGGAGCATATGGGCCCTAATGGGCTTTAGTGGAGACAGAGAGAGAGAGAGAGAGAGGAGAGGCCAGGGCAGGTCGCGTGCTCCCTCCCCCTTTGGTCCGAATTGGACTAGAAAGGGGGGCGCCTTTAGGGCGTAGGGATGGGGGCTCCTTCCCCCCTCTCTCCCCCTTCCTTCTCTCCTAGTCCAACTAGGGAGGGGGGGGAATCCTACTCCCGGTGGGAGTAGGACTCCTTTAGGGCGTGCCATAGAGGGCCGGCCCTCCCCCCTCCTCCACTCATTTATATACGGGGGAGGGGGTGTCGGTGCAAAAACCGGCGGATCTCGGGTAGGGGTCCCGAACTGTGCGTCTAAGGTCGATGGTAATAGGAGACAGGGGACACAATGTTTACCCAGGGTTGGGCCCTCTCTATGGAGGTAATACCCTACTTCCTGCTTGATCGATCTTGATGAATACGAGTATTACAAGAGTTGATCTACCACGAGATCGTAATGGTTAAACCCTAGAAGTCTAGCATGTATGACTATGGTAATGAGTATATCTCTTTCCGGACTAAGTCCTCCGGTTTATATAGACACCGGGAGGATCTAGGGCGACACAAGGTCGGTTACAAAGAAAGGAATCTACATATTCGGCCGCCAAGCTTGCCTTCCAGGCCAAGGAGAGTCCCACCCGGACACAGGTGCAGTCTTCGGTCTTTGTATCTTCACAGCCCATCAGCCCGGCCCATGGCTAACAGGCCGGACGCCCAAGGACCCCTTAATCCAGGACTCCCTCAGTAGCCCCCGAACCAGGCTTCAATGACAAGATGTTCGGCGCGCAGATTGTCTTCGGCATTGCAAGGCGGGTTCCTCCTCCGACGACGTCCAAGTAATGTATTCGGCTTATAATTCAATGCCGCACCCCTCGGCTTCTGTGTATCTATGACTTCAGCCTCCATGTGTCAAGCGAATGCGGACGGTCAGGGTATTTTTTGCAAATAACACCCCAGCCATGCAAGAAAGAGCGGCTATTTAAAGAAATTGGGTCTCAGATCCATTCGGCACCACGCTGAGAAAATTCTCAGAGACTGCCAGGGAAGACCATTCCAACATGGCCAATATTCCCAGTTCCTCCTCCCGTTCCGATCCAGAGAAAGGCGAGTGGGAGAGGTGCTCTCTGTCCCACAATCAATTGGAGAAGTTGCAAACACAGGTATTTCTCCCTTCTGCAGATCTAGTCCTTGTTCGAGCGGGATTGGCCTCCTTCAACGGCAAAACCCAGGTGGAGGATTTCCCCAATCCATCTGCGGGGGAACGAGTGTGCCTCTTCCCCTATTTGATAAGGGGCATGGGATTTCCAATTCACCCATTCCTCCGAGGGCTTCTGGAATATTATGGCCTCCAGCTGCACAATTTTACCCCAGCCTCCATCCTGCATATTGTAGGCTACGTCGCCTTATGCGAACTATTCCTTCGTTGTGAGGCCCATTTTGATCTATGGAGGAGGTTATTTTGTCTTGTCCCGTGCAACCACGAGCACTACAAAAACAATACACTTCCGTGATGATACGTTTTTGTCACAGTAGGTCACGTTTTTTTGTCATGCATGTACATCCATGACAAATTTATGACATAATCAAGATAGTCATACCTGTGTTGTTGTAGAAGTGTTCCATAACATTACGAAAATTATCATCACGGAAGTGTCCACTTCCATGACGATAAATCGCGCGTCATAGAAGTGCTTTCGTCAAGGGTGACCGACACGTGGCATCCACCGTAACGGAACGCCGTTAAGCTATCGGGTCGGGTTTTGGATCCGATAACCCGTTAACAGCCTCGACCAATGGGGATTTTCCACGTGTAAAATCATCATTGGCTGGAGGAAACACGTGTCGGCTCACCGTTGGGACAGATGTCATCCACTCATTGGACAGAAGGCGCCTATGATACGTCGACATGTGGCACGGCCCAATAGAGGTCCATTGCTGTGAAAAGGCCGGCTCGTTTGACTTGGTCAAAAGGTGGCGGGCCGGCCCATGGAAAGCATGTTAACGGCCTGTTCGCATATAGCCCATTTACAGCCCGCTAACCCAAGGCCCGTTACGCCCTATTCGAATAAGGCCCAGTAGCGTCATCTGGGCCATCCAATATGATTCCAGCCGTTTTCACTTCTGGCCCATGTATGGCCCATGACGTCTTTCGGCCCATATGAGGCCCTATGTAACTCTTGGCCTATTAACGACCCGTGGTGAAACTAGCCCGCAATGAACAGTGTATCACTTTACACCCATTAACGGCCCGTGGTGAAACTGGCCCGTATAGAACAGTGTATCACTTTATACCCATTAACGGCCCGTTATTCCGTTGGGCCATTTCCGGCCCATGTTATCTTTCGGCCTTCTCAGAGCCCATTTATTCTTGGGCTCATTTCCAGCATTCGCTTACTTATGGCCCGTTACTGTCATTTTCTGCTTGTGGACCAAATTCAGCCCGTGGTGACAGTCGGTCCGTTTGTGGTCTGTTAATACATTGGGCCGTTTTCATAGCGTCATCAAATACGGCCTATTAACGATGGCCCGTTATGGTCGGCCCATGAACGGATGATTCCAACTCTAGCCCGTTTACGGCCAAAATGCGGTCTGTTTGGCCCATGTTTGGCCAATCGATCATATGGCCCGTATAAGGCCCATTGATGATATGGCCCGTAGAAGGCCCATTGTGTCTACGGCCCGTAGAAGGCCCACTGTTTCTACGGCCCGTAGGCCCAGTGTCACTACTGTGGCGTTTATTGTGGCCTAGTTTGAAAAAAATAGGTTATTCCAGCCACTAGGGAACCGCAGAAAAGGAACCGCACTGACTACAAGCAAACAAATAAACAAGACAACAAGGAAATAAATAAGCAAGCAACTTACACTAGGCTATCACGGCTATTAGACATATTACATCCACTGGGAATCAAAGTTCGCCACCAGTGCAAATATAGGGAACACAGAAGCATATAAACGCCGCAGCAAAACAAGTCCAGAACTAAAACCACTTCAGAAGAGCTCAAGAAACAATATCCTGGGTACCCATAATGCTAGCAAGATGCTTAGCAAGCTTATTAACTTTCTCTTGTTTAGCGCTTAAGTCCTCCTGCGCTTGTTGTTGCACCAGAAAGTATGCATCTGAATTCTGCAGGGACTTCCTCAGTCCTTCGGCTTCCTGTCGCATAACATCTGATCGATGTCTTTCAACTTGAAGTTGAGACTCAAGAAGCCGAACTGATTCAGGCAACAAGTTCAAGAAATTTGGTGCCCGGCGGTAGCCGATAAAGTCGAACACTACATCAAGACAGGACTTTGGGGTTGTCTCAGTGTGTTAAATATAGTTTTTATCAGCTTTCTTGGAGACCAACAGGGATGTCTCACTATCTTGAACCTTATCTGCATTACTTCCTTTACCATTGCATAACAGGGTACTCTTCTCCCATATTTTATCCGTGTTCTAAAAGAGAAACAAACAAACACATCTCAGGTTTACAATGTAGTATATGAAACTCATTTTGGTAAACCAGTTCAGTAGTAAGGTGGACATGATAACAACATGAAACAAACATATATCTATGTAGTATGGTCACTGTATGGTCTATATCATTCTAGTTTATGTTGCCAAATCAAGATAGATACAGTTCGAATCATATCTATTTAAGACAAAGCAGCATAGACAGAATATGTGTGGGAAACTACACAACAATAACAACACTTGTAATGTGCATGGCATGAGAACATAACTGTTTATTCAATTGAAACTGAAATCAACATAGAGCAAGCGACAACAGCAAATTGCCAAACACGTTGAAGAAACAGGTTTAAAACATACCTGTTGCGCCATTGGAGTTTCAATTGCATCCTTCAAATTCGAAATTGGTTGGTATCAGTAAATACAGTGATGCAAGAGCAAAGTAGTATGAACCATAGCTACGGAACCTGACCTAAGAACAATTCTCCTTCTACTTTAAGCGTTGACTTCGGGTTCGGAGTGGTGGTCCTCGTGATTTGGGCACTGCAGTTGCCTTACTAACTGCTCGTGTTTGGGTGCTCTGTGGTGGAGACGGTGTTGTGTCAACGGGAACTAGGTGTCTATCTGCTGGGGTTGGGGTTAGAAGGGGTGTAGCTGGTTCTCTGTCCAATTGGGTAGGGGTACAATCTGCATGAGTGTGGGTTATGTGTGGTGGGGCTGGTTCTTGGGCAAGCACAACCGTGGTTCTATGTGCATCAACAGGTAGCACTATCTTTTCTGAAGACCGTGTTTTTACTCCCACAGATACTGACATCACTCCCTCCAATTGAAATGGCTGACAAACAAGAAAAGTAATTGAATGTACAGACATTGTAAGATAGACAGGTGCAATGGATAGTAGGGAAGAAAACAGGGCATGAAATAATTCACATTTATGTTGTCTAAGCAAACAGACTAGCAGGACATAATTTCACATATATGATGGCTAATTAAACAGGATAGCATGACACAATTTCACATGTATGATGGCTAACTAAACATGATAGAATGGCATACTTCAAAATATGATGACTATGTAAATAGGATGACATGATATAACTATACGATGTGTCTATTAAAGTGGTTGGTATGCCATAAATCACAAACATGTCGTCGATGGAAACATGATGGCATGATATAATTCACGGATAGAGTGACATAATTTAAAATATGATGACTATGTAAACAGGATGAGATGATATAACTATATTATGTCTTTAGAAAATGGGTTGGCATGCCATAATTCAGATACATGTTGTCTATGTAAACATCATGGCATGACATAATTCAAATATATGATTTATATACTAAGGAAGTGAGCAGAGGGCAATCGCATATATGATGTGTCAACTAAGGAGATGGCATTCAATATTCTGTATATGATGTTAAAACTAAGCATTGCAATACAACATATGCATTATATGAGTAATATAACCCTGCAAAGTTTGAGCATACACCTCAGGTGGATAATAGGACTGGTCATCTGCCTCTGAATCCTCCTCTGAAGAGCTATCTATAACCAGCAAGATATCTACTTCAGCAGGTAGCATTGTCTGCTCTGAAGACCTTGTTTTCACTCCAGATTTCTCCATAACCAATTCAAATGGCTGATGCACAGGAAGAGAAGTTGAATATACAAACATTGTCGACAAAAGCAATGAGAAATACAAAAAAAGGACGTCATGATATAATTCACATATATGACGCTTGCCTAAACAGCATGGCATTGCATACTTCACATACATAATGCCTTGCAACAAGATAACATTGCATAATTCACATATATAATGTCTTGCAACAAGATGGCATTGCATAATTCACATATATGGTAATTAGACACTAAAAAGGGTGGCATTCACACAAAGCATGTCTAAACTAAGCAAATGACATAGCAATGCAAGATACCATACGCACGATATGAGCAACATAACCCTGCCAAGTTAGGGCATGCACCTCAGGGGGAAAATATGACTGGTCATCTTTCTCTGAATCCTCCTCTGAGGAGCTATCGGTAACCAGCAAGACATGCGCTTCGTCAAATAGCATTGTCTGCTCTGAAGACCTTGTTTCCACTCCAGATTTTTCCATGACCGAGCCTAATGGCTGATGCACAGGAAGAGTAATTGAATGTACTAAAATTGTTGACAAATTTAACACGTGATAAAAAAATGATGGCATGATATAATTCACATATAAGATGACTGGCTAACCAGGGTGGCATTGCAAAATTCACATATATGATGCCTGGCTAGACAAGATGGCATTGCATGATTCACATATACGATAAAGAAACTAAACAGATGGCATTGACACAAAGCATGTCTAAACTAAGTAGATGACATCTTTAACGTATACAGTAAGCAATGCAAGGCACCATATGCATGATATTACCAACATCAGCATGCCAAGTTAGAGCGAAGACCTCATGGGGTAAATAGGAGTGGTCTTCTCCTTGAATCCCCCTCGAACAGTTATCTTCCTCTTGATTACGATCCGAAATGGGTGGAGGGGGCTGCCTTTGCGACCACCATGGAACGCAGCGTCTGCATGAAATTTTATTGCCACGCAAGGCTCGTCTCTTTTGCTCTACATGATCAGTTCCATTGTGTACAATAACTGGCATGCATAGGAATAAAACATAGTGAGATTATGTAAGGAGTGCATGCACAAATCCAGAGTGATGGTAGCAAACTGTGGATAGACCCAAAACCAATGATAGCAAGCAGATAATAGCTTTAGTTAAAAAATACAGATAATGGCTCCTTTAATGTTTGTTCGCACCCAACATGAAACTCATAGTAGACACCGGAGATTAACCAGATAGTAGACAGATAGTACTGATTGTTGCCCCAATATGTACCCCACAACCATTTAAAAACTCAAGTTTCAGCATTAGTTTGGACCTGACTCGGAGTCTAATAGGTGAACACAACGATAATGTAGCATGTCATCATATTAAGCAACGCATAACGTAAGCAGACACGGAAGAGTGTGACCTCTCTTGCGGACCCGTGTAGTCCTCAAGGTCATCTGCTCAGTTGATGATGGTAATGCAGTTTTCGTGGCTGCCGGCGGTGGGGAAGAAGATCTGAGGCGACGAAAGACAGTCTGGAGAGCGGATCCCTACTATGGTGAACCCTTCCATCGTTAGAGCAGCTGAGCTGGGGTGGAACACAGCGTCGCAGGAGCAGGACAAACCACACAAGGTTTTTCTTTGACACATATCTGTAACAGAAGTAATTGAGTAAGGGCTTGTTTGAATTTGAGGATTCTAACAATGCAGGGATATGAAATAGACAGGAATAGGATAGGAATGCACGTGCAAAACAGAGAATTTAAAAACATAGGATTTCTTCCAATCTGGGTGTTTGATTCACAACAATTGGAAGATCACAGGATGCAAAAAAGCATGGTGAGATTAAGTCAAACCATAATAAAATGTACTGTTATAATGCTATTATGGTACTATCTCTTAGTCTTGTGCTTGATGAATAGGAATATGAAAAGGAGGAGAAGTGGAAATTAGAATTCCTACAGTTTTTCTTTCAAGGAGACACTAAAGGAACAAATCCTACAATTTTCCTTTGCTCCATTCCTTTGCACCAAATTCATGAAAAGTAGTACCATAGGAAACTTTCCAATTCCTATGTTTTTCATTCGCTTTTCCTTTCAAGCACTGGCGATTCTATTAGGCAGGCTTGAGCAAGGAAAATCCTACACTAAAAAAGGTTTTTGTGCTACTTCTATTACTTTGGACCCAGGCCACTGCCATACTAGCTCAACTCCCAGGCCCATCGACAAATGCACACCTCTAACGCGCAGAGATAAATAATGATGGCGTTCAAGAGAGTCCATCACGGATAGCTAAGTTGCCTGGTACCTCACTGCTTGTCATATAGTAGGATAAAATAATCGTATTTCCCGTTACTACGAGTGCTCAGTGGACAATATATATAACATGTAAAGCAAAAAAGATATGCAACAAGTGTACAACCTATTTGGCGAAGCCATGTCGATCTCAGCGTGATTGGGTTGCCCGGTGAGGATGCTCCGGCTGACTTTGCTGTCGGAGGAGGGGAAGAAGATCTTAGGCGTCTGGAGATGGAGCCCGAGGTACTGCTCTGCTGTGATGGAGGGTTTCATCGTTGGAGCAGCTTCGGTGAGTTGGACGACGCCGAGGCTGAAGCAGGACAAGAGAGACAACGAACAACGTTAACCTGAGTGGAATTCTAATAGCATCTCCAATACATGACGTAAAATACATAACCACAAAGTGCTAGATGTAAAATACATCAGCCGCTCATCTCTGAACTTAATCATCAAAACTGAACTTAACCGTCAAACTGAACTTAATCGCCGAAACTGAATTTTGCCGTCAAACTGAACGCACTAGCAAGGTGAGGCTACACGTCGGTTGACCGACTTTTTCATCTCT
Organism: Aegilops bicornis; assembly: GCA_021605145.1. Lineage (NCBI taxonomy): Eukaryota > Viridiplantae > Streptophyta > Magnoliopsida > Poales > Poaceae > Aegilops > Aegilops bicornis. Next base: position 562,077,924 of record CM038673.1, on the reverse strand, counting down.
GGTCGATCGATTTTTCAGCCGTTGAATCTGAAATCAAGGGCCTGCGGTTAATCTTCAACCTCCCCCCCCCCCCCTGAGCCGCCAGCCACCACCGGCCAAACAGCAGCCACCCGCCTCCCGCGGCCGGTGGTGCGCCGCCCCGCCCGCCCCGAAAACACTCCCCACCACCTGTCCACGGCCGCCCCGGCCATCCCTCTAGGCCCCCCGTGCCGAGTGTTTTCTCCGGTGATCCCCACGACATCGCCCCGCCACCTCCGGTGACCACCACCCCCATCATGAACCCTAAGATAGATAGTGGGGTACCTCTCCGACGAGCCCCCCTCCCCGCTGCGGCTGCTTCTTCCTTCACCCCGGCGAGCCCCCCCCTGAAAATCGACTGACCCAAAAGTCGATTCAGTTGACTGAAGTGTAGCTAAATCGGAGCAGCATCGCAAGCAAGAGCAAGAGCGAGAGCAACATCGCGAGCAAGAGCAATAGCAAGAGCAGACCATGCAGGGGACCAAGAGCAAGAGCAGAGCAGCAGTGCGAGCGAGAGCAAAAGCAGCAGGAGCTCCTACTATGTGGACGTTGCTGCCGAGGGAGGGACACCGTGGAGGAAGTGGCCGACGACGCCGCCGTGGATGGAGTCGTGCTGTGTCGGCTCGGGACCGAGCGCCGGCAGCACCGTGAGATCAAATCAAGAAGAAAATGTGGGGATTAGTGTAGAACCTGTTTGGTAGCGCCGATTAGGCCGCAACTTCATCCGAGGAAACGGTGATGATGATGCTCTTCCGGTGGTGCAGGTGAAGACGGCGGTGTGGGAATGGAGGTGGTGCGAAAGACGAGGGAAACGTCGGGGCAGCTCCTTGGAGGTGGAGGATGGGGTGGCTGAACCGGCTGGATGATGAGATCGACAACAGATCCTCATCCGGTACGGTGGATGAGGGACGTCGAGGTGTTGCTGTGGACGACATCGTCGGGGAAGAGGCTCCGGCTAGGTGGCGGACGGAGCAGGGTGTGGGGTTTAAATCACGGGTTTTGTGGCCTCGGTGTACGAATGGGTGGGCGGATGGGATGGCGGTGGGGAACCATGGCTTAGAGACACGCTTGTCCGAAATGTGGGGTAATTCTGAAAGTACCCCCACCGATTTGAGGCAGTTCTTTCGGTTCGTGGGTACCACGGGCATTTCGCGTGTCGGGATTTCCACGATGGGTGGGATTTTTCAGCGTTGTCATTTCGGAATAGCAAGGTGCGGGTTGAGATGGAGGGAGTTGTCGGAGCACAACGATACAAAGATATATCTTAAATATTTCGGGCTAACAAGGCGCGGGTTGAAGAGGCGGGAGTTTCGCAGCATGATAGACAAAGACGCTAGCTTGAATTTTCGGCATAACAAGGCGCGGCTTGAAATTCGGAAGAACAAGCTTAACGTGTACCCAAAAAAAGACAATTTTCACCTCAACACGCACAACACACACACACAAACACCATTAGACTAGAGTAAGGTACACGTGCATTGCACGCATGAGATTTGGCAACCAAATTATGAATAAATACCACATTATAGCATGCAATCTTTGAATCATATATGCATGATGTAGATGTTCGTTTAATTCTTATAGTTCATTTCATTCAAAATCATCTAGTTTTTAAAAGAAAGCTAATCTATTTTAAGATTCATGGAATTGTGCGCTGTAAGACATAAAGTAAAAAACAAATAATGGCATATCATGTAGAAAAACATTTGGGCAATTCTGGTACGGAAGATTCTAGAACAAATAAGAAGTGCTTGTGTTTTGATGTTTGTGCATTATGCTTAAGTTCAACCATGGAGTCTTCTAGATTATACATGTGGCGAAATCTGGTGGAATCTAGATGATATCCAACGGCCAATAGTGCTCAAATTTGCCATCTTTGGACCATCGGATTCACCTCATCCAACGACCATCTTTCAAAGTTAAAGTTACCCGCACACAATATAAAAAACTATAAAAGATAATATATATATAGGGGTATAGATATAGATATGTGATGCAAAGCCGCCCATCATCTCCAATTAGAATAGTGTGGCCATGCACGGATGCGACGTGGCCAAATGATGTCTGCCATTGGTATCTCAAATTTAAATCAGTCTGACCTTGTTCAATGTGTATACATTACAACATGCTCGTTTCCCAACCACACCGCGCAGATCTCCGTTATATTCACGCATGCATGGGTTTCAAACATCAGGATCTCTTATTCAAATATTTGAATTCAACTTTACATTGATTATGACCTCACCTATTCTTTTACACCCACACAGTAGTCTTCTCTTTATAATTGTACCACTAACTTCCTCTCGTGCATGCATGCACACACACTACCAGTCGACATTATCCATCGCACGCATGCAATCTTTTTCTTCAGGTCGGTCTCCCATGAAGGCACACACCCACACACATCCCCTCTCCATCATATCGGGCATTCTTTATCTCTCACGTGCATGCACAACGATCGATGTTCCTCTATGTATGTGTGTATATAGCTAGGTCTTTCATAGTTTTCCACACAAACCGATCAATCGATATATCCATTGAGGTCTCACCCTCTTTCCCACATCCACATCGATCAATCTATACCTCTCTATATAGGATTAACATATATAGCTAATACACCCACATTAATTATATATCCAACGTCCCTCTCATCATCCATGCCTTCCGCTTCATCTCTCGGGCGTGTGCACAATGGTGAAGATAGGGGCGATGAAACCCTGCCCCCTAACATCACTATATATCGAGGCTAATATGAATGTGATCATTAGACAATTGCTGCTAAAGAAGGTTTGATTTCATGAATTGACCCTCCTCGTAAAGGATTAGCAATGCTTGGCCCCTAGCTCATTTATTTTTTATGGCTCCGCCATCACAGGCAACAGCGCATTTGTTCGCCTCTCTCTCTAAATATCGATCTCGCACTTGTGCATTCCTTCATAGTCTCCCTCCACTCGCCCCTCGCACCATCTTCTAGCCCCCACCGGATTTTGCCACATGTACAATCTAGCGTACTCCATGGTTGAACTTAAGAATAATGCACAAACCTCAAAACAACAAAGTGGTTCTCTTTTGTCCTAGAATCTTCCGTATCATAACTGCCCAAACTTTTTTCTATTTGAATTGCCATTATTTGTTTTTACTTTATGCTTTACAACGCACAATTCCATGAATCATAAAATAGATTAAGGGCTTCTTTGATTCAAAGGATTCTCAAAGGAATTTTGGAGGATTCTAATCATTAGGAATTTTTCCTATCTTGGTTGTTTGATTCGTAGGATTGTAAACCATAGGAATTTTTCCATGTGATTCATTTGCACTAGATTTCATAGAAACATCCCGTCCACTCAAACCTCTTTGAAAGAATTCTGCGTTTTTTCCATGCACAATCAAACACTCGTACAATCCTCAGAGGATTCAAGACGACATTCCACTATAATCCCATGTTTTTCCTATTCCCGCATTCTTAGCTTTTTTATAAAAACTTAGAGGGTGCTTGGATCCAAGGGACTTATTTTAGTCTGACTAAAAATAGTCTCTTTAAGAGACTAAAGTTCCAAGCACCCCTGACTAAAGAGGGGCTAAAACTAGTCTTGAGACTAAAAAGTTTTAGTCAGGGGTACCCCTACTAAAATGTGGATTAGTCCTCTCTCTCTCCTCATTTAACTCCTCTCCTTTAACACGGGCGAGTTCTGGATTGGTGGGTTTGGAGGATATTAAATGCTCATTAACTTGATTTTAGTCTCCTTAGTATTTGGATCCAAGCATGGATGAGGCTAGCATGTTTTAGCCTCACTACTTTTAGTCATGGGACTAAAACGTATCCAAGCACCCTCTAATTGATTTTGAATGAGATGAACTATAAGAATTAAACGAAGGGCTACATTAGGCATATATGACTCAGATCTTACATGCTATAGTGTGGTATTTATTCATAATTTGGTTGCAAAATTTGATGCGTGCAATGCACGTGTACCTTACTAGTACTTCGAGTATGTGCAAAGCACGTAAATTAGAATACCAATGGCATGCTACACAATGTCTCTCTTACAGTTCATGAAGCCACGTGGCACATGTGGAGGCATTGTCGCAACCTCCTTGCGTGGAATGATCACAATGGCGTACATCTTGGTTCCGTAAGAATGTACTGCCCTCCCTAAGCCATATCATGGCGGTACATGCACGAAGCGAAGATGTGCACGCACGCCACGCACGCACTCATTCCCTCGCACGCACACACGGGTACACGGGCGGACGCAATTTTGTACCAAGATCCACCCCATGTGATAATTTGACGCGTGTAAAGTCGTTCACTTCATTGATGGTCAATTAATACAGCGCATGCAAATTGATTGGACGTGAGGGCGAAAGAAAGAAATTGTTACTCCACTGCGCATATGCGAGTAGTTAAATCGTGGGTTGCTAAGTAGTACTTCCATTGGTCTCCTTCGTGTTTGTGCCAATTTTTGACAGTAACATAATATTTACGCATTTGAGCAGTGTAGTACTTGAAATTCATGTTCCGCTAAACTCATCGGGAGCCGTTTCGGGCCTCGAAACCAAAACCATCAATTAATCTTTACCTTGTTCCCATCACATTCGAAAGCCTGCTCACACCTACTAGTACGTACTAAACCTGAACGTGTTCCCACTATGCAGGTATTAGTACTAGTGCTAGTACTTAGGTTATAAAAAGGGGAACTACCTAACCAAAAATTACTCTACCTTTCCTCCTCATAAGTGATTCTTCTTCGTCCGTCGTTGCCATGGCCGGTGAGCAGAGCTATAGGTCGAGAACTACTCATAACAAGGGAGCGGCAACCAAGGCTGCGAAAAAAAAGAGGGCTCGCCACCACGGAGAGACCACAAAAGATCTCTCACGGGCAGGCGATGGCTCCCAGGAGCGCCCTAGCCGCGGAGGCGAACATGCCGAGCCGGCGGAGCTGGAGTCGTTATCCCTCGACGGCATGCCCGATCGGCTCAATAAGCACCTCAATAAGCGGAAGGAGTTCATCCAAGGCTTGATGGAGTTGCTGAAGGAGAGCCTCGACGACATGCCCGCTGAGCTCAATCAGCAGGGGGAGTTGACCGCCGGCTTGGTGATGCTGCTGAAGAAGAGCATTGCCTCGGAGAAGAAGGTGACCGGCGAAATCCTGCGACTTCAGGAGGACAAGGCGAAGCTCTACCACGAGATTGACCTGTTGAAGGAGAATAACGCCGGCTGGAAGAAGCTGCACGAGAATAGTAGTTCCTCGATGAAGATGCTGCAGGCCCTGTTCATGGAACAGAAGGAGGAGTTGGCGAAGCTCCACATCGAGCACCCGGCTGCTGTCAAGGTACGTAATGCGGCCGTGGAACAGATGATGAAGGCTCGCGTCGAGAAATCCCGCGTCATGGATAGAATGAAGAAGATGGCAGAGGAGACGCGCAAGGAGATGGAGGTCATGGAGGCGATGAAGAAGCAGTTACGACTCCGCGGCGAATTAGATCATTTGGGGTGATAATCTTCCTTCTTCTTTTGCTGCTGTGTTTCATCTTTTGCTTCGGGTGTTTCGCCGCACGTGTCACGTTCTCTGCGAGGCATGAATAGTACAATGGTTATTTTTTGAGGGAATGAATAGAACAACGCTAACAATGAGATAACTAGCAAATTAGATCATTTTTATCGCCATATGGCACTGGGCTGCCGTGTTTCGTGCTCCTCCGTTGCAGTACTACTCCAGTGGAAAACTTGAGTATACCGCACGGTTCTTTGCTCCTCCTCGATCAGGTCGTCGATGCATTTATACGAGCAGTCAAATCACAAGAACCCGCCTTCCAGCAGTAATGAGCCGTCAAATCACAAAGGCCCTCGCCTCTCGTGAAACCGACCAAGCTAGACTGCCCCGCCCTCTAGCCTTTTAAAAAATGTATACTTTTGTACAACAGTAGTATCGATGGATTGCGCCATGGAGCAAAACTTGAAATTAAAAAAAAGGTGGTACATATAGAGAGTGCTGGTCGCCAAATTATGCATATAGTACTAGTATTAAAAACACTAGTCACAATAATGGTGTCCAGCACAACCCACCCCTCAAATAAAACTAAGCACCCTGAAATTCTTTGACAAAACTAAGCACCCTGAAATTCTTTGACAACTAAATTGCTGGCTATATGATGTTGGCCATATATATTGTATGTATATAATGTGAAGAAACGAGTGGTAGTACTATACCAACTAAAAGATGAAATGTAAGAAATACTAGTATGTACGTACTGAAGAGTTAAAGTAACAAGAAGAAACATAACATAGTTCTGCTAGGGCTCAAAGACAACACACCCCTCAAATTAAATTAAGCACACCTGAAATTAAACTTTGCAACTATCCCGTAGACACTGCATTAGAACCACCATGAGCAACGACATCGCCACCTTACTCGGAGTCCTCGTCCACGTCCTCGACTTCGTCCTTGTCCCTCTTCCTCATGGCCGATACTTCTTTGCTTGAACCGCCAACTTGGCTGTTGGTCTTCATCCAACCCTTGTAGATATTGAAACAAAGGTAGCCATCCATTGCAGCGTAGTGGACGTGGTCTATATCTAGTACATTCCGCTGCCATGCATGACGATGAAACGTGTATGGAGGTTTCTCCAGTTTACCGTACGAAGGATGAACCATGGCTCTGCCAGGTCGGCATTGAAGGTCGACGAGAGGACACCAGCCGATTCTTTTGGAGGTCGAAGGTGTTTCCTACAACGAGGCCTATCCGACGCAGGACTTCTTTATCGTTACCAAAGTCTACAGTAACGAATTTCACTAGGTTGCTCTCGAGGAAGTCCTTAAAATCCTGGCACTCAACGTCGGCATGGCATATGTGGTAGACCAAGCATAATTCATGCACGCAAACCTTGATCACGGTGGGCTTCTTCCTCTCTTTGTCCTTTAGATCCTTCTCTCGTCCCAGGACTGTGGTGTACTCAACATCTAGCCCAGCGACCCACTCATCATCTGAGTCTTTGAACATGTGTCTGAAGCGAGAAAGGCATTATTTCACCATCGCAGAAGAACAGGTGTAGATGATGTCGAACTCATCGCCGGTGATGGTTCTGACCTTGTACTCACCGCCGATCGGGGAGATTTGGGACGCCATGGATTTCGGAGGAGGGTTAGGATTAGTGGAACTGCCGTAATGTGAATGGACGGGACGACTAGGAGCGGACCGCCGTAGTATTGAAGGACGTGCGGGGACGAGTAGGAGCGAACTGCCAGCGTGCGAAGGGCAGGGTAGTGGCTTTCCATTCTCCCATGATACGGGCTTCCGAGACCCCTTGGATTTGGGATCGAACGGTTGCATGGCGTGATTCTAGACCTATGGGTGAATATCCTATCCTAGAGGGTTATTCTGCAAATTTTCAGCAACTTAGCATGCGACCGTTTGATCTCAGATCCAAGCGCTGCCAGCAGCCCGTATCATGTTCGCGCCTACCACGACCGTCGCGTCGCTCGCACGGTCGTGCCCTTGGAGATTTAACACGGTGCGTTAGGATATCTGATGTTGGCATGTCATACATAGTCATCACTTAGTCACTCATACTACAACAAGGTTGGCCATAAGTGTATTTTTTTACTCCTCTCTATCTATCTCTTTGTACTCCCTCCGTCCCATAATATAACAATGTTTTTGACACTAGTGTAGTGCCAAAAACGTTCTTATATTATGGGACACAGGGAGTACTAGTATTTATTGCATTTGCCAAGGAGTGACCTCTTCCAATGAAATGGTTTTGCTAAGTTTGCTTCATTTAATTAGCTATAGACTCAAAATTGTCTTTTCACCTAGGTACACGCGCTTTGCACCATTTCTTCCTTGGGTCACCAAACTAGTCTCTCTCTTCTTGATTAACTTGCCACATCACACTTTATGCCTATGTGGCAAGCTTAAGCACCTGTAGGAGCAAGTAAGTACAATAGTGCGCTTTACATGGCATTTTTGCATATGTGGAGGAAACAGAGGCAAGGAAAAAGTAGAGAAGTGGGCTCTCATGCACATTGAAAAGTGCTCGCCTCTAGTTCCGGCAGATGCCAGCCTCTACTACATGGTGGAGCATTGGGAGAGGCACCTGTATGGAGGTGGTCAGGAATCGGGAGACTCACGCCGGTCGTAGCGCCGCAGTTAAAATGATAATGGCAAGTCAAATCACGGGCCCCACCTGTCCAGCAGTAACTCGCTGTCAAATCACACAACCCTACGTTTGCAGCAACCTAATCCCTCGTCTTCTCGCGTCTCTGTCGAACCGATTAGGCGGAACTGCCCTGCCACCTACTGCGCAGGAAAAGCCCCGCCCTCGACTTTGAAATAGTATACAGTATACTAATTTTGTATCCATGGATTGCGCCCGTGCCATGGAGCAAAGCGTCTAGAAAACGGCGGTACACATGTACGGAGTATACAACACGCCCGTCGCGTTCGCATCGCACCCCAGACGGTCGATCGGTCTTGCACGCTGCTCTTCGAATGGAACGCGCGTCATATTGTGTTCGCACACACATGTGGGACGGCAATTGAGAACTGACCAACGGCACACTTCCCGGCCCTGCAAGTCGGGTGACTTAATAGAAGAGGGAGACGAGCGATAGTACTAGAGAAGTGTTGTAGTACTACGTAGGTGCCTGGACGATCCCTGCAAGACACGGAAGATCAGTTCGTCCATGCATGTGACCAGTCTCCAGCAGACACGCCTGGATTGGCTATCGTCTACATATCGTGCAGGTTGTATTGTACATGGCTGTAGTTGTGGTGAGAAATCTAAAAAATGGTTTCTTGTCATCTCGCAAAATTAAGTGTCATGTGCTTCGGATCACTGCAAGGGTTAAACAGCGACAACTGAGTTGGGCTAGCCATTGGGGGCACATGCACGAACAGTGACTACTCGGCTCCCATCTAGGTCAAGCCGGCTATGTTAATTAGGACATCTATCGACGGATCCCTTTTCTGTGAGTTTATCTTTAATTTGAGCTTTGTTCCTCTTCTAGTTTGTCCGTTGGGATTCATGTTGTCTCCTTTGGGCAGTGAGGTTATGATTTCTTGTCATGTGGCATTTTTTCGTGTTATATGTTATAATCCGGCGCTTCAGATCAAAATGAAGACAACTGCGCCTCCGGGCCACGTGCATGAAGACTACTCGAGAGTCATTGACGAGGTCAAGCCGGCTCCGGTAGACAAAAGAAAACTAGTACTACTCCACTATATAAGCAGGAGCCTCCGCACTTGCTTGCTAGTGTTGCTCTCTTCACACTGTCTCGGCCTCTCTAGATCTAAACACAACGGCGGTGGCCACACTCTCTCTCTCTCTACTCACCGCTGGTCACAGATCCAGCCGGATCCTCTCCGCCGGGGAAGGTGAGAAGGTGCAATGTTCACGCGGTCGTCCTCGGCGACGGCTCTTACCCACTGCTGGGCGCGTCCCGATCAGCCTGCCTTGCCGTTCTCTCCCAAGCACCGCTAGCGAGGGAGGGCCTCCGACCCCTTCTTCCTCGCTGCCGTAGTGTGGGCAGATCCGGCCTCCCGCCGCCCACCTAGCGACATCCCGGCGACCATTCAAAAACCACCGCCGGCAAGTGAAGGTGCTGTGGAGAATTAGATCGATGGAGGAGTACAACCGATATGTGAGGATCGCAGACGGCGACCCTGTGAAGCTAGCAAGGATGTTGGAGATACAGTCTTGGTTTGACAACAAGGACCAACTAGCGGCGACGGCGACATCCATGGCCAAATATCTGCAACAGAGTGAAAAGGCGGCGATACTCCCGGAGGGAGTCGCCGAGAGTACATAGAGCTGCTCCTCTGGGTCATGGAGCAAACAGATTCACCGAATCCGATCGTGAGGGAGCGGTGGTGGGAGTATTGATCCCAGATGGAGCATCCACCAGAGATTGAAGGATCGAGCATCTACAGGGTGCCGTTTGTGAGGGTGTCCTACCAAAGCGAGCCGGTGGAGTCTTCGTCGACCGAACCCAACTGCAAGAGGAGAAAAGCAGTTGGCCCGACCACGCTTCCCCGCCATCGTCTCCCTCGCCGTTCACATCGTCTCATGGGGTGGTTGTCTGCCGCCGAGGAATAGGAGGGGGCTGCCCCCCCCCCCCAGCCCAATAGTCGGGTATGTTGTGAAATGTCAGGAGGAGCTCAGGGTTGTCAGTATTTGTAGGTTATGAATTGTGTTTTGTGTTGTGTATTTTGAGAGTACTTTCAGATATGAATGTCTTTTGAATTTCAGATTTGCAGTATTGAGCATATGAAGTATTTTATGAATTCTAGAGATATATTTTTAGCACTTAAAAAAGTGTAGTTTCATAGGAGTATAAAAGTGCAGACAATGTGATTCTCAGAGAAGAAACTGCAAGTTTTAGTTTCAGATAAGAAACTGCAAGTTCAGCCAGATAAGAAACTGCAACTTTCAGAGGCGTAGCATTTATATTAACACGGCCTTTTCAAATAGGGTTAACATCATGTTGGAAGTTTTATTCATGCTCGAAAATGGAACTACCAGCCGCTTAACATCATGCTGATCAACATTCATGCATAGCACATCTTCATATGATGCACAGTCAAAATGCCCACACAATGTCGAGTGTGCGAAACACAGAGAAAATGAGGGACGAAGTTTTGGCAAGTGTTGGACTTGGTTTTGGGCTGCCCCATTTAGGCTTTCATTTTCAACATGCGCAGCCCACGACCTCGGATGGGAGGTCCATAGGCCTCTTTGTATTTTCTTAGGGCCGTCATGTATCGACCGGCCTATGGAACTCCCATCCGAGGTTTTATTTTTGGCATCCCAATTTATGTATTTTTTGAAGAAAACGCAGAGGTTTGTTCTATTTTTCTATATAAGAATATGAACGCCAGGTCCAACTTATGTTTCCCTTCTAACTATATTATATATTTCAATTATTTTATATGTTGACTGTTTAGTTCACATAATTGGCAAATAGATGACCGCTCTCACGATCCCCTTCGCCCCCGCCACCACCTCCACCCTCGCCGCCGCCCCCGCTACTACCTCCACCCTCGCCGCCGCCATAGATCTCACCGCCACCCCCCGCCTCCTGACTCCGGGCGCGCCTGCCCCCGTCAGCAAGTCAGCTCGCGCGCCCCATGGAGTCATCGGCCATATCCACGGGGGAATGGCTGGAAGACAGGCATATGTACAAGATGCATCTCCCACATGTCTACAAAGCCTTCCCACGGATGCTCCAGCCGCTCTACTCCGTCGCGCCGGCGGTGCTGCGGGAGACTCGAGGGAGGAGATGGAGGGAGCGGGCGATGCGGATCCGCGACGACGGTCTCTCCTGGACCCAGTGCACGCGCGAATGGAGGGAAGTAGAGGAGAAATCTGCGAGGGAGGAAGCCGAGGAGGGACCGAATCCGTTCTCTCACTCGCGCAGGTATGCTCGGATGTGCAAGGATCATGTGGATTGGGAGCTGCTGAATCTAGCCCTGCGGATCTACTTCGAAGGAGATTTCTCGGAGAAGCACAGGATGCCCCACCCTAGTGAGCCGCCGATTGCGTTCGTTCGATGGGCGAAAGGAGAAGTGAATTCAGGAGATCCACGCCGTGCTGCGAGATGGGAATGCTTGACTGGTCTCCTGCCCACCAGGACGCCACCGGAGCCGGAGCAGGTGGATCCCCTACCTTACCCCTCCCCCAAACCTGCAGAAGATTGAAATTAGGCTTGCAATCTGCTTCAATTGAGCTGTCTGGTGGTTATTTCTGCTTCCTGTGAGACAACATCTGGCTGGAGGATGAGAAGGAACCAGGAACTCCAATGAATTTCCCCTATCACAATGGGGGGAGTGCCGGTTGGGCAATGGTACGGCCCAACTCCGCCCCAAATGGGGGTACAATCTGGGCAGGCTCCTGTAATTGCCCAAGATCAATCTGCTGGTGGTTCTGACTCTCAGATCAGTGGGAAATCTCAAGGCAAGAATCAGCAAAAGAAGAGATAGGACATCCAAAAATCTGCTCCTGCCCCTGCTTCGGGCCTCATGGCATACTCTGAGGTGATCTGCTACAACTGTCGGGAACCAGGGCATCATTTGGATAAATGTGTCAAGTCCAAGAGTTGTTTTATCTGCAAAATGGTTACCCATAAAGTTGAGAATTGCCCTGTCAGAAGGAAAACCCACAGTTCTGCTAGATATGATGGAAGTGCTGCTCCAGGATTATGTCCACCATTGATGTAATTTTCTCGTGACATGTAATTAGATAGTTTCTTTCCCCTTTCTAGTTGTAGAGCTCTCGCCTGCATGTGGTAGTGACCACACTCCTTTGCTCTGGGACTCTGGTCTTAACCAAACTCCAAAGAGCAATAGTTTTAAATTTGAAAAGTGGTGGTTGTTAGAGAAGATTTTACCGAGCTAGTCAGAAAATCTGAATGAGCCTACCTAGCAAATGCCCCTAGAAAATTGGCAGATCAAAATCAGGAGATTTAGAAGAACTACCAAATGGTGGAACTCCAATGAGGAAGCTAATCTTAGAAGATACAAAAGGCTTCTCCTCCTTGAGTTTGATTCTCTATATATTAAGGTAGAAACCACTGACCTCTCTGAGGCTGAGACTAATACATTAAACTTTGTCCATGGAGACCTCAAGAAAATTTGGCTTCAAGAAGAAATCAAAGCCAAACAAAGGTCTAGAGATAGGAACATTCAGGAGGGTGAAAGAAATACTGCTTACTTCCATGCAGTAGCTAACCAGAGGAGGAGGAAAACCCTCATTCACTCCGTTGATGGCCCTAATGACCCTGTTACTGAGGTAGATGAGATGCTGAAAGTGGCTAGTGACTTCTACAAAGACTTGTTTAAGAAAGAAAACCCTTCTGGGTTCTCTCTACAAAACAATTTTTTCTCTACTTCTAAAAAAGTCTCTCCTGCTAAAAATGAGCAGCTAGAAGCCCCTTTTTCAGAGACAGAGGTGAAGGAAGCCATTTTTAGCTCTTATCCTAATGGGGCTCCTGGTCCTGATTGGATTCCCTTCTTATTTTACCAGCATTTTTGGGACTTGGTGAAAAATGATCTCTTAGATCTTTTCCAAGCCTTTCATAGACGAGAGATGGATCCAGCCACTTACTCATGGGGGGTCTATTGGGGTCAAGTTAAATAAGTGTGAAAGTGGTTTCTTCGTTGCTGGTAAAGGCCTTAGGCAAGGTGACCCCATCTCCCCGCTTTTGTTTAATTTAGTAGTGGACGTTCTTACTAAAATGCTGAGCAAAGCTGCTGATCATAGTCTGATAGCAGGGCTCATTCACGAGGTTCGCTTACAGTGGCATCATCTCGCCTTCAATATGCAGATGATACCATCCTTTTCTTAGACAATGATTCCACACATGCTAGCAATCTGAAAACTGTTCTAACCTGTTTTGAACAAGTCTCGGGCATGAGAATCAACTACTCTAAAAGTGAACTCATCCCTATCAACATGGATGATCGTGGAGTTAGCTGACTTCCTCTCTATTCTAGTCTGTAATAAAGGTAACTTCCCCATTAAGTACCTAGGTATCCCTCTCCACTATGATAAACTAAGGAGAGAGGATATCCAACCCCTTCTGGATAAAATCATTAAAATGATTGCTGGGTGGAGGGGCAAACTTCTCTCTTACAGAGGTAGATTGATCCTCATACAAGCTTGTTTGGCTAGCACTCCAGTGTATCTCCTCTCGTTCTTCAAGTTCCCTAAATGGGCAGTGAACCTCATCAATTCTCAGATGTCTCATTTCTTGTGGAATGATTTTGAGGGAAATAGGAAGCTACACCTTGCTAATTGGGCCCTAGTCTCTATGAAAAAAAGATCTTGGAGGCCTAGGCATACCTAACCTCCAAGAAATTAACATCTATCTTCTAGGGTCTTGGATTAAAAGATTCTATGAGGAAGACCTGAAACCCTGGAAGCTTCTTATTGCCCATAAATACCTAGGAAATAAACCTAATATTTTTGTCCCTTCCTCCAACCCTAAGACCTCTAGATTCTAGAAAGGATTAAAATCTATTATGCATGCTGTGAAATTTGGCTACAGATGGAACATAGGGGATGGGAGCAGAACCAGGTTCTGGGAAGATACTTGGTTTGGCACATCCCCCCTAGCAGTCCAATTTTGGCCTATTTACTCTGTCTGCAATGAGCTTAACAAAAGTGTCAATGAAGTTTGGGACGGTCAATGCCTAAAACTCTCTTTTAGAAGGAACTTTAGTGATAGTCTCATGGAACAATTGTTCTAGTTGGAGGAAATTGCCAAAAGCATTACCTTTATCGCCGAGTCGGATGCCCTGATTTGGCAATGGACAATAAGGGAAGTATTCCTCCAGCTCCCTCTATCATGTTATCAACTTTAGAGGGGTTCAACCTGGTTTATCCCTCGTTGTTCTGAAATTGAGAGTTCCCCTAAAATTCATGTATTTGTCCGGCTTCTCCAAAAACAAATTGATGACTAGGGATAACCTTAGGAAGAGACACATCATCAAACCCCTTAATTGTGTTTACTGCTTGGAACAAGAGTCTTGTTCTCACCTATTTTTGAATGCATAGTTGCTAAACATCTCTGGGCCCACATTGAGGAATATTTCTCTAGTCAGATTGACTCATCCTTCGAATCTGTCGCCAGATTCTGGATTGCTACCAAAAAGTGCTCAGTTTTAAGCACTATTAGCTCACCGTCCTTGGTGCCTCCGAAATATAGAAATGCTATGATTTTCAAGAACACCTCCTGGATTTCCATTCCGCTGGTCTTGAGGTTGATCAGAACATGGTGAGGAATCACGATTCTCTCCTCCGGATCGGACAAGGACAAGTTGATGAGCTTCGTGGAAACCCTAACAAGATCCCTCCAGAAACCGTTGGCGATCACTTGTGGCTGAACAAGGCTCGACCTACTCTGGGGCTGGACCCGTGGGCTCGTCTCAAGATCTCTGATGAAGATGATGGGCACCTGGCGCCGAAAAAGAGGGACATCCACCATGCTACGCCTTCCAGCCCGGTGTCTCCGCTTGCTTACTGGTCGCCGCAGGCTGACACGGCCCCTCGGCTGAAGACCATGAAGGCTTCATTGACCCTCCTTGTGTCATTTGAGTGCTCTATCCGCTCTGCCTGTGGCACCGCTCGAGTGATTTGTGTTAGTCAGGGACCTTGTTCATCCACCCCCCCCCCGAGGTTGTAGCTTTTCTACCGTTGCTTTCGAACTACTCTTTGAGCTGTCAGACGTAATATGTTGTGGTTTCGTTCTCAAGAATGGAACCGGGAGATGCTCCTGTTTTTCTAAAAAAAATTATATGTTATTATATATCATTTTTATTGTCATCATATATTTAAAAGATACTTACATATGTAAGAAAACAATATCCCACATCTTATTAACTTATAAAAATAATTTCTTAACAAATAAAATCCTGGATTGTTTTGGCACGAAAATCCTAGTGATTGTGTACAAAAGCTTGGTAAGATTTAAGGACGGATGTAATAATATCACTTATTATTTAAATATATTTATAACAAAATGCTCAGCCCCTTTTTATTTTTTGATAACATTGCTGGCCCAACCCAACATTATAATTAGAATCAGCCCAAAGAAAATCGTGTATTTCGAGAAAGTGCAAATGGCCTGTAATTTTTTAGGAAATAAAATAAACGGGCCGCATGGACGCTACATTATTTGTTCACCCAGCCCAGCTAATGGCTGTAATTAATAAAAAAGATCAAATTGACTGTAAATTCTACCGCGAAAAAAAAGACTGTAAATTCTAAAAAAATGGGTTGAATACGTGCCACATTTTTAGAGGCTGAAATGTGGGCCAATAGGTCGAAGCCAACACAACTCGTTGTCAATTTAGTCAACAAATGATTCTGACATCTTAGCCGTTGGATTTACATCCAACAACCGGCATCCATCTTCAATCTCTCGTCTTCTTCCTCCAGCGCCGCCGGGACCACCTCCCGCCTCCTGCTGCTAGCAGCTCTGCTTAGCACGCTTTGCTATGAAGCACTACTCCACCGCTGGCCAGACCATCCCTCCATCCCTCCACACCTCCTGTTCTTCTCCACCGACTGTCGAACCACGCCGCACTGTAACTAGTTAACCTCAGACACCTCCCCGTCTGCGACTCTACTCCCGCGTCTTCCCATCTCCGGCTCGTTGCTGTCCGGGGCCTCGCCGTCGTCCACCACCTTGGATGCGCTCGGCGCGGCGTGGTCAACATGGTCAAAGAACGACACCATCGGAAGTAGACTGTGCGTGGAGAGGCGGACAGCTGGGTCCACGGCCGCACACAAGGAAATGCCTCCTTATTACGCGCAAAATAATGATTCCTCCACCTGACATCAGGGACCCACCGGAAGGGTCTCTGTATTTCGCGAAAAAACGTGCCTCACCGACATGTCGGACCCACCAGCTATCTTCGCACGCAAGGAAGTGCCTCCTTATTACACACAAAAAGTGAATACTCCCGCCACCGGAACCCAAAGATAGCGGGAGGCTGACTTGTGGGCCTACCAAGTTGACGGGACGGAGGGCTTTGTCAACTTAGTCAATATGAACGATTCTAGCTCCTGTTACCGTCGATGTTCATCCAACGGCCGTAGTGCTTCTTCAACCTCTGGTCTTCTTGCTCCACCACCCAAACCAACGCCGGTCGTGCGTGCTCCTGCCTCCGTGGCCAACAGGATGCCGCGGAGGCCTCACCGCCCCCTACTACTCCCACCGCTGGCCAGGCCATCCCTCTACTCACCCAAACCCCCGTTATTCTGCGGCGAAAGCAGCCTCACGCCGCAGCCGAACCAGTGAACCCTCGCACTCCTCTTCGTGTGGGCATCCACTGCTGCATCTTCCCCGGCTCTGAGTCGTCCCCTTCCTAGGCCTCGCCGTCGTCCACCGCCGTGGTGCTCTCGGCTCGGCGTGGTCAACGTGGTCAAGGAACGACTTCCATCGGACGCGGACTGTACGTGGAGAGGCTGACAGCTGGGTCCACGGCCGCAGCAAGGATGTGCCTCCTTATTACGTGCAAAATAATGATTCCTCCACCTGACAACGGGGACCCACCTGATGGGCCGCCGTATTTCGTGAAAAAAACGTTTCCCCCTGACTGCTGGGACCCACCAACTACATCTTCGCACGCAAGGAAGTGCTTCCGGGCAAAAAAACGATTCGCCCTCCTGACTGCTGGGACCTACCAGCTACATCTTCGCACGCAAAGGAAGTGCGTCCATGCAAAAAAAATTACGATTCGCCCCTCTGACTGCCAGGACCCACCAGCTACATTTTCGCACACAAGGAAGTTCCTGACAGTCGGGACCCACCTGGTCGAAGAGTACGTAGCGTTGTCATTCTGGTCGCGAACATGTACGTACATAGTGGTCGTTGTAGAGGCGCGCACGTGTCGTAGTAGAGGCGCGCACGTAGCATGTACACTTCGTACAGCGGCCAAGGTGCAAGAAAGAAAATACGGCCACATACGTACATACGGGCAGGGTCTCTAACGCCTACTCGCGCATACGTATGGCGAGGGCTCGTGTACATGGCTGGGTCGGAACGAAGAAACAGCGTCGTCGTCGTGTTCATGGGGAGGCAATGGAATGCGTCGTGTTCATGGGGAGGCAACGGAATGCGCCGTGTTCATCGGGAGGCAACAGAACGCGTGGGAGCCAACCGGCTTGGACGGAACAGGTGATGGAAACGAGGCCTGGCGCATCAGTAACGGAGGAAACAGCCTTGTGTTCGACCGCCACGCTCAAACGGGTCCTGTTGATCGGGAGGTGTGGCATACCGCAAAAGCGTAGAAACGGACCTCCTACGTTCGAAACGGGGTCCTGTTGATCGGGAGGGGTGTGGCGTACCGCAAAACGGAGGAAACGGACCTCCTACGGTCGAAACGGGGGTCCTGTTGATCGGGAGGGGTGTGGCGTACCGCAAAACGGACGAAACGGACCTCCTACGGTCGAAACAGGGGTCCTGTTCATCGGGAGGGGTGTGGCGTACCGCAAAACGGGACTCCACGGGATACTGTTCATCTCCACCGTCGACCTCCTCCAGCCTCCACGGGCTACCATCGACCTCCTCCAGCCTCCACGGGCTCCTGTTCATCCAACCTCCACCGCGCTACTCCACCGCCATCGCTCAACCACCCCTCCACCGCTCACTGCTCATCCAGCCCTCCACACCACGGGTCCTGTTCAACCACCCTCCACGGGCACCCCTCCATCGCTTCACTGCTCATCCAGCCCTCCACACCACGGGGTCCTGTTCAACCACCCCTCCACGGGCACCCCTCCACCGTCTACTGTTCATCCAGCCCTCCACCACACCACGGGGTCCTGTTCATCCAGAGGCAAACGCCACCGCTCACTGTTCATCCAACCCCCCCCCCCCCCACAACGCTCACTGTTCATCCCAGAGGCAGCATCGATCCAAACTCCACCAGCTACTGTTCAACCACCCCTCCACCGTCTACTGTTCATCCAGCCCTCCACACCACGGGGCCTGTTCAACCACCCCTCCACGGGCACCCCTCCATCGCTCATCGCTCATCCAGCCCTCCACACCACGGGTCCTGTTCAACCACCCTCCACGGGCACCCCTCCACCGCTTCATCGCTCATCCAGCCCTCCACCACACCACAGTGGTCCTGTTCATCCAGCCGCAAACGCCACCGCCACTGCTCATCCAAACCCCCCCACACACACACACACACAACACTCACGCTCATCCCAGAGGCAGCATCGGTCGGCTTTAGTAAGCAGCAGTAGCAAAGGAATCGCTCGATCGGGTTTAGTTAACAGCCATCGATCGATCGCCGGGTTCGCATAACGCTGCACTCGCAGCGTAATCGCCGGGTTCAGTTAGAGCCCAACGCCTCGCTCGGGTTCAGTTAGAGCCAACGCCTTGCACACACGCGCGTACGTGTACGAGAGAAACGCGCATCGCTCGGCCCTCGACCTCCCACGGTAATCGGGAACTCCCCGAAATTCCCCCCCCCTCGCTTCTACCACGGTTTTTTTCCGTCATGGACGGCCCAAAGAATGTCATGCAGCTGCGTCTCCGCCCACCTAGAATGAAAAGCCCATTTTCATCATGATTTTTGTCATAGAAGTAGGAGCCCACCACATCTATAATGATACCGGGTTTTGTCACAATTATCGTCATAGAAGTGTCATATGTATGACAGAAAAAAATTTCGTTCGGCCCAAAATGTCATGGATGTGTCTTTTTTTGTAGTGGAGGGATCGATTTTTGAAGTGGGTGGAGCTGAAATATGGCGTATTGCTGAGACCGGATACCTATCCGGCATGCCGAAGAAAGCTTCCAAAGAATGGACCTCTAAATGGTTTTATATCGTGGACGTGGTACTTCCAGATCCAGTCCAGAGGGGTCTCCCTGAGTTCGCAAGTGTTCCTCTGAAGAAACGCCACAGCTGGCGCCCTCGGAGCCTCGAGGAGGAAGATGGCGTGGAAATCCGTAGTGCGGGGGTCCAGCCACTTCAATACAGAGGACTTCCCATGTGGAACTACAACGGGGAAGATGACGCCTCCCGCTGCGGCAGGAAAGGTCCAGACACCCCTGCCGCCCTAGCCAAAATAATGGCCGAGTTTTACAAGGGTGAGGAAGAGGAGTTCCTGCGCATCACGCATAGAGATGGATATTCCATGTACAGTCCTCTTAGATGGGTAAGCTCCCAACTCTTCTGCTCTACTCACCCACTCCTTGAGCTTTGCTTTAATGAATATTAATTCGTCTATTTGTAACAGCATTGGCGAAATATTTCTGAGGGGCTTCACAGCCCCGCCCCGCGGCCCAAGGGCCGCAATCGGGACCTTGACCCTGGATTCGAAGAGGATACGGATATATCCGTGGTGCTCGAGAATGGCGTGTTTTATCAGGCGAGCTACGACGGCACCTAAGTGCCCATCATCGCTGATTATCCTTGTCTTCTCCCCTCTTCGCACATTGATAACCCACAAGTATAGGGGATCACAACAGTTTTCGAGGGTAGAGTATTCAACCCAAATTTATTGATTCGACACAAGGGGAGCCAAAGAATATTCTCAAGTATTAGCAGTTGAGTTGTCAATTCAACCACACCTGGATAACTTAGTATCTGCAGCAAAGTATTTAGTAGCAAAGTAATATGGAAGTAACGATAACGGTAGTAAAAGTAATATTTTTGGGTTTTGTAGTGATTGGAACAGTAGCAACGGAAAAGTATATAAGCGAAGAACAATATGTAAAAAGCTCATAGGCAATGGATCAGTGATGGAGAATTATGCCGGATGTGGTTCATCATGTAACAGTCATAACATAGGGTGACACAGAACTAGCTCCAATTCATCAATGTAATGTAGGCATTTATTCCGAATATAGTCATACGTGCTTATGGAAAAGAAGTTGCATGACATCTTTTGTCCTACCCTCCCGTGGCAGCGGGGTCCTATTGGAAACTAAGGGATATTAAGGCCTCCTTTTAATAGAGTACCGACCAAAGCATTAACACATAGTGAATACATGAACTCCTCAAACTACGGTCATCACCGGAGTGGTCCCGATTATTGTCACTTCGGGTTGCGGATCATAACACATAGTAGGTGACTATAGACTTGCAAGATAGGATCAAGAACTCACATATATTCATGAAAACATAATACGTTCAGATCTGAAATCATGGCACTCGGGCCCTAGTGACAAGCATGAAGCATAGCAAAGTCATAGCAACATCAATCTCAGAACATAGTGGATACTAGGGATCAAACCCTAACAAAACTAACTCGATTACATGATAAATCTCATCCAACCCATCACCGTCCAGCAAGCCTATGATGGAATTACTCACGCACGGCGGTGAGCATCATGAAATTGGTGATGGAGGATGGTTGATGATGACGACGGCGACGGATTCCCCTCTCTGGAGCCCGGAAGACTCCAGATCAGCCCTCCCAAGAGGTTTTAGGGCTTGGCGGCTCCGTATCGTAAAACGCGATGAATCCTTCTCTCTAATTTTTTTCTCCCCGAAAGTAAATATATGGAGTTGGAGTTGAGGTCGGTGGAGCGTCAGGGGGCCCACGAGGCAGGGGGCGCGCCCAGGGGGGCAGGCGCGCCCTCCACCCTCGTGGACAAGTGGAGGCCCCCCCGGACGTGGATTCTTCTTCTAGTATTTTTAAAATTTTCCAAAAATATGTTCCGTGGAGTTTCAAGTCATTCCGAGAACTTTTGTTTCTGCACATAAATAACACAATGTAAGTCTGCTGAAAACAGCGTCAGTCCGGGTTAGTTCCATTCAAATCATGCAAGTTAGAGTCCAAAACAAGGGCAAAAGTGTTTGGAAAAGTACATACGACGGAGACGTATCAACTCCCCCAAGCTTAAACCTTTGCTTGTCCTCAAGCAATTCAGTTGATAAACTGAAAGTGATAAAGAAAAACTTTTACAAACTCTGTTTGCTCTTGTTGTTGTAAATATGTGAAGCCAGCATTCAAGTTTTCAGCAAAGATTATGACTAACCACATTCACAATAACATTTAGGTCTCTTGTTTACTCATGTCAATGGCATAATCAACTAACGAGCAATAATAATAGATCTCGGATGACAACACTTTCTCAAAACAATCATGATATGATATAACAAGATGGTATCTCGCTAGCCCTTTCTGAGACCGCAAAACATAAATGCAGAGCACCTTTGAAGATCAAGGACTAAACATTGTAATTCATTGTAAAAGAGATCCAATCATAGTCATCCCTATATAAATTAATAGTAATGAATGCAAATGACAGCTGTGCTCTTCAGCCAGTGCTTTTTAATAAGAGGGTGATGACTCAACATAAAAGTAAATAGATAGGCCATTCGCAGAGGGAAGTAGGGATTTGTAGAGGTGCCAGAGCTCGGTTTTGAAATAGAGATAAATAATGTTTTGAGCGGCATACTTCCATTTTCAACATAACAACCAAGAGATGGCGATATCTTCCATGCTACACACATTATAGGTGGTTGCCAAACAGAATGGTAAACTTTATACTCCCCCTCCACCAACAAGCATCAATCCATGGCTTGCTCGAAACAACGAGTGCCTCCAACTAACAACAGTCCTAGGGGAGTTTTGTTTGCAATTATTTTGATTTGATTTGCATAAAGCATGGGACTGGGCATCCCGGTGACCAGCCATTTTCTCGTGAGTGAGGAGCGGAGTCCACTCCTCTTGAGAATAACCCGCCTAGCATGGAAGATACGGACAGCCCTAGTTGATACATGAGCTATTCGAGCATACAAAACAGAATTCCATTTGAAGGTTTAGAGTTTGGCACATACAAATTTACTTGGAACGGCAGGTAGATACCGCATATAGGAAGGTATAGTGAACTCATATGGAATAACTTTGGGGTTTAAGGAATTGGATGCACAAGAAGTATTCCCGCTTAGTACAAGTGAAGGCTAGCAAAAGACTAGGTAGCGACCAACTAGAGAGCGACAACAGTCATGAACATGCATTAAAATTAATAAACATGGAGTACAAGCATGAGTAGGATATAATCCACCATGAACATAAATATCGTGAAGGCTACGTTGATTTGTTTCAACTACATGTGTGAACATGTGCCAAGTCGAGTCACTTAAATCATTCAAAGGAGGATACCACCCCAGTATACCACATCACAACCATTTTTATAGCATGTTGGCACCCAAGGTAAACCATTATAACTCATAGCTAATCAAGCATGGCACGAGCAACTATAATCTCTAACTGTCATTGCAAACATGTTTATTCATAATAGGCTGAATCAGGAACGATGAACTCATCATATTTACAAAAAAAAGAGGTCGAGTTCATACCAGCTTCTCTCATCTCAATTAGTCCATCATATATCGTCATTATTGCCTTACACTTGCACGACCGAACGATGTGAATAATAATAATAATGCACGTGCATTGGACTAAGCTGGAATCTGCGAGCATTCAATAAACAGGAGAAGACAAGGCAATATGGGCTCTTGATTAATTCAACAATAATGCATATAAGAGACACTTCAACATTTTAATCATGGTCTTCTCCTATCGACCCCAAAGAAAAGAAAAAAAATTAAATAAAACTATTTACACAGGAAAGCTCCCAACAAGCAAAAGAAGAACGGGAAATATTTTTGGGTTTTCTTTTAATTATTACTACTATAGCAAGAAAAGTAAACTAGCTAAAAGCTATTACTAATTTTTTTTTGGTTTTTCTTAAGATTTAACAAACACACAAGAAGAAAGCAAGAAAAAGAAAATAAGCTAGCCTGGATAGTACAATGAAAGAGTATGAGCACCGACATCTAGAAATGAGTGTGTGAACATGAATGTAATGTCGGTGAGAAATACGTACTCCCCCAAGCTTAGGCTTTTGGCCTAATTTGGTTTATTGCCACGGATGGCCTGGCGAGTATTCAAAGTTGTAACCGGGGTCGTACTGAGATGCAGCGGCTATTGCCTCCTGAGCTGCAGCGTGACGGCGAGCTGCCTCTGCCCTCCTCTCGTACTCATCTGCCTCCTCTCTGGTAATAACATGTCTTCCTTTTGCCTGATAATCAAAGAAGGCAGGAGCAGGGAGAGTAATATGGACATCACGACGTCTGTCAAAGATTAAGCAATACTGGAGGGACTGCTCATTCCTCTCAAGAAAATGATGATGAACCATGGCATTATAATCTAAATAAACATTAGGCAACTCAGCATCATACTCACGTATAGGTACCTCAAGAAAATTAGCTAAGCGGGTTGCATAAATTCCACCAAAGAAATCTCCATTAATTTTATTATTATGCAACCTACGTGCAACAATAGCTCCCAAATTATAACATTTATCTCGTAACACAGCACTCCTAAGAATACTAAGATCAGGGACACACATGTGACATGCTTCATCCTTACCATTGATGCACCTACCTATGAAGAGAGAAAAATAATGTATAGCAGGAAAATGAATACTCCCTATGGTAGCTTGTGTTATGTCTCTAGATTCACCCACAGTTATACTGTCAAGAAAATCTCTAAATTCAGATTTGCGAGGTTCAAGAGGACTACCCCATTGTGGAAGTTTGCAAGCAGTGGTAAAATCCTCTAAGTCCATGGTTTAAGAATTTTCATAAAGATCAAACAGGACAGTTTGAGAATTACGTGAAGATGAACATTCAAACCTCCTCACGAAGGAACTAGTGAGATAGTGGTACTGGGGGCACTTTTCTGCCTCGAAGCTCACAAGATCAGCGTTACGCAAATATGCGTTAAATTCTTCCTTAATTCCTGCTCGATCCATGAAGTCCTCAGAAGGCCATTCACAAGGCCGCACTTGGGTGTTCCTTGGTGGCTCATCGTCAGCATCCCGCATTGGAGGCCTGGGTCCTTGCTTCCTTGAAGAACCACATTGGTACATTTTCCTAAACATATTTCTTCCTCTGAAAAATTTCTGAAATTTTTAGTAACTTCAAATAAAAGTGAACCAAGCTCAACAAAATTGATAGCAACTACTCCTACAAGTGCCTAAAGCCTATATCATGCATTGGAACTACTTAGAACCATATAAATTTGACATGCAAGCTCAAGAACATGGCCACCTAGGCAGCACAAATTTGCAATGCATAAAGCACTAGAACAAAAACTAATTGGACCAGTGGAGGAGTCACATACCAAGGAACAATCCCCCCAAGCAGTTTTGTGAGAGGTGCTTTGAGCAAGGAGATCAAAAATCGCACCAAAATGAGCTAGAACTCGTGCTTGAGCTGGATGGTGATTTTTTTTGGAGGAAGAAGAAGTGTGTGGGTGCAGGAATAAGTGGAGGGGAGCCACCATGGGCCCACGAGGCGGGCGCCTCAGAGGTGCGCGCGCCTGGACCCTCGTGGCTGTGTGCTTGCTCCCTGTTGTGTTCTCAGTGCGTATATTCTCAAATATTCCGTAAAAATAATATTTCAATTTCAGGGCATTTGGAGAACTTTTATTTTCGGGGTACTTTTATATTGCACGGATAATTCGTAAAATGCAGTGAAAATACTATTTTTACTTTATTTCAACTAAATAACAGAAAGTAGAGAGAGGGTACAGAAGGTTGTGCTTTTAGTTTCATCCATCTCATGCTCATCAAAAGGAATCCACTAACAAGGTTGATCAAGTCTTGTTACCAAATTCATTTCTAATAACATGGAACCGGAGAAATTTCGAATAACACTATGTTACCTCAACTGGGATATGCACATCCCCAATAATAAGGATATCATATCTCTTTTTGAAGTAGGAAGAGGAAATTCAAAACCTCCAAAAATAATCGATGGAATTTTTCCAATAGGATTGATACTATGAACTTGAGGTTGTTTCCTCGGAAAGTGTATCGTATGCTCATTGCCATTAACATGAAAAGTGACATTGCCTTTGTTGCAATCAATAACAGCCTTTGCAATATTATAAAAGGGTCTTCCAAGAATAATAGACATACTATCGTCCTCGGGAATGTCAAGAATAACAAAGTCCGTTAAAATAGGAATGTTTGCAACCACAACAGGCACATCCCCACAAATAACGAGAGGTATAGCAGTTGATTTATCAGCCGTTTGCAAAGATATTTCAGTAGGTGTCAATTTATTCAAATTGAGTCTACGATATAAAGAGAGAGGCATAACACTAACACCGGCTCCAAGATCACATAAAGCAGTTTTAACATAATTTCTTTTAATGGAGCATGGTATAGTGGGTACTGATGTGGACACAAACCTAGGGTAGGGTAATAGGTCTGACCTATACATCCTGCCTAAGGTCCTTGTCCTAAGAACAAAGAAGTTCAAGAATCGTAAGAAGGATTCCAGAAAGGCGCCGAGTGAAGTCCACTCGACCTACCATCCACTCGGAGATCCCACTTTATCCAGGTCACTCGACCATCAAACCACTCGACAGTAAGAAGGCCTAAAGCCGCTCCGCGCAGCAATGGTCGGGCATTTACTCAGATATTTAATGATCATTTGTAGCACTTCCATAGAGGCGTTACCTGTAACGCCACCTCTTTATGTACATTGAATCCTATGTAACGGAGGGGAGCTGGGGTCCTGGTGCACCCTATATAAGCCACCCCCCTCCTCTGGGGCAAGGGTTCGCACCCCCTGTAACTCACACGCATATAATCCAGTCGAGCACCTCCAGGCTCCGAGACGTAGGGCTATTACTTCCTCTGAGAAGGGCCTGAACTCGTAAAACTAGCGTGTACAACTCCTCCATAGCTAAGATCTTGCCTCTACATTCCTACCCCCCCTATTCTACTGTCAGACTCAGAACCACGACAGTTGGCGCCCACCATGGGTCCGGTGTCTTAGCGACTTGTTGGAGAAGTTGCAATCTTTCCGATCCCCTTCATCATGGTTTCAGGTGGAGGTTTGGCTGCGGGCCGCGAGATCCGTCTCGGCGCGCTTGTGTTCATCGTCGAAGACTCCGCTTGGCTTCAGGAGGCTCCACTCGACATCAATGCACTCTCCGTCCGCGGGGCAACGCACTTTCGCGCGTGCATCCGTGGCGTCCTCCCGAGGTAGCCGTCGACCCAGTATCGGTCAAGGCTTCAGCGGTGGATGAGGCACGCGGTGGCTCGCCAGATGGTCACCCCCCAAGTCGCGGCGATCGAGCCCGAAGAATCTCTCTACGACATGTTCGACCTGTCGACTGGATCCGCAGAGACCGCATCCGAGTGCGACAACAGTGATCCAGCGGCGGAGGTCCTGATAGTCGATGGACCTTGCAGTCCTGCCGGCTTCCCTCACGCCGACGATGGCGACGGCAGAGGCGATCCGTCGCATGCCCATCATGAGTACCTCCCCGAGCCCCTCTCTTTAGAGAAGAGGGAAGAGCTTCGCCGCCGGAACATGGATGCTCTTCACACTCCTATCGTTGGAGAAACTCCCGAGGCCTGGGCCTTGGAGGACGCGCGCCTGGCCAATCTGGCTGAGCGCACTCGACTGGAAAATCTCCAGCGAGTACTCGATGAGCGTGCGCGGCAAAGGATTCTAGAATCCAGTCGACGCCAGCTTTTTCCACCTCCGACTCAGGTATATCGAACGCCGTTCCAAAATCTTACAGCTGCAGCTTGAATAGCAGAGTCAATTCAGCCCTCCCAGTGAGAAGCTGGCAGAGGTTTAATGCAGGTCAGAGCTTTACTCCGGGCAGCGGGAGAGCAGAATATGGCTGTGTCACAGTCACGGAATAGGATCCATAGCAGGTCGGTTGTTGCAGATACAGTCCAGTCGGCTCACAGCCCAAGATCGCCCCTGAGGCGTGAGGGACATGGTGACCGACGTGATCAGTACAGAAACCGTGAGTAGTATGATCACCGACTCGATCGTGATGATCGTCATCGAGTGCCCATACCACCCCCAAGGAGTGGATCATACATGCCTCGACAGCAGGATGACAGACGCCCTCATAGTGTTGGGCGAAGGATTCCACGACCCTGTGGAGCCAGGCTTTGATGCGAGATCTATTCTCGCTCGTGGTTTGGTCGACAGAACAGAGCTCACCGAGAAGGTCATGACAGAGATGTACCCACCAGCAGCAGAGTGCGTCTCAGTCCAGAGTGCTTCAGCAGAGCCATCGTGGTCATGTGATTCCTCCCAACTTCAGGTTGGCGACTGGAGTCAGTAAGTTCACTGGTGAGTCCAAGCCTGATACTTGGCTTGAGGATTACTGAGTGGCTGTTCAGATTGGCGGCGGCAATGATGAAGTGGCCGTGAAACACTTGCCTCTGATGTTGGAAGGTTCGGCCAGAGCATGGCTGAATCAATAAGCACCCAGCAGCATTTACACTTGGGAAGATCTTGCCCGAGTGTTTGTCAGAACGTTTGAAGGGACATGCAAACGATCAGCAGGGTTAACAGAGCTGCAATCTTGTGTGCAGAAGACAAATGAAACTTTGAGGGATTATATCCAGAGATGGATCACACTGCATCACACAGTGGAGAATGTGTCTGATCACCAATTAGTTTGTGCCTTCAAGGAAGGCATCAAATATCGAGAATTGAACTTGAAGTTTGGTCGGACCAGAGACATGTCTCTGAGTCGAATGATGGGGATTGCCACCAAGTATGCTAATGGTGAAGAAGAGGATCGGCTCCGGAGTGGCAAGCACAAATCAGTCGCCCATGAAACCGGAGGAGGAAACTCCAGTCGGAACCAGAAGCGCAAAGCCGAGCCAGCTGCTCCTGGAGAAACCTTAGCCATGACTCAAGGAAAATCCAAAGGGAAGCCCAAGGGGCCATGGAACCCTAAGAAAATAAAAGATCAAGATGGAAATGGTGTGCTAGATTTGCCATGCCATATCCACACAAAGAAAGATGAAGAGGGTAAAATCATTTATCCGAAGCATACCACTCGGCAGTGTCGGCTCCTAATCCAACAGTTCCGAGAGAAACAGCCCAAAGACAAGGAAAAAGAGTCAGACAAGGTTGAGGACAAGGAGGAGAGTGATGATGGTTACCCTCACGTCAATTCCACTCTGATGATTTTTGCTGATGTTGAGAGCAAGAGTCGACTGAAAGTGATCAACAGAGAAGTGAATATGGTCGCTCCGGCGACACCCAGTTATTTGAAATGGTCTCAGACTGCCATCACATTCGACCAGTCCGATCACCCGATGCACATAGCCATCCCTAGGAGGCAAGCTTTGGTGGTTGATCCAGCTGTTGAAGGCACTCGACTGACTAAAGTTCTGATGGATGGTGGCAGTGGCCTCAACATTCTGTATGCAGAAACATTGAAAGGGATGGGCATTCCGATGCCCAGACTCAGTGAAAGCAGTATGAGTTTCCATGGAGTCATTCCAGGAAAGAAGGCTGAATCGCTCGGCCAAATTGCTCCTGACGTGGTTTTCGGTGATTCCAAGAATTACCGCAAAGAAAAGTTGACATTTGAAGTTGTGGATTTCTAGAGTGCTTATCACGCCATTCTGGGCAGGCCGGCTTATGCATGTTTTATGGCTCAACCATGCTATGTGTACCTCAAATTGAAGATGCCTGGTCCCAAAGGTGTGATTACTATCACTGGCAATCGAAAGAAGGCAGAAGAGTGCTTCCAGAAGTGCTCGAAGATCGCCGATGCGCAGATGGCAGTAGTGGAATTGCAGGAGTATCAGAAAAATGCAGATCCGAGTGATTT
Organism: Aegilops bicornis; assembly: GCA_021605145.1. Lineage (NCBI taxonomy): Eukaryota > Viridiplantae > Streptophyta > Magnoliopsida > Poales > Poaceae > Aegilops > Aegilops bicornis. The sequence goes on along the minus strand of CM038673.1, from coordinate 562,048,749 downwards.
GCTGCGAGCTAAGAAGCCTGCAACGGATTCAACATTTCAGTCGACCGGTGAAACGAAACCGATTCATATCCACCCGACTGACCCCAATGCTGCTCCGACCCACATTTCAACAACTCTCGACTCCAAATAGGAAGAAGTGCTCATCCAGTTCCTCCGTGAGAACTGGGACATCTTTGCATGGAAACTGAGGGAGTCCTGGATTAGGGGGTGTCCGGATAGCCGAACTATCAGCTTTGGCCGGACTCCTGGGCTATGAAGATACAAGATTGAAGACTTCGTCCCGTGTCCGAAAAGGACTTTCCTTGGCGTGGAAGGCAAGCTTGGCGATACGGATATGTAGATCTCCTACCATTGTAACCGACTCTGTGTAACCCTAACCATCTTCCGTGTCTATATAAACCGGAGGGTTTTAGTCCGTAGGACGAAAAACAATCATACCATAGGGTAGCTTCTAGGGTTTAGCCTCTCTGATCTCGTGGTAGATCTATTCTTGTACTACCCATATCATCAATATTAATCAAGCAGGAGTAGGGTTTCACCTCCATCGAGAGGGCCCGGACCTGGGTAAAAACATCGTGTCCCTTGTCTCCTGTTACCATCCGCCTAGACGCACAGTTCGGGACCCCCTACCTGAGATCCGCCGGTTTTGACACCGACATTGGTGCTTTCATTGAAAGTTCCTCTGTGTCGTCGCCTTTAGGGTCGATGGCTCTTTCAATCATCGACAACGACGCGGTCCAGGGTGAGACTTTTCTCCCCGGACAGATCTTCGTATTCGGCGGCTTTGCACTGCGGGCCAATTCGCTTGGCCGTCTAGAGCAGATCAAAAGTTGCGCCCCTGGCCATCAAGTCAGATTTGGGAGTTTGAACTACACGGCCGACATCCGCGGAGACTTGATCTTCGACCGATTCGAGCCACAGCCAAGCGCGCCGCACTGTCCCGATGAGCATGATCTAGCTCTGCCAACGAACAGCGCCTTGGAGGCCGCACCAAGGTCCGCTCCGATTCCTAGTTCGGAGCAGACTTCGCCGATCGAGGATGAGTGGCTGAGATCTTTATGGCGATCAAGCCGAATACCATCCCTATCCTTTGCGAAGCTCGTGACTCCAAGGCGCCGGACTCCTCTCCGGACTCCGAACCTTCCGCACCCCTGCCAATCGAATCCGATTGGGCACCGGTTATGGAGTTCACTGTCGCGGACATCTTTTAGCACTCACCCTTTGGCGACATCCTGAATTCATTAAAATCTCTCTCTTTATTAGAAGAGCCCTGGCCGGACTATGGTTAGCAAGGTTGGGATGCGAACGACGAAGAAATTCGACGCCCACCCACCACCCACTTCGTAGCCACTATCAAAAGTTTAAACGACGTGCTTGATTTCGACTCCAAAGACATCGACGGTATGGACGACGATGCAGGAGATAGTTTTGAACCAGCACCTATAGGGTACTGGACAGCCACCTCACCTCATGATGTATACATGGTGGATACACCTAAAGGAAGCGATGACGAGGAACAACGGGACGTTACGAAGGATAATTCCCTCGAAAAGCAGTCAAAACGGCGATGTAAGCGCCGCTCAAAGTCCCGCCTCGACAAAGACAGCATCTATACAGACCCAGCCATAGAGCAGGGCGAACCGGTGGACGACGATAATGCTATCGAGCAACCATCCGAACAGGATAACTTGGACAAACAATCCGTCCCCGACGAAGATAACAGTCCGGACGATCTCATGCCGGACAAATTACTGGAGTAGAAGAACCTCCACAAAAGGTTTCGCCGCCATCAAGGTAGCCTGAAAAAGCGTATGTAAGCTCAAACCAGCGGAAGATGCACTCAGAATCAGATGGAGCAAAGTACTCAACACCGCAAACAAATACGGCGACAGTCGCCAAACAAAGGGCTACCCGAAGCGCAAACTACTGCCCGAATTCGATGAGGAGGCCGCAGAGCCCCCACGATCAAAGAACAAAGAAGCCGCCCGGTTGGCTAGACGACCACAGGGCAAGCATAGAGCGGCAAGTGGCGCCAAGACACAAGCCACACGCGATCCGCTGTAAGGATTCAAGACTAAAAGGATGGCCCAGTTAGGTCTATCTATGGGCCAAGAAAACAAGCTCTAGTGAGCAATGCAACATGCCAAGTATCTGAACATCATGGCACACCCAAATATAGGGGTGCCGCACACCCCCTATGTTTCACCGACGAGGTGCTGAATTATGAATTTCCAGCGGGATTCAAGCCCGTAAACATAGAGGCATACGACGGAACGACAGACCCTGGAATCTGGATTGAGGATTACATCCTCCACATACACATGGAGAGAGGAGATGACCTCCACGCCATAAAATATTTACCCCTCAAGCTCAAAGGGCCAGCCCGGCATTGGCTTAAAAGCCTCCCCGAAAACACCATTGGAAGTTGGGAAGAGCTCGAGGATGCTTTTCGGGCCAATTTTCAAGGGACCTATGTCCGACCTCCGGACACAGACGATTTAAGTCACATAACCCAATAGTCCGGAGAGTCAGCCCGAAAATTCTGGAATAGGTTTCTCACTAAGAAGAACCAAATAGTCGACTGTCCGGACGCCGAAGCCCTAGCAGCTTTCAAACACAACATCCGAGACGAATGGCTTGCCAGACACCTCGGCCAAGAAAAGCCAAGAACAATTGCCGCATTAACAAGCCTCATGACCCGCTTTTGTGCGGGAGAGGATAGCTGGCTAGCAAGACGCAGTACCAGCGACCCAAGTACATCCGAAGTCAGGGACGGAAACGGGAAACCACGACGGAACAAGGACCAGCGCCGGACTAAAAGGAACAGTCTGAAGAGCACGGCAGTCAATGCCGGATTCAAAAGCTCTCGGCAGAACAATAAAAAACTGCCCCTCAAGGATAACAGCGACGAGCTATCCAATTTAAACAAAATCATGGACAATATATGCCAAATTCACAATACTCCCGGGAAGCCTGCAAACCATACCCACAGAGACTGTTGGGTCTTCAAGCAGTCTGGCAAACTCAACGCCGAACACAAGGGGCTCGACACACCAAGTGAAGACGATGACGAACCCCACAAGCAGAGCACCAGAAAACAAAAGAATTTCCCACAAGAAGTTAAAACAGGAAACTCATTTCAAGTGACAAAAGGGAAAAACAGAGCGGCGCCCATAGAAATACGCGCCGCATGGTCTATCCCCTCGGAGTCCCGATACTGGTTGTCAAAACCAATCACCTTCGACCATCAAGATTACTCCGGAAGTATCCGGAACGCAGGACGAACTACCCTGATATTGAATCCCATAATCGACAGACTCCAATTTACACAAGTCCTAATGGACGGCGGAAGTGATCTAAACCTGCTCTATCAGGACACAATCCGCAGGATGGGGATAGACCCCACTAAAATTCGCCATAGCAACACTTCCTTTCAAGGGGTAATGCCAGGACCACATGCCCATTGTACGGGCTCTCTACGGCTAAAAGTTGTGTTCGGCTCACCCGACAACTTCCGTTGCGAAAAGTTAGTCTTCCACATCGCCCCATTTAATAGCAGCTATCAAGCACTATTGGGACGCGAAGCTTTCGCCCGCTTTAACGCAATACTGCATTATGCATCTCTTACACTAAAAATGCCCGGTCCACGCGGCATCATCTCATTAACAGGAAATCTCGAGTGTTCCTCGAGCGCGAACGAACGTGAGACTGCTTTGACAGCCACACACTAATCCGGCTTCGCTTACCAAAGCACCCAAACAGGTCGTTAAGACCCCGGACACGGTTAGGCGAGTCCGCAGTAAATATATAAGGGCTTATTAGCCATATAGCCCCTTGCAAGGGGCTCCACGCATGTACAACGCGAGACAATAAAGCTCAATTGTATTCATTCTTTGAATCATACTTTGTTTATTTAATATAAAGTACATCTTTCGCACGATCCTTTTTCAATTAAGTTCCTCTCTTTTACAGATGAACACCGTGCTACACCCGTCTAGGACATGGCACAACAGAGACACAGGCGCAGACGTGCAGCAGGGACCCGTTGCAAGGATTCTTTTCAGATTAAGACCCTTCGTAAACCTTTCTTACTATCTCTTGTTGATAAACATCCCCCGGTTTCTTGATATAACCAAGGAGGAGGCTGGCATTTTGGCATCAGCCGCCTCAAAAACTTGCGCGTACCTGGACACCAGGGGCTTGTTACCAAGGGCGTTGTTCGGCCCGTTTTCATAAAGACCGAATACCTTAGGGAGTGTTTGGCGTCTCGAGTTAGGCCTTATATGCATCAGCTCCGAATCATGTCTTTGGTCAAATGTTGGGTTTGCCCGGCTCCAGTGTTTTGCTGCCTTACGTTCCGTTCTATCGGCTAACGCGGCCCCAGGAGAACTACTGCGATCGTGCCCCGGTTCGGCCAGGTGAGCACCTTAGTAGAGAAAGCCGAAAAATGACTGTCATGATATAGCATGAGACTGGTCAACCACTCGATGACCCACCGGAATGTTTAGAATTCCTCCACATTAACGAAGGACCGTTTCCCGGTCACGCACATACGCGCTCCGAATTCGGGAGAGCGCGGTGCCCCTAGGGGCTATATAGTAGCCCCAACATTGAACTCCTATGGCTAAGTGAAAGTGATAAAGCATTATAGTCCGGTTGCCTAGTTTGCTACGCTATCACCTCCTTTACAGGACCAAGACGTTCGATTAAGTGTGAAAATACGCCTTTTTTGCAAACATCCCCGCATTATGTGCGTGGGGGCTGAAGCCAAGGACTTCCATCTTTCAAGTTATATACACATATACATTAACGGCCGCACAGGAGGAATTTTACTACTCGAATGCACAAGTATAAAATGCTCTAATAATCTATTTGAAACATTGTTTCATAAACCGTACATATCATTAAAACATAATATCCTTCAAGCACTGCGTCTCTATTAAACAAGCACCCTGCAGGACTTCCTCAAAATAGTGCTCGACAGGTACTCGGCTTCCATCCGAATCCTAGGATGCAACGTCGGTGGCCTTCATCTCCGCCCAGTATGTCTTGACACGGGCAAGAGCCATCCGCGCACCCTCTATGCATGCCGACCGCCTCATCGCATCGATATGCGGCACCGCACCAAGGAACTGTTGCACCAAGCCAAAATAACTCTTCGGCTCCGGCCTTTTCGGCCACAAGTAAGTCACGACATCCTTCATGGCAAGTCCGGACAACCTATTCAGCTCAGCCCATTCAGCTAACCGATCGGCTAACGAAAGTGGACGCTCCGGATTAAGGAACTGCGACCAAAACAACTCTTCCCTTCTGTGACCCTTTTGGCCTCGGAAGTGCTCGACCGCGTCCGCGACACTCGCCGCTAAGCCCAGATAAGCGTCCTCCGCACTCCACAGCAGGTCCAACTGAGCATATTTCGGATCCGTGAACTTCCTCTGCAGCGGAAAGGGCTTCCCAGCCGCGATATCCCCGGCTTGACGTAGCTCCTCCTTTATAGCTCTAATCGCGGAGTGAGAATCCTTGGCTTCGGCGGTGGCCTTTTTCAGGCCCTCTTGTTCCCCTCGACCTTCTTTTTCAAGAAACTCGCAGCGGTCGGTAGCATCCTTCAACTTCATGGCCATTTCAGCCATTTCCTTCCTGCTTCGGCAGTGAGCAGCCTGTTCGGCTTTTAGCTCTTCGGCCGCCCTTAAGGCAGCCGCATCACTTTTTCTGGCTTGCTCCTTAGCTCGGGCGAGCTCTGCCCGAAGGTCCTCCATAGAAGTGGCACCATCTGCATTAAGCATACATATTGTAGGGCATGGGCGTCAAGCTCCCTTACCAGGTGTCCGCGAAGAAGTCGCATACCTTGTGACTCGTCAAACCGCTTATTGACAAGCGCGATGTCCGCATCCGCCAGGTCGAGTTGCCGTTTCAGTTTGGCAAATTCATCAGTCCGGCTGGCCACCGGACGCTTCGCCACCTACATAGGAAAGGTGACATATTATCACTGAGATTATGATCCTCGGCACGCTGTCACTTTTGATAACGTACCGAGTCTCAGGGGCTACTATCTATACAGGGCGCATTCTATATGCAAAACTGTCAAAAGGTACATCATTTTCGCGTACCTCAAACCTCGTCAGTAAACTTCTGACGGCTTCATGCAATCCGCTCCCAGCGGATGAAATCCTTTCAATCACCGTACCCATTAATGCACGGTGATCTTCTGAGATAGACGCTCGCCTAAGCAGATCCTTTAGCTCCTCCGACCGCACACCAGTCGGCGCCGGACCCTCCGGCCCCACCGGACTCGGGGAAACCCTCCGTGACGATACCTCAGGGTCGTCCGCGTTGCATGGCGGTACGGTAGGTGGAGGCGTTTCGCTCTCTATCATCTCCGGACGAAGATCCCCCGACGATGAGCTCTGCTGAGAAGGGCTAAGATCCGAACTACAAGGTAAAACCTTGGTTATCTTCAGAAATAAAAACAGGGATGTCCCTTATTACAAAACTCCCCTTTCTACTTACGGCTTGCTGGAGGGTTGATTCCCTGGGGGAAATAGTGCGGCTGGGGCTTCTCCCGGCGCAGGACCCTCTGGTGAAGTTTTCTTCCCCCGCTTTGAGACCTTGGTCTCTGGATCTTCACAAGCGGTCCTCTTCTCCCCTTGGGTGGAGGGATTATTGATCCCCCCTTTTTTGATAGCCTCCTTCACGGAGGCAGTAGCTTCCCTGTTCCCCCCTTCGCCTTCTTCTAAAGGCGCGGCCTTCAGCATCTTGGTCAGCACGGGATCCGGCGTGGTCTCGGGGAGGGGGGCCGGACACCTTATCAGCTTTGCTTTGGCTATCCACTCCTGTTTAAGAGAAAACTCCTTTAAGGGCAAGTTTTTGATAAATGTACGGATGGCGTGTCCGGGTACGGGACTACTTACTTGGGTATCCGGGAAATTGCATATCAGACCTGCATCCTCGGTCAAGTCCAGACACGTTCCTCGTGATCCGAAGAACAGTTGATACATCTCCACGGGCGTCGCGCCCATAAAATGTTGGAGAGCTCGCGGTCCCTCTGGATTAAACTCCCACAGGCGGAGGGGGCGACGTTTGCAGGGTAGGAGGCGCCGAATCAGCATGACCTACGCTACTACGACTAGATCGATCTCTCTCTCTAGGAGGTCTCGAATACGGCCCTACAACAAAGGTACGTCCTTGGACGGCCCCCAGTCAAATCCTTTATTGACCCATGACGCCAGCCGCAGTGGAGGACCCGAGCGGAAAGTAGGTGGCGCCACCCATTTGGTGCCTCTAGGAGCGGTGATATAAAACCACTCTTGTTTCCATAAGCTGAGCTCCCCTTGAAAAGAGCCCTCGGGCCATGGAGCATCAACATTCTTGCTTATAACAGCCCCTCCGCACTAAGCCTGCTGCCCCTTGATTATCTTCGGCTCCACTTTGAAGGTCTTGAGCCACAAGCCGAAGTGAGGGGTAATGCGGAGGAAGGCTTCGCATACAACTATGAACGATGAGATGTGGAGGATGGACTCCGGATCCAAGTCATGGAATTCCAGCCCATAATAAAACATGAGCCCCCTCACGAAGGGGTCCGTCAGGAAGCCTAAACCCCGAAGGAAGTGAGACACGAACACCACGCTCTCACCAGGCTCGGGAGTGGGAACAACCTGCCCTTGAGCGGGCAGCCTATGCGGGATTTCGCCGGTTAAATACCTGGCGTCTCTCAGCTTTAGCACATCTTCTTCTGTGACGAAGGAAGGCATCCACCGGCCGTACAGGTCGGAGCCGGACATCATCGAAGGTCCGAAGCGCCTGAATCTGGGGCTTTGGGTGTTGGAACTCGAGGCGAGAGGCGGATTCGATTGAGATCAAAAGAAAGGGCCTTGGTCTCGTTATAAAGAGGTTGAATACCAAGAGCCCTCCCCGTGACCGTTCGGGACTCGCCTTCGATAGAGGAGGCGTGCCAATGGGCACGACTGGGTTACCCATGCCCGTATTGATGAGAATCCCGGAATAAGGGGGCACGAACTCCGCTTTGATAAGACGTGCCAAGGTAACCGCCTCGCTAAACGCACTGAGGTGGGACAGTAAAAAACGATTCGAATAAAGACCTGGCCGTGGTGTGATGTCACGCCGCGAAATACGTCAGCAGATCTGTGTAAGAAATATTCTCTCCACGGTGGTATGTGGAACTTGTTTTGCAGAGCCGGACACTATCCTTGTATTCGGAGGAGGAACCCGCCTTGCAATGCCAAAGACAATATGCGCACCGGGCTCGTCGTCATTGAAGCCTGGTTCAGGGGCTACTGAGGGAGTCCTGGATTAGGGGGTGTCCGGATAGCCGAACTATCAGCTTTGGCCGGACTCCTGGGCTATGAAGATACAAGATTGAAGACTTCGTCCCGTGTCCGGAAAGGACTTTCCTTCGCGTGGAAGGCAAGCTTGGCGATACGGATATGTAGATCTCCTACCATTGTAACCGAATCTGTGTAACCCTAACCCTCTTCGGTGTCTATATAAACCGGAGGGTTTTAGTCCGTAGGACGAACAACAATCATACCATAGGCTAGCTTCTAGGATTTAGCCTCTCTGATCTCGTGGTAGATCTACTCTTGTACTACCCATATCATCAATATTAATCAAGCAGGAGTAGTGTTTTAGCTCCATCGAGAGGGCCCGAACCTGGGTAAAAACATCGTGTCCCTTGTCTCCTGTTACCATCCGCCTAGACGCATAGTTCGGGCCCCCTACCCGAGATCCACCGGTTTTGACACTGACAGAAACCTTTTGACATGCCGGGTGTTCCCAGGGGACTGGCTGAGCATCGTTTGCGAGTCGACCCAAAGTTAAAACCGGTCAAGGAACATCTTCGATGGTCCGCCGTACAAAAGAGAAAAGCAATCGGTGAAGAAGTGGCTCGGCTCCTGGCAGCTGTGTTTATTCGAGAGATTTACCACTCCGAGTGGTTAGCTAATGTTTTCATGGTCCCTAAGAAGGACGATTCACTTCGCATGTGCATCGACTTCAAGCATATCAATCGGGCCTTCCCGAAGGATCACTTTCCTCTCCCTCGCATCGATCAGATAGTCGATTCGACTGCGGGGTGCGAGCGTTTGTCCTTTTTGGACGCCTATTCCGGGTATCATCAGATCCGTGCAGATGGACCCGATGAAATTAAAACAGCTTTCATCACCCCATTCGGGTGCTTCTGTTATGTCACTATGCCATTCGGTCTAAAGAACGCTGGAGCCACATTTATGCGGATGATTCAGAAGTGTTTACTCACTCAAATCAGTCGGAATGTGGAAGCGTACATGGATGACATTGTGGTCAAGTCACGTAAAGGTTCTGACCTACTGGCTGACCTTGCTGAAACCTTTGCCAACCTCAGAAGGTACGATATCAAGCTTAATCCATCAAAGTCCACGTTCGGAGTTCCAGGAGGAAAGTTACTCGGTTTTCTCGTTTCCGAACGAAGGATCGATGCTAACCCCGAGAAAGTTGGTGCCATACTCCGAATGAAACGCATACATGCGTGTGCATGATGTCCAGAAGCTTACTGGTTGTTTGGCCGCCCTAAGTCGATTCATTTCCAGACTCGGTGAGAAGGCGCTGCCTCTCTACCGACTGATGAAGAAGTCAGATAAGTTCGAGTGGACTCCCGAAGCTGATGCAACGTTTGCAGAGCTAAAAGCCCTGCTTTCCACCCAGCCGGTGCTTGCTGCCCCAATCAGCAAAGAACCTCTACTGCTTTATATAGCAGCCACTGGACAAGTCGTCAGTACAGTACTTACGATCGAGCGAGAAGAAGAGGGAAAAGCCTATAAAGTTCAGCGCCCAGTTTATTATGTTTCTGAAGTTCTGACTCCGTCGAAACAGAGATATCCGCACTATCAGAAAATTGTTTACGGGATTTACATGACCACGAAGAAGGTTGCACACTATTTCTCTGACCACTCTGTTACAGTCATCAGCGACGCTCCATTATCAGAGATTCTGCACAACAGAGATGCAACTGGTCGAGTGGCAAAATGGGCGATTGAACTCCTTCCCTTAGATATTCAGTTTGAGGCAAAGAAAGCTATCAAGTCCCAAGTAATAGCTGATTTCCTCGCCGAGTGGATCGAACAGCAACTGCCGACTCAAGTTCACTCAGAGCACTGGACCATGTTCTTTGACGGTTCCAAGATGCTGAATGGTTCTGGTGCCGGGGTGGTACTAGTATCCCCCCGAGGAGACAAGCTCAGATACGTACTCCAGATTCACTTTGATTCCTCCTATAACGAAGCAGAATATGAAGCACTCTTATATGGGTTGCGCATGGCCATTCCACTCGGCGTCCGTCGCCTCATGGTCTATGGCAACTCAGATTTGGTAGTCAATCAAGTGATGAAAGAGTGGGACGTCAGAAGCCCAGTCATGACTCTTTGCAATGCGGTGAGAAAGTTGGAAAAGAAGTTTGAGGGGTTAGAGCTCCATCATATACCCCGACTGAAAAATCAAGCAGCCGATGATTTGGCGAAGATAGGTTCCAAGAGATAAGCCATTCCCAGCAATGTGTTTCTGGAACACATTCACACACCGTCAGTTCAAGAAGATCCTTTTAAAGAAGAGCCCCCGCAACCTAAGAGCACCACAGATCCGACTGAAGTCGAGGTCCCAGCCGTGGTCGACCTAATCATGGAGGTTCTGGTCATCGCACCCGACTGGACAGTGCCTTACATCGCGTACATCCTTAGGAAGGAACTCCCAGAGGATGAAGAAGAGGCTCGATAGATCGTCCGTCGATTTAAGGCCTTTAGGATGATAAGAGGACAATTGTTCAAGGAAAGTGTGACTGGGGTCAGTCAGAAATGCATAACACCAGAAGAAGGTCGAATGATCCTCAACGACATCCACTCGGGGACCTATGGTCACCATGCGTCCTCTCAGTCCATTGTGGCTAAAGCATACCAAGCCGGATTATATTGGCCACGAGCAAATGAAATGACGAAAGATATAGTCGACAGATGTGAAGGTTGCCAGTTTTACTCTGATATGTCTCACAAGCCTGCATCAGCCCTGAAGACCATTCCCCTCGTCTGGCCCTTTGCTGTTTGGGGATTGGATATGGTTGGGCCACTGAGGACTGGTAGGAGCGGATTTACTCATGTGCTTGTAGCAGTCGACAAGTTTACCAAATGGATCGAAGCTAAACCTATCAAGAATCTTGAAGCCAGCACAACTATCAGCTTCATCAGAGAACTGACATTCAGATATGGAGTTTCCACACAGCATCATCACTGACAACGGGTCGAACTTCGATTCTGATGAGTTTAGAGCTTTCTGCGCTTCTCAAGGCACGTGAGTCGACTATGCTTCAGTCGCTCACCCGCAGTCAAATGGACAAGCAGAAAGGGCAAATGGTCTAATCCTCAAAGGACTGAAACCCCGACTGATGCGTGATCTCCAACACGCAGCAGCGCTCGGGTCGATGAACTTCCATCAGTTCTTTGGGGTTTGAGGACAACTCCCAATCGGTCGACCGGACGAACTCCTTTCTTTTTGGTCTATGGAGCCGAAGATGTTCTGCCAAGTGACCTGCTCCACAACGCACCCAAAGTAGAGCTCTTCTCTGAAGAGGAAGTGGAACAGGCCTGGCAGGATTCAGTCAATCTCTTAGAAGAGGAAAGAGAGATGGCATTGATCCGGTCGACCATCTATCAGCAATATTTGCGTCGGTTCCACGCCAGAAACGTGAGGGGTCGAGCCTTTCAAGAGGGAGACTTGGTTCTTTGAGTGGATCAACAGAAGCCACACAAGCTTGCCCCTGCTTGGGAAGGCCCCTTCATTATCACCAGAGTTCTCCACAATGGAGCATACCATCTTTACAATGTCGAGCATCAGAAAGACGAGCCACGAGCTTGGAATGCGGAGCTGCTCCGCCCCTTTTGCACTTAAGTATTCACTCGGATGAGATGTAATAAGAAATACCTTTGTAGTTTATTTATCAAAGACAAGAGCTTTATAATCTTCCTAAACGATTGTTGTTGCTTTTGTTTCCTATTGAAATCCCCCAGTGGGTGACTTCGCTGCGAATCCGTTTCGCCCAAGTCTGAAAAATCCTACCGAGTGGTGAGCAAGCCTCTCAGTCGGGGGCTTAACTGCGAATCCGTTTTGCCTAAGATCGAAAAAACCTACCGAGTGGTGAGCAAGCCTCTCACTCGGGGGCTTAGCTGCGAATCCGTTTCGCCTAAGTTCAAAAAATCCTACCGAGTGGTGAGCAAGCCTCTCACTCGGAGGCTTAGCTGCAGTCCAGTACTCGCCTAAGTTTGAAAAATCCTACCGAGTGGAGAGCAATCCTCCCACTCGGAGGCTTAGCTGCAGTCAAGTACTCGCCTAAGTTTGAAAAATCCTACCGAGTGGAGAGAAACCCTCCCACTCAGGGGCTTAGCTGCAGTCCAGTACTCGCCTAAGTTTGAAAATCCCTAACGAGTGGAGAGCAACCCTCCCACTCGGGGGCTTAGCTGCAGTCCAGTACTCGCCGAAGTTTGAAAAATCCTACCGAGTGGAGAGCAACCCTCCCACTCAGAGGCTTAGCTGTAGTCCAAGTACTCGCCTAAGTTCTAAAAATCCTACCGAGTGGAGAGCAACCCTCCCACTCAGAGGCTTAGCTGCAGTCCAAGTACTCGCCTAAGTTTGAAAAATCCTTCCGAGTGGAGAGCAACCCTCCCACTCGGGGGCTTAGCTGCAGTCAAAGTACTCGCCTAAGTTTGAAAAATCGTACAGAGTGGAGAGCAATCCTCCCACTCGGAGGCTTAGCTGCAGTCAAGTACTCGCCTAAGCTTGAAAAATCCTACTGAGTGGAGAGCAACCCTCCCACTCGGGGGCTTAGCTGCAGTCCAGTACTCGCCTAAGTTTGAAAAATCCTACCGAGTGGAGAGCAACCCTCCCACTCGGAGGCTTAGCTGCAGTCCAGAACTCGCCTAAGTGTGGAACCCGTCCCTATCCATAAGGACGAAGGGGTGCAGGTCGACTGCAACCTTCTCCTTCGGAGCTACGCCACAAGTACAACGTTCGCTCCATCCCTATCCGCAAGGACGGCGAGGTGCAGGTCGACTACAACCTTCTCTTTCAAAGCTACGCCTCAAGTACAACGTTCGCTCCATCCCTATCCGCAAGGACGACGAGGTGCAGGTTGACTGCAATGCGCACCCCATCCCTACCTGCAAGGACGACGAAGCGCAGGTCGGTTGAAATCACTACCTCAGAGCTGCATCTCAAACACAAAGATTATTCCGAGTGAAAGACAAAATCCGCTCGAAGGCAAACGCAAGCATATTCGGAAATAAACCAAGTTCGGATAAATCCTAAAGTTCTGGACGACGGATCAAAAGTATTCGAGCATCAAGCCCGAAGAAGTTTAATGGTTACACAATCACTCGGCATCCCGAGGCAAATAAAGGTGAAGCTTAATGTTTTTTCGGTCACGCATCAGGAGAAGGACTGGCTGGGTCGCAGAAACTGTCAAGGTCAATACTGTCTGCAATGCGAGTGATGGCGGCAAGGAAGGTGTCCGTGAAATACTGGAAAGTGTGCTTCTTCGTGTTAGTAACCTTGAGCTCCGCCAGCTTGTCTTCTTTGGCATCCTTGCAGTGCACTCAGACCAGAGACAGAGCGACGTCGGCACCACAGTGAGCTGATGACTTCTTCCATTCTTGCACGCGCTCAGGGATTTGATTCAGTCGAGCCATCAGGGACTCAAGATCTTGAGACAGTTCCGCCTGAGGCCAAAGTTCTGCATCAACACGGGTCATTGCAGCTTTCAGACGGGCCAGATAAGCAACCGCACTATCCATACGAGACTCCAACCGCATCACATTCATCACAACATCATCTTTGACTGGACAGTTGATGGGATCAAGACCCGTCTCGACCCGCCCCGTTTCTGCTTCAAAGTCTTGGCAAAATTCTGCACAGTCGAGTGAATGATGAGTCGACGGCGCAATTAGAATTATCAGTCGATAGAAATAAGACAGATTAATCAGTACCTTGAAGTTTCAAGACCAGCTTCGCAGCAAGTTGGCTCAGATAAGACTCTAGCTCGCCATTCTTGGCCTTGAGACTTCCAAGTTCGTCGGTCAGTTTCTCCTTGTCCTTCTTTAGTCGCTCGACCTCTTGATTGGTGTCAGAAACAACAGTCTTTAGTTTGGAGTTTTCTTATTCTAACTTGCCGACTGAAGCAAGGTTCTTGTCAGCAAGCGTTGTCTTCTCGCGCGCCTCCTTCTGAGCTGTAGCTAGATCCAGATCCTTCTTCTCCAAAGCCTGCTTCATTTTCTCTAAAGAAATAACATTCTTCAGATGGGCTTGGAGTTGGCGGTTTTCACTACATACATCTGCTCGAGTGGAGTCACTCGGTTCAAAAATGGAAAGGAAAAGTGCCAGCAGTGGGATAAACAGTCGGGGATTGATTACCTCCCATGGCAGCTACTTTGTCACGAGCGCTCTGGAGATTCTTCTTGGCCAACTCCAGATCAAGGTTGAGGCTGATTTGATGCTTGTTCATTGCAGAAAGCTGAGCCCCAAGATCACAAGATTTCTACAGTCACAAGCCATATCAGTCGACAGATATAAAAAGACATCACAATGCTAGCTCGTAAGACTACCACCGAATCAAACATTCAATGGCGATGCTGGGACTACACCCAGTGGGTGCACTTAGCGTGCCCCCACTGATTTTGCAAAAAAGAAAAAGAAGGTTCTCAGACCACAGTCGACTGCCAGCAGTCACCTTTGGTCTCGGGGACTACACCCAGCGGGTGCACTCAGCGTGCCCCCACTGGTTTGGATTCCACTCGGCGTGGTCCGCCCAGCTCGAGTGGCAGAAAAAAAGAGGTTCCCATTCTCAGACCACAGTCGACTGCCAGCAGTCACCTATGGTCTCAGAGACTACACCCAGTGGGTGCACTCAGTGTGCCCCCACTAATGCAAAGATTCAGTTCGAATCGACACAAAGAGACATACAACATCAAAACAGCCACACCCCAACGGGTGATCAGACAAGAAATACGGTTGATCGAAAAGTCAACTAACCTGGACTAGCCTCATGCACCATTTTCATCTGTCCCATCACAAGATTCAACTGAAGAAGAGCTTCCTTGGCAGCAGCTGGCGGAACGTCTGGAGTTTGATATGCAGTGAAAAGTGCTGGAGGCAGAGCAATCGAAGCAGCCGCCAGATCTGAAGCTGGGAGTTGTATCGGCGCGGCAGAAGTCTGAGCAGCTGATCCTAAGGGATAGCCAGTCGACAGCGGAACCGCGAAGGTGACATTGGTTCGAGCTTGATCTGTCGATCGCTCGACCGTCGTCCCGGGCGTCACAGTCAGCCGAGGAACCTGGACTTCAGGTGCTTTCCCACTCGTTTCTTTGTCCTTCTTCCTCCTCCCTCTCAGCGGCACTTCTTTGTCATCGTCCGGAAGCACAACAACATCTCGTGGATCTGCAAGGAACAGAGAAAGCCATAAGGATAACCAACAAATCATTCAGTCGACCAGACGAATTCGAATCGACCAGACTTACTGGCTTTGGAGGTGATGGCGTCGTCAGCTTCCTCGTCAGCTGGAGTCTTGTCGATATCCATGTCAGTCGCAGCTGAGGTCGGGCTATGCAAATTCATCGTCCACTCGGTCAGAATAAGAAAACCGGTCGGAACAGAAAAATTGATCGGAATAAGAAGATACGAGAAGAGCGTTTACCTAGAGGCAACAGGGACGTCCATCTTGATCCTAGGCAAGGTCTTCCGAGCCTTCGAAGGATTAGCTTTGGGCTGCTTGGTGACCTTCTCAGTCAAATCTAGAGTCGGGGATCGAGCGCGCTTGTGAGATGGAGCACTCGACGCCACAGCTTTGCCGCGCCTGTTCGCGGGATTGTGGCGCTGCTTGGATCGATGTTCGGAGTGAGGCGGTGAGTCGGCTACCTCCTCATCGTCCGACTCGTCGCTCTCATCTTCATCATCATCAGCTGGGGACTCCCACTCGCCGCTCTCCTCGGCACTGTCCTTTCCCTCTTGGTCTTGCTCCAGAGCTTGTTCACCATTGGGCATCGAATGCATCTCCGTGTGGATCTGCAAAACAAGCGACCGATCATAAGTCAGTCGGAACAACAATCAGTCGGAAAATACGTTCAGAGATTCAGTCATGATGACCAGACCTTCTCCGGTAGGTTGCTGTTGCTGAAAGGGTCGACTCTCCTAGCGCCCCTGGGGTTGTCCTTGTTCCCGGTGATACCCATCAACCACTCGGCTATGGTTTTGGCCTGAACCTCCTCCGGATGAACCCAAGCAGTGTCACCAGCCCCATAGTACATCCACCTGGAATGGTCACGAGCTTGGAGGGGTTGGATACGCCGACTGAGGAACACCTCAAGCAGGTCCATACCAGTGATACCTTGGTTGATCAGCTGGACTACTCTCTCAACTAGCATACCTGTCTCCGCCTTCTCCGCAGCAGTCACTTTCAAGGAAGATGGAGTTTGAACACGGTCGAAAGGAAAAGGACGAAGCCCGGTCGACTGGCCTGGGGTCGCGATGTCCTGGCAGTAGAACTAGGTCGACTGCCAGCCCCTGACCGACTCGGGAAGAGTCATCGAAGGAAAAGAGCTCCTCTTCCTCTTCTGAATACCCAGACCCCCACACATCTGAATGACATGGGTTTTCTCGTCTTTCGAGTTTGCTTTTTTCACAGTTTGGGATTGGACGGTAAAGATGTGCTTGAAAAGACCCCAGTGCGGTCGGCACCCCAAGAAATTCTCACACATGGAGACGAACGCAGAAGATATGTGATAGTGTTGGGAGTGAAATGGTGGAGTTGGGCACCAAAGAAATTCAGAAAACCGCAAAAGAAAGTATGCGGGGGAAGCGAAAAGCCACGGTCGACCTGGGTGGCGAGCAGGACGCACTCACCAGGCCGCGGCAGGCGCGCAGACTTATGAACGATCAGCCCCAGCTCAGCCATATCGTCCAAGTCCTCTTGCCAGAGCGAAGATCGGATCCAGTCTCCCTGGATCGAACCCGACGGCAACCTCGAGCGCGACAAAGACCCCCGATTCATTTTCTTGCTCTTCGCCACCCCCGTCACCTTCTTCGCACGGTCTAGCGCTGCCGTTTTGTCCTTCCCCATGGTGGCGGAGCGATGGCATCGAGAGCGGTTCGTCTGGGCAAAGCGGAGTTGCGAGAGGAAGAAGAAGGGGAATGGGCACGCACAGTGCAAACGCTTCGGCCTCGCCGCTTTTAAAGGCCTACTTCCGAGTGGGCGACGTGGGTAAAGCGATCCTGTCAAATCCCCCCAACAGTTGCGCACGGGATACATGGCGAAAAAGGTGGCGCGGAAATTGAAAAGTCCTATTTATCTACTCCACTTATCATGAACGCCTCACCGGGCGCCGCTTCCACCAAAATTTTGAATCCCAGGAAATCCGGGATCCTTCACAACCGATCACGCCAAAGATTTCATGTCAGAGATATCATTCGACGGATGTAGTGATATAAACCAGTCGGCAATTTCTGAATCGATCAAGGCGACTGAAACGAAGCTGAAGTTCTAACAACTGGCCTCCACTTGGAGATAAAGACAAGACAATCAAGAGCAAAAGCAAGGTCAACTCCATCCTTCTTTTTCACTCAAACCTCGATCCATTCGGGGGCTAATGATGTGGACACAAACCTAGGGTAAGGTAATAGGTATGACCTATACATCCTGCGTAAGGTCCTTGTCCTAAGAACAAAGAAGTTCAAGAATCAAAAGAAGGGATCCAGCAAAGGCGCCGAGTGAAGTCCACTTGACCTACCATCCACTCGGAGATCCCACTTTATCCAGGTCACTCGACCATCAAACCACTCGACAGTAAGAAGGCCTAAAGCCGCTCCGCGCAGCAACGGTCAGGCATTTACTCAGATATTTAGTGATCATTTGTAGCACTTCAATACAGGCGTTACCTGTAACGCCACCTCTTTATCTACATTGAATCCTATGTAACGGAGGGGAGCTGGGGTCCTGGCGCACCCTATATAAGCCACCCCCCTCCTCTGGGGCAAGGGTTCGCACCCCCTGTAACTCACACGCATATAATCCAGTCGACCGCCTCCGGGCTCCGAGACGTAGGGCTATTACTTCCTCCGAGAAGGGTCTGAACTCGTAAAACTAGCGTGTACAACTCCTCCATAGCTAAGATCTTGCCTCTACATTCCTACCCTCCCCCCCCCCTATTCTACTGTCAGACTCAGAACCACGATCGGTACTCCTGATCTCCTAGTTTCTTAGCTATTCCACCCTTAAAAGTGTAATTAGCAAGCATGGTGGAAATTTTAGCTTCCGGTATCTTTCTTTTATTAGTGACAATATCTTTCATATACTTAGCATAAGGATTCATTTTGAGCATATCAGTTAATCGCATACGCAAAAAGATGGGTCTAATCATTTCAGCAAAGCGCTCAAAATCCACATCATCCTTTTTCTTGGATGGTTTCGGAGGAAAAGGCATGGGTTTCTGGACCCATGTCTCCCTTTCTTTACCGTGATTCCCAGCAACAAAGTCTCTCTTATCATAATGTTGACTCTTTGATTGTGGGTTATCAAGATCAATAGCAGGTTCATTTTCTACATCATTATCATTGCTAGGTTGAGCATCAACATGAACATCATCATTAACATTATCACTAGGTTCATGTTCATTACCAGATTGTGTTTCAGCATCAGAAATAGAGATACCATTTGGATTCTCAGGTGGTTCGGTAATAGGTTCACTAGAAGCATGCAAAGTCCTATCATTTTTCTTTTTCTTCTTTTTAGAAGAACTAGGTGTGTCAATATCATTTCTCTGAGAATCTTGCTCAATTCTCTTGGGATGGCCTTCAGGATACAAAGGTTCCTGGGTCATTTTACCAGTTCTAGTAGCCACTCTAACAGCATAATCATTTTTGTACTATTTAATTCATTGAGCAAATCATTTTGAGCTTTAAGTACTTGTTCTACTTGAGTGGTAACCATAGAAGCATGTTTACTAATGAGTTTAAGTTCACCTTTAACTCTAGACATATAATCACTCAAGTGTTCAATCATATAAGCATTTTGTTTTAATTGTCTACCAAAATAAGCATTAAAATCCTCTTGCTTAACCATAAAGTTATCAAACTCATCCAAACATTGGCTAGCAAACTTAGTAGGAGGGATTTCAACTTTATCATATCTATAGAGAGAATTTACCTTCACTACCTGTGTCGGGTTATCAAGACCATGAGTTTCTTCAATAGGTGATGAATTAAGATCATATATTTCTTCAACAGGCGGTGAATAAAGACCATGTATTTCTTCAATAGGAGGTAAATTCTTAACATCTTCAGCTTTAATACCTTTTTATTTCATAGATTTCTTTGCCTCTTGCGTATCTTCAGGACTAAGAAATAGAACACCTCTCTTCTTCGGAGTTGGTTTAGGAATAGGCTCAGGAGTAGGCTCAGGAAGTGTCCAATTATTTTCATTTGTCAACATATTATTCAATAGAATTTCAGCTTCATCCGGTGTTCTTTCCCTGAAAACAGAACCAACACAACTATCCAGGTAATCTCTGGAAGCATCGGTTAGTCCATTATAAAAGATATCAAGTATTTCAAGTTTTCTTAAGAGGATGATCAGGCAAAGCATTAAGTAATTCGAGAAGCCTCCCCCAAGCTTGTGGGAGACTCTCTTCTTCAATTTGCACAAAATTGTATATATCCCTTAAAGCGGCTTGTTTCTTATGAGCAGGGAAATATTTAGCAGGGAAGTAATAAATCATATCCTGGGGACTACGCACACAACCAGGATCAAGAGAATTAAACCATTTCTTAGCATCACCCTTTAATGAGAACAGAAATATTTTAAGGATATAAAGATAGCAAGATTTCTCATCATTAGTGAACAGGGTGGCTATATCATTTAATTTAGTAAGATGTGCCACAAAAGTTTCAGATTCATAACCATAGAAAGGATCAGACTCAACCAAAGTAATTATATCAGGATCAACAGAGAATTCATAGTCCTTATCAAGAATACGTATAGGTGAAGTAGCAAAAGGTGGTCAGTTTCATTCTAGCATTAAGAGATCGCTGCTTCCATTTAGCTAATAATTTCTTAAGATCACTTCTATCATTGCAAGCAAGAATAGCTCTAGCAGATTCTTCATCCGTAACATAACCCTCGTGCACAACAGCAATTCATATTTATTAGGGGAGAGTCTTCATCATCACTATCTTCGATATTATCGCTTCAATAATTTCATTCTCTCTAGCCCTAGCAAGTTGTTCATCAAGAAGTTCACCAAGTGGCACAAGAGTATCAAGCATAGAAGTAGTTTCATCATAAGTATCATGCATGGCGAAGTGGCATCATCAATAACATGCACATATCGTAATTAATAGCGGAGCAGCTTAGGTGCCGCAAGCTTACTCAAAACAGAAGGTGAATCAAGTGCGAGCTAGATGGCGCTTCCTTACCTCCCCTCGTAGTTGAGGGATAAATTTTTGTTTTCTCGTCTTTCAAGTTCTTCATAGTGACCAGCAGATATAAATCCCAAGAGACTCAAAGAATAGAGCTATGCTCCCCGGCAACGGCGCCAGAAAATAGTCCTGATAAACCACAAGTATAGGGGATCGCAACAGTTTTCGAGGGTAGAGTATTCAACCCAAATTTGTTGATTCGACACAAGGGGAGCCAAAGAATATTCTCAAGTATTAGCAGTTGAGTTGTCAATTCAACCACACCTGGATAACTTAGTATCTGCAGCAAAGTATTTAGTAGCAAAGTAATATGGAAGTAACGGTAACGGTAGTAAAAGTAATATTTTTGGGTTTTGTAGTGATTGTAACAGTAGCAATGGAAAAGTAAATAAGCGAAGAACAATATGTAAAAAGCTCGTAGGCAATGGATAAGTGATGGAGAATTATGCCGGATGCGGTTCATCATGTAACAGTCATAACATAGGGTGACAAAGAATTAGCTCCAATTCATCAATGTAATGTAGGCATGTATTCCGAATATAGTCATACGTGCTTATGGAAAAGAACTTGCATGACATCTTTTGTCCTGCCCTCCCGTGGCAGCGGGGTCCTATTGGAAACCAAGGGATATTAAGGCCTCCTTTTAATAGAGTACCGGACCAAAGCATTAACACATAGTGAATACATGAACTCCTCAAACTACGGTCATCACCGGGAGTGGTCCCGATTATTGTCACTTCGGGGTTGCCGGATCATAACATAGGTGACTATATACTTGCAAGATAGGATCAAGAACTCACATATATTCATGAAAACATAATAGGTTCAGATCTGAAATCATGGCACTCGGGCCCTAGTGACAAGCATTAAGCATAGCAAAGTCATAGCAACATCAATCTCGTAACATAGTGGATACTAGGATCAAACCCTAACAAAACTAACTCGATTACATGATAAATCTCATCCAACCCATCACCGTCCAGCAAGCCTACAATGGAATTACTCACGCACGGCGGTGAGCATCATGAAATTGGTGATGGAGGATGGTTGATGATGACGACGGCGACGGATTCCCCTCTCCGGAGCCCCGAACAGACTCCAGATCAGCCCTCCCGAGAGGTTTTAGGGCTTGGCGGCGGCTCCGTATCGGAAAACACAATGAATCCTTCTCTCTGATTTTTTTCTCCCTGAAAGTGAATATATGGAGTTGGAGTTGAGGTCGGTGGAGCGTCAGGGGGCCCATGAGGCAGGGGGCGCACCCAGGGGGCAGGTGCGCCCTCCACCCTCGTCGACAGGTGGAGGCCCCCCTGACGTGGATTCTTCTTCCAATATTTTTAATATTTTCCTAAAATATGTTCCGTGGAGTTTCAGTTCATTCCGAGAACTTTTGTTTCTACACATAAATAACACCATGGAAAGTCTGCTGAAAACAGCGTCAGTCCGGGTTTGTTCCATTCAAATCATGCAAGTTAGGGTCCAAAACAAGGGCAAAAGTGTTTGGAAAAGTAGATACACACGTAAGTAGTCAGGAGACATCTCCCCCGAAAGGGTTCCCTCATTCCGCCTCACCCACCACACTGTCTCGTGCTTCGAAGGGGAGGTGTTGTACATACCGTGCTACTCCAGGAGCGACTCCGAAGTGAGCGTCTCCCGCACCGGGCAAGCCTTCAAAGAGGAAGGCAAACGAAGACACGGTCGGGCCCTCGTCAAAGAGGTATGGGTTTGCAAATACGTTTTCTTAATAGTCGCTTCCAATCATGACTTTCATGTTCGTCCTATATCAGGAAAAGAGTCCGCCGGACTGTGTCTCTGGGTCCGGTCAGTAATACTCCCAACAGCCACGATCCAATCTCAGTCGAAGGCTCGGAAAATATGTCGGTTACCAACTCGGAAGTGGAGAGCGCCATGAATCATCGGCGCCGGAGGGCCATTTTACGAGACTTCCGCTTTTCAGAAGAGGCGTTTAATGCCTTCAGCTCGGCTGATGCATACATCCGAGCTGCTCGAGATGGGCTTAGCAGATCCACAAAGCAGCATTTAAAAGATGTGCAGGTAAGTTTACTATGTCTCAGTATGATAACCGTATGTCAATAGCCCCTGAGACTTAAAGTAGTTGGGACAACTGATTTGAGGATCGCTACATGACCGTGTTACTCGCGAGAAAATGACGTATAGCCCAAGAGCTAGAAAAGTGTCGGACGCAAAATGCAGTGACCGCCAAACTGGAGAAATCCAAGAAGGCGACCTCTGGTAATATTTCCCTCCATCGAGAAACAAAAAATGATACGCCAGCTATATTAAAACGGTTGCTTGTCTCATAACAGGGTCATCGGACCAACTGGAAGAGGAACTGAAGGCCGCGCAGATGAGCGAAAGAGAGGCGAAAAGACAACGTGCCGCAGGCGAGCGCATCCTGACCAAAGTCAAGGAGGATAAAAATAAACTCCAAGATTCAAACACCAAACTAGGTGAAGAACTGAAAGATGTACGAGCCCAGCTAGCCGACTCTGTGAAGGAGAACAAAAGGCTGCGAGGCGGCATATTCAGTACGTGTCCGAATTGACCTTATAGCAATTTGGGGGTAAAAGTAGCTGATATAGCTATGATTGCAGGTATGCTGACGGGCAGTCCTGAAGAGGAGGTGTCCGGATCATCAAGTGATCTTCTGCAAGGGCTGTCGCAGTTGCACGAGCAAGCTCGGCACGCAATGCGGAGTGCAGCCAAGGCCTTATGGCCATCCGACTCCCCTCCAGGGAGTATGGAGAAGCTTGTAGAGCTGTTCAAGGGAGCGCGGTGGCGTATCCGACTATGGAAGATATCGGCCTGCCGAGAGGGTGCGCGAGAGGCCTGGGCCATGGTAAAAACACGATATACCAAGATGGATCCGAATCACATGGCCTGGATCTGACCACTAGGGTCAAATGGGGAAGAAATTCCCGTTAGTTTAGTATATGGCCAAGTAGAAGTAGCCGCCAAGTATTCCCAGCAGGATTGTGATAACCCACAAGTATAGGGGATCGCAACAGTTTTCGATAAGTAAGAGTGTCGAACCCAACGAGGAGCTAAAGGTAGAACAAATATTCCCTGAAGTTCTATCGACCACCGATACAACTCTACGCATGTTTGACGTTTACTTTACCTAGAACAAGTATGAAACTAGAAGTACTTTGTAGGTGTTTTCAGATAGGCTTGCAATAAAATAAAGAGCAAGTAAATAAAGACTAGGGGCTGTTGAAGTAAAGACACAATAAAAGTAAATATGGTGAGTCTGAAAAAGTGGTGGTAGGAGTTGTGAAATTGTCCCTTAAGCAATTGACTACTTTACAAGACCGATAACAAGTATCATGTGGGAGAGGCCACTGCTAGAATGTCATCCCTGACTTGGAATTCTGTGCATTTATGATTGGAACTATTAGCAAGCATCCGCAACTACTAACGTTCATTAAGGTAAAACCCAACCATAGCATTAAGATATATTGGTCCCCCTTCAATCCCGTATGCATCAATTTCTATGCTAGGTTGAAGCTTCTGTCACTCTTGCCCTCCAATACATAGTCCTATCAACATACAGCTAACCCTATGGTGTGATCCACGCACGCGCTCATATGATGGGCACCAAAGGACAGCAACATAACCACAAGAAAATTAAACCAATCATAGCAATTCATCAACCACCAATAGGACAACAAAAATCTACTCAGACATCATAGGATGGCAACACATCATTGAATAATAATATGAAGCATAAAGCACCATGTTCAAGTAGAGGGTACAACGGGTTGCGGGAGAGTGGACCGTTGTAGATAGAGGGGGAAAGGTGATGGAGATGTTGGTGAAGATGGCGAAGGTGTTGGTGTAGATCGCGGTGATGATGATGGCCCCCGGTGGCACTCCAGCGCCACCGGAAGCGAGGGGGAGAGAGCCCCCCTCCTTCTTCTTCTTCCTTGACCTTCTCCCTAGATGGGAGAAGGGTTTCCCCTCTGGTCCATGGCCTCCATGGCGTGGGAGGGGTGAGAGCCCCTCCGAGATTGGATCTATCTCTCTGTCTCTCTCTCTATTCTAGCTCTGTTTCACCGTTTCGTGTATATATGGAGATCCGTAACTCCGATTGGCCTGAAACCATCGCCATGATTTTTTTTCCGAATATTAGCTTTCTTGCGGCAAAAGAAGAGCATCAACCGCCTTACGGTGGGCTCACGAGGGTAGGGGGCAGGCGCGCCCCCCTGCCTCGTGACCACCTCGGGCACTGGTTCGCGTTGATTTTCCTTCCAAATTTTCAATATTTTCCAAAAATAAGCTCCGTCTGTTTTTATCCCGTTTGGACTCCGTTTGATATGGATATTCTGTGAAACCAAAAGCATGCAAATGTATGTGGACCGACATCGGCAATCGGATCAATATGTTAGTCCCAAAAATAATATAAAAAGTTGCCAAAAAGTATATGAAAGTTGAATAATATTGGCATGGAACAATAAAAAATTATAGATACGACGGAGACGTATCAGCATCCCCAAGCTTAATTCCTGCTCGTCCTCAAGTAGGTAAATGATAAAAAAGATAATTTTTGATGTGGAATGCTACCTTGCATAATCTTGATCATATGTCTAATCATGGCATGAATATTAAGACACGAGTGATTCAAAGCAATAGTCTATCATTTGACATAAAAACAATAATACTTCAAGCATACCAATCAAGCAATTATGTCTTATTGAAATAATATAGCCAAAGAAAGCTCATCCCTACAAAATCATATAGTCTGGCTATGCTCTATCTTCACCACACAAAATATTCACATCATGCACAACCCCGGTGACAAGCCAAGCAATTTTTTCATACCTTTGACGTTTCTCAAAGCTTTTCAACTTTCACGCAATACATGAGCGTGAGCCATGGACATAGCACTATAGGTGGAATAGAATATGATGATGGGGGTTATGTGGAGAAGACAAAAAGGAGAAAGTCTCACATCAACGCGGCTAATCAACGGGCTATGGAGATGCCCATCAATTGATGTCAATGTGAGGAGAAGGGATTGCCATGCAACGGATGCACTAGAGCTATAAGTGTATGAAAGCTCAAACTGAAACTAAGTGGGTGTGCATCCAACTTGCTTGCTCATGAAGACCTGGGGCATTTGAGGAAGCCCATCGTTGGAATATACAAGCCAAGTTCTATAATGAAAATTCCCACTAGTATATGAAAGTGATAACTCAAGAGACTCTCTATATGAAGAACATGGTGCTACTTTGAAGCACAAGTGTGGTAAAAGGATAGTAACATTGCCCCTTCTCTCTTTTTCTCTCATTTTTTTGTTTTCTCTTTTTTTTGGCCTTTCTCTCTTTATTTATTTATTTATTATTTTTTTCGTCCGGAGTCTCATCCCGACTTGTGGGGGAATCATATTCTCCATCATCCTTTCCTCACTGGGGCAATGCTCTAATAATGATGATCATCACACTTTTATTTACTTACAACTCAATATCACAACTCGATATCTAGGACAAAGATATGACTATATATGAATGCCTCCGTGATGTACCGGATGTGCAATGATCTAGCGTAGCAATGACATCAAAAACGGACAAGCCATGAAAACATCATGCTAGCTATCTTACGATCATGCAAAGCAATATGACGATAAATGCTCAAGTCATGTATATGATGATGATGGAAGTTGCATGGCAATATATCTCGGAATGGCTATGGAAATGCCATAATAGGTAGGTATGGTGGCTGTTTTGAGGAAGATATAATGAGGCTTATGTGTGATAGAGCGTGTCATATCACAGGGTTTGGATGCACCGTGAAGCTTGCACCAACTCTCGAAGTGAGAAAGGGCAATGCACGGTACTTCAAGAGGCTAGCAATGATGGAAGGGTGAGAGTGCGTATAATCCATGGACTCAACATTAGTCATAAAGAACTCACATACTTATTGCAAAAATCTATTAGTCATCAAAACAAAGTACTACGCGCATGCTCCGAGGGGGATAGATTGCTAGGAAAAGACCATCGCTCGTCCCCGACCGCCACTCATAAGGAAGGCAATCAATAAACACCTCATGCTCCGACTTTGTTACATAACGGTTCACCATACGTGCATGCTACGGGACTTGCAAACCTCAGTACAAGTAATTTCTCAATTTCACAATTACTCAACTAGCACGACTCTAATATCACCACCTTTATATCGCAAAACTATTGCAAGGAATCAAACATATCATATTCAGTGATCCACAAGTTTATGTAGGATTTATGACTAACCATGTGAATGACCAATTCATGTCATCTCTCTAAATAGATATAAGTGAAGCAAGAGAGTTTAATTCTTTATACAAAAGATATGCCCACGCTCTAACAAATATAAGTGAAGCAAAAGAGCATTCTACAAATGGCGGTTGTCTATGTAATGAGAAATGCATAATCCAAACTTCAAATGATATAAGTGAAGCACATGAAGCATTCTATAAAGCCATACTCAAAAGATATAAGTGAAGTGCATAGAGCATTCTATAAATCAACCAAGGACCATCTCATACCAGCATGGTGCATAAAAGAAAAATGAAAACTAAAAGCAAAGGACGCTCCAAGATTTGCACATATCACATGAATGAAACGAATCCGAAAACATACCGATATTTGTTGAAGAAAGAGGGGATGCCTTCCCAGCATCCCCAAGCTTAGACGCTTGAGTCTCCTTGAATATTTACTTGGGGTGCCTCAGGCATCCCCAAGATTGAGCTCTTTCCTCTCTTCCTTCTTCTCACATCGAGACCTTCTCGATCATCAAACACTTCATCCACACAAAACTTCAACAGAAAACTCGGTAAGATCTGTTAGTATAATAAAGCAAATCACTACTCTAAGTACTGTTGAAAACCAATTCATATTTTGTTTTTGAATTTTTTTTCTACTGTAATATAACTTTTCCATGGCCTAATCCACTGATATGAATTGATAGTTTCATTAAAACAAGCAAACTATGCATCAAAAACAGAATCTGTCTAAAGACAGTCTGTAACAATCTGAACATTCACAATACTTCTGATACTTGAAAAATTCTGCCAAAATTAGGAAAAATAAAAAATTTGTACAGTAAGACATTGCACAAAGAATCAGAACCAATTGACGTTCCAGTAAAAAATTAAAATTCGCGTACTACAGCCAAAGTTTCTGTCCTGCACCGTACAAACCAACAAGTATTGCAAACATCCTAAAGGCAAACCTTGGCACATTATTTTTATAATACAATGGAATTGTACAAGGGGATAATTATTTTTATTGAAAAGTTTCTGTAATCAAGATTCACAAAGTTTCCGTGAGCATGAACAAAGTTCAAGGCTAGCTCCCACATCAACAATGCTCGTCTTTCTCACTTTCGCTTTCCCTTGTTTTTTGAAAAAGTTTTGGGTTCCCCTCTTTATTTTTGTTGTTTTCAAACTATATGAAAGCACTCAACAAAAATAAATGACTCTCTAAAACTTCCGGGTTGTCTCCCTGGCAGAGCTTTCTTTAAAGCCATTAAGCTAGGCATATAGTGCTCAAGTAGTGAATCCACCCGGATCCCAAGGTATATCAAAGCCAATTTTAATTAGCAATGATTTGTAATTTAGTAGTGAGCACAAAGTAACATATATCATGTAATGACGAATTCTAACTCTCTTCCTATGCATCGGCATGTCATAAAAGAACAATTCATGCACACATAGTAAAGGCCAATGCATAGTATAAACATTTTCTTGCAATTTTGTTGTATTGGAAACATAGAGAGGTGGAGATATAGTTCCTCTCTCATAATAATTGCAAGTAGGTGCAGCAAGCACATGCATATTATATCTATCAAAATCATCATGTGCAACGGTAAAAGGCAAACCATCAATATAATCCTTAATAAGTGCAAACTTCTCCGATATAGTATAATCGGGAGAATTCAAAAAGATAATAGGACTAACATGCGTGGGGGCAATAGAAACAATTTCATGTTTAACATAAGGAACTATAGCAAGTTCATCTCCATAAGCATAATTCATATTGGCATCTTGGCCATAAGCATAGCAAGCATCTTCAAAAAGGGATATTTCAAGAGAATTAATGGGATCATAATAGTCATCATAGCAATCATCCTTCGGTAAGAACGAAGGGGAATTAAACAATGTATGAGTTGGAGGGTTACTCTCATTAGAAGGTGGGCACGGGTAGCTAATCCGCTCTTCCTCCTTTTGTTCTTCGCTCTTCTCATCATCTTCTTCATCCAATGAGCTCACAGTTTCATCAATTTCTTCTTCCATAGCTTCCTGCAAAATATTAGTCTCTTCTTGGACAACGTTGACTTTCTTCATAAAAGCATTAATATAGTAATTGTATTCATAATTTTCATAGCAATATCTAAGTATAGCAAGATTTTCAGGCCTATAAACATCATCATCTAAAGCTTCATACTTTTCAAACAAAGATTCAATTTCATAAGCAGCCTTAAAAGCAACAAATTCTTCTATTTGTTCCACATCATAGTAATCATATATACCATTAGCATAAGAAGCTAAGGTTTCATTATCATTAAATTTGCATGAAAAGGGAAGGTGTGGATCCTTCATCCTAGAACAACAAGTAAAATCATATCTAAAGCATAGATCCCGGGCATACCAATGCAACATAATAAATTGATCCCATAATAGTTTCCCTTTTTGTGTCAAGCGATAATCCCTAAAGTATTCACGTTGATCCAACGTGTCTCCCATTATAAAGTTGAATGGGGTTTTCTCAGGATTATCAAAGTAGTACATAATATCTCTCACATAATGAGAATCGGGGGTTTTAGGAGTTACCCCATCTACATGAGTAGCAAGTACCTCTAATTTTTTTGGTATTTTCTGTTCCATATCAATAACTAAATATAGAGAACAACTAAGAACAGCAAATAAAAATTACTTAGTGATAAAGCAAACAAGCACACACGAGAATATTCACCCCACGCTATGACTCCCAAGAACGGCGGCTTAAAAAGGTCTTGATAACCCACAAGTATAGGGGATCGCAACAGTTTTCGATAAGTAAGAGTGTCGAACCCAACGAGGAGCTAAAGGTAGAACAAATATTCCCTCAAGTTCTATCAACCACCGATACAACTCTACGCACGCTTGACGTTTACTTTACCTAGAACAAGTATGAAACTAGAAGTACTTTGTAGGTGTTTTCAGATAGGCTTGCGAGAAAATAAAGAGCGTGTAAATAAAGACTAGGGGCTATTGAAGTAAAGACACAATAAAAGTAAATATTGTGAGTGTGGAAAAGTGGTGGTAGTAGTTGCGAAATTGT
The DNA here is from genome assembly GCA_021605145.1 of Aegilops bicornis. Taxonomy (NCBI): domain Eukaryota; kingdom Viridiplantae; phylum Streptophyta; class Magnoliopsida; order Poales; family Poaceae; genus Aegilops; species Aegilops bicornis. Next base: position 562,018,939 of record CM038673.1, on the reverse strand, counting down.
CCCTTAAGCAATTGACTACTTTACTAGACCGATAGCAGGTTTCATGTGGGAGAGGCCACTGCTAGCATGTCATCCCTGACTTGGAATTCTATGCACTTATGATTGGAACTATTAGCAAGCATCCGCAACTACTAACGTTCATTAAGGTAAAACCCAACCATAGCAATAAGATATATTCGTCCCCCTTCAATCTCGTATGCATCAATTTCTATGCTAGGTTGAAGCTTCTGTCACTCTTGCCCTCCAATACATAGTCCTATCAACATACAGCTAACCCTATGGTGTGATCCACGTGCGCGCTCATATGATGGGCACCAAAGGAAAACAACATAACCACAAGCAAATCAAACCAGTCATAGCAATTCATCAACCACCAATAGGACAACGAAAATCTACTCAGACATCATAGGATGGCAACACATCATTGAATAATAATATGAAGCATAAAGCACCATGTTCAAGTAGAGGGTACAACGGGTTGCGGGAGAGTGGACCACTGTAGATAGAGGGGGGAAGGTGATGGAGATGTTGGTGAAGATGGCGGAGGTGTTGGTGTAGATCGCGGTGATGATGATGGCCCCGGTGGCACTCCGGCGCCATCGAAGCGAGGGGGAGAGAGCCCCCCTCCTTCTTCTTCTTCCTTGACCTTCTGCCTAGATGGGAGAAGGGTTTCCTCCGTCCATGGCCTCCATGGCGTGGGAGGGTGAGAGCCTCCAAGATTGGATCTGGCTCTGTCTCTCTCTCGCTCTGCTTTCACCGCTTCGTATATATGGAGATCCGTAACTCCGATTGGCCTGAAACCATCGCCGTGATTTTTTTCCCGAATATTAGCTTTCTTGCGGCAAAAGAAGAGCATCAACCGCCTTATGGTGGGCTCACGAGGGTAGGGGCGCGCCTGGGCAGGCGCGCCGCCTCGTGACCACCTCGAACCTGAGTTCGCGTTGATTTTCCTTCCAAATTTTCCATATTTTCCAAAAATAAGCTCCGTCTGCTTTTATCCCGTTTGGACTCCGTTTGATATGGATATTCTGCGAAACCAAAAACATGCAAATGCATGTGACTAGCACCGGCAATCGGATCAATATGTTAGTCCCAAAAATAATATGAAAAGTTGCCAAAAAGTATATGAAAGTTGAATAATATTGGCATGGAACAATCAAAAATTATAGATACGACGGAGACGTATCAGATTATATGTTAGAAAGCCTGCTGGACGGCATAGAGGAGGAAGTTTTTGTGTCCAAGTGACTATTTACTTTCCTTTGTATCTGTAATTCTAGCTGAATTGTAAAACACTTGTCATGGCGGACCTTTTCGCTTCAACCTCTCGACTCGAAGGTGCGGAGTGTTTCCGAATACCAGAACGGCTGAGTAGACCGGGTATGCATGGAAACCAGGCGTAGCGGTCATAGTTGCTTGAACAGACAAGTATCTGGCTTGTTAGCTTATATTACATTAAGATTGTAAGAAACATCTTCCAGAGAGAATAGTTCCATTAAGGGTTCCTTTCCCTGGGTGTGTGTCGGTGTCAAAACCGGCGGATCTCGGGTAGGGGGGCCCGAACTGTGCGTCTAAGGCGGATGGTAACAGGAGGCAAGGGACACGATGTTTACCCAGGTTCGGTCCCTCTCTATGGAGGTAATACCCTACTTCCTGCTTGATTGATCTTGATGAATATGAGTATTACAAGAGTTGATCTACCACGAGATCGTAGAGGCTAAACCCTAGAAGCTAGCCTATGGTATGATTGTTGTTGTCCTACGGACTAAACCCTCCGGTTTATATAGACACCGGAGGGGGCTAGGGTTACACAGAGTCGGTTACAACAGAAGGAGGTCTACATATCCGTATCGCCAATCTTACCTTCCACGCCAAGAGAGTCCCATCCGGACACGAGACGAAGTCTTCAATCTTGTATCTTCATAGTCCAACAGTCCGGCCAAAGGATATAGTCCGGCTGTCCGGATACCCCCTAATTCAGGACTCCCTCAGTAGCCCTTGAACCAGGCTTCAATGACGATGAGTCCGGCGTGCAGATTGTTTTCGGCATTGCAAGGCGGGTTCCTCCTCCGAATACTCCATAGAAGATCTTGAACACAAAGATAGTGTCCGGCTCTGCAAAACAAGTTCCACATACCATCATAGAGAGAATAATATTTCCACAAATCTAATCTGCCGACGCATTATAGCATGACATCACACCATGGCCCGGTCATTATTCAAACCATTTTTCACAACCAGCCACCGCACATATCGCGAGGCAGTTTCCTAGGCACGTCTTGTCGAAGCAGAGATCGTGTCCCCTTATCACGGGATTCTCATCAATATGGACGTGGGGAACCCAACCGCGCCATCAATTACGGTGCTTGGGGATCAAGCGAGTTTTACTAGGCAAGTGGGGGCGCATAGTTTCGTCCGCCTTTATAAAGGGATAAGGACTTCACCTTTTTCACCCACGCCTTCTTCCCTCTCGCATATCCATTCTTGCGCACTCGAGCTCCAATGCCCAAGCTTGCACCTTTTCTCCTCAAACCACTCCAATCATGTATGGAGCGGGAGCCAAGTGGATGAAATCCTCCGTCATGGAGGAGGACATCAAGAAGCTGCGGGGAGCCGGATACTTGGCCGCGGACATCGCGCACCGGCTGCCCGACGCAGGGCAGATCGTCCCTACCCCGGAACCTTACGAGAGGGTAGTCTTTCTCACCCACTTCGTCCGTGGACTGGGATTTCCCCTCCACCCATTCGTCCGCGGCCTCATGTTCTACTACGGGCTGGACTTCCATGACCTGGCCCCGAACTTCATCCTCAACATCTCGGCGTTTATCGTCGTGTGCGAGGCCTTCCTCCGCATCAAGCCCCACTTCGGTTGTGGTCAAGACCTTCAATGTCAAGCCAAGGTTGTAGGCGGCCAGCAAGCGGAATGCGGCGCGCGCCATGGTGGGCAAAATGCTCAATGTCACATGGCTCGAGGGCTCCTATGTGGAGACCATAAAGGTGGCAATCGGGTGGTTCTACATCACCGAGCCGCGACACCAACTGGGTGGCGGCCCCCGAGTTCCGATCCGGAATCCCCACGCGGCTCACCTCCTAGAAAGAGAAGGGCCTGTCCTGGGGTAACCCGGTAGAACTGACCGGACTCCAGACCTGCATCAGGAACATGATGAACAGGAAAATCAAGCTTGTCAACGTGGTCCAGGTCATGCTCTTCCGCCGGATCCTCCCGTGTCAACAACGAGTATTCAATTTGTGGGAGTTCGACCCAGCCGAGCACCAGATGCTGCAGGAGCTTTTCGACACGAAGCACAAGAACGTCTGGAAGGTGTTGTTTAAAGGCGCCGAGGTACCTCCTCCCCTTACCGAGGACCGCGGACTCAGCTTAAGCGCCGCCAATCCGGTAGGTTTTACACATCACAAGATGTTTAGTTTCCTCAGTTTAATCATTGATACATCCATTTTGCATCATGCTTTTATATCGATATTTATTGCATTATGGGCTGTTATTACATGTCATGTCACAATACTTATGCCTATTCTCTCTTATTTTACAAGGTTTACATGAAGAGGGTGAATGCCTTAAATTTGGAATTCTTAGGTGGAAAAGGAGCAAATATTAGAGACCTATTCGCACAACTCCAAAAGTCCTGAAAATCCACGGAATATCTTAAAATAAATAAAGAAAAATCATCGCCAAAGATGAAGGCCAGGGGCCCCACACCCTGCTCACGAGGGTGGGCCCCCCCCTGGGGCGCGCCCCCCTGGTGGCTCTCCGATGCCCATCTTCTCCTATATGAAGTCTTTCGATGAGAAAAAAATAAGAAGCAACCTTTCGGGACGAAACTCCGCCGCCACGAGGCGGAACCTTGGCGGAACCAATATAGGGGGAAATCATCGTCATCATCATCACCAATGCTCCTCTCATCAGGAGAGGGCAATCTCCATCAACATCTTCACCAGCACCATCTCATCTCCAAACCCTAGTTCATCTCTTGTATCCAATTCTTGTCTCCAAGTCCGGGATTGGTGCTAGTAGGTTGCTAGTAGTGTTGATTACTCCTTGTAGTTGATGCTAGTTGGTTTATTTGGTGGAAGATCATATGTTCGGATCCTTTATGCATATTATTACCCCTCTGATTATGAACATGAATATGCTTTGTGAGTAGTTATGTTTGTTCCTGAGGACAAGGGAGAAGTCTTGCTATTAGTAGTCATGTGAGTTTGGTATTCGTTCGGTATTTTGATGAGATGTATGTTGCCTAGCCTCTAGTGGTGTTATGTGAATGTTGACTACATAACACTTCACCATTATTTGGGCCTAGAGGAAGGCATTGGGAAGTAATAAGTAGATGATGGGTTGCTAGAGTGATAGAAGCTTAAACCCTAGTTTATGCGTTGCTTCGTAAGGGGCTGATTTGGATCCATATGTTTCATGCTATGATTAGGTTTACCTTAATACTTTTGTTGTAGTTGCGGATGCTTGCAATAGAGGTTAATCATAAGTGGGATTCTTGTTCAAGTAAGAACAGCACCCAAGCACCGGTCCACCAACATATCAAATTATCAAAGTACCGAACGCGAATCATATGAACGTGATGAAAACTAGATTGATGATATTCCCATGTGTCCTCGGGAGCGCTTTTCCTATTATAAGAGTTTGTCCAGGCTTGTCCTTTGCTACAAAAAGGATTGGGCCACCTTGCTGCACTTTATTTTCTCTTGTTACTTGTTGCTCGTTACAATTTATCTTATCACAAAACTATCTGTTACCACTTATTTCAAGATTTGCAGAGAATACCTTGCTGAAAACCGCTTATCATTTCCTTATGCTCCTCGTTGGGTTCGACACTTTTACTTATCGAAAGGACTATGATAGATCCCCTATGCTTGTGGGTCGTGAAGACTCTTTTCTGGCGCCGTTGCCGGGGAGTGTAGCGCCTTTGGTATGTGGACTTTGGTAAGGAAAAATTTATATAGTGTGCTGAAATTTTCTGTCACTTGTTACTATGGAAAGTAATTCTCTGAGGGGCTTGTTCGGGGTATCTTCACCCCGTCCAGTAGAGCAAAGAGTTGCTCCTCAACATATTGAACCTATTGAAAATGAAACTCCTTTTGAAATTCCTTCGGGTATGATGGAAAAACTGCTAGCTAATCCTTTTACAGGAGATGGAACAAAGCATCCTGATGAGCATTTAATATATGTGGATGAAATTTGTGGATTATTTAAGCTTGCAGGTATACCCGATGATGTTATTAAGAAGAAGGCCTTCCCTTTATCTTTGAAGGGAGACGCATTGACATGGTATAGGCTATGTGATGATATGAGATCATGGAACTATAAAAGATTGAAATTGGAATTTCATCAAAAGTATTACCCTATGCATCTTGTTCATCGTGATCGCAATTATATATATAATTATTGGCCTCACGAAGGAGAAAGCATCGCTCAAGCTTGGGGGAGGCTTAAATCAATGTTATATTCATGCCCCAATCATGAGCTCTCAAGAGAAATAATTATTCAAAGTTTTTATGCTAGGCTTTCTGATAACAATCGCACCATGCTCGATACTTCTTGTGTTGGCTCTTTTATGATGAAGACTATTGAATTTAAATGGAATTTATTGGATAGAATTAAATGTAACTCTGAAGATTGGGACCTCGATGAAGGTAAGGAGTCAGGTATGACACCTAAGTTTGATTGTGTTAAATCTTTTATGGATACCGATATTTTCCGTAAATTTAGCACTAAATATGGACTTGACTCTGAGATAGTAGCTTCTTTCTGTGAATCTTTTGCTACTTATGTTGATCTCCCCAAAGAGAAGTGGTTTAAATATCATCCTCCCATAGAAGTAAAAGTAGCTGCACCTATTAAAGTTGAAGAAAAGACTATCACTTATAATGATCCTATTGTTCCTACCTCTTATGTTGAGAAACCACCTTTCCCTATTAGAGTAAAGGATCATGCTAAAGCTTCAACTGTGGTTCGTAAAAGCAATATTAGAACTTATACACCTCCTCAGCAAGTCAAAGTAGAACCTAATATTGCTATTGTTAAAGATCTCTTGTCGGATAATATTGATGGGCATGTTATTCAGTTTTGCGGTGAAATTGCTAGAATTGCTAAACCGTGTGCTAAAGATAAACATAGACCTGTGGTAGGCGTGCCTGTTATTTTTGTTAAAATAGGAGATCATTGTTATCATGGCTTATGTGATATGGGTGCTAGTGCTAGCGTTATACCCATTGACTTACACAAAGAAATTATGCATGATATTGCACCTGCTGTGTTAGAAGATATTGATGTTACAATTAAACTTGCCAATAGAGATACTATATCTGCAATGGAATTTGTTAGAGATGTTGAAGTCTTGTGTGGAAAAACCAAATATCCCGCTGATTTTCTTGTTCTTGGTTCTCCACAAGATAGCTTTTGTCCCATTATATTTGGTAGACTCTTCTTGAACACTATTAATGCTAAGATAGAATGCAAAAAGAATGTTGTTACTATTGGCTTGGATGATATGATTCATGAGTTTAATTTCTCTAAATTTAGTAAACAACACCGTGAAGAAGAATTGCCTAGTAAGGATGAAATTATTGGTCTTGCTTCTATTGCCGTACCTCCTAGTGATCCTCTAGAACACTATTTGCTAGACCATGAAAATGATATGTTCATGAATGAAAGAAGGGAAATAGATGAAGTATTCTTTAAACAGGAACCTATTCTGCAACACAATTTGCCTGTTCAAATCTTAGGGGATCCTCCTCCACCCAAGGGTGATCCCGTGTTTGAGCTTAAACCGTTGCCTGATAATCTTAAATATGCTTATCTTGATGAAAAGAAAATATATCCAGTTATTATTAGTGCTAACCTTTCAGAGCATGAAGAAGAAAGATTATTGAAAACTCCGAAGAAGCACCGTGCCGCTATTGGATATACTCTTGATGATCTTAATGGCATTAGTCCCACTCTATGTCAACATAAAATAAATTGTGAAGCGGATGCCAAACCAGTTTGTGATCCTCAACGATGTTTGAATCCTAAAATGAAAGAAGTGGTAAGAAAGGAAATACTCAAGCTCCTGGAGGCAGGTATAATTTATCCCGCTGTCGATAGTCAAGGTAAGTCCTGTCCATTGTGTCCCTAAGAAGGGAGGTATTACTGTTGTCCCTAATGATAAAGATGAATTGATCCCGCAAAGAATTATCACAGGTTATAGGATGGTAATTTATTTCCGCAAATTAAATAAAGCTACTAAGAAAGATCATTACCCCTTGCCTTTTATTGATCAAATGCTAGAAAGATTATGCAAACATACACATTATTGCTTTCTAGATGGTTATTTTGGTTTCTCTCAAATACCGTGGTTCGGCTAAAGATCAATCAAAGACTACTTTTAAATGCCCTTTTGGTACTTCTGCTTATAGACGTATGCCTTTTGGTTTATGTAATGCACCTGCTACCTTTCAAAGATGCATGATGGCTATATTCTCTGATTTTTGTGAAAAGATTTGTGAGGTTTTCGTGGACGACTTTTCCGTCTATGGTTCCTCTTTTGATAATTGCTTGAGCAATCTTGATTGAGTTTTGCAGAGATATGAAGAAACTAATCTTGTCTTGAATTGGGAAAAGTGCCACTTTATGGTTAATGAAGGTATTGTCTTGGGGCACAAAGTTTCTGAAAGAGGTATTGAAGTTGATAAAGCTAAGGTTGATGCTGTTGAAAAGATGCCATGTCCCAAGGACATCAAAGGTACAAGAAGTTTCCTTGGTCACACCGGATTTTATAGAAGGTTCATTAAGGACTTCTCAAAAATTTCTCGGCCTCTGACTAATTTATTACAAAAAGATGTACCATTTGTCTTTGATGATGATTGTGTAGAAGCATTTGAAATACTTAAAAAAGAATTAGTCTCTGCACCTATTGTTCAGCCACCTGATTGGAATTTACCCTTTGAAATTATGTGTGATGCTAGTGATTATGCTGTAGGTGCTGTTCTAGGGCAAAGAGTTGATAAGAAACTAAATGTTATCCATTATGCTAGTAAGACTCTAGACAATTGCTCAAAGAAATTATGCTACTACCGAAAAGGAACTTTTAGCAGTTGTATTTGCTTGTGATAAATTCAGACCCTATATTGTTGATTCTAAAGTAACTATTCACACTAATCAGCTGCTATTAAATATCTTATGGAAAAGAAAGATGCAAACCTAGACTTATTAGATGGGTTCTCCTGCTGCAAGAATTTGATTTGCATATTCTTGATAGAAAAGGAGCTGAGAACCCCGTTGCAGATAATTTATCTAGGTTAGAGAATGTTCTTGATGACCCACTACCTATTGATGATAGCTTTCCTGATGAACAATTAAATGTCATAAGCACTTCTCAAGCACTCCATGGTATGTTGATTATGCTAATTATATTGTTGCTAAATTTATACCACCTAGCTTCACATACCAACAAAAGAAAAAGTTTTTCTATGATTTGCGACATTACTTTTGGGATGAGCCACATCTTTATAAAGAAGGAGTAGATGGTGTTATTAGACGTTGTGTGCCCGAGCATGAACAGAACAGATCTCACGCAAGTGTCACTCCGAAGCCTATGGAGGACACCACACTGGAGATAGAACTGCACATAAGGTATTGCAATCTGGTTTCTATTGGCCTACTCTCTTCAAGGATGCCCGTAAGTTTGTTTTGTCTTGCGATGAATGTCAAAGAATTGGTAATATTAGTAGACGTCAAGAAATGCCTATGAATTATTCACTTGTTATTGAACCATTTGTATGTTTGGGGCTTTGATTATATAGGACCTTTTCCTGCCTCTAATGGATATACACATATATTAGTTGATGTTGATTACATTACTAAGTGGGTAGAAGCTATTCCAACTAGTAGTGCTGATCATAACACTTCAATTAAAATGCTTAAGGAAGTTATTTTTCCGAGGTTTGGAGTCCCTAGATACTTAATGACTGATGACGGTTCACACTTTATTCATGGTGCTTTCCGTAAAATGCTTGCTAAATATGATGTTAATCATAGAATTGCATCTCCATATCACCCATGCCTAGTGGTCAAGTAGAACTGATCAATAGAGAGCTCAAATTAATTTTGCAAAAGACTGTTAATAGGTCTAGAAAGAATTGGTCCAAGAAACTTGATGATGCATTATGGGCCTATAGAACTGCATATAAGAATCCTATGGGTATGTCTCCGTATAAAATGGTTTATGGAAAAGCATGTCACTTACCTCTCGAACTAGAACATAAGGCATATTGGGCTATTAAAGAACTCAACTATGATTTCAAACATGCCGGTGAGAAAAGGTTATTTGATATTAGCTCACTTGATGAATGGAGAACCCAAGCTTATGAAAATGCCAAGTTATTTAAAGAAAAAGTTAAAAGATGGCATGACAAAAGGATACAAAAGCGTGAGTTTAATTTAGGTGATTATGTATTGCTATACAACTCTCGTTTAAGATTTTTTGCAGGAAAACTTCTCTCTAAATGGGAAGGTCCCTACGTTATCGAAGAGGTCTATCGTTCCGGTGCCATAAAAATCAACAACTTCAAGGCACAAATTCAAGGTGGTAAACGGTCAAAGGATCAAACATTGTATCTCGTGTAATCCCATAAATGTTGAAACCAATATTATTGAAACCGTAACCCGGAGGAATACATAAGGGACACTTTCCGGACCGTTTGCACTCGAAAAGGAATAGGTATGTGGTACGATAAGTAAACCGACTCCAAAATAATTTTTAAGGCAATATTTCTCTGTTTTGGAATATTTAGAAAAATAGAAAAATAAGTGGAAGTCCGGGAAGGACACGAGGGCCCCATGAGGGTGGTGGGCGCGCCCTACCCCCCTTGGCGCGCCCCCCTACCACGTGAGCACCTCGTGTGCCCTCCGGACTCCGTTTTCTTGCACGATACGTATTTTGGTCAGTAAAAATTCATTATATATTCTCCTGAAGGTTTTGACTCCCGTATCACGCAATTATCCTCCGTTCTTGTTTCGAGCTGTTTTCATCGTCAGGTTGTCAAGGCCGGGCATCATGTCCCCCTCCTCCGACAATGGTGACAAAGATGCTTGGCTAATGAAGATAGAGCTGAAAAGGGAAGAACCCATGGAGATCAACAAGGATGAAAGGATCAAGAAGGCCATGGAGGACCAAGCTCCGGCAGCAGAAGACACCCTCCAACTTGATCACAACTTTCTCACCCCAACTGAAATCGAAGCTTTCAAGATGATTGAGTTAGCTCAGATTCAAAACAAGTATCTCACAAGTGAAAATATTTTGTTGAAGGAGCATATTGTTGCACTCAAGGGCATTATCCGCAAGTTGGAGGACCTCTTACGCTTGATGTGCGACTATCCATCACCTCCACCTTCTTCACCTGCAAAGGAGACATAATCACATGGGTATGGGCACTCCCCTTGGCAACTGCCAAGCTTGGGGGAGGTGCCCCAGTATCGTATCACCATCACAACTCGTATCTTTACCGTTTTTCTTAGTTCGATCCTATTAGTAGTATCTTGATCTAGTAGAATAAAGTTTATGGCATGATCTAGTTTCGAGTTTTGCTTTATGATCTCTCTATGTAATCGAGTCCGTGAGCTATATATATAATAAAGTTTAGTGTTGAGTCAAGGGCTTGATTATTTTGCCATGATCTTGGGTGAATAAAAGAATAGAAAGAAGAAAAGAATAAAAAGAAACAAAGAGTTCATATTGATCTTATTGAGAGTAATGACTTCACATAGAAAGAGTATGATGATTAAAAGTTGTTGGGAGTTGGCAAATATAGCTTTGGTCATCGTTGCAATTAATAGGAAGTAATAAGGAAAGAGAGGTTTCACATATAGATATATTATCATTGACATCTTTTATGATTGGGATCACTCATTAAAATATAACATGCTAAAGAGTTGATGTTTGACAAGAAAGACAACGCGATGAGTTAAGTTTTCTTATATTTGAGATAAAGTATGTTTTCATGGATCCTCTAACATGTTGAGCTTGCCTTTCCCCCTCATGCTAGCCAAATTCTCAGCACCAAGTAGAGATACTACTTGTGCTTCCAAATACCCTTAAACCAGTTTTGCCATGAGAGTCCACCATATCTACCTATGGATTGAGTAAGATCCTTCAAGTAAGTTGTCATCAATGCAAGCAATAAAAATTGCCCTCTAAATATGCATGACTTATTAGTGCAGAGAAATAAGCTTTGTACGAACTTGTTGTGGAAGTAATAAAATCGACGGACTGCATAATAAAGGTCCACATACAAGGGGCAATATAAAGTGGCATTCTTTTGCATTAAGATTTTGTGCATCAACCCTGAACGCACATGACAACCTCCGCTTCCCTCTGCAAAGGGCCTATCTTTTATTATTATCCTCGACCTTATGCAAGAGTCATGGTGATCTTCACCCTTCCTTTTTCATTTTATCCTTTGGCAAGCCCAGCATGTTGGAAAGAACATGATATACATATCTAATTGGATGTAGGGGAGCATGAATTATTATTGTTGACATTACCCTTGAGGTAAAAGGTGGTGGGGCAAAACTATAAGCCCCTATCTTTCTCTGTGTCTGATTAAAACTCTATAACCACAAGTATTGCGTGAGTGTTAGCAATTATGAAGGACTAAATGATAGTTGAGTATGTGGACTTGCTTTTAAGCTCTGACATAGACTCTTTCCGACATTATGATAAATTGCAATTGCTTCAATGACTGAGGTTATAATTTGTTGGTGCTCAATAAGGTTTCTGATTCATGCCTTTGCATTGTGAAAAGATCATCACTTGAACATAAGTAATCATATGACAAAATCTATATATGTTGCTGTTATGAGAATAATCATGATGCCTTCATGTCTGTATTTTATTTTTGTCGACACCTCTACCTCTAAACATGAGGACATATTTATTGTTATCGGCTTTTCGCTTGAGGACATCTTGGGGGAGTTGATACGTCCATTTTGCATCATGCTTATTTATCGATATTTATTGCAATGGGCTGTTATTACACATTATGTCACAATACTCATGCCTATTCTCTCTTATTTTACAAGGTTTACATGAAGAGGGAGAATGGCGGCAGCTGGAATTCTGGGCTGGAAAAGGAGCAAATATTATAGACCTATTCTGCACAACTCCAAAAGTCCTGAAACTCCACGGAATATCTTAAAATAAAAAATAAAAATCGTCGCCAAAGATGAAGGCCAGGGGGCCCACACCCTGCTCACGAGGGTGGGGGCGCGCCTCGAGCTCCAATGCCCAAGCTTGCACCTTTTCTCCTCAAACTGCTCCAATCATGTCTGGAGCGGGAGGCAAGTGGATGAAGTCCTCCGTCACGGAGGAGGACATCAAGAAGCTGTGGGGAGTCGGATACTTGGCCGCGGACATCGCGCACCAGCTGCCCGACGCAGGACAGATCGTCCCTACCCCCGAACCTTACGAGAGGGTAGTCTTCCTCACCCACTTCGTCCGTGGACTGGGATTTCCTCTCCACCCATTCGTCCGCGGCCTCATGTTCTACTACGGGCTGGACTTCCATGACCTGGCCCCGAACTTCATCCTCAACATCTCGGCGTTTATCGTCGTGTGCGAGGCCTTCCTCCACATCCAGCCCCACTTCGGCTTGTGGCTGAAGACCTTCAATGTCAAGCCGAAGGTTGTAGGCGGCCAGCGAGCGGAATGCGGCGGCGCCATGGTGGGCAAAATGCTCAATGTCACAAGTCTCGAGGGCTCCTATGTGGAGACCATAAAGGGATGGCAATCGGGGTGGTTCTACATCGAGCTGCGCAACACCAACTGGGTGGCGGCCCCCGAGTTCCGATCCGGAATCCCCACGCGGCTCACCTCCTGAAAGAGAAGGGCCTATCCTAGGGTAACCCGGTAGAGCTGACCGGACTCCAGACCTGCATCAGGAACATGTTGAACAGGAAAATCAAGCTTGTCAACGTGGTCCAGGTCATGCTCTTCCGCCGGATCCTCCCGTGTCAACAACGAGTATTCAATTTGTGGGAGTTCGACCCAGCCGAGCACCAGACGCTGCAGGAGCTTTTCGACACGACGCACAAGGACGTCTGGAAGGTGCTGTTTAAAGGCGCCGAGGTACCTCCTCCCCTTACCGAGGACCGCGGACTCAGCGCAAAGCGCCGCGCCAATCCGGTAGGTTTTTACACATCACAAGATGTTTAGTTTCCTCAGTTTAATCATTGATACGTCCATTTTGCATCATGCTTTTATATCGATATTTATTGCATTATGGGTTGTTATTACATGTTATGTCACAATACTTATGCCTATTCTCTCTTATTTTACAAGGTTTACATGAAGAGGGAGAATGCCGGCAGCTGGAAAAGGAGCAAATATTTGAGACCTATTCTGCACAACTCCAAAAGTCCTGAAACTCCACGGAATATCTTAAAATAAATAAAGAAAAATCATCGCCAAAGATGAAGGCCAGGGGGCCCACACCCTGCTCACGAGGGTGGGGGCGCCCCCTCTGGGGCGCGCCCCCCTACCTCATGGGCCCCTTGGTGGCTCTCCGATGCCCATCTTCTCCTATATGAAGTCTTTCGATGAGACAAAAAATAAGAAGCAACCTTTCGGGACGAAACTCCGGCGCCACGAGGCGGAACCAATCTACGGCTCCGGCAGAGCTGTTCTGCCGGGGACACTTCCCTCCGGGAGGGGGAAATCGTCGTCATCATCATCACCAACGCTCCTCTCATCGAGAGAGGGCAATCTCCATCAACATCTTCACCAGCACCATCTCATCTCCAAACCCTAGTTCATCTCTTGTATTCAATTCTTGTCTCCAAGTGCGGGATTGGTGCTAGTAGGTTGCTAGTAGTGTTGATTACTCCTTTTAGTTGATGCTAGTTGGTTTATTTGGTGGAAGATCATATGTTCAGATCCTTTATGCATATTATTACCCCTCTGATTATGAACATGAATATGCTTTGTGAGTAGTTACGTTTGTTCCTGAGGACAAGGGAGAAGTCTTGCTATTAGTAGTCATGTGAATTTGGTATTCGTTCGATATTTTGATGAGATGTATGTTGCCTAGCCTCTAGAGGTGTTATGTGAACATCGAATACATAACACTTCACCATTATTTGGGCCTAGAGGAAGGCATTGGGAAGTAATAAGTAGATGATGGGTTGCTAGAGTGATAGAAGCTTAAACCATAGTTTATGCGTTGCTTCGTAAGGGGCTGATTTAGATCCATATGTTTAATGCTATGGTTAGGTTTACCTTAATACTTTTGTTGTAGTTGCGGATGCTTGAAATAGAGGTTAATCATAAGTGGGATGCTTGTTCAAGTAAGAACAGCACCCAAGCACCGGTCCACCCACATATCAAATTATCAAAGTACCGAACGTGAATCATATGAACATGATGAAAATTAGCTTGATGATATTCCCATGTGTCCTCGGGAGCGATTTTCCTATTATAAGAGTTTGTCCAGGCTTGTCCTTTGCTACAAAAAGGATTGGGCCACCTTGCTGCACTTTATTTACTCTTGTTACTTGTTGCTCGTTACAATTTATCTTATCACAACACTATCTGTTACCACTTATTTCAGTACTTGCAGAGAATACCTTGCTGAAAACCGCTTATCATTTCCTTCTGCTCCTCGTTGTTTTCGACACTCTTACTTATCGAAAGGACTACGATAGATCCCCTATACTTGTGGGTCATCAATCATATGCAGGATCTAAGCCCTCATGCCTTTGACAGGACTGGGTGGAGACGGCCGAGCGGATTGACTGCCCAGGCCCCCTGCCTGAAGATCCAGCAGACGCTCTCCTGACGGAGATGCTGACTCCGGGACCTTACGAGGTGCCAGCGAAGACGTCCAAGAAGAAGGCCACGGGGACTCGACAGGGTCTCCGGCGCAAGGTTATGTTGGACTCATCATCCGAACACTCCGAGCTGCACTCCTCCCACGACGACGAGGAGGAAGAGGAAAGTTCTCCCCCAGTCGGGAGAGACAAGAAAAGGAAGGCCGCCCCAACCGGGGAGGCCGAAGGGTCCAAGAAAGGAAGGACCCTCCTTCCGGACTGCTCCACGACCGCCACCCACAGCGATGACGAGTGGTTGCCCAGGGAGAAGCCCCTGGCGAAGTCGTAAGTATCCGGATACCATAATAATTCTTGATATATTTTACCGCACTGCTTCTCATCACGCCGAACATGATTATGCAGTCCGTCCCGAGCCCATATCAACGTATCTTTGTCGGATGGTTCTTTGGACCCGTCGGATATGAATAGTGATTCACTTCCAACCACCTCCACCCCTCGCCCTATGGACAACGCCGAGGTGTTGTCTCAAAGGGCACCGAGCCGGGAGGAGGTAGTCCTGGAGGCGCCTCAAGGTGACACTGTGGACCCTGGGCGCAAAGGGAGCAAGACTCCCATGGGCTCCGAGTTCGGCTTCCAGCCGAACACCGCGCCGGAACCTTCAGTGGTACCGAACTCTGTCAGGCGACCCCCTGCGAAGAGGGGCAAGCCGCCCGTGCCGGTGACCTCTGTCCATCCAGAGGCACCGGACAACTTGCTGGAAGCGCTCCAAGGCGCTTCCATCGACGAAGAGCACCGCACTATCATGAGTGCGGTGATGGAGAAGGTTCAGTCCGCCAAAAGCGGACTAACTGAAGCTTGCGCCAGCCTCCTAACAGGCTTTGATGTAAGAAATTAAATTATAGGGAAATATCACCACATAGACAGTAGCCCCTGATGCTCTGTTTGGCGTTCGCGAAGAAAAGCCGAATAGAGGATCGAATAATAATCGCAGGAGTCTAAAGTCTAAGCGACATATGGATCAATAAGGAAATCCAATTTCGGTAATCCGAATCCCATATAGGTCTTTTCTTCATACTCGACCAGCCCTATGTTGGGGATAAAGAATTTTTCGAATCTTGTTGGGAGATGCTTCGCTCCGAGTCCGACTGGGACGGAATGGGGACCCAGTGCCCTTCAATGCCTCCCTCCGGATCCACTAACTCGGAAGAGCTATTCAAAGCTTTTCCTGGACCGTGAGGACGCCTCTGCATCCCGGGAGCAGACCGCTCCCGAAGCTGTGGTCACCAATGTCTATGTGAATCCAGCAGGCTTCCCTGGCCAGCTGCCGCCGCGTCATGGAGGTCGCCGCACTACAGCAGGACCTTGAGCGATCCAAGGAAGAGCTCGGCCTTGCCAAGAGGCAGCTCGAGGAGAACAAAGGTAAGCAATACCTTGTCAATATGAAAAGAGAAAGATTTGGTTGCAGAATAATAGGATCATCATGAATTTTGCCAGGGGCCACGACCAAAGTGGCGACCCTCAAGAAGGCGTTGTCCGAGGCCGAAAACAAAGCGGCCAAGGAGCGCACTGAGTGAGAAAGACACGAAGCCCGGGTAGGTGAGGTGCAGCAAGAGCTCCAGGTGCTCGTCAAGAAGCATGAGTCCCTGGAGCTTGACTCGAGGACGCGAGAGTCCGAGCTTGCCCAGGCCCTCGAAAGTGCAAAAATGCCAAGGCCGAAGCCCGAAAGGCCCTCCAGGAAGTTGAGGTGGTGAAAAAGATAGCGGCGGGTAAGGCGTTCATTATGCAAAGTAGGCATGCGAAAGAAAATTTCCATTTACTTACCCGAGTTCGGAGCTCTCCAGGAGCGTTCGCACATCTGCCCTGTAGTGTGTCTTACGCCGCGGAGTTCTACCGGGCCGAGGAGGGAAGCTCGACGGAGAAGTTGTTCTGGTCTCTGTATACTGGGACCGAACACCCGATGCCCGTGAGCGACCAGCTGAAGCAACTGGTCGAGCTCCACGAGGCGGCCGAACAGGCCATGAGGAGCCTTATAGTCCAAATGTGGCCTGGCGATTCCCTCCCAACAACTACTTCGGCCTGGTGAGGCGGCTTGTAGATGCCTGCCCACGGCTGGAAATCATCAAGCGGTCCGTCTGCATCGAAGGTGCACGCAGGGCTCTTGCCCGTGCAAAGGTGCACTCGGCGAAGATGGACGCTGAAAAGCTGGTGAAGGAGGGGCCATCGCAGGGCAAGGAGCATCGCCACCCCGAAATGTATTATGAAAGTGTCCTGAAGGGTGCCTGTCTCGTGGAGGACGAATGTACCAAAGATGTAATCTTTGAATGAACTTGCTCATGTGATCCTTGTATTTATGAAAACTAGTTCATGTTCATTATACAACGCTTTTTGTATTTAAAATATTACCTTCTGTGTGGCCGTTTATAAATTCTGAGAGTTGCTAGTCGTCGGCTTCTGCCCCCATGCAACTAGTGCTGGCGTGTTCGGGATAAATCTGAGCACTCTTTTTCCCATTCTTGGGTCCTTCGAGGGAGGTGTTCAGTGCAACGAACCAACAATCGGACTATAATGTTTTATCGCTCTCACTTAGCCATAGAAGTCTACAATTTTAAATTTGGTGAAGCCCCTAGTCTTCGGAAAGCCGAATTTGGGGCGCTATACACGCCTAAGCCGGACAAGGCCGGCTCCTCGCCCGAAGCAGAAAAAGTATTTAGGGACTTGAGACCTCTCGAACAGCGACCAGCTCTCGCCTCATCATGACAGTCAGTTTTAGCTTTCTCTACTAAGGTGCTCGGCCGGAAGAATCGGGGCACAATCGCAGTACTTCTCCCAGTGCTACCTTAGCCGATATAGCGGAACGTAAGGTACCAAAACATGGGAGCCGGGCAAACCCAACTATTGACCCAAGACATGATTCAGAGCTGATGCATATAATGCTATAAGTTCGGGGTGCCGCATTGTCGAAAGTGTTCGGACTTCTCACGTTGAATTATGGGGTATACGGAAGCCCCTGGCGTATTGGCTGTACCACAGTGTATGGGTGCTGATTGTCATAGATAAGCATATATATTGAAGAATATAGGATGCAATAATAGACTAGTACTATGCATTGTTTATTGAAGAAATGCGTTAAAGCATACTGATACAAGTGGTGCGGTAAGCAAACAATAGGACTATTTGACATGTCACATCCAAGGGCAAGATGCGGACTGGTATCTTAAAACAGGTATTTAGCTCGTTATCAGAGACCACCTGGGGATTCCGTTGTACGACGTAGCTTCCTGCCTCCTTGGGTGTTGTATCATGTGTCCGACTACCATACTGCCGGATAAGGCTTCCAGAGAGTAGAGTCCTGAAAGAGAGAGAGTGATGAAGGTAGTAAGCCCCTAGTGTGGTTAAACCACATTGTGGGACGCGCCGTGATCGTGCCCCCGCCTATACCCATGGTATTTTCAATGCGTAATTATGCACGCGTGGGACGGACTTCGCCGGTTTACTAAGACTAGGGCGGGGGCCGAATTACTAGGCGAGCTCTGAGCGTGCCAGGCGATCCTGTTGCAGGTTATTCCGGACGCGCTTGACGGTGTCCGGGGGCTTGATCGCCGAACTGGTGGATTGCCTCAAAAGGCTGCTTTGTGCTTCTGTGTTTCCATTGACTGTGATGACCCCCCTAGGTCCTGGCATCTTGAGCTTGAGGTATGCGTAATGCGGTACTGCATTGAATCTTGCAAATGCGGTGCGCCCGAGCAGTGCGTGATAGACGCTGCAGAACGGGACGATGTCGAAGATTAACTCATCGCTTCGGAAGTTGTCCGGAGATCCGAAGACCACTTCCAGTGTGATTGAGCCCGTACAATGGGCCTCTACACCTGGAATAACGCCTTTAAAGGTTGTTTTGGTGGGTTTGATCCTCGAGGGGTCTATACCCATTTTGCGCACTATATCCTGGTAAAGCAGGTTCAGGCTGCTGTCGCCACCCATGAGGACTCGAGTGAGGTGATATCCGTCCATGATTGGGTCTAGGACCAATGCGGCAGATCCGCCATGACGGATACTCGTGGGGTGGTCCCTACGATCAAATGTGATCGGACAAGAGGACCATGGGTTGAACTTTGGGGTGATGGGCTCCATCGCGTATACGTCTCTTAGTGCACGCTTTCGTTCCCTTTTGGAGATGTGGGTTGCGTATATCATATTTAATGTCCTCACTTGTGGGGGGAACCTCTTCTGTCCTCCTGTGTTCGGCGACCGTGGCTCCTCCTCGTCATCGTTGTGCATCCCCTTGTCCTTGACTTCGGCATTTAACTTGCCGGCCTGCTTGAACACCCAGCATTCTCAGTTGGTGTGATTGGCTGGCTTATCGGGGGTGCCATGTATTTGACACGAGCGATCGAGTATGTGGTCCAAACTGGACGGGCCCAGAGTACTTCTTTTGAATGGCTTTTTCCGCTGACCGGATTTAGAGCCTCTGAGTCAGGCATTGACTGCCATGTCTTTGGTGTTATCACCGTTGCTGCGGCGGTTGTGTTTGCTGCGATGTGACCTGCCATTGTTGTCCTTGGTATCCGAAGTGCCAAGGTTCCTTGATATGTTATTGCTACGAGCCAGCCAGCTATCCTCTCCCGCGCAAAATCGGGTCATGAGTGTCGTGAGGGCTGCCATTGATTTCGGCTTTTCCTGGCCGAGGTGCCGGGCGAGCCACTCGTCACGGATGTTGTGCTTGAATGCCGCTAAGGCTTCTGCATCCGGACAGTCGACAATTTGGTTTTTCTTTGTTAGGAACCGTGTCCAGAATTGCCTGGCCGATTCCCCTGGCTGCTGAATTATGTGGCTCAAGTCATCGGCGTCTGGTGGTCGCACATAACTGCCCTGGAAATTGTCGAGAAATGTGTCTTCCAGATCCTCCCAACAACCGACGGAGTCTGCTGGCAGGCTATTCAGCCAATGCCGAGCTGGTCCTTTGAGTTTTAACGGGAGGTACTTGATGGCATGTAGATCATCACCGCGGGCCATGTGGATGTGGAGGAGGAAGTCCTCAATCCATACCGCAGGATCTGTTGTACCATCATATGATTCGATATTTACAGGTTTAAAACCTTCTGGGAATTCATGCTCCATTACTTCGTTGGTGAAGCATAGGGGGTGTGCTGCGCCTCTGTGTTGGGCTATGTCACGACGCAGCTCATATGAGTCCTGCCTGCTGTATTCGGCCCGTCCGGAATTGCTTTTACTGTATCCAGCGAGGCGGTCACCATCCCTTGTAGGGGCACGGCCCCGTGATCCATAGATCGATCTAGCGTGTTTTGCCCTGTCTTTCAATACGTCTCGCAGGTCTCGCGTGCTTCCCGTTGCCTTGGTATGTTTGTTTGAATGGCGGCGGGGTGCAGGCTGATTTTCATGTCGTACTGCCTCTCTATCTCGGCCAGGGGGTGGCCGATCAGCCGCATCGAACGCGAGGTGACCTCTGGAAGGGCATTCGAGTTCGTACTCCTCAGCCACAAGGACTTCAGTCCATCTATCTGCTAGCAGATCCTGATCAGCTCGAAGCTGTTGCTGCTTTTTCCTCAGTCTATTTGTTGTGGCAATAAGCTGGCGCTTAAAGCGCTCCTGCTCGACGGGATCCTCAGGCACGACAAATTATTCGTCATCGAGGCTCGCTCCGTCTTCGGAGGAAGGCATATAGTTGTCGTCCTCCGTTTCTCCCTCTGCCGCTCTCTTAGGAGGGCTGGCTTGTTCATCCTCCGGCTCTTGATCGTTCCGGAGGGGATTGCCATCATCTTGCACCGTCCGAATCTTGTTATCTCCTGTGCCGGTATCACCGCTTTTGTTGTGGCGTGACTTAGAGCGGCGCCGCTGACATCGGCACTGGGGTTGCTTCTTGGAGGGGTCGTCCTCCGTTGTCTTGTCTCCATTGCCTTCTTTGGGTGTATCCACCATGTATATATCATATGATGAGGTGGAGGTCCGATTGCCAATGGGCGATGGTTCTGTCTTGTCTGCGGCATCGGTGTCCATACCATCGATGTCTTCGGAGTCGAAGTCGAGCATGTCGGTTAAATCGTCGACAGTGGCTACTAAGTGGGTGGTGGGTGGGGACTGAATTTCTTCGTCGTCCGCATCCCACTCTAGTCTGACATAGTTCGGCCAAGGTTCTCCAGACAGGGAGAGAGATTTCAATGAGTTCAGTATGTCGTCGAAGGGCGAGTGCTGAAAGATATCTGCGAAGGTGAACTCCATGATCGGCGCCCAATCGGATTGGATAGATATGGGCGCGGGTGGTATGGAGTCCGTGGCCGAGGACGAGTCCAGCAGTTCGGCAACACGGCTCTCGTGAAGGGTAAGGTCAGTATTCGGCTCTATCGCCACTGAGGGAGTGGCCTCCGAGGCGGAGTCTATCCTCCCGTCCTCGGATGGCGCGATCTGCTCTGGACTAGAGGCCGGAGTAGTTGCTGGCGTGATCTCCCGAACACCGTCCGACAGCAGAGCTATATCGTGCTCGTCGTGATCGTGCGGCACACCTGGCATGGGCCCGAATCCATCGAAGATCAAGTCTCCGCGAATATCGGCAGTGTAATTCAAGTTTCCAAACCTGACCTGATGGCCAGGGGTGTAGCTCTCGATCTGCTCCAGTTGGCCAAACGAGTTGGCCCGCAGTGCGAAGCCGCCGAACACGAAGATCTGTCCGGGGAGGAAAACCTCACCCTGGACCGCATCGTTGTCGATGATCGAAGGGGCCATCGAACCTTGCAGCGACGACACAGTGGAACTCTCAATGAAAGCACCAACGTCGGTGTCAAAACCGGTGGATCTCGGTAGGGGGTCCCGAACTGTGAGTCTAAGGCGGATGGTAACAGGAGGCAAGGGACACGATGTTTACCCAGGTTCGGGCCCTCTCTATGGAGGTAATACCCTACTTCCTGCTTGATTGATCTTGATGAATATGAGTATTACAAGAGTTGATCTACCACGATCGTAGAGGCTAAACCCTAGAAGCTATCCTATGGTATGATTGTTGTTGTCCTACGGACTAAACCCTCTGGTTTATATAGATACAGGAGGGGGCTAGGGTTACACAGAGTCGGTTACAACAGAAGGAGATCTACATATCCGTATCGCCAAGCTTGCCTTCCACGGCAAGAGAGTCCCATCCGGACACTAGACGAAGTCTTCAATCTTGTATCTTCATACTCCAACAGTCCGGCCAAAGGATATAGTCCGGCTGTCCGAATACCCCCTAATCCAGGACTCCCTCAGTGTGCATGCATCTATGTGCATGTCCGAAATGTGATGAAAAAAATCACAGTGTGTATAACTTCTGGGGGTTCATAATGGAGCGAGTGCAAAAACATCTTTAGTTCACCGACCGAATATTCCCTTAAGAACGCTAGTTTTCGGCTTCACCCAGTCTGAGGTACACGTCCGGATGACCCGGCAGTAACAATCGCAGAGGTGCTCCTTTTATGCCCTAGCCGAAGTAACGGGAACGTAGGGCATAAGCACAGGAGCCAGGCAACCCAGCTTGGCCAGAACTTAAGTCATATCGATGCATATAATGGCAAAGAAAAGGTACATATGGGCGAAAACGCATATGTGATGAGCTTTATGCTCGGAAAATAGAAATAGCAAGCTTCTGTCCAAGAAGCCCCCAGGTATGATAGACGTACATACTTGAAGATGTATGCGTCGGGGGTGCATGGTCTAATCCGCACGAAAGCCTTTAAGGCTAAAGAGAAAAAACAAACAGAGAGAAAAAAAATGATGAAAGCAATAAGCGGAAGGAGACGAACAAAGAGTTCGGCGCTAGGCATAGAATCTTCGGAGTCTGGCCGCGTTCCAGGGATTCGGCTCTAGTCGATTGTCTGACGCATCACGCAAGCGGTACGCTCCTCCGGTGAGAACTTCGTCGGTTATGAAGGGACCCTCCCACTTGGGCTTGATTTTGTCCCTTTTCTTCTCTGGCAGGCATAGAACGAGTTTGCCGACGTTGTAAGTTTTGGCCCGCACTTCTCTGCTTTGATACCTGCAAGCCTGCTGTTGATAAAATGCAGAACGGGCTTTTGCGATGTTGCGCTCCTCCTCCAGGGCCTCTAAGATGTCCTGCCGATCGAGCTTGGCCTCTCTCTCCTCGTACATGCGCATTTGAGGTGAGTCATGAATAATGTCGCAGGGAAGTACTGCCTCTACGTCGTACACCATGAAAAAAGGTGTGTATCCGGTAGTGTGATCGGGAGTGGTCCGCAGCCGCCAGAGTACGGAGTCGAGCTCCTCAACCCAATGCTTGTCTGATTCCTTCAAAGACCGCACTAGTCTAGGCTGAATGCCGCTCATAATAAGACCATTGGCTCGTTCGACTTGATCGTTTGTCTGTGGATGATAGACAGAGGCGTAATCGAGCTTGATGCCCAGATTAGCGCACCAGGTTTTCAGTTCGTCGGCTGTGAAATTGGAGCCGTTATCAGTGATGATGATGTGCGGAAAACCATAATGGTGTACAACACCGGATATAAAGTCTATTACTGGCCCTGACTCGGCCGTTTCACTGGTTTGGCCTCTATCCACTTGGTGAATTTATACACCATGACTAGCAAATATTTTTTTCTTATGGCTTCCTCCTTTAAGGGGTCCAACCATATCCAGTCCCCAGACCGCAAAAGGCCAGGTGATGGGGATTATTTCTAAGGCGGTGGGGGCATATGGCTTTGGTTGGCGAAGAGTTGGCATCCTACGCAACATCGGACAAGGTCCCTGTGCATCCACTCGGGCCGTCGGCCAATAGAACCATGTACGGAAGGCCTTGCTAACAAGGGCCCGAGCTGCGGCGTGGTGCCCGCCGAGACCGGCATGAACCTCAGCCAGGAGCTGCCGCCCCTCCTCCTCGGAGATGCATCTTTGAAGGACTCTGGTAGCGCTTTTCTTATAGAGTTCTCCATCGTGAACCTTGTAGGCCTTCGAACGCCGGACAATGCGGCGGGCCTCATTCTGGTCCTCAGGAAGCTCCTTCCTGTTAAGGTAGGCCAGGAAGGGTTCAGTCCATGGGGCAATGACTGCCATGATGAGATGCGCCGACGGTGTTATTTTAGTGGCTGAACCTCCGACGATGTCGGTGTTTTCGGAATCTGGGGTGATGTTTGGATCCGGACTAGTGTTGCCATTTTCCCCCTGTCACACCACGGATGGCTTAAAAAGCCTTTCCAGAGAGATATTAGGTGGGACGGGGTCGCGCTTAGCACCGATACGAGCAAGAACGTCCGCCGCTTGATTACTTTCTCGAGCCACATGATGGAACTCGAGCCCCTCGAACCGGGTCGACATTTTTATGACGGCATTATGATAAGCTTCCATCTTTGGATGTTTGGCGTCGAAGTCTCCATTTATTTGAGATATTGCAAGGTTTGAGTCCCCGCGCACTTCTAGGCGTTGTATGCCCATGGAGACAGCCATCCGGAAACCATGCAATAAGGCCTCGTATTCGGCTGCATTGTTGGAGTCTGTGTATAGTATTTGGAGTACGTACTGAACAACGTCTCCAGTAGGTGATGTTAAAACAACGCCCGCCCCTAGCCCTGCCAGCATTTTGGAGCCATCGAAATGCATAACCCAATTGGAATATGTGCCATACTCTTTAGGGAGTTCGGCCTCTGTCCATTCGGCGACGAAGTCAGCCAGTACTTGGGATTTAATAGCTTGACGTGGTTTGTATGTAATATCAAATGGAAGTATCTCAATGGCCCATTTGGCAATCCGGCCCGTGGCATCGCGGTTGTTTATAATGTCATTGAGTGGTACTTCGGAAGCCACCGTGATCGAACACTCCTGGAAGTAGTGACGGAGCTTCCGAGATGCCATGAAGACCGCGTATGCTATCTTTTGATAATGGGGGTACCGGGATTTGCATGGTGTAAGGACAGTGGATACGTAGTATACTTGCTTCTGAAGCGGGAATTTGTGTCCGTCCTGTTCTTGTTCGACAACGAGCACGGCGCTCACCACCTGATGTGTTGCCGATATGTATGATAACATCGGTTCACCGATGTTTGGCGCGGCCAGGATTGGGTTGCTTGCAAGAAGGGTTTTATTTCCTCCATCCATTGTTGCCAGTCTGGCCCACTCAAAGTGATCGGTTCACCGTAGAAGGCGATAGAGTGGCAGTGCCTTTTCTCCCAGTCTGGAGATAAAGCGGCTTAGAGCTACCACGCAACCCACGAGCTTTTGGACTTGTTTAAGGTCAGTTGGCGTAGCCAATTGTGACAGAGCTCGGATTTTGGCTCGATTTGCTTCAATTCCTCTGTTGGAAATGATGAAGCCCAATAGTTTTCCAGCGGGGACGCCGAAAACGCACTTTTCCAGATTGATCTTAATGTCATATGTGCGGAGGTTATCAAATGTGAGACGTAAATCGTCTATTAGTGTTTCAACGCGCCTAGTTTTGATGACGACATCGTCCACATAAGCTTCAACTGTCTTGCCGATATGTTTCTCCAGGCATGTTTGAATCATGCGTTGGTATGTGGCGCCGACGTTCTTGAGCCCGAAGGGCATGGTGTTTAAATAGAATGGCCTATATGGGGTAATGAATGATGTTGCAGCTTGATCGGACTCCTTCATTTTGATTTGATGGTATCCAGTATGCATCAAGAAAACACAGTGAGTCGTGTCCTGCGGTAGCATCAATGATTTGATCAATGCAGGGGAGAGGGAAGGGATCCTTAGGGCAAGCCTTATTGAGGTCTTTAAAATCGACGCACAACCACCAAGATTTGTCCTTCTTTGGTACCATCGCCAGGTTTGCCAGCCAGTCCGGATGTTTTATTTCTTTGATGAATCTGGCCTCAATTAGCTTGGCCAGCTCCTCCCCCATAGCTTGGCGTTTGGGCTCGGAAAAGCGTCGGAGTGCTTGTTTTATTGGTTTGTATCCCTTTAAGATATTAAGGCTATGTTCGGCCAGCTCACGTGGGATTCCAGGCATGTCAGAAGGGTGCCAGGCGAATATATCCCAGTTTTCGCGAAGGAAATCCCTTAGTGCGGCGTCGATTGTTGGGTCTAGTTGTGCTCCAATAGATGTTGTCTTCTTGGGGTCCGTTGGGTGGACCTGGAATTTGACTATTTCTTCTGCCGGTTTGAAGGAGGTGGATTTGAGTCATTTGTCTAAGATCACATCGTCCCCATCCACCGTGGAGCGCAGTGCAGTTAATTCATCGGCCGCAAGGGCTTCTGATAATGCCTCCAGGGCTAGTGATGCAGTTTTGTTTTCGGTGCGGAGTGCTATGTCCTCATCACTGACAAGAGTGATTATGCCGTTTGGTCCGGGCATTTTGAGCTTCATATGCTTGTAATGAGGTATAGCTTGGAAGCGTGTAAAAGCATCCCGCCCCAACAGGGCGTGGTATCCGCTGTTGAAAGGATTCACTTGGAAGGTGATTTCTTCAGACAGATAATTCTCCAATGTGCCGAATACCACATCAAGTGTGATTTTTCCCGCACAACGCACCTTGATAATCCCCAAGTGCAGCGAATCATCGTAGCAATTTCCAAAGGTGGAAGTGATAAGTATGGAATGTCGAACCCACAAGGAGCTAAAGGTAAGATCAATATTCTCTCAAGCCCTATCTGCCACTGATACGGCTCTACGTACACCGAACGTTTGCTTCCAACTAGCAACGAGAAATAAAACTACGTTGTGGGTATGAAGAGGATAACTTTGTGTGGTAACGGAGAGCTAAAACATAAAAGTAGGTGTCGTTATCATAAAGTTAGAATATATTACTAAATATTATAAATAGCGAGTGTGGAATAATGATGGATCGGTGTGGGGAATTGTCCTAGGCAATTGTTAACAAGACCGGTAGTCGTCATTGCAATTTCATATCAGGGAGAGGCATAAGCTAACATACTTTCTCTACTTGGATCATATGCACTTATGATTGGAACTCTAGCAAGCATCTGCAACTACTAAAGATCATTAAGGTAAAACCCAACCATAGCATTAAAGCATCAAGTCCTCTTTATTCCCATACGCAACAACCCCTTCTTTGGGGTTTGTGTTTCGATCACTCACCAACCCACTATAAGCGAATCATGAACGTGTTGCAACACCCTACAGCGGGAATCCCTCACGCTTATGCCGACACGGAGGGCACCATAGGACAACACCAAAATAAAACATACAACTCGTACCAATCTAGATCATCAATCAACCCAAAGACAAAGGATATCTACTCAAAACATCATAGGATGGCAACACATCATTGGATCATAATATGTGGCATAAAGCACCATGTTCAAGTAGGGATTACAGCGGGATGCGGGAGAGTGGACCGTAAAAGAGATGAGGATGGTGATGATGATGGTGATGTTGATGAAGACGATCACCCATGGCGATGATTCCTCCCGAGGGCACTCCGGCGCCACCGCGAGAGAGGAGGAGAGGTTCTCCCCCTTATGCTTCCTCCTCCATGGCCTCCCCCTAGACGGGGAGAGGTTCTCCCTCTGGTCCTTGGCCTTCATGGCGATGATGGCCCCTCCGAGATCCTCCTCCATGGCCTCCGGTGATGATGGCCCCCTCCGGCAGGGTGCCAGAAAGGGCCTAGATTGATTTCTCGTGGCTACTGAGGCTTGCGGTGGCAGAATTTCCGATCTAGGTTAACTCCCGAAGGTTTCTGTATATATAAGAGGTTTTCGCGTCGAGAACAAGTCAGGGGGTCTCCGGGCTGTCCATGAGGTAGGGGGCGCGCCCAGGGGGGTGGGCGCACCTCCCGCTCTTGTGGGCATCCCGGGACTCTTCTGGCCCAACTCTTTTACTCCATGGCCTTCTTCTGGTCCAAAAATAAGCTCCGTTAAGTTTCAGGTCAATTGGACTCCGTTTCGTTTTCCTTTTCTGGGACATTCCAAAACAAGGAGAAAATAGAAACTGGCACTGGGCTCTAGGTTAATAGGTTAGTCCCAAAAACCATATAAAATAGCATATAAATGCATATAAAACATCCAAGGTTGATAATATAATAGCATGAATACTTCATAAATTATAGATACGTTGGAGACGTATCAGCATCCCCAAGCTTAATTCCTGCTCGTCCTCGAGTAGGTAAATGATAAAAGAAATAATTTATGAAGTGTGAATGCTAGCAAGTGCACAAGTTTGATCAATGATAATTTCACTCACTTTTTCTAGTATCAATATATGTCATAACAGTAACTCATCTTATAAAACTTTTCATGATCAAGTAACAAGCTATTCACATGTTAAAGTATAGATCATAAACTTTCTTGAAAACTAACAAACAGTGCTCTTAGTCATCAAACAATTGCAATTCATCTTATTTTCAGGAAGGGTCTATGTCAGAGCTTTGATTCAGCAAACTCCACATACTCAACTATCATGTAATCTTTCACAATTGCTAACACTCACGTGATATTT
This sequence comes from Aegilops bicornis, assembly GCA_021605145.1. NCBI lineage: Eukaryota > Viridiplantae > Streptophyta > Magnoliopsida > Poales > Poaceae > Aegilops > Aegilops bicornis. Next base: position 561,990,692 of record CM038673.1, on the reverse strand, counting down.
ATGGGTTCAAGGTTTTAATCAGACACGGAGAAAGATAGGGGCTTATAGTTTCGCCTCCCAACCTTTTACCTCAGGGTAATGTCAACAATAATAGTTCATGATAACTTACATCCAATTGGATATATATATCAGGATCTTTCCAACACAATGTGCTTGCCAAAGGATAAAATGTAAGAAGGAAAGGTGAAGATCACCATGACTCTTGCATAATGTAGAAGATGAAAGTAAAAGATAGGCCCTTCGCGGAGTTAAGCAGAGGTTGTCATGCGATTTTAAGGTTGGATGCACAAAATCTTAATGCAAAAGAATGTCACTTTATATTGCCTCTTGTGATAGGGACCTTTATTATGCAGTCTGTCGCTTTTATTACTTCCCTATCACAAGTTTGTATAAATCTTATTTTTTCACACTAATAGATCATACATATTTAGAGAGCAATTTTTATTGCATGCACCGATGACAACTTACTTGAAGGATCTTACTCAATCCATAGGTAGGTATGGTGGACTCTCATGGCAAAACTAGTTTAAGGGATATTTGGAAGCACAGGTAGTATCTCTACTTGGTGCAAAGAATTTGGCTAGCATAAGTGGGAAAGGCAAGCTCAGCATGTTGGATGATCCAAGACAATGTACTTTATTTCAGATATAAGAAAACATAACCCATTACGTTGTCTGCCTTGTCCAACGTCAACCTTTTAGCATGTCATATTTTAATGAGTGCTCACAATTACAAAATATGTCCAAGATAGTATATTTATTATGTGAAATCTCTCTTCCTTCAATATTCTTTCATGAATTGTTTAAGTGACCAATTCTACATTTGCTAACTTTCAATGAGTTTACTACCTATATTTATTATGTGTGAAGTCATTACTCCCCGTGTTATAAGCATATGAACATATATAAATTCAGATTTATGACATTCGATTCATTCAACCTTTTACTCATAGGATATACGTGAAGCACGTGAGTTATTGACAAACTACTCCAAAAAGATACAAGTGAAGAACACTGAGTAGTCAAATAATTAACTAGCCATGGGAGGATTCTTTTTCATTCAATAATTCAGATCCAATGATTTTATTCAAACAGCAAGTAAAAAATGAAAATACGGTCCAAGCAAAACACATATCATGTGACGAATAAAAATATAGCTCCGAGTAAGGTATACCGATAGTTTTGAAGACGAAAGAGGGGATGCCTTCCGGGGCATCCCCAAGCTTAGGCACTTGAGTCTTCCTTTAATATTACCTTGGGGTGCCTTGGGAATCCCCAAGCTTAGGGTCTTTCCTCTCCGTATTCTCCTCATATCGGTATCTCACCCAAAGCTTGAAAACTTCAATCACAAAAAACTTAACAGAACTTCGTGAGATAGGTTAGTATGATAAAGAGTCAACCATTAACTTTGGTACTGTATAAGACAAGGTTCAGAATCTTTCCCACACAATGTATACTGTACCATATCATTTCTACAATTTATAGTGAGAAATATAAGCCATAGAAACTAGAAAACAGGCAATCTATGCAACGAAAACAGAATCTGTCATAAACAGAACATCCCGTAATGATCTGAACAGAAACCATACTTATCCTACTCCAAAAATTATGAAATAAATTGGTGGACGTGAGGAGTTTGTCTATTAATCTTCTTCAAAAAGAATCAACTCAAAAGCACTCTTCTGTAAAAAATGGTAACTAATCTCGTGAGCGCAAAGTTTCTGTTTTTTACAGCAAGATCACATTAACTTTCACCCAGGTCTTCCCAAAGGTCTTACTTGGAACTTTATTGAAACAAAAGCTATAAAACATGATTACTACAGTATCTTAATCATGTAAACACACAAAAACAGTAAGGGTAAATATTGGGTTGTCTCCCAACAAGCGCTTTTCTTTAATGCCTTTTAGCTAGGCATGATGATTTCAATGATGCTCACATAAAAGATAAGAATTGAAACATAAAGAGAGCATCATGAAGAATATGACTATCACATTTAAATATAACCCACTTACTATGACTAGGGATTTTTTTAGCACATAATTTATAAGAAAAAGAATCAACTAGCATAGGAAGGCGAAACAAGTATAACTTTAAGCACAAAGAGAGGAAACTTGATATTATTGCAACTCCTACAAGCATATATTCCTCCCTCATAATAATTTTCAGTAGCATCATGAATGAATTCAACAATATAACCATCACACAAAGCATTATTTTCATGATCTACAAGCATAGAAATTTTTCTACTTCTCCACATAAGAAAAATTCTTCTTATTCGGAATAGTGGGATCACTAATTCCTAAAGTTGACACTCTTCCAAACCCACTTTAGATGATAGTATTATTAATACTCCAAAATATATAAGTGAAGTTCATGGAGCATTCTACAATTAATATAGGCTAACCAATATCCAAGCTCAATATATATAAGTGAAGCACACGAAGCATTCTATAAAACCATACTCAAAAGATTTAAGTGAAGCACAAAGAACAATTCTATAAGATCGTACTTAAAAGATATAAGTGAAGCACATGAAGTATTCTATAAATCAATGAAAGGATATATCATACTAGCATGGTTATTAAAGAAAAATAAAAACACAAAGGACACAAATCATGTGAACAAAACAAAAACCGAGGTATACCGATAATTGTTGAAGAAGAAAGATGGGATGCCAACCGGGGCATCCCCAAGCTTAGATGCTTGAGTATCCTTTGAAATATTTACTTGGGGTGCCTTGGGAATCCCCAAGCTTGAACTCTTGCCTCTCTTTATTCTTCTCATATTGATAGCTCCTCGATCTTTGAACACTTCATCCACACATAACTTTAACAAAAACTTTGTGAGATCCGTTAGTATAACAAAGCAAATCACTACTATAAGTACTGTTGCAAACCAATTCATATTCTGTTTTTGCCTTATAGCTACTTTAATATAACTTCTCCATGGCTTAATCCACTGATAGATATCGATAGTTTCATCAAAACAAGCAAGCAATGCATCAAAAAACAGAATCTGTCTTAAACAGGACAGTCTGTAGTAATCTGGAAGTTTAGCAAACTTATGTAACTCCAAAAATTATGAAATAAGTTTGAAAATTTTAAAAATTTGTACAGAAGTAATTTGCAAAAAGTTTCAGACCCATTTGACTTTCCATTAAAAATGTAAAATCACATGCTACTGCCAAAGTTTCTATTTTTGTTCTGCACATAGTAAACAAGCAATCTAATCATCCTAAAACCAAAGCTTGGCACATTATTTTTATAATACAATGGATATACACAAGGGGATAATTATTTACAGAGAAACTTCCATGAAAAATTCTACAATGTTTCCGTGAGCATGAACACAAGTGCTCAAGGTCGACCCTCACTTCTTCAATGCATAACTTTCCAATCACTTCTCTTTTTGAAAAACTTTTTAGGCATGAGAGACAAGTAATAATATATTTTTTTGTATTTTAATTCTTACATGTTTCACCCACAACTAAACAGAAACAAAAAGGAAAAACAAAATCTACTTAGTGAAGAAAGCAAACAAGCACACACGAGAATATCAACCCAGCTTATTGCTCCCCGCAACAAATAGCCAGAAAAAGAGCTTGATAATCCCCAAGTGCAGGGAATCATCGTAGCAATTTCCAAAGGTGGAAGTGATAAGTATGGAATGTCGAACCCACAAGGAGCTAAAGGTAAGATCAATATTCTCTCAAGCCCTATCTGCCACTGATACAACTCTACGTACACCGAACGTTTGCTTCCAACTAGCAACGAGAAATAACACTATGTTGTGGGTATGAAGAGGATAACTTTGTGTGGTAACGGAGAGCTAAAACATAAAAGTAGGTGTTGTTATCATAAAGTTAGAATATATTATAAAATATTATAAATAGCGAGTGTGGAATAATGATGGATCGGTGTGCGGAATTGTCCTAGGCAATTGTTAACAAGACCGGTAGTCGTCATTGCAATTTCATATGAGGGAGAGGCATAAGCTAACATACTTTCTCTACTTGGATCATATGCACTTATGATTGGAACTCTAGCAAGCATCCGCAACTACTAAAGATCATTAAGGTAAAACCCAACCATAGCATTAAAGCATCAAGTCCTCTTTATTCCCATACGCAACAACCCCCTTTGGGGTTTGTGTTTCACCACTCACCAACCCACTATAAGCGAATCATCAACGTATTGCAACACCCTACAGCGGGAATCCCTCACGCTTGCGCGACACGGAGGGCACCATAGGACAACACCAAAATAAAACATCATAGGATGGCAACACATCATTGGATCATAATATGTGGCATAAAGCACCATGTTCAAGTAGGGATTACAGCGGGGTGCGGGAGAGTGGACCGCGTAAAAGAGATGAGGATGGTGATGATGGTGATGTTGATGAAGACGATCACCGCAGCGATGATTCCCCTCCCGATGGCACTCCGGCGCCACCGAGAGAGAGGAGGAGAGGTTCTCCCCCTTGTGCTTCCTCCTCCATGGCCTCCCCCCTAGACGAGGAGAGGTTCTCCCTCTGGTCCTTGGCCGTCATGGCGAAGATGGCCCCTTCGAGGTCCTCCTCCATGGCCTCCGATGATGATGGCCCCCTCCGGCAGGGTGCCAGAGAGGGCCTAGATTTATTTCTCGTGGCTACAGAGGCTTGCGGCGGCAGAACTTCCGATCTAGGTTAACTCCCGAAGGTTTTTGTATATATAAGAGGTTTTGGCGTCGAGAACAAGTCAGGGGGGGTCTCCAGGCTGTCCACGAGGTAGGGGGCGCGCCCAGGGGGTGGGTGCGCCTCCCACCCTTTTGGGAAGCCCGGGACTCTTCTGGCCCAACTCTTTTACTCCATGGCCTTCTTCTGGTCCAAAAATAAGCTCCGTCAAGTTTTAGGTCAATTGGACTTCGTTTGGTTTTCCTTTTCTGCGATATTCTAAAACAAGGAAAAAAACAGAAACTGGCACTGGGCTCTAGGTTAATAGGTTAGTCCCAAAAACCATATAAAATAGCATATAAATGCATATAAAACATCCAAGGTTGATAATATAATAGCATGAATACTTCAGAAATTATAGATACGTTGGAGACGTATCACGCCTCCCAACTGGGAATGATTCCTCGGAAGGTTGTGCTACTTTGCTTGATGCGGCTCCTGTGTATTTCCATTTTGTGGAGTGTATCCTCATAGATGAGGTTTAGTCCGCTGCCACTGTCCATGAGGACCTTGGTGAGTCGAAAGCCGTCCATGATGGGACTGAGGACTAAAGCGGCTGGCGCTCGGACTGTCCTGTATTTTGGTTCGTCGTCGGCATTAAAGGTTATAGCCATGTCGTTCCAAGGGTTTGCTGTGGCAATTTGACAGACTTCGGCGAGGCCGCGGAGTGCCCTTTTGCGCTTATTATTTGAAGTGAATGTCTCAAAGACCGTCAGTACTCTGGGGTCGTCGTCTTCTGGAGGGTGTTGCTCTGGGGTGTTTTTGGTAAGGATGTCCTCACCACTTTTGGCTACTTGCCGGAGTATCCAACATGCTCTAAAGTTGTGGGTTGGTATGGTATCCGGTGTTGTGTGTATTTTGCATGGGCCATCGAGCCATCCCTCCAGAACGGTTCCGCACCGCGTAATGGGTTTGTATTTCTTGGCTATTGGACTGGGCGCATCACGGGGTTGCGCCCTTTTCTCCTGGACCAGTGGTTGAGTTGGGACCGACGGCTCCCAACAAGCTGCCTGATCCATCCAGGCGTTTTCCATTGCGCTGTACTTCTGTACGATAGTTGCCAATTCCGCGAAGTGTAGTACGCGGCGGCGATTAATGGCGTTGAGGATTCCTTCGTTCGTGCAATTGTTGCGGAACGCTGATATCGCATCCTCGTCGCGGCAATCTTTAACCTTGTCCTTGACAAGTAGGAGTCTAGCCCAGAAGTGGTGGACCGTTTCCTGAGACTGTTGTTGCATGCTCATGAGAGCGCTTATGTCTGGGTGGGTGGGTGGAATTAGATTCGGACCCTGACCCGATCGATGATCCGGAGTCTGAAGGTTTTCCAGACTTAACAGTCCGGGCTCCGGAGTATCTTCTGGTTGCTTATACCCGCCGTCCGATTCTATGTTCGGAAGGCCGGTCACCTCCTTTTGCTGGTGGGTATCCGGCTCTGCAGGGTTGTCGATCCGGACATAGTCCGTCTTCAGTATAGGGGAAGAGTCGCCGTCTTGCTCCTCGACTACCGCTATCTGGTGGGTGATCGGTGGAGACTTGATTTCTATTTGGTCGGGTTAGAGCCCGATCCGACCGTAATCTGTGGCGATTCCCAGGGAAGCAATACGATCAAGGAGCTTGTTTAAAGACGAAACTCCGCCGGATCCATCTGCTTGGAGTGTTTGGGATCGATTCAAAGAGGATTTTCGATGGCCCGAGAGGCCACCGTCGGCTTAACGGCCGAACGGGCGGTCATGGTAAAGCTGCCCAGCCGGAGGGTTTGGCCTGGGGCCAGTTCTCCTCCGGTAGTGATATTTTCTTTATGGACGAGGCGAGTCATCGATCCTGTTGTCGACGGCACAGTGGAACTCTCAATGAAAGCACCAATGTCGGTGTCAAAACCGGCGGATCTCGGGTAGGGGGTCCCGAACTGTGCGTCTAAGGTCGATGGTAACAGGAGACAGGGGACACGATGTTTACCCAGGTTCGGGCCCTCTCTATGGAGGTAATACCCTACTTCCTGCTTGATTGATCTTGATGAATACGAGTATTACAAGAGTTGATCTACCACGAGATCGTAATGGCTAAACCCTAGAAGTCTAGCCTGTATGATTATGGTAATGAGTATATCTCTTTCCGGACTAAGTCCTCCGATTTATATAGACACTGGGAGGATCTAGGGTGACACAAGGTCGGTTACAAAGAAAGGAATCTACATATTCGGCCGCCAAGCTTGCCTTCCACGCCAAGGAGAGTCCCACCCGGACACGGATGCAGTCTTCGGTCTTCGTATCTTCATAGCCCATCAGTCCGGCCCATGGCTAACAGGCTGGACGCCCGAGGACCCCTTAATCCAGGACTCCCTCAGGGGGCACCCCACAGACACACAAGTTGATCATTGATCTCTTAGCCGTGTGCGGTGCCCCCCTCCACCATAATCCACCTCGGTCATATCATTGCAGTGCTTAGGCGAAGCCTGCGCGTAGCTTCATCATCACCGTCATCACGCCCGTCAGGCCGACGAAGCTCTCCCTCGACACTCAGCTGGATCGAGAGTTCGTGGGACGTCACCGAGCTGAACGTGTGCAGATCGCGGAGGTGCCGTACTTTCGGTACTAGGATCGGTCAATCGTGAAGACGTACGACTACATCAACCGCGTTGTCATAACGCTTCCGCTTTCGGTCTACGAGGGCATGTGGACAACACTCTCCCCTCTCGTTCCTATGCACCACCATGATCTTGCGTGTACGTAGGAAAATTTTGAAATTACTACGTTCCCCAACACTCCGCACTAGGATTTGGTGAGGGGGATGTTGGCGCGTCCGTCCATCTGGCGAATTCGCCGGCGGCGGCGTGGGCTGGGCGAAAGTGGTGCGGTGGAGAGAGTGCGGCGCGAGCGCTCTAGTGTGCAGCGCGCGGAAGCGGACGCACGAAATAAGCGGCGCGCGTTGCCGTTTCGACCCTCGTGCTAAATTAGTTATGCCACGCGCGCGGTTTTTGCACCTACATTGAAGCTCCCGGAGCGGTTGCGTGCGCGCAAAAAACACAAATTTTCCAGCGTGGTGTTTATATAGTGCGACTGTGGAGATTCTCTCAGTAATGGTAAACCTACTAGTAACTTCCAACGGATGACATATGTGGTGTTTATATAGTGCGACTGTGGAGATTCTCTCAGTAATGGTAAACCTACTAGTAACTTCTAACGGATGACATATGCCCGAAAGGAAGAAAATCCATATTCTATTGATGGATCAAACAAAAGATCAGAATAAACTAATATTTTCGATTGAAACGGTAATTCTAATCTCCACATTTGATCCGCATCGAAATATGTAAACATTTTATAAGGGGGGTGTACGAAATTACCCAAGCAATCCTCAAGCAAGTCCACGTCGCACTTGAGATGAATTCACCCGATTAATGATGCTGGTTACCACTTAACACATCCGCAGAAAAAGTTACCACTTACAGGATAACATTTCGAGTTCTCTAGTTATTGTACATGTAAAAATGCACTCTCATGGTAAGCATGCATGTTGTAAGGAATATAGAAAAGGAAATGTTATCTGGCGAATGTCTCAGATGGGCATGGCAAGCGGACTTTTTTGTTGTTGCAAGTTTACTTGATAAGAGATGGCAGATCCTTCCCTTTTTTGCTGCAAAATCTCGTAGAAGTTGCCGTGTGTTTTTGAAAAAACTGTCAGCCTCATATAACTAAATTTACCATCTAAAACGTTCACAGATGTCAAACCTTCCGAACGAACGTTCGCCAGCTATTGCGGTCCTATACAAAAGCATCTAACTTCTTGCAGATGGCCAAAATCGGCGACGAAGGCGGGATGGCCCCCATAGCAGCCAAGAAGAAGGCTATGGGGAAGATCAGCGGGATTCCCCCGGCGACGGCACCAACGACGGCTGGGGGGCATGAGGGAGGAGGTGGATTTTTTTTCTTTCGAGGAAACAGCAGGAGCTCTGCCTTTGCATTAAGAAGAAGAGAATTGACCAGTTTATAAGAAAAACTAGCCGAAAACCGATACATCGACACACACCAGCCCCGGGGCTGCGTACCTAACGAGCCGACTTCCCTGTCGCCCTCACGACCAGAGTTGCCACCCCACCACATGACCCGGAGCCGCCACTCCAGCTTACAAACCACTTAAACTCACACACGTCGGCCCGAGGTCAAGACTCCTACAGTCGGCGACTCTGCCGTCCTGTGACGTAACCGACACTCCACAAAGATGTAGATGTTCTCCGAGGCGCCGCTCGACTTCCCCTGCCCGAGGCCATTGCCGGTGTCAAAATCGGCGGATCTCGGGTAGGGGTCACGAACTATGTGTCTAGGCGGATGGTAACAGGAGACAAGGGACACGATGTTTTACCTGTGTTCGGGCCCTCTCGATGGAGTAAAACCCTACTCACTGCTTGATTAATATTGATGATATGGGTAGTACAAGAGTAGATCTACCACGAGATCGTAGAGGCTAAACCCTAGAAGCTAGCCTATGGTATGATTGTTGTTCGTCCACGGACTAAAACCCTCCGGTTTATATAGACACCGAAGAGGGTTAGGGTTACACGTAGTCGGTTACAATGGTAGGAGATCTACATATCCGTATCGCCAAGCTTGCCTTCCACGCCAAGGAAAGTCCCATCCGGACACGGGACGAAGTCTTCAATCTTGTATCTTCATAGTCCAGAGTCCGCCAAAGATGATAGTTCGGCTATCCGGACACCCCCTAGTCCAGGACTCCCTCAGTAGCCCCCGAACCAGGCTTCAATGATGATGAGTCCGGCAAGTTGATTGTCTTCGGCATTGCAAGGCGGGTTCTTCTCCAAATCCTGTGCACCTGTTGAATAGTGTCCGGCTTCTCGTAAATACCGCGCTCCTCGGCTTCCACGCCCAATAATGGCCATCTTCCACGTGTTGAATGAATGTGAAAAGCCAGGGTATTTTTACATTTACCCCCCTAGATGCGCAAATGAGCCTCCTATACAAGAGACGAGGATCTAGATCCAAATCACACCATCCTCCCTCCGCGAGCATTCATCGGAGCGCCTCTGACAAAAATCCATTCCATCATGGACAGTCGACGCGGCTCCTCCTCTCGCGCTCCCAGCCCTCAGCCTGGAGATTGGGGGAGATGCTCAGTCCCGCATAGCGAGCTAGTGACGCTCCAAACTAAGGGATTTCTTCCCCCAGCCTTCATGGTTCCGGTTCGAGCCGGACTCGCCACCTACAAGGGCGGAAAGCAAGCGGAGAGCATCCCCGATCCCTCCAAAGGAGAGCGGGTATGCTTCGTCTCTTATCTGATAAGAGGGCTCGGATTTCCAATTCATCGTTTCTCCGGGGGCTCCTGGAGTTCTACGGCCTCCAGTTGCACAACCATACGCCTGCCTCCATCTTGCATATTGCGGGCTTCGTGGCCCTTTGCGAGCTGTTTTTGGGCATCAAGGCTCATTTCACGCTGTGGAAGAGATTGTTCTGCCTTGTACCCTGTTCTCACGAGGGGTTAATATATCAAGTGGGCGGAGCCGAACTATGGCGCATCGCCGGGACCGGATACCTATCCGGAACCCCGAAGAAGGCGTCCGAAGACTGGCCTTAGGAATGGTTTTATATGAAAGACATCCCGCTGCCGGATCCAGTTCGGATTGGCCTCCCGGAGTTCAGTAATGCTCCCTTGAAGAAACGCCTAAGTTGGCGTCCGCGGAGCCCTCAAAGGGAAAATGACAGGGACGTCCTTTACCTGATGATCTGAATAAGGTTGTTGGCTCATTCCGGACTAACCATGATCGGGGTCATGGCCACATGCATTATGCGGGGGGTGCAGCCGCTCTAGTATAGGAGCCACCCCATGTGGGATTTCAACGGGGAGGATGATGCCACCCGTCATGGCCGTAAGGGGCCGGGATCGGTCGCCGATCTGGTGAAGATCTTGTCCGCTTTGTACAAAGGGGAAAAGGAGGATTTTCTCCGTGTCAGTCCATTGAACGGATTTTCCATGAACAATCCTCGAAGCTGAGTAAGCGGACATTTCTTTTTGCCTATCCGATCCACATTCTCATGGTTAAGTATCTCATTTTGTGATTTCGACGCAGGAACTGCGTCGGGCCGTAGAAGATATACACAACCCGCCTCCACAACCCGAGGATCCGGAACGGTCCCTCGATCCGGCTTCCCAAGAGGATCCGGACATAAAAGTGGAGCTGATCGATGGGGTATTTCACCAACTTAGCATCGACAATGCTTTGGTCGCCATTACGGTCGACTACCCCGGAATATTTCCAGCCTCCCAGGTAACTGTGACCTAAGTCCCGATACCGTGACCCATCCGTGCTGAAAAGAAGTGCGGTCCGGATCGAAACATCGCCGCAACGGTATGGCGCGCCACCGTGTTTCTAGGTTTGATTCCTGGAAGGCATACTAACGCTTGTGATCTTTTCAGGAAAAAGAGCGCTCGCCGGACTGTGTCCGGAGAGGTTGCCAATCGATCCTCCGCCCGCCAGGCTCCAAAGCCAGGTCCGGAAGCGGAGGCGAACACGAGGCGCGCGTCGGATGCTCCTCCAACGGAGGATGCCGACAGATTGTCCGCCATGAAATCTGAGGTGGAGAGTGCCATGAATCATAGGCGCCGCCGGACAGTTCTTCGTGACGCATGTTTCTCCCAAGAGGCATTGAATGCCTTTAATTCAGGAGATGCGCACCTCCGTGCCGCTCAAGATGGTCTAGCCAGAGCCACGGAGCAGTATGTGAAAGACATACGAGTGAGGAATTTTGATGATTATATATGCCAAGAGCCCCGAGACTTAAAATAGTTAGAATAACTGATTTAAGGATCATTTGTTATGCAGGATCTTCTGTAAAAGAATACCCAACTGTCCCAGGAGCTTCAAGAGTGCAAGGCCCAACTTGAGGCCGCACTAGCCACGACAGGGGAAGCCACAGAGACCCCCTCTGGTAATATATGCTTCAAAAGAGAAGTAGTTTGCGAAGTGCGGCGTGTGTATAAGTCTGACAATGATATTGCAGATGGCGCCGGGGTAGATCCGGACAAGCAACAGCTCCTGCACCGGTTAAAGGCCGGCGAGAATGTGCTTGCAAGGGTGCGGCAAGAGAAAAATAACCTCCAAGATGCCAACACCCAGCTGGGTGAGGAACTAAAGGATGTTCGTGCCCAGCTGTCTGACTCGGTTAAGGAGAATCGGCGGCTTCGTCGCGGCATTTTCAAGAAGTGCTTGAACGAACTTTGAAAAATAGTTCGGCGAGGAAGTCGACTAACAGAGATATGTATGTAGGTATGCTCACAGGTCGTCCTGCAGAGGAAATGCCCGGTTCTACGGGTGATCTTCTTCCCGAGCTGCTACAACTGCACGAACGAGTTCGGCAGGTGATGAAAGGCGTCGCCCAGGCCTTATGGCCATCTATCTCCCTGCCCGAAGGCCTTGGAGAGCTTGCAGAGAGGCTTCAAGGAGCACGGCGGCGCTTCCGACTATGGAAGATATCGGCCTGCCGTCAAGGCGCCAGGGAGGCCTGGGCCATGGTGAAGACGCGGTACACGAAGGCTGACCCAAACCACATGGCCGAGGTCGGACCTGTGGGGCCCGATGGGAAGGAGATCACTTTTAGCTTAGTGTACGGCCAAGTAGAATTGGCATAAAATATTCCCAGCAGGACTGTAAACTAGACAGCCTATTAGATGGCATTGAAGAGGAATACAATCAGTCAAGTTGACTATGTAATTAAAGATGACATGTAAAATGCCTTCTAGCCGGATTGTAGATCATTTGTCATAGCGGACCTTTTTGCTTCGACCTCGGGACCCAATAGTCTGGAGTGTGTCCAAATACCCTCGCGGTTATATAAAAACCGGGGCATGCGTGGAGACCAGGCGTAGGGGTCATTAGTACTTTATCAGACAAGTGCCCAACTAGTTATGTTATATTACATGGTTAGTAAGAAACATCTTCCGGGGAGAATAGTTTCGTTAGGGGTTCCTTAATTTCCCTGGGAGGCATGCCCTAAAGTGCATGTTCGGACTGCGAAAAAAGCAGAAAAGCATCTGGGGGCAGATAAATAAATAGGTAAGAAATCATCTTTTAGTTCACCGACCGAATATTCCCTTAAGAACGCTAGCTTTCGGCTTCACCCAGTCTGAGGTACACATCCGGCTGACTGGCAAGAATAATCGCAGAGGTGCTCCCTTTACCACCTAGCCGAACAATCGGGAACTTAGGGGTAAGCACAGAGCCAGCAACCCAGCTTGGCCAAAACTTAAGTCATATCGATGCATATAATGGTGAATAAAAGGTACATGCGGAAGTGTGACACATGTGTTGGGCATAAAGCCCGTATAAATAAGCTTCTGTTAAAGAAGCCCCCAGGTATAATGAGCGCGAGTAGCGTGTCAAGTGTGTGCGAACAATGCGCAGATGAGCCTCCAAAGGCTTCAAGAAAAAGGAGGGAGAAGGAGAGAAATAAAAGACAGCTAAAGTATAAAATGTAGACGGAGGAAGGAGACGAACTCAGAATCCGGCGCTAGGCGTAGAATCTTCGGAGACGGGCTGCGTTCCATGGGTTCGGCTCGAGTCGGTTATCCGATGCGTTCCACGGGCAGACGCTCCACCGGTCAGGACTTGGTCGATGATGAAGGGACCTTCCCATTTGGGCTTGAGTTTGTCCTTTTTCTTGTCCGGCAGTCGTAGAACTAGTTCGCCAACATTGTAAGCTTTGGCTCCAACTTCTCTGCTTTGATATCTTCGAGCCTGCTGTTGATAGAATGCGGAACGAGCTTTTGCCACGTCGCGCTCCTCCTCTAAGGCGTCCAAACTGTCATGTCGATCGAGCTCGGCTTCTCTTTCTTCGTACATGCGCACGCGAGGTGAGTCATGAATTATGTCGTAGGGCAAAACTGCCTCTGCGCCGTATACCATAAAAAATGGTGTGAATCCGGTAGTGCGATTCGGCGTGGTCCGCAGCCCCCAGAGTACGGAGTCGAGCTCCTCTACCCAGTGCGTGTTAGATTCCTTGAGGGACCGCACTAGTCTGGGCTTAATGCCGCTCATGATTAGACCATTCACTCGCTCGACCTGACCGTTAGTTTGAGGGTGATAGACTGAAGCGTAGTCGAGCTTGATGCCCATGTTTTTGCACCAGTTTGACCTCGTCGGCCGTGAAGTTCGTGCCGTTATCGGTGATGATGTTATGGGGACGCCATAACGTGTACTACCCCGATATGAAGTCTATCACCGGTCCGGATTCGCCGTCTTAACGAGGCTTGGCCTCTATCCATTTGGTGAATTTATCCACCATGACCAATAGGTATTTTTGCTTGTGGGTTCCTCCTTTAAGGGGTCCAACCATGTCAAGCCCCCTGCATCATGAACGGCCAGGTGATGGGTATAGTTTTGAGGCGGTGGGTGGCATGTGGCTTTGATTAGCAAAGAGCTGGCAACCGACGCATCGTTGGACTAAGTCCTGTGCATTTGCCCGGGCCGTCGGCCAATAAAATCCTGTATGGAAGGCCTTGCCTACAAGGGCCCGAGTTGCGGCGTGGTGCCCACCGAGTCCAGCATGAATTTCAGCCAGAAGATTTCGCCCTTCCTCTTCGGAGATACACCTTTGAAGGACTCCGGTTGTGCTTTTCTTATAAAGCTCTCCCTCATGGACCTTATAGGCTTTAGATCGCCGTACTATGCAGCGGGCCTTGTTTTGGTCCTCGGGAAGTTCCTGCCTAGTTAGGTAGGCTAGGAATGGTTTCGTCCACGGGGCAATGACTGCCATTATTTCATAGGCTGAAGGTGTTACTTCGTTGGTAGACCGATCGATTGTGTCAGAGTGTTCGGTGTCGGGCGGTATGGTTGGGTCCGGATTGTTGTTTCCGGACTGCCCCTCCCATAGTACGGATGGCTTGAACAGCCGTTCCAGGAAAATGTTGGGAGGGACGGCATCGCGCTTTGCGCCAATGCGTGCCAATACGTCTGCCGCCTGGTTATTATCCCGGGCTATATGGTGAAATTCGAGCCCTTCAAACCGAGCTGACATTTTTAGGACGGCGTTGCGGTAAGCTGCCATTTTTGGATCCTTGGCATCGAAGTCTCCATTTATTTGGGATATCGCGAGGTTCGAATCCCCGCGCACCTCTAGGCGTTTAATGCCCATGGAGACCGCCATCCGGAGGCCATGTAGAAGGGCCTCGTATTTTTGTGTTGTTGGAGTCCGTGTACATTATCTGGAGTACGTATTGAACTGTATCTCCGCTTGGGGACATCAGAACGACGCCAGCCCCAGGCCGGCCAATATTTTGGAGCCGTCGAAGTGCATGATCCAATTGGAATATGTGCCGTACTCTTTAGGGAGTTCGGCTTCAGTCCATTCGGTGACGGAGTCGGCCAAAACTTGTGACTTGATAGCTCGCCGAGGCTTATAGGTTATGTCGAATGGAAGGAGCTCGATGGCCCATTTGGCAATCCGGCCCGTCGCGTCGCGGTTGTTTATAATGACATTAAGAGGTACTTCGGAGGCTACTGTTATCGAACACTCTTGAAAGTAGTGTTGCAGCTTCCGGGATGCCATGAACACCGCGTATGCTATCTTTTGATAATGCGGATACTTGCATGGAGTTAGGACAGTGGACACGTAGTAAACTGGTTTTTGAAGGGGGAACCTGTTGTTGGGGAACGTAGTAATTTCAAAAAAATTCCTACGCACACGCAAGATCATGGTGATGCATAGCAACGAGAGGGGAGAGTGTTGTCTACGTACCCTCGTGAGACCCGCCAAGCGATCACAACGTAGAGGAAGTAGTCGACGTTCTCCTCGCGATCCAACCGATCCTGCCGTTACTCGGCGCCTCCGAAGTTCTTGGCACACGCTCAGCTCGGTGACGCTCCTCGAGCTCCGATCCAAAGCAAAGCTCCGGGGAGAGAGTTCACAAGACGGCCTGGCGTGGTGACGATCTTGATGTTCTACCGGCGAGGGCTTCGCCCTAAGCACCGCTTCTGATATGACCGAGGTGGAATATGGTGGAGGGGGCACCGCACATGGCTAAGAGATCCAAGAGATCAATTGTTGTGTCTTTGGTGCTAGCCCTGACCCTCTATTTATATGTTGAGCCCCGGGGTCGAAACTTGGAGCAAAAGCCTCCTCAAAGTCGGTTTTGCCCGAAAGGCAAGAGTCCTCGGACTCCAGGACCAAACGCCACAATCCTTGGCGTCTGGCCTAGACGCCATGGGCCTCGGCGTCTGGCCCAGGCCGACGCCGAGGTCTCCGGCGTTTTGCCCCCTTGCCTCCGCAAAACTCGTTTTTCACCGACCTAAAGCCTCATGGGCTTTAACCCGTGGCCTAAACATATCTTCCAATATATGAATCTTTACGTCTCGACCATTTCGAGACGCCTCGTCATGTCCCCGATCTCATCCGGACTCCAAACTCCTTCGGTACATCAAAATACACAAAACTCATAATATAACCGTCATCGAAACCTTAAGCGTGCGGACCCTACGGTTCGAGAACAATGTAGACATGACCGAGACACGCCTCCGTCAATAACCAATAGCGGGACCTGGATGCCCATATTGGCTCCTACATATTCTACGAAGATCTTTATCGGTCGCATCAAGATAACAACATACGTTGTTCCCTTTGTCATCGGTATGTTACTTGCCCGAGATTCGATCGTCGGTATCCAATACCTAGTTCAATCTTGTTACCGCAAGTCTCTTTACTCGCTCAGTAATGCTTCATCCCGTAACCAACTCATTGGTCACATTGCTTGCAAGGCTTATAATGATGTGCATTACCGAGAGGGCCAGGAGATACCTCTCCGACAATCGGAGTGACAAAACCTAATCTCGAAATACGCCAACCTAACATGTACCTTTGGAGACACCTGTAGTACTCCTTTATAATCACCCGATTACGTTGTGACGTTTGGTAGCACCAAAGTGTTCCTCCAGAAGCGGGAGTTGCATAATCTCATAGTTACAGGAACATGTATAAGTCATGAAGAAAGCAATAGCAACATACTAAACGATCAAGTGCTAGGCTAACGGAATGGGTCATGTCAATCGATCATTCTCCTAATGATGTGATCCCGTTAATCAATTGTCAACTCATGTATATGGTTAGGAAACATATCCATCTTTGATCAACAAGCTAGTCAAGTAGAGGCATACTAGTGACACTGTTTGTCTATGTATTCACACATGTATTATGTTTCCGGTTAATACAATTCTAGCATGAATAATAAACATTTATCATGATATAAGGAAATAAATAATAACTTTATTATTGCCTCTAGGGCATATTTCCTTCAGTCTCCCACTTGCACTAGAGTCAATAATCTAGATAGTTCACATCATCATGTGATTAACACCCAAAGGGTTTACTAGATTCAGTAATCTAGTTCACATCGCTATGTGATTAACACCCAAAGAGTACTAAGGTGTGATCATGTTTTGCTTGTGAGAGAATCTTAGTCAACGGGTCTTTCATATTCAGATCCGTTATGTATTTTGCAATTTTCTATGTCCGCAATGCTCGCGGAGCTACTCTAGCTAATTGCTCCCACTTTCAATATGTATCTAGATCGAGACTTAGAGTCATCCAGATCGGTGTCAAAACTTGCATCGACGTAACCCTTTACGCGTTTAACCTTTTGTCACTTCCATAATCGAGAAACATATCCTTATTCCACTAAGGATAATTTTGACCGCTGTCCAAAGGATCTACTCCTAGATCACTATTGTACTCCCTTGCCAAACTCAATGTAGGGTATACAATAGATCTGGTACACAGCATGGCATACTTTATAGAACGTATGGCCAAGGCATAGGGAATGACTTTCATTCTCTTTCTATCTTCTGCCGTGGTCGGGTTTTGAGTCTTACTCAATTTCACACCTTGTAACACAGGCAAGAACTCTTTCTTTGACTGTTCCATTTTGAACTACTTCAAAATCTTGTCAAGGTATGTACTCATTGAAAAAACTTATCAAGCGTCTTGATCTATCTCTATAGATCTTGATGCTCAATATGTAAGCAGCTTCACCGAGGTCTTTCTTTGAAAAACTCCTTTCAAACACTCCTTTATGCTTTGCGTAATAATTCTACATTATTTCCGATCTACAATATGTCATGCACATATACTTATCGTAAATGTTGTAGTGCTCCCACTCACTTTCTAGTAATTACAGGCTTCACCGCAAGTCTGTATAAAACTATATGCTATGATCAACTTATCAAAGCATGTATTCCAACTCTGAGATGCTTGCACCAAATTCCATAGATGGATCATTGGAGCTTGCACATTTTGTTAGCTCCTTTAGGATTGACAAAACCTTCTCGTTGCATCATATACAACTCTTCTTTAATAAATCCATTAAAGAATGTAGTTTTGACATCCATTTGCCAGATTTCATAAAATGTGGCAATTGCTAACATGATTCGACAGACTTAAGAATCGCTACATTTGAGAAAATCTCATTGTAGTCAACACCTTGAACTTGTCGAAAACCTTTTTGTGACAAGTCGAGCTTTGTAGATAGTAACACTACTATCAATGTCCGTCTTCCTCTTGAAGATCCATTTATTTAACATGGCTTGCTGATCATCGAGCAAGTCAACCAAAGTCCACACTTTGTTCTCATATATGGATCCTATCTCAGATTTTATGGCCTCAAACCATTTTGCGGAATCTGGGCTCATCATCGCTTCCTCATAGTTCGTAGGTTCGTCATGGTCAAGTAACTTGACCTCCAGAATGGGATTACCGTACCACTCAGTGCGGATCTCACTCTGGTTGACCTCTGAGGTTCGGTAGTAACTTGATCCGTTACATGATCATCATCATTAGCTTCCTCACTAATTGGTGTAGTAGTCACAGAACTGATTTCTGTGATAAACTACTTTCCAATAAGGGAGAAGGTACAATTACCTCATCAAGTTCTACTTTCCTCCTACTCACTTCTTTCGGAAGAAACTCCTTCTCTAGAAAGGATCCATTCTTGGCAACGAATGTCTTGCCTTTCGGATCTGTGATAGAAGGTGTACCCAACATTTTGGGTATCCTATGAAGACGCATTTCTCCGATTTGGGTTTGAGCTTATCAGGTGAAAACTTTTTCACACAAGCATCACAGCTCCAAACTTTTAAAAAACGACAGCTTAGGTTTACTGTTAAACCATAGTTCATATGGTGTCGTCTCAACGGATTTAGATGGTGCCCTATTAAACGTGAATGCAGCTGTCTCTAATGCATAACCCCAAAATGATAGTGGTAAACCGATAAGAGACATCATAGATCGCACCATATCAAATAAAGTGCGGTTCTGACGTTCGGACACACCATAACATTGTGGTGTTCGGTGGCGTGAGCTGTGAAACTATTCCACATTATTTTAATTGAAGACCAAACTCGTAACTCAATTATTCGTCTTTGCGATTAGATCGCAGAAACTTTATTTTCTTGTTACGATGATTTTTCCACTTCACTCTGAAATTCTTTGAACCTTTCAACTATTTCAGACTTATGTTTCATTAAGTAGATATACCCATATCTGCTCAAATCATCTTGTGAAAGTCAGAAAATAACGATACTTGCCACGAGCATCAACACTCATTGGATCGCATACATCGGTATGTATTATTTCCAATAAGTCAAGTAGCTTGTTCCATTGTTCCGAGAACGGAGTTTTAGTCATCTTGCCCAAACGGCACGGTTCGCAAGCATCAAATGATTCATAATCAAGTGATTCCAAAAGTCCATCAACATGGAGTTTTCTTCATGCGCTTTACACCAATATGACCTAAACGGCGAAGCCACAAATAAGTTGCACTATCATTATTAACATTGCATCTTTTGGTTTCAATAGTATGAATATGTGTATCACTATGATCGAGATCCAATTAATCATTTTCATTGGGTGTGTAACCATATAAGGTTTTATTCATGTAAACAGTAACAACAATTTATTCTCTTACTTAAATGAATAACCGTATTGCAATAAACATGATCAAATCATACTTATGCTCAACACCAAATAACACTTATTTAGGTTCCATACTAATCCCGAAAGTATAGGGAGTGTGCGATGATGATCATATCAATCTTGGAACTACTTCCAACACTCATCTTCACTTCCCTTCAACTAGTTTCTGTTCATTCTGCAACTCCGTTTCAAGTTACTACTCTTAGCAACTGAACCGATTATCAAATACCGAGGGGTTGCTACGAACACTAGTAAAATACACATCAATAATCTGTATCTCAAATATACCTTTGTTCACTTTGCCATCCTTCTTATCCGCCAAATACTTGGGGTAGTTCCGCTTCTAGTGACCAGTTCCATTGCAGCAAAAGCACTTAGTCTCGTGCTTAGGTCCAGACTTGGGTTTCTTCACTCGAGCAGCAACTTGCTTGCCGCTCTTCTTGAAGTTCCCCTTCTTCCCTTTGCCCTTTTCCTTGAGACTAGTGGTCTTGTCAATCATCAACACTTGATGCTCTTTCTTGATTTCTACCTTCGTCGATTTCAACATCACGAAGAGCTCGGGAATCGTTTCGTCATCCCTTGCATACTATAGTTCATCACGAAGTTCTAGTAACTTAGTGTTGGTGACTAGAGAATTTCATCAATCACTATCTTATCCGGAAGATTAACTCCCACTTGATTCAAGCGATTGAAGTACCCGGACAATCGAGAACATGCTCACTAGTTGAGCGATTCTCTTCCATCTTTTAGCTATAGAACTTGTTGGAGATTTCATATCTCTCAACTCGGGTATTTGCTTGAAATATTAACTTCAATTCCTGGAACATCTCATATGGTCCATGACGCTCAAAACGTCTTTGAAGTCCCGATCCTAAGCTGTTAAGTATGGTGCACTAAACTATCAAGTAGTCATCATATTGAGCTAGCCAAACGCTCATAACGTCTACATTTGCTCCTGCAATAGGTCCGTCACCTAGCGGTGCATTAAGGACATAATTCTTCAGGCAGCAATGAGGATAAACCTCAGATCACGGATCCAATCCGCATCATTGCCACTAACATTTTTCAATACAATTTTTCTCTAGGAACACATATAAAAACATAGGGAAGCAACAACGCGAGCTATTGATCTACAACATAATTTGCAAAATACTACCAGACTAAGTTCATGATAAATTTAAGTTCAATTAATCATATTACTTAAGAACTCCCACTTAGACAGACATCTCTCTAGTCATCTAAGTGATCACGTGATCCAAATCAACTAAACCATAACCGATCATCACGTGAGATGGAGTAGTTTTCAATGGTGAACATCTTATGTTGATCATATCTACTATATGATTCACGCCGACCTTTCGGTCTCTCGTGTTCCGAGGCCATATATCTGCATATGCTAGGCTCGTCAAGTATAACATGAGTATTCTGCGTGTGCAAAATTGGCTTGCACCCGTTGTAGATGGACGTAGAGCTTATCACACCCGATCATCACGTGGTGTCTCGCACGGCATTTAACTTTGGCAACGGTGCATACTCGGGGAGAACACTACTTGATAATTTTAGTGAGAGATCATCTTAAAATGCTACCGCCAATCAAAGCAAAATAAGATGCATAAAGGATAAACATCACATGCAATCAATATAAGTGATATGATATGGCCATCATCATCTTGTGCTTGTGATCTCCATCTCCGAAGCACCGTCGTGATCACCATCGTCACCGGCGCGACACTTTGATCTCCATTGTAGCATCGTTGTCATTTACACCATCTATTGCTTCTACGACTATCGCTACCGCTTAGTGATAAAGTAAATCAATTACAGGGCGTTTGCATTTCATACAATAAAGCGACAACCATATGGCTCCAGCCGATTGCCGATAACTTCGGTTACAAAACATGATCATCTCATACAATAAAATATAGCATCACGTCTTGACCATATCACATCACAACATGCCCTGCAAAAACAAGTTAGACGTCTTCTACTTTGTTGTTGCAAATTTTACGTGGCTGCTACGGGCTTAAGCAAGAACCAATCTCACCTACGCATCAAGACCGTAACGATACTTCGTCAAATAGACTCCGTTTAACCTTCTCAAGGACCGGGCGTATGCACTCGGTTCAACTAAAGTGAGAGACACACACCCGCCAGCCACCTTTAAGCACGAGTGCTCGTAGCAGTGAAACCAGTCTCGCCGTAAGCGTCTGGCGTAATGTCGGTCCGGGCCGCTTCATCTCACAATACCGCTGAACCAAAGTATGACATGCTGGTAGGCAAGATGACTTGTATCGCCCACAACTCACTTGTGTTCTACTCATGCAAAACATCAAACCATAAAAACCTAGGCTCGATACCCTTTGTTGGGGAACGAGTAATTTCAAAAAATTCCCTACGCACGCAAGATCATGGTGATGCATAGCAACGAGAGGGGAGAGTGTTGTCTACGCACTCGTGAGACCGAAGCGAAAGCAATCACAACGTAGAGGAAGTAGTCAGACGTTCTCCTCGCGATCCAACCGATCCCAAAGGTTACTCCGGCGCCTCCGAAGTTCTTGGCACACGCTCAGCTCGGTGACGCTCCTCAGGCTCCGATCCAAAGAAAGCTCCGGGAGAGAGAGTTCCGTCGGCCTGACGGCGTGGTGGACGATCTTGATGTTCTATCGACGCAGGCTTCGCCTAAGCACCGCTTCTGATATGACCGAGGTGGAATATGGTGGAGGGGGTCACCGCACACGGCTAAGAGATCCAAGAGATCAATTGTTGTGTCTTTGGTGCTAGCCCTGACCCTCTATTTATATGTTGAGCCCCGGGGTTGAAACTTGGAGCAAAAGCCTCCTCAAAGTCGGTTTTGCCCGAAAGGCAAGAGTCCCACTCGACTCCGGGACCAAACGCCACAATCCTTGGCGTCGCCCAGACGCCATGGGCCTCGGCGTCGGCCCAGGCTGCACGCCAGGTCTCCGACGTTTGGCCCCGGCCTCCATAAAACTCCTTTTGCACCGACCTAAAGCCTCATGGGCTTGACCCCTTGGCCTAAACATATCATCCAATATATGAATCTTTACGTCTCGACCATTTCGAGACTCCTCGTCATGTCCCCGATCTCATCCGGGACTCCAAACTCCTTCGGTACATCAAAATACACAAAACTCATAATATAACCGTCATCGAAACCTTAAGCGTCACGGACCCTACGGTTCGAGAACAATGTAGACATGACCGAGACACGCCTCCGTCAATAACCAATAGCGGGACCTGGATGCTCATATTGGCTCCTACATATTCTACGAAGATCTTTATCGGTCGAGACCGCATAACAACATACGTTGTTCCCTTTGTCATCGGTATGTTACTTGCCCGAGATTCGATCGTCGGTATCCAATACCTAGTTCAATCTTATTTGCAGCAAGTCTCTTTACTCGTTCTGTAATGCTTCATCCCGTAACCAACTCATTGGTCACATTGCTTGCAAGGCTTATAATGATGTGCATTACCGAGAGGGCCCAGAGATACCTCTCCGACAATCGGAGTGACAAAACCTAATCTCAAAATCGCCAACCCAACATGTACCTTTGGAGACACCTGTAGTACTCCTTTATAATCACCCCGATTACGTTGTGACGTTTGGTAGCACCCAAAGTGTTCCTCCGGTGGCGGGAGTTGCATAATCTCATAGTTACGGGAACATGTATAAGTCATGAAGAAAGCAATAGCAACATACTAAACGATCAAGTGCTAGGCTAACGGAATGGGTCATGTCAATCAGATCATTCTCCTAATGATGTGATCCCGTTAATCAAATGACAACTCATGTCTATGGTTAGGAAACATAACCATCTTTGATTAACGAGCTAGTCAAGTAGAGGCATACTAGTGACACTCTGTTTGTCTATGTATTCACACATGTATTATGTTTCCGGTTAATACAATTCTAGCATGAATAATAAACATTTATCATGATATAAGGAAATAAATAATAACTTTATTATTGCCTCTAGGGCATATTTCCTTCACCTGTGTCCGTCCGTTTCTCGTTCGACGACGAGCACCGCGCTTACAACTTGATGTATTGCCGCGATATATAATAGCATTGGTTCGCCCATGTTGGGCGCGGCCAGGACCAGATTTGTTGCCAATATGGCTTTGATTTCTTCGAGTCCGGCCGTGGCGGCATCCGTCCACTCGAAGTGTTCGGTGCGCCGGAGGAGGCGATAAAGGGGTAATGCCTTTTCTCCCAAACGGGAGATAAAGCGGCTTAGAGCCGCCACGCATCCAAATCAATTTTTGTATTTGTTTGAGGTCTTTTGGGATATCCAATTGTGACAGAGCTCGGATCTTGGCTGGGTTTGCTTCAATTCCTCTACCGGATACAATGAAGCCCAAGAGCTTTTTGGTACGCCAAAACGCATTTTTCCGGGTTGAGCTTAATGTCATATGTTCGGAGATTATCGAATGTGAGCCTCAAGTCGTCTACTAGAGTTTCGACATGCTTGGATTTGACGACCACATCGTCTACATATGCCTCCACTGTTTTGCCGATCTGGTTTGCCAGACATGTCTGAATCATGCGCTGATATGTTGCGCCAGCGTTTTTGAGCCCGAAGGGCATTGTGTTGAAGCAGAATGGGCCGTATGGAGTGATGAATGTCGTTGCGGCTTGATCTGGCTCTGCCATCTTAATTTGGTGGTAGCCGGAGTATGCGTCGAGGAAGCACAATGAATCGTGTCCTGCGGTAGCGTCGATAATTTGATCGATGCGGGGGAGGGGGAAGGGATCCTTTGGGCAAGCCTTGTTAAGGTCCTTGAAATCGACACATAGGCGCCTGTGGATTTGTCCTTCTTTGGTACCATCACCGTGTTTGCTAGCCGATTCGGATGTTTTATATCTCCGATGAATCCGGCTTCCAAAAGTTTGGCTAGCTCCTCTCCCATGGCCTGTCTCTTGGGTTCGGAAAAACGCCGAAGAGCCTGTTTGACTGGCTTGAATCCTTTTAGGATATTTAGGCTGTGCACGGCCAGCCGCCGTGGGATTCCTGGCATGTCTGAAGGGTGCCAGGCAAAAATGTCCCAATTTTCCCTCAGGAATTCTCGTAGTGCGGCGTCTACATCAGGGTTTAATTGTGCCCCAATGGAGGCCGTTTTTGTAGGGTCCATTGGATGGACCTGGAATTTGACTATTTCGTCCGCTGGCTTAAAAGAGGTGGACTTGGATCTCTTATCGAGTATCACATCGTCCCTGTTCACCATGGAGCGCAACGCAGTGAGTTCCTCGGCCGCTAGGGCTTCGGATAGTGCCTCAAGGGCCAGTGCGGCTGTCTTATTTTCGGCGCGAAGTGCTATGTCCGGGTCACTGGCAAGAGTGATGATTCCGTTGGGCCCGGGCATTTTGAGCTTCATGTACCCGTAATGGGGTATAGCTTGAAAAATTGTAAATGCCTCTCGCCCTAATAAAGCGTGATATCCGCTGCTGAGCAGGGGCCACTTAGAACGTGACCTCCTCGGACCTGTAATTATCCGTGAGCGAACACCACATCCAAGTGTGATTTTTCCCAGACAAAGATGCTTCCCGACTAGGGATTATTCCTCTAAAGGTTGTGCTGCTTCGCTCAATGCGGCTCCAGTCTATTTCCATTTTTCGAAGGGTTTCCTCGTAGATGAGGTTTAATCCGCTGCCGCTGTCCATGAGTACCTTAGTAAGGCGAAAGCCGTCCACTATTGGACTGAGGACCAATGCGGCTGGTGCTCGGGTTGTTCGGAATTTAGGTTCGTCACTAGCATTAAAGATAATAGCCGTGTCACTCCATGGGTTTATTGTTGCTACCTGGTAGACTTCGGCAAGGCTGCGGAGTGTTCGTTTCCGCATATTATTTGGTGCAAAAGTCTCGAAGACTGTTAATACCGTACTGGTATTGTTGGGATGGTTCTCTGGAGCTAGGAGTTCTTCGCCACTTTTAGCCACCTGCCGTAGTATACAGCATGCTCTAAGGCTATGAGTTGGAGTGGCGCCCTCTGTACTATGAACTTTGCAGGGTCCATTGAGCCATCCCTCCAGTATGGTTCCATGCCCTTTAGGGGGTTTTTGCTTTTTGGTATGTAACCCAGGTGCCTGGCGATGATGAACCCTTTTATTTCGGACTAGGGTTGTATTCAGGGCCGGATTATCCCAAAAATTGGTTCCGGTTTTCCAGGCACTCTCCATCGCACAGTACTTTCGTACTATGGACGCCAAGTCAGCAAAGCGTGTAATTTCACGACGACTTATGGCGTTTAGGATTCCCTTGTCCGTGCAATTATTGCAGAAAAATGAAATTGCGTCTTCCTCGTGGCAGTCCTTTATCATGTCCATAACCAGGAGGAATCTGGCCCAGTAATGGTGTACTGTTTCAGCGGGCTCTTGCCGGATTCGGGATAGATCGCTTATGTTTGGGTGGGCGGGTGGAATTAAATTCGGAACCCCGTCCAATCTAAGACTCAGGGGCCGAGAAGTTTCCGAACTTGGAAGCTTGGGTTTTTGGATGTTGTCCAATGAATCCAGCCCGCTGCCTGACTTTATGTTCAGGACTTGAGTGACGTCCGTCCCTCCGCGGGAATCCGGCATGGAGGGGTCGGGAATCCAGACATAGCTAGTCCTTAAGGTAGAAGAAGGGTCGCCATATTGTTCCTCCACCACAAAGCGTGGTGGGTAGCCCGGGAGAGTTGATCTCTCTCAGATCGGTTTTAGGCCCAATCTGATCGTAGTCTGTAGCGACTCCCAGGGCGGCGATGTGATCCAAGAGCTCGTTTAAGGAGGAGAGCTCCATCGGATCTAGCTGCTCGGCAAGTCCCGAGTTAACGTGAAGATTGCTTTCGATGACCCGAGAAATCATCGTCGGCGCGGCGGCCGAACAGGCGGTCATAAGAAAACCGCCTAGCCGGAGAGTCTGGCCGGTGGCCAAAGCTCCTTTAGCAATGGTGTCGTCTTTAAAGACGAGATGAGGCATCCTTCCTGACGGCGACAGCATAGAGGAACTCTCAATGAAAGCACCGATGTCGGTGTCAAAACCGGCGGATCTCGGATAGGGGGTCCCGAACTGTGCGTCTAGGCGGATGGTAACAGGAGACAAAGGACACGATGTTTTTACCTGTGTTGGGCCCTCTCGATGGAGGTAAAACCCTACTCCTGCTTGATTAATATTGATGATATGGGTAGTACAAGAGTAGATCTACCATGAGATCAGAGAGGCTAAACCCTAGAAGCTAGCCTATGGTATGATTGTTGTTCGTCCTACGGACTAAAACCCCCCGGTTTATATAGACAGGTAAGAGGGTTAGGGTTACACATAGTCGGTTACAATGGTAGGAGATCTACATATCCGTATCGCCAAGCTTGCCTTCCACGCCAAGGAAAGTCCCATCCGGACACGGGACGAAGTCTTCAATCTTGTATCTTCATAGTCCAGGAGTCGGGCCAAAGATGATAGTTCGGCTATCCGGACACCCCCTAGTCCAGGACTCCCTCAGCCGCGCTCCACCTGAGCCGACGACGTTGCCGCCCACGCGACCAGATCCGACACTCCACAACCTTGTTCTCCGGAGCCGCCCCTCCGACTTCCTCACCGGCCCCGAGGCCGCGCACACGCCTGGCCGACGATGAACCCGCAAAGCCACCCGAGCCACCGCGACCTGACGAAGGACCAGACCTTCAAGGCGTCGCCCCCAAGAGGGAAGCGACAAGTACGCCGCCGACGCCCGCTCCGACCAAGGTCGAAATTTGGGTTTTCGCCCGGAGAGCCCGAGACCGTGGCGACAATGGTGGTGAAGGGGCTCCACGACGACGCCTCCAAGGAGGGAACGACATCCTAGGACGCTGTCGACACCGGCAATGACCGAGGTCGAGCTAGGCTTTCGCCCGGAGCTCACCAAGTCCATCCTCACCACAGCCTGCCCAGCAAACCGTCTCCGGCAACATGCCGACCGTCCTCGCCCAAGCCACATGACCAAGCACGCAAAGCAGCACGCCGCCGCTAACCACCACCGGCTGCAGAAACCATTGCAGCCCACCACGCTCCAAGGAGGTGGATTTTATGATGGTTAGTATTTATAAATATGGAGTTATAATATATTACATTGACACACGAGCTACACAAAATGAGCGCGCGTGCACGCACACGCACGCACACACAATTCCTGTTTTTGAAGTCATGATGCTTTTTAGCTCGTTCGTTAATGTGCTTCACCATGAGACTTTGAATACGGATTTTCAGTAGAGAAAAAACGGGCGCAGTAGCACCGGAGCACTAAGGTTGGTCATAGTGGGGAGTAACTTAGACTAGTGTCATATGCATGACACTAGTCTAAGTTACTACCTTCATAATGCAAAATAACATGATAATAGTGTCATAAATGGCTTCATTTATTAGCTTGTAGACTCAACTTGTCTTGGGACGCGCTATTTACAGTAACATATTATGTTACCACCTCACATTAAATACTTGCCACATAAGCAAAAAAATCTTAAAATGCGCTATGTTACTAGCTAAATTACTCCCACTATGACTAGCCTAAAAGGCATTTCTTCGGTCTGTCCCTGCCAAGGAAGTTTCAAACAACGCAGTTGCCCAAACCGTGCAATTCTCGCTAGAGCAAAAACCCTACAATTCCTTTTGTACTACCCCATGTGCATTTTGAGAGTAAAATTTCCATCGTTTAGAGTTAAGAGCATCCAACGTTTACGATAGGTGTGCTCACTCATTTGAATATTACTACCTCGAGTAACACAATCCGAGATTCGGAGCCACACTTGTCGACACCAGAGCAGAAGCAATAATAATACAGTAACAAAGCTTGCGGTAGAAGCCATCTTGTCAAAGCGTGTTACCGCGACACCTCGGAGTCATTCGGGCGGCAGGGCGTGCCAGCTTCGCGACGCTCACTCCGATTTTCTAATAATCAGCCGGCGATGATGCCGAAACACAACAACGCGGGCGCGCGACAAGAGGGCCGCGGGGTCAGCGGCGAACCCGGCGACGACATGCAGACGCAGCGGAGCGTGGAAAAGGAACGGCGCCCGATGCGCGCGCAGTAAAAGCCCGCGCGCCAAACGAGGGACCACGGCCGGCCGGCCGGACAGACACCGCTCTGCCCGTCGATGCTTAGCCCGCTGCAGGCTACAGTGCTAGCAGCAGTGCTCCTACCCCGCTGAAAAGGTCCGGCCTTCCATACTGCCTCCTCTCCCTCTCTCTCGCTCGCTCTTTGTCAAACCTCGCCGGTCCCGAACCCGAAGCCCCATTCCTCACTTCAACGCCGCACACCGGAGCGCGCGCCCGGCGTGGCTGGCGCTCCGTTGCTCCCCCGGTTCTCGCTATAAATATAGTACACGCGTGTCCAGCCAGCCAGCCATTGGAGGAGGCTCCATTCCACTCTGTTTAGCTCTAAACTTCGCCCCACACTGACCGACCGGCCGACCCTATCTTGCTTGCTCGCTTCTCTTCTTCTCTAGCTCGTTCTGTCTGCCCTGCCCTGCCCGGTGCTGAGCCAGATGGAGGTAAGTGTTATGTGAGACAAGCATCCATACTTATACTGCCAAGTTCATGGAGGATCATGGGTGTGGTGTTCATCCTTGTGCCGGTCTGTCTTGGTGTTGCAGAAGGCGAGGAGGCCTCAGGTGCCGGCGTTCGGGGAGTGGAACTACTACTACCACTACGACGAGCCGGAGGCGGCGGCGGCGTGGTACGCCGTGCCGGAGCCGCAGGCCTGCAGCGACGTGTGGTTCAAGTACTCGCCGCCCCCGCACAAGCCCGCGCCCAAGAAGCAGCAGGCGAGGCGGCGGCGGCCGGCGGATTGCGACAGCGTGTCCCGGGAGCGCCAGCGCGCGAGGCCGTCCCTGGACGCTGCTGCCGCGACCAAAGGCGGCGCCTCCAGGCGGGTGGTGCGGCCGGTCGACGCGGACCTGTACCAGGTGCCGCCGCCGGAGTTCACCCCCAACCGGCGGCCGATGAAGGTACGCACGTACGGCCCGAGAAAAGAATGTGTAATTACTGCTGGAACGGGTTTCTTTAATTTTTGTCGTAATGGTTGGAACTTACTGACTGATCTTTCGTTGTTTGAATGCGGCTTGTGCAGCAGAGGAGGAACCTGTGGATGATGGGCTGCTTGGGCTGCGTCGCCTGAAGCCCTGAACCTCTCCTGTGCTGACCAGACGGGATGCTGCGTGTTTATACCGGAGTAGTAGTATTTATATCGGAATTTTCACTCTCTTGTTGGGTTAATTCTCTCCCTGCGATGTTCGGACTGCCCTCTTGGCTTGTGGCAAGATAGTTATTACTGCTAGTACTCTTTTCGAGTTGGAGTTTCTACTCCCTTTTCTGTGTAATGTAATGTGGGTGAGGTTTCTGAATGCAATATCTCTGCGGTAGCACGGTGGCACCAGTGTTTCTCTTCATCAGCCCGAGAAGCACAATGTTTAACAAACGAGCTCTCACATCACATTGCATTGCACGGGAGGAGACGGCGACTTTTGGTCCGGGCTTGGCCCTATGCATCCCGGGGTCGTGTGCCACGGCAGTCTACTGTATCACAGACCGCAATAGGCAATGGGGGCTCATGAGCGGCTGTGCATGCAGCATGCGGGGCCGCCAAGTCTGACGAGGTCTGGTACCGGCATTGATACGTGGTGCAGTTGGATGTTTGCGAAGCCGGCTCACGCGTGCCTACCGTTTTCAGCTCGCCCATGCTGCATGCCGCAGCGCAGAGCAGAGCAGAGGGGCGCGTAGATAGTTTGAGCATGGTCAAACCGCCGCGGCCATTCAGTCCTGGCTCTGGCTGCGCGCGATTCAACGGGTTCACGTGTGAGCGAGAACGAGGCGACGCACTCGAGAGATGAGGCCAACTCCACGTCCGGTTTCTGTCCGTTTGGGTAGGGATTTGAGGTCGTGTCAGGCGCTCGCAGGATCTCTGCGGTGGTCGTCTTGGCCAAGGCGTCAAGATTCATTTGCCCCATCCTGTCCGTCAGGGCTAAAAATACCCAAATTTGCATCAAAATTAGTTTCCAACCCAAATATTTGTCTGAAAATTAAAATAGTTTTACAACCCAATTGAAATTGTCTTTAATAAAATAGTTTTACAACCAAATCGAAATTGTCTTGACTGAACATAAATTGGACCAATACATCTATTGGTTGCCAATGTGATCCCAGACGTGCTCAACCAAGTCATTTTGAAGATTCAAATGAGTGTGCTAATCATGCATCTCACGGTGGAATTAGACAAACTGTTCAAATGTGGCCGGGTCTTGGTGCAGGGGCTTAATATTTTTCACCTTGATAATCAAATCCTTGGTCGAAGATACTCTCATCACGCTCGTCCTCGACGATCATGTTGTGCATGATCACACAAGCAGTCATCACCTCCCGAAGCTTCCTTTCATCCCATGACAGTGCAGGGTTTCGAACGATACCCCACCGGGATTGAAGCACACCAAAAGCACGTTCCACATCCTTTTCTAGCACTCTCTTGCATTTGGGCAAATCTCTTTCTCTTCTCACCTTGTGGTTTCGAGATTGTCTTCATAAAAGTTGACCACTGAGGATAGATACCATCTGCTAGATAGTATCCCTTGTTGTACTGGTGGCCGTTGATCTCAAAGTTGACAGGTGGGGAGTGGCCTTCTGCAAGCCTCGCGAAGACTGGAGAACGCCGCAAAGACGTTGATATCATTGTGAGAACCTGCCATACCGAAGAAAGAATGCCATATCCAAAGATCTTGCGATGCCACCGCTTCTAATATGACAGTGCACCCGTTAACATGCCCCTTGTATCGCCCCGCCAAGCAAATGGACAGTTCTTCCACTCCCAATGCATACAATCTATGCCGCCAAGCATGCCCGAAAACCTCTAGCTGCGTTGGTCGCCAACAATCTCTCTTCTCGGTGGCAGTTGGCTGCCTCAAGTACTCTGGGCCAAACACCTCGATCACAGCCTGGCAAAACTTGTACATTGACATCAGACATGTTGTCTCGCTCATACGCACATACTCATCCACCAGATCGCCTAGAATACCATATGCAAGCATGCGGATGGCCGCGGTGCATTTCTGGTAAGAGGAGAATCCAACCTTGCCAAGGGCATCCGTCTTGCACTCGAAGTATGGGTCATGAGCAACCACTCCCTCTTGGATACGGTTGAACACATGCCTTGCCATACGAAAACGGCGACGGAATTTATCCGGCTTGAAGAGCGAGGTGTTGGCAAAGTAATCGGCATAGAGCAGGGCGTGGCCTCTATCCCTGTTGCGGTTCAGGTTGGGAGCACGGCCAGGGAGTGACCCCCTGTACCGAGGAAGCTACCGTTGAATATGGTCGTGAACGACCAGTGCATCCACCACAAGATCTTCATCATCCGACGACGAATCGTCCGATGAACAAAGAAAGTGATGAAAGAAAAACTCGTCTCCACTGTCCATACCTTTGATGGCAAAAGGTCGAACACCTTGCGGTCGTAGTGGCGAAGAGGCCGCGATGATCACCTCGACGCAGCAGGAGTGGTTGCCGGCCGGCTACTGGCCGCTCTGGAGCTCTCCTCGAAACCTGCCTCGGCCTCCGTGGTCCGTCGCCGGCACTCGTGTCCCCTCCGCCACCGGCAAGGACGGCGACGGCCAAACCTCCCCCGATAGACGACCAAAACTACGGCGAAGCGCTGGGCGTGGTGGCGGCCATGTCGAGACGTGGTTTGGTATGGATGGCGGGGGGCTGCGCGGTGCGGAGGCGGCCGGAGAATATGGGCGAGCGCGGCGGGCGGGCGGGAGAGGGTGAAGCGTTGGGAGCGGAGGGACTGGTAGTGTCCCCGACAGGCGGGCCACGGGGGGGACAAAGGGCGTGCGTCGCGGCCGTCCGCGCGCGTCCGTTTCACCCCAAACCGAGCGTAAGTTTGGGCCGGGATGGGTCAAAAACGGACGGAATCCGAACATTTGTCTATTTGAGGCCGCGTGCTGGGTCGCTTTTATCCTTTTTACCCCAAATGAACGGAGGCGGACAGAGTAGGGTCGCGCGATGGAGTTGATCTGAACGTCAACAGCAAGGGTCAAGAACCGTGTGCTTGCTGTTGGCGTGCAAGGCGCCATGGTGAGAACACGTTTTGCGTGATTTCACCGGTCACCTGGGCCTACTGGCCCCTAGCCCTAGGTACACATTGTGGAGAGGCCAGGTCCATCCCATAAACGGCTCAGAGCTATTTATATACTTTGACCTCTCATTAAAGAGGGGTAAAAGGGATATGCATGCTCTTGCGTCGGCCAAATCTTTGGATCAGAGACGAGAGGTTTTGATTCACTTGTCTCTTTCCTCCTCCACACGAAAAGACTATTCTCCATCATCGCCGCCACCAATCCATTCTATCTCCGATGGCCTCTGGGCCATGGAAGTGCGAAGGATCTCGCCATCCTCACCGGCGGGAGGGACCCCGTTCTCATTCTTGTTAGATTTAACATCTTGATTGGGGCTGCGGTGATGTCCCTTAATAGAAATAATGTGTCCTACGTTCTATTTCTGTTTCGATGGTGCATCTAGGATCATTGGAGCCTGATGGTGTGTCTAGCATCATTGGAAGACATGTGGAGGTGTCTCTCCGTTAGATCTTGCGGGATTCAGTCGATGCTGGTCTTCGGTGGATTTGTTTGGATCCTGTTTTCATTCGTCTTTGTTTGAGTGTTTACAGGTTTGATCTTTCTGATCTACAACTTTCTTAATCGGCGATGGTTGTTGCTTTAGTGCGCTGCTCCTATGGAGCCTTAGCACGACGACTTTTCGACTGTCTACTACAACAAGGTTTGCTCGGCTCCAGTGCGGGAGAGGTGATGACGGCGGATGCTGATAATCTTTTGAGTTTTTTATTTTCGCGGCGAATGCTGTTGCCCCCCGGGTTTTTTCACGCATGTCGTATCGGACAAGCCTTCTGAGTTCTGAGGGAGGACGCCGATGCCCATGCTCGAATCCTGCTTCCAACTGCTCTTCTGAACGATCCGCGTGCTGTTCATCGCTTCAGTCTTCACTAACGATACGATTGACATGACCTTTCATGCTATCACCTGTCCGCCCTCGAACCTTGCAGTTTGTGTCGACGAGTGTTTGCATATTTATAGGTTTTCTCTTTCTTTATTTCTGGCCTCCGGTTTTCATGAGGCGAAAGGTTCAATTTGCAATAGAGTTCCTTTTTTTTTTCTATTTGGATCAAAGGAATTTCATAGGATTCATAGAAATTTTTCCTATGAATTCTTTCTAATTGGTTCACCAAATTCCTATGGAATCCACTCCTACAAAGAATCCATAAACATGGGCTCCAACATCATTTCATTTTACTTTGACAAGTCCAATGCACTCTCTCTCTCTCTCTCTCTCTCTCTCTCTCTCTCTCTCTCTCTCTCCCTTATCAATCATCTAAAATTTCTTGGTTCATATTCTGTGCATCATCCAAAGATACATCTAATAAAGTTCCTATGTTTTCAAAATCATGTAGCTATTCATAGGACATGACATCTCAATCCTATTTTTTTCTTCTTATTCCTATGTTTCTAAATTTCTGCAGTCCAGTCAGTGAAAACAATCAAAGGAAAAAATACATGCTAAAAAACAACATGGTCTTAAATGCATATATTTTGTCTAATCCCCAGCTCCATACGCCCATGATGAACAGTAAAATCCAAAGAAAAATAGCAAAACAAACATGGTTAAGTGATTGTGACATCCTGTCTTAACAGGAATGACAACTACTCATATTAATAACAAAATTCTTCTTTTTCGAGAGCCCATTCGAGCAATGTGACCGACTAAAAAGTTGATCCCGAGTGCGCTTGAGTGGGGAATGCGGAAAATACTAGTGTTGGTTTGTGGGGCCAGTCTGGATCGCCTAGATCCCGCCAGGCGTAACGGCAAGGAATTCGTGGTCGTGGCCAGGGCGTGGCATTGCTCTTCCTATGTGTAGATTTTCATGAAAGATATACGTATATGAAACACTCGATCATGTTTGTTGTTTGTGAATTTTGCTGTTCATACGTATGCATGTGACCTTGGGAGGAGAAAAAAATCCATGGTCTACTCCACCATGGACTATACAACCCCCCTACCTCTTGTTTATGATGGGTCAGTGGATTAAGATTTGCTCAACTGCCGGTAGTCTTGTCATCTCTCATGTAGTCATGTGTGCCCATTTTCATCAAGCGTGTCTAGTAAAAAAACAGAGAACAGATCCCGGTATCGTAAGATCATGCTATTTTCAACTTAGCAAAACTAAAAATCCAAGTCTTTTGTAAAACTAGGTGATACCCCGCGGGGATTTGGTAAGGAGAAGAAACGTTGTGTAATGAAAAGGTAGAAGCTCTATGGAGCAAAACATGGTAGGAAATCCATGACATTGATAGAAAGAAACATATTTGATACATCATAACATGGCATTGTAGGGGTATACACTGGTGGGAAAAGAAATAATAACATGATATTGTAGAATATACACCGGTGCAAATCAATAAAGAGAATCCATCTCCCATGAACTCTCTGTTGTTTGGTTTTAGACCAGCCTGCTTACGGTTGTAATCTTCTGTTTGTTGTTGCATGTTTGTAACTTCAACCCTGTAATTATTTCTTCTCCTACATCCATTGGCAACGCACCTGCTGTTTTCATTAAAAAAACAGGAAGAATTATTTTATTACAAACGATGAAAATAGTACTTAGTTTGTTATGTTTAGACTACAGCTTCAGCTGCCCTAACATGTAATAATCCAGATAACAAAAGTAGAGTAAATCTGTTTCACCTACGCACATATAGTAAAATAGACTAAGAAAAGGGATACTGTCATAGTCAACAAAAGAAAAGGGATACGGCCTATGTGAAACAAATGAAAAAATAGGGATGTGACCTTCAATATTGCATCACTTTCTCTTTTTCCTCTCCTCATTTGCGAGGGCTAGACATCAACTGGAAAATAAAAGCAAAACTGTTGAGTCCATCACCGAGGGCAAGTGTAGATTACCTTATAACTGAAGGTCGCAGCTTGTACTTGAACTGAGTGTGTCGAGATTCGATATCCTCATTTACCGGTACTCACAGGTTCTGATTCAGGTTAAAAATACCAACTATTATTCTCTGTTCCCCATCTTCAACGTACTGCATATGTTAGATTCGAGACGTTAACCTCTAGAATTGACGGATAAAATGAATATAATCAATCGTAGCCTAAATCCACAGACATAAGAAAATAATTTAGAAACCAAGAGAGGTTGGGTTTTTCTTCAAAGAGCTAAGCACCTTCCGATCCGGAGTGCAAGCTGGCAAATTCAAAAATCATAAACTCAAGGATAGGAAAAACTGATGGTGGCTGAAAATAGTGAGCATGCACCTACCGGAGTGGAGGGCTGGAGTCTGGTTCGCAGAGTAGAACGCCAGCGCCCTTGTGGTGTGGGTAAAGAAGAAGAAGGCGGCCACTCGCATTTGTAGGGCTGGGTACCGAGGGGTGATGAATGCTGCCGTTTCATGGGCAGTAGTGGTAGCCGTTTCATGGTTTTTTTTTGAACGCTCACTGACAGTAGGAGAGGCTCCTACTGACTTTTAAATTAAAACAACACCTGTATCAGGGGAGGTGTGACCCCATAAATACAGTGGAATCTGGGTACAAAAGACAACTTACTATGTAGAAGAGGCAGCCAAACAGACTAACAGATTTGGGGGGGGGGGGGAGGGGGGCAAAAGTCAGACGGCAGGCACCACTTCCCTGATGAAGGGATGGAGAGAGTCTCTCGTGCGATGCACCATCATGGACATGTCCGTTCTGAATCTGTCTCTCCAAGACTCAAACGAGGGTGTCATATTTCTAAAGTGCTTATTATTCCTCTCTTTCCACACTCCCCAAGCGGCAATGATGAAAGTCTCCATGAACAACGGTCCACTCCAGGACCTCTTCCCCCCATGAATGAGTTCCACTCTGCATTGAGAATCATGCCAGTGCATCCCAATCGCATCCCAGCACCTGGCGCCGAACGGGCATTTGAAGAACAGGTGTGCCACTGTCTCTTCCGGGGGCGTGTCACAGAGCAAGCAGGTGTACACATCAGCCTCCAGTTTGTATTGCCTCCTCCTCAGCATGTTACATGTATTCAGCCGATCTGCGAACAGCAACTAGGCGAAAACTTTCCACTTGTTTGTGCATTTGGATTTCCAGATCCAAGGAAAGACTGCATCAACAGGAACATCTTTAAAGTAGAACTCATAAAAAGCATTGGATTTGAATACTCCCAGCCCTCTAGCATCCTAGAGACAGCACCATCTGTCCGTTCTGTTACTCTCTGGATTAAACCCAGCAGTCAATGCCTGAAACTCCTCAACTTCCACCCTAGCCTGGGGAGAAAAAGGTATGTGAAAAGCCGCTCCAATGGTGCTAGACCTCAGTAATTTCTGAACTGTCACATCCTCCTCTCTAGCAAATGAGAAAGCCCGCGGGACTTGGTCTCAAGAGGCTGATCGCTCCAGAGATCCTTCCAAAACAAAGTTGTACTTCCATCTCCAATTTTGATCTGGGTCACTCCTCTGAAGATATCTGATAACTGCATGAGATCCCGCCACCAGAAGGAGCCACACGGATCGGAGGCATGAGGTACATAACTGAGTAGTATGAACTCCAAACAAGGTTCACCCACGGCACATCCAGCTTATTATAAAACTTGTATAGCTGTTTTAGCACGAGACCTTGATTCTGAATCTTAAGGTCCACGATCCCAAGACCCCCTACGGCCTTGGGGCGGCAGATGAGCTCCCATGAGGCAAGGGAAGTGCTTTTCATCCCGTCTTCCGTCTTTTTGCTCCAGAAGCAGATTCTACGGATTTTATCCAGATGTTCCACAATCTTGGGAGGGATCCTGAGCGAACACATGGCATACACCAAAAGCGACGACACCACCGAGTTAACATAGGTGAGTTTTGAGCCGTAGTCTAGTAAGTTACCGCCACGAGACACTCTTCGCTCGACAGACGCCACAAGTGGCATGAAATCCATCATAGTGGGCTTAGTAGTCCCAAGTGGGAGTCCTAAATAGGTAAAAGGCATTTCCACAACACAACCAAACATGTCAAGAAACCCGTAGCCTCAAGAAAGAACATTAATCGGGATCATGGTAGATTTCTGAAAGTTGAGTCTCAACCCATTAGAAGCCGCATAATCCACCAAAAGATTTTTCAGAGTCTCAACCTGTTCCTTCTCAGCTGGGAGGAAGACAATCGTGTCGTCCGCATATTGAATCACCGGGTAGTCTCTCTCCAGATGGGATTGGTGCTCAAGCACCCGCCGGAAGGCACAGTTGATGGACGATTGCAACAGGTCCGCCGCAAGAACAAAAATGAGCGGCGAAAGAGGGTCTCCTTGGCGCACTCCCCGTTTACAAGAGAACTGCCTCCCCGGAGTGCCATTGAGCAGGACCGAGGATTTTCCAGACTTAAAGATACAAGAAATCCAGTTAAGCCATTTCTCATTGAACCCCATCGCTCTCATGATCTCAATCATCGGGGCATGCTCGATAGTGTCAAACGCCTTAGCGAAATCGAGTTTCAGTAACAAAACCTTCCTCCCTGATGCTTGACATTGATGAGTGTATTCGAACGCCCACGCCAGGCAGTCCTGGATCGATCTACACTTGAGGAATCCATATTGGTTTGTATGGATAATGCGCAAGATAATCCTCTGTAAACGATTCGCAAGCAGCTTGGTGAGAATCTTCAGACAACAGTTCAAAAGGGTGATCGGCCTGTAGTCATTTACTGTTTCCGGAGAGCGGCATTTAGGGATCGCCGTAATGAATCCAAAGTGTTGATGCTTTCGAGGTCGAGATCTCCTCATAAAAATCCATAACAAGTTTATAAAAGTCATGTTTTACAATGTTCCAAAGATGACTTGAGGAAGCAACCGTTGAAGCCATCAGGCCCGGCGCTCTATCCACGGGCATCTCCTTGACCACAAGATCAATCTCATCACCGGGTGAAAGGAGTCTGTTAACTCATCAAGCCCTCCACTCTCTTGATGATTTGATTTAGATTAAAACGCATGTTTGGAGGGTCAGAAGAACCTAGGCGCTGTTTATAAGAGGAGAACAGCAAGGATTCTTTGCCCATATGGTCCTCAATCAGAGTACCGTCATCAAGCTTGAGCGTTGATATTGAGTTTTTACGGTATCTCTCTATAGCCACTGCATGAAAGAATTTCGTGTTACCATCCCCAACTTGAAATCTCCGAATAGTGCATCTTTTCTGCCAATACATGCGTTTATACTCGAGCAATCTGAGGAGGTGAGCCTTAAGAATAGTTCTGAAATTGGTTTCTGGAATAGTGAGAGGTCTTTTATCCTCTAAAGTGTCCAAATTCAGAAGAGCCTCATTGGAATTCTCAATAAGAATTGATAGTCTTGAGATTTTCTTGCTCCAGGCCTTTAAGGCGTAGCGTAACATTTTCAGCTTTCTACAGATCAAAGCCGCAGAGTTAGTCGCATGACAGGGTTGGCTCCAAGAACGCTGCACCAACTCATGAAACCCTGAATGTTGTACCCAGTAGTTTTCGAACCTAAAGATCTTACTTTTTGGGATGCACGAGTCAATGCCAATGACACAGGGAACGTGATCAGACACAGGCTTACCCAAGGGCGAAACAGAGGTATTGGGATAGGAACAAGTACAATGCATCGAGGAGAAAACCCAGTCTAATTGCACCAGCAGAGGGTCATCTTGCATGTTACTCCACGTGTACGTCCTACCCTTAATAGGAATTTCAACTAACGACTGGGTACGGATAAAATCATTGAAGACCAACATATCATTGGCATCGCCACCCGGCCTACTTCTGTTATCAGGCGCGCGACAGTAGTTAAAGTCCCCAGCCAAGATCCAATCTTCAGCGACTGGAATGTGCATACTGAACAGCCATGCAGTAAAGTTCGAGCGATCAACACCATCACACGGGCCATAAACATTGATTAGATTCCACACAGCATTGGAGTGCATCGAAGTGAATTTAATCCCAAGGGCAAAAGACTCTTCCAGGAAAACCAAACCAGAGAAAACAGACGAATTCCAAGCAGTAAATAAGCCACCCGAGGCCCCATTAGAGGGAATGAAAGCAAACATATCAAGTCTCTTAGGACAAATAGATTTCACAAAAGCCCTATCGAAAGTCTCGCGCTTAGTTTCTTGTAAGCAAATAACATCGCAACCACTTATATCAATAGCATTACGGATCGCAAGGTGCTTCTTGTCCGCGTTGATGCCACGAGCATTCCAGCAAAGGATATTCCACCTCCTAGTTGGCGGCATCGGTGGAGGGAGGTGAAGTTTGCGGAGCAGCCATCAGCTTCTCCGCATTGAGTTCTTCATGTGGCACTCCACATCTGACAATGCCAATCTCTTGGATAACTGGGATTGGTGTAGGATCAGGGACAGACTCCGGCCGGACGTCCAAAACAGCAGAAATACCAGACGGGGCCGTAGTATACAGGTTGCGAGTGATAACAGGAGTTTTCCTTGGTTTCACCTTGGACACGCCCTTTTTGATATCTGAGGGCTGGGGGACACGAAACCCATCATAACGGGTGGATCGAGTGCTTCTACGGAGTTGGGTTGTGTCCACATGGCCGGGTTCCTCTAGAATCATTTTTCCAAAATGATCAAACACACTGACCGCTTCCTCATCTGGCATCAGACAAACATCCCCACTGCTCTCAGTTCCTAGGTCCGCAAGGGGAACAGGGGCAGCATCATTCAGATCATGGGCACTGAACATAGCATCAGCCTCCCTGTCAGCGTCAGTTAGGTTCAGACCAGAGAGAGCAGAATCTGAGATGTGCTTCCACCCTGCAGGCTCAACAGAAATGCAAATAGTGTAGGTCCCAACATCCAAAAAGAGAGATTCAGGTAGTTTGGCCAGAGTGCGCTCCTTCCTCAAAACGCTGTAGAAGCTTTGTTCATGGTGGCGATCGGAAGAGAGAGCGACGGCGGCGACTGGAAGGGAGAGCGCCGATGGCAGCGGAAGAGAAGACGAAGTGACGAACCCTAGTGCGATTAGACGGGCCAACACCAAGACAAACACGCAGGCAGCCAGGATGCGTTCGTTTTGGGAGCTAGCCCAACTATTGGGCCACGCAGCCCATGAGCAAGAACGTGGGGAAACGTTGTGCAGTTTTTCTCTCGATCGTGCATGCGGGATGCGGCAGCGTAGGATTAGGGGTGACGTGGCTGCACGAGAAGCCAGGAAAATCATCTAATGGGGGGCTCCTATTTAGATATAGAAGATTTGAAAATTACACGTGGAGTGCAAATATATGTGAGTTTTGATATAATACATGACTATCATTTATGGCAAGTATTTGTTGTGACTTAGGATGTTTTTTGCTTGCATTACAAAATCGTGCCTTACTATCGCTCGACTTGTGATAACTTTTGGTTTTTCTTGACTCAGAAATTATCATATTTTCTTCTTAATTTCCGCATGTGTATGTGTCTACATATCTTTTACATGCTTGATTTTTTTACACAATATTTGGAAAATTATACTTTCTCTGTCCCTAAATAAGTGTCTTAAGTTTGTATTAACTTTACTACAGAGTTGTACTAAGCTTGAGACACTTATTTTAAGACTTAGGGAGTAGTGTGTGTGTGTGTGTATGTGTGTGTTTGTGTGTGTGTGTGTGTCTATATATATATATATATATATATATATATATATATATATATATATATATATAATAGTGTTACTATTCATCATCCAGGTGCAAAATAAGTTATTCTTCACCGAGTTAATCTTACGATCATTTCATAATTAAATTACGTTTGGAATTCAAATAGTTACATTCTTATTTATTCACTACATAAAATTTGGCATAAAAAATAAAAATATATGGCATAAGACAAGAAAATTTGCAGTTTATGTGTATTTTACACTATGATTTTATGTTTGTAATTTTACATAACATAAAATATTTTTTAAGACGATTATATATTTTCTTACGGTCTCTTTTTACGTCAGAAATAAGATAAAACTTACGAAATATAAAATTACGGTGTATTGATGGTAAAATAGAGGAGGTGAAGAATAACTATTCCTCACCCAGGGTGACGAATAGTCGATCCCTATAATAGTGTATATAGAACAATCATACCATTCATATCCACCCCTACCCTATACTACAAGTCTACAAGTCTCCCATCTAGACACCTAAAGTAGAGTGGCACAATCTGGCATTGATGGTAGCATTTACGGTGTTCTGCAGCCATCCATGACGATTGCTCTCAGAGAGAGTCAGTCCGTCGTCATGGTTGTCTCCACCGCCGGACCGGCCGGCCGTCCACCACGTGCATGTAGCAGCGGCGAAGGTACGTACATACATCGAACCGTGCCGCGCTTCGTCATGGCTCCATTTGCTGACACATGGGGGTTGAGCCGTGTTTTCTTGTAGAAATCCATGAATGACACTGTGGATCTACTCTGTTGCCTGTTGGAGTAAAACATCGTCGCGATCGAGATCGAGATTGAGACGATGAACACGAGATGACGTGTGTTGCCAGCAGCTCCATGGCGCATTGCTAAATGCTGATCGGTACTTAGTCTGATGCTTACCTTCCGGCGACGACGAGCCGGCTTGGACGTGCATGCATGGAAGTTGGCTTTGCATTACGTGTGGCGTGGCGGTCAAGTTATTGGTTAGCCCATGACATACAAGCAAGTCCACGTCGCCCCTAGGGTGAATTCCTCCTTCGTTCAAAGTAATTTCACAGAAGGATTTGATTTCTTAGAAAATAAATATACATATCATGTTTTTTTAGGAAAATTTACTGCCGCTTTTATTTAACCAACGTAGCTCGGAATGTCATCCCAAATTACATCCAAAACAAAGTCCGGGGGAGCCCCCAACTAAACCTTACACAGTTCATCTCCTACACCACTAGTAGAAAAACACCTATTAGTCCCGGTTCG
Organism: Aegilops bicornis; assembly: GCA_021605145.1. Classification (NCBI taxonomy): domain Eukaryota; kingdom Viridiplantae; phylum Streptophyta; class Magnoliopsida; order Poales; family Poaceae; genus Aegilops; species Aegilops bicornis. Next base: position 561,948,043 of record CM038673.1, on the reverse strand, counting down.
TAAGGGCCTTTAGTCCCGGTTCATGAACCGGGACTAATGGGTCGTTACTAATACCTCCCCCCTTTAGTCCCGGTTCTAACACGAACCGGGACAGATGGTTCTCCACGTGGCGGTCAGCCGAGCCGAGCAGTGGGGTTTTGGTCCCGGTTGGTGGCACCAACTGGACCAAAAAGGCATCCACGTCGACATTCCGATGGCTGGGGTTTTGTTTTTTTGAAAGGGGGGGTTAGGGGGGTTGGGGGGGTAATTTAGGTGTTTCATATATTGTGTTAGCTAGCTAATTAATAGAGAGAAGTGTCCTCTCTTATGTCCGTGTGCTTGGTCGACGCTACGTACTATATACATATAGCCCTCGGCACGCTAGCTAGTAAGAAAATGAAGGGAACCATCGAGTACAGAAGTTCGTCATGCATACCGAGAGAAATGGTCGATCGACCTCTCCTTCTCCGAGAGATTGATCGAACAACAAGTTTCGTATCATGTACGTCCGACGCTACTGGCTACATACAGCATGTACAATATATAAGATCTCTCAATTATAGTCCCTTAGCATTTGAAATCAACTTCCACATGGTATTCTCCGGCTTTATTGATGACGTGGTCAAGAAAGAATCCCGCCAATTCCTCTTGAATTGCTTTCATGCGATCTAGTTCTAGGAGTTCATTCCGCATCTGCCACGTCTAATTTGAAGAAGGGTTAATTAATACATATATATATATATATATGAATGAAACTCAACAGAAATGATGGTGTAATAAAATGAAATTATGAATATTATTAATTGCTTACGCACTTCATATTGTCTTTGAGAGTACCCCGCTTATTTTTCAAAGTCGCGTTGTAGATGAACTCGCACACGCAGTATCCACAGAAATCATTCCCTTGTTCCTGCCACAAGCACTTTACGAGAAATAGAGGTCAATCAAACTGATAATGAAGCATTATAAATGGCATTGATGAAAGTATAGCTATAGAATCAACGGGAGATGCACACAACTAGCTAGCCAAGAGTACTTACTTTCGGTATATATATATCGCAGCTCCTTCTAGTCTCGAGCTATCAAGGTGAACTGTTTCCAAACCCCTGCAAGACAAAGAAAATAATTATTATTACTTGAGATATCAGGAAATGAACAAAAAGTTGCCGCTATGGTGCGATAATGATCGATTGAACTTACTTGATGAGCATTTCAGTCATGTCCGCATAGGTCTTTGGGATCTTTCCGCCTTGAGTCTAAGACGGTTACTAGTCCACGCTCAAGCTTAATCTCCGTAAGAATATAGTGGTACTGCGCAAGACGCATGCATAACTCATCAATTACATTGCTATAACCTCGCTCGAGTAATAAGCGAAACCGAATATGCAAACGATCAGTAACACTCACTTGGTGTTGTAAGGAAAGAGCATGGTATCTTTGTTTTGATTTTTGATCAACGATTGTAGCAAGTTGTCCTCGGCCTCTTCGACGTGCTTTTCAACCAGAAATACATCTATGATATTTGTGTTAATGAACCCAATATCATAGATTTCATTTTTTGCACTCGACGATCTTCAATCTGCATAATATATTGAGGATAATTAATTATAAATACATGCAATGAAAGCCGAGCTATATATAGAGACTTAATGACAGAAATAGTACTTACAGCAGTAGCAAAAGACCGTTAATTTATCGAGGGCCTTTTGATTGAAGAACGCCAAGAACTCCTCAAATGGAACACACAACAGATCAGTTCCAACGAGGTCGTGCTCCTCTTTAATGTGCAGATACAAACTATTCGTCCCCTGCACTCTCTGCAGGTTTTCATGTACCAAGTATGGAATCTTCGCATCATCGTTGTTAGAGATTTTTCATCTTTGACGAGAGGCTTCCCTGCATCAGATCTGTGTTCTTCCACCATCATGTATTCAGGAAGTGCATCGTCAGCAGGTAATCTTGTGGATTGCCATAATCGCCACCATCCCCTAACATTAGCGATTTATGTTGCCGCTAGACACATTGAGCGGGGGGCACGATTGGTTTGGTTGTTCGCCGAGCTGGTCAATTTTTTTCGCAGCTGCTCGTTCTTTTGCTCTTTGATGTCTGACAGTACTTCCCGACCACTCCGCTTGGAGATATGTCTGTTCAGTAATGTGCTCATAGTTGGTTCTCGGCGGAGACTTTGCCGGTTTCCTCAGGGCAGCCGGAGTGCGCTTCGCTTTCACCGAATCTACCTTCTCCTCCGGAGGTGGATGCCTCTTTGCTTTCAACCCTGCAAACCAGCCATCCACTTCGTTCTGCGCGATCTTCGCGTTTTCCTCCTCGGTCCTCTCGTACGGTAACTTCTCCGAGTCTTCAGACAAGGACCGAATCTGTATTTCCTCCGCCTTTGGCTGTACTGCTAGACGCCCGACAGAGCGCACGGGCGGATGTCTTCTTTGCTTGCTTTTTGCGAGGCGGAGGAGAAGGACTACGACGCGCCGGAGCAGCCGGAGCGGCGGCGGGTCTCTTCCGCCCTTGCTGACAAGGCGGAGAAGGAGGAGGCTGGCTGCTCGGGCGCGCTGACACAGGCGGAGAAGGAGGCGGAGTGCCGCCACACGCCGGAGAAGGAGGCGGAGTGCCGCCACGCGTGCCCTGATCATCACTCGCCGGAGGAGGAGGCGGTGGAGGAGGCGGAGTGCCCTGACTCGCCGGAGGAGGAGGAGGAGGCGGAGGCGCCCATTCGAAAGGTTGATGAGCTCCTTCCGCCATAGGCATGGAGTCTTCGAGCGAGAACCCAGCCTAGTCTCCCCTTCACCCCGGTAGGGTGTTCAAGCACGAGGTCCTCAAATCCTCCGTTATTTCATCCACCATCACCTTAGCATATCCTTCCGAATCGGCGGCGGTGATAAGTTGTGCCGGGTCCACTAGGATAAACTTGGCCAACAGCCGCCTTGACCTTCAAATTCATCCATCGCGCCATCATGTGGCAATTTTGAGACTCGTGATACCATCCACGGATAGCTGGCAGGAGCCGTCAAGACATGCTCCGGCTGAAGCAACTCGGTGGAAGCCACGCTGCTTCTCCGCTGAGATGGCGGGGTAGCTTCGGGGGAAGCTTCGGCAGGTCGTTTGCTGCGATCTGCTGCTTCTAGTTCCTGTTCTCGTTCCTCTAGCCCCATTACCCTTTCGTGCAGCGCATGCAGTTGGTCCTGCTCCAGTTTCTTCCTCCTCTCGTGGGTTTTGTAACCCCTTGCGTCCGAAAAACCAACCTTCCACGGAATGGAGCCTGGCGTGCCTCGTGTCCGTCCAGGTTGCTCAGATTCCTAAGGGCCATTGTGAGCTCGTCCTTCTCCCCTGTTTGGAAGGAACGTCCCTCGCTGCGCTGCATCGATATAGTGTCGAAGGTTCTTGACTGGTATTTGCAGCTTGCTCGTCCGCCCACCGGCACTTCCTGTTACAGGTCCAAGGTTCCGCCAGCCCGAAGAACCAAGTCCGCAACGGTCTGGCCAAGACATTGTCTCGGTTCGATCGCTTTTTCAAGCAGATCATGCTCAACCTTGGACCACTTAGGCCGGGCTTTGAGGTAGCCACCGACCCCGTGCGATGGTGAAGCTTCTTCTTCGCAGCATTTTGCTTGTTTGTCGCCGACATCTTCTTACTCTTTTCCGATGTCTTGTGGGCCACAAATGCGGGCCAGTTATCTTTGATCTTCTCATATTTGCCGATGAATTCTGGTGTCTTTTCTTTCTCGACAAACTGGTTCAGCTCTTTCCTCCACCTCCTCATTAGGGTTGCCATCTTATTAAGAGCACAAGACTTGATTAATTGCTCTTTAACTGCTTCTCCGGATCCTCCTCTGGCGGTAGGGGTGAAATTTGCCTTCAGGTCCAAAGATCTTCTTTCGATATCATTGACATAAGACACCTCGTGGTCTTCCTACTTAGGCTTATACCCTTGATGGATGCTGATCGGGTCTTGTCCCTAACAAGAACCCCAAGACCGAGCGTAAAATGCCTTCCTTGTCCGGATGGGTTCAATCGGTTCGCCGTCGGGCGCGATTTCTATGATCTCAAACTTTTCATCCGAGCTCAACTTTTCTTCGGGCCTCGCCTCCTTACCGAAGTTGTGCTCGATCCGGAGGGCTAGAAATTATAAGGAAGAAAGACAAGAGTAATTAATATGTGTACATATACCAAAACAATGGATGCATCAATTAACTAGTCAACACGGGCTTAACTAATATATATATATACCTGGCCGGACTCGGTTCGGTCACCGGAGCAGTCAGCACGGTCTCCTTCTTGTACCTCCATTGTGTCACCTGAGCCATCATGAACATAGTCCTCTTCTTGTGCCGGCATTAATGGGTCGAAGCCATCATGAACATAGCCCTCTTCTTCACCAGTCGTTCCTGACCATCGGTGTTGTTGAGAAATGACGCAACTTCATCACTTCCTTGTGCGATTATGTCCCCCAACATCGCTTCTGTTTCTTCGTCTGAGTGCTCTATAGTTTTCGCAAATATTTACAACATGTCAATTATTATTCAAACATGGTATGTATGGATCGATATATATATATATATATATATATATATATATATGTATATATATATATATATATATATATATATATATTAGTGGCAAACGAGAACTAGCTAGCTAATCACAATAAGGAATCATGTTAGTGGCCTCGACGCTGCTTCTCTAGGGTTTGGGGTCGCCTCGACACAACGCTTCAAGGGTTTGTGGTGGCCTCGACGACAACGCTCTTTTAACTTGGTAAATTTGGGTGGCCTCAAGAGAGTTAATTTGTCGGGTAGGGGCGCGGCGGGAGGGGGTAGGAGACCAACATCGTTTTCTCTCTAGGGTTTGGGTGTCCTTGAGAGTTTTGGTCGAGCGAGAGAGCCGAGGGGGGTGCTGCCGTTGTATAAGTTATCACGCGAGAGGGGGTATATATCGACCGCCCCTCATGTCAAGTCGGGTTATCTCGAGGGGTTATATCGACAACGACGCGACATACATATACATCGGACCATAAAGTAAACGGGGAGGGGATATCGGTACACCCATCGTGATGAAGTTTCTTCTTTCTACTCTATTCCTTTCTTCTTCTACTACTCTTCTTTTTCTTCTTCTCCTCGAGAAAGGAAAATAAGGAAAAGGAAGAAAAGAGGAAGAAGGAAGAAGAAAAAAAAGAAAAACAAGAGGAGAAGAAGAAAGGAATAGAGGAGAAGAAGAAAAATAGAAAATTTCTATTTTTCTTCTTCTCCTCTATTACTTTCTTCTTCTCCTCTTCTTTTTTCCTCTTCTTATTTATTTCTCCTCTTCTTCCTCTCCTCTTCTTCTCCTTTCTTCCTCTTCTTATTTTCCTTTTTCCTCTCATTCTTTTAGTATTGCTTGTTTTTAAAAAAATTGTTCAAATAGAAAATTTCGAGAAAAAACAAAGGTTTTGCCTAATGCATTGTTATATGAATATACAAACATTTGCATATTCTACAATAATTAATATCACGAAAAAAATCTATGAACAGAAAAAAACCTAACTTTTCTAAAAATCTATCTTTTGCATATATGAAAACATTAATACACATATGAACAAAAAATACATATATGAACAAAACATGCTCAACAATTTTTTATACATTTTGAACATCTACATACACATAGCCACATACATACACATATACATTATATATATATATATATATGAACAAAAAACTAAACTAATAAAATGAAAAAAACAGAGCCGGTGTATGTGGCGGCTCACAGGGCGGCTAGATGACGATGGCGACGGGCGGCGAGGGCGGCCATGGGGCGAGATGGGGCAGGGCTCGGGCGGCTGGGCGGACGGGCTGGCTCGGAGGTCAGCGATGAGGACGGCGGGCTCGGGAGGCGACGGCCTTGGCGGCGGGCGGCGACGGCGAGGTGGAGCAGCCTGGCGGCCGAGGAGGGTCAAGGCGTCGGGGCAATCAAGGCGATGAGATTATGAAATTTTGCAAAGTGTTTGCTTATATAGCAAAGTTATTGGTCCCGGGTTCGTGAAACCAACCGGGACTAAAGCACTTTTAGTCCCGGTTGGTGCCACCAACCGGGACCAAAGGCCTCCTTTCGGCAGCCCAAAGGGCGGAAGCGGCGCCCTTTGGTACTGTTGGTACCACGAACCGTACTAATGCTCACTTTTAGTCCCGGTTGGTGCCACCAACTGGGACCAAAGGCCTCAGGCTGCCCAAGGCCGGGCCAAAGTTTAGTCCCACTCGCTAGTTGAGAGGCGTGCAGTGGTTTATAAGCCCCACTGCCGCACCCCTCTCGAGCTCCTCTCCACCGCAGGCTTTCGGGCCTACTTTCTATTGCTTTGCCTGATGGGCCTTCTGGGCCTACTGCGGGCCTGAATCCTGGCCCATAGTAGGGTTTGTAGTCGTATTCAGGTCGTGGGGGCCCAGTAGGAGGCATTTTTTTTGTTTTTTTGTTTTTTTACTTATTTTTGCTATTTTATTTTTTTCTAGTTTTTTTGTTTTGTTTTCTGGATTATTTATTTTCTTTTGTTTTTTGCTTTATTTTTTTAATTCTTTTTGCTTTTAGTTTTAGGAAAATTATAAACTTTCTGTTAGTGCCATTAGTTTTCAAATTTGAAAACACTTTTATTGTATTTTTTTTCTTTCTTGCTTTATTTATTTTATTTTGTTTCTACTTACAACAAAATACTTATTGTTGTTTTTTTGTTTTGATTTCTGCATTATTTATTTTCTTTTATTTTTTGCTCTATTTTTCAATTCTTTTTTGCTTTTAGTTTTAGGAAAATTATAAACTTTCTGTTAGTGCCATTAGTTTTCAAATTTGAAAACACTATTTTATGTTTTTTAGTAGTCTATCTTGCTTTATTTATTTTATTTTGTTTCTACTTACAACAAAATACTTATTGTTGATATTTTTAATTATTACGAGGGCCGAACCATAAGACATTAAAGCATTTCAAATGAACTCTGAAAAAGTTGAAAGTTGGCATGGTATCATAAATTGACCCACATAGCATGTGCATGTACAAAACGGACAATGGTTTCATACTCGCTGGCCATAAATTTGGCATGGTATCATCATAATAGTTATGGAGAAAGTCTTCACTTTTTCTTCGCTTGTGTCATTTGCTTATTGCGTCAGAACCATGGATAATCTTCATCGCTTATCGTGATGTCAGTCAGCCTTGACTTTAAAGGGAGGAATTTCATGAAACTTTTCATAATCTTCAGACATGTCTGCCTTTGTCCTCCACTCCCGGGATGTCCCTTTTCCCGAAAGAACTATGTGGCGCTTTGGCTCATCGTATGATGTATTCGCTTCCTTATCTTTTCTCTTTCTCGGTCCGTAGACATGTCCTTCACATAGATAACTTGTGCCACATCATTGGCTAGGACGAACGGTTCGTCAAGGTACCTAAGATTTTTCAGATCCACTGTTGTCATTCCGCATCGTGGGTCTACACCGCATTCTCGCCTCGACAGATTGACCGATTTGCACTTAAACAAAGGGACCTTAAAATCGTGTCCGTAGTCAAGTTCCCATATGTCCACTATGTAACCATAATATGTGTCCTTTCCTCCTCGGTTGTTGCATCAAAGCGGACACCGCTGTTTTGGTTGGTGCTCTTTTGATCTTGGTCAATCGTGTAAAATGTATTCCCATTTATCTTGTATCCTTTCCAAATCAATACAGCCAAAGATGGTCCCTCGACAACAAGTACATCTCATCACAAACAGTGTTGTCACCTCCGATACGTGCTTCCAACCAACTGCTGAAAGTCCCGATGTGTTCACATGTAATCCAATCGTCAGACCGCCTGGGTGTTTGGAGCGCAGATCGCTCTTGTGTTCATCGACATACGGGTCACCAAGGTAGAGTTCTCAGAGAACTGTAGTGTGCTTGAGACCAAGAATATCCGTCCCTCATATTATTGAGTCCCTTCCAAGCGTGCCTTTTCCGGTCAGTCTCCCCTCATACCGCTGATTTAGGGAGACCTATCTTCTTAAGGCCAGAATGAAGTCAACACAAAACCCGATGACATCCTCTCGCTTGATGGCCCATGGAGATGCTTCCTTCGCCTAAGCGCGATTACGTACATATTTCTTTAGGACTCCCATGAACCTCTCAAAGGGGTACATATTGTGTAGAAATACGGGCCCGTAATGACAATCTCGTCAACTAGATGAACTTCGGACGCAAGTCATGATATTGAAGAAGGATGGTGGGAACACCAGCTCGAAACCGACAAGACATTGCACCACATCAGTCCTTAGCCTTTGTATGATTTCTGGATCGATCACCTTCTCGAGAGATTGCATTGAGGAATGCACATAGCTTCACAATGGCTAATCGGACATTTTCCGTAGAAGCCCCTCAATGCAACCGGAAGCGGTTGTGTCATAATCACGTGGCGCTATGAGACTTTAGGTTCGGAACTTTTTGTCCGGCATATTTATTATTCCCTTTATATTCAACGAGAAGCGGTCGGGACCTTCATATCGAACAGGCATTCAAAGAAGATTTCTTTCTCTTCTTTCGTAAGAGCGTAGCTGGCAGGACCTTCATATCGCTTCGGAGGCATGCCCTCTTTTCGCAAGCGTTGCAGGTCCTCCCGTGCCTCGTGTGTATCTTTTGTCTTCCCATACACGCCCAAGAAGCCTAGCAGGTTCACGCAAAGGTTCTTCGCCACGTGCATCACGCCGATCAAGAGCGGACCTCTAGGTCTTTCCAGAGGGTAGATCCCAAAATATAGATTTCTTCTTCCACATGGGTGCGTGATTCTCAGCGTCATTCGGAACAGCTAGTCCGCCGACCCTTTCCAAAGATTACGTGTAAATCATTGACCATAGCAAGTACGTGATCACCGGTACGCATGGCGGGCTTCTTCCGTGATCTGCCTCGCTTTTGAAATGCTTGCCTTTCTTCGACATTATTGGTTGGTCGGAAGAAATCGACGATGGCCTGTGTACACATTCTTCCCGCAGCTTGCCGTATATACTATCGGTGTCAAGTAAATAGTGCGTGCATGCGTGGTATCCCTTGTTTGTCTGTCCCGAAGGTTACCGAGAGCGGGCCAATCGTTGATGGTCACGAACAGCAACGCCTTTAGGTTAAATTCCTCCTGTTTGTGCTCATCCCACGACGCACACCGCTTCCATTCCACAGCTGTAAAAGTTCTTCAACTAATGGCCTTAGGTACACATCAATGTCGCTGCCGGGTTGCTTAGGGCCTTGGATGAGAACCGCATCATAATGAACTTCCGCTTCATGCACATCCAAGGAGGAAGGTTATACATACATAGAGCCACGGGCCAGGTGCTGTGATTGCTGCTCTGCTCCCCGAAAGGATTAATGCCATCCGCACTTAAAGCAAACCATATGTTCCTTGGCTCACTTGCAAACTCATCCCAGTACTTTCTCTCGATTTTCCGTCAGCGGGTGCTCTCAACTTCCTGTCTTTCTTACGGTCCTCACTGTGCCATCGCATCAACTTGGCATGCTCTCCGTTTCTGAATAGACGTTTCAACCGTGGTATTATAGGAGCATACCACATCACCTTCGCAAGAACCCTCTTCCTGGGGGCTCGCCGTCAACATCACTGTGGTCATCTCGTCGATCTTATATCAGTAATGCACCGTGACACCGGCATGCGTTCAGATCCTTGTATGCACCATGTAGAGGATGCAGTCATTAGGGCATGCATCTATCTTCAGCACCTCCAATCCTAGAGGGCATACGACCTTTTTTGCTGCGTATGTACTGTCGGGCAATTCGTTATCCTTTGGAAGCTTCTTCTTCAATATTTTCAGTAGCTTCTCAAATCCTTTGTCAGGCACAACATTCTCTGCCTTCCACTGCAGCAATTCCAAAGACGGTACCGAGCTTTGTGTTGCCATCTTCGCAATTGGGGTACAACCCTTTTTGTGGTCCTCTAACATGCGATCGAACTTCAGCTTCTCCTTTTGACTTTCACATTGTGTCCTTGCATCAACAATGACCCGCGGAGATCATCATCATCGGGCACATCGTCTGGTTCCTCTTGATCTTCAAGCAGCCTTCACCGCTGCAAAGATCATCGTGCAGATCGTCCGGTTCCTCTTGATGTTCAAGAGCATCACCGTATTCAGGGGCACATAGTTGTCATCGTATTCTTCTTCTTCGCCGCCTTCCATCATAACCCCTATTTCTCCGTGCCTCGTCCAAACATTATAGTGTGGCATGAAACCCTTGTAAAGCGGTGGGTGTGGAGGATTTTCCGTCGAGTAAGACTTCAGATTCTCACATATAGGGCATGGACAACACATAAAACCATTCTGCTTTGTTTGCCTCAGCCACTTCGAGAAAATCATGCACGCCTTAATGTACTTTCGGAGGTGTGTCTTGAACCGTACATCCATTGCCGGTTCATCTGCGTGCATTATATATAATTATGTGTCAAAAATCATTACGTAACATCATGAATAGATAATTAAGTGACCAAATTAATAGAAGTTCATCATCACATTAAAACCAAAGTACATACATAGTTCTCATCTAACAACATAAAGCTATGCAGAGCATCTAAATTTATTAAACCATATACTGAAACTATGTAAAACATTTCAATGCGAAAACAAATGCGATCATAATCGCAACCAATGTAACAACTGATCCAACGGCATAATGATACCAAGCCTCGGTATGAATGGCATATTTTCTAATCTTTCTAATCTTCAAGCGCATTGCATCCATCTTGATCTTGTGATCATCGCATTTACATCCGCAACATGCAACTCCAATATCATCTTCTCCTCCTCAATTTTTCTAATTTTTCCTTCAACAAATTGTTTTCTTCTTCAACTAAATTTAACCTCTCGACAATAGGGTCGGTTGGAATTTCCGTTCAACAACCTCCTAGATAAATAAAATCTATGTCATGTTGGTCGGCATAATTGTCATAAAAATAAATGAACCAATAGTTATGAAAAGATAATATATACCACATCCCAATCATAGATGTGATTTAGGGCCGACGGGGGCGGATACCAAAACCATCGCACTATATAAGATGCAATAATAAAAGTAAGAAAATTATACAAGTATCTATATAAACATACAAGTAAGAAGTTTTTTCCTTTCAGAAAGAAGATAAGAACAAGAGGCTCACCACGGTGGTGCCGGCGACGAGATCGGCGCGGGCGATCGACGGCGGTGAAGGCAGGGACGTGACGTGACGGACCGCTAATCCTAGACAAATATTAAGGAAAATGGAGCTTGGAGGTCGCGCTTGGAGAGGAGAAAGCTTAAGTAGTGTGGCTCGGGCATTCCATCGAACACCTCGTGTGCATAGGAGGTGAGCTAGAGCACCACAAAGCTCTCCCCTCGCCGGCCACAAAAAACAGAGCAATGGGAGTGCTCTGCTCGCGGGCGAGGGGTATATATAGGCAACTAATTGGTCCCGGTTGGTGACTTGAACCGGGACTAAAGGGCAGACTTTGGTCCCGGTTTGTTCCACCAACCGGGACCAATGGTGGTGGGCCAGGAGCGAGGCCCATTGGTCCCGGTTCGTCCCACCAACCGGGACCAAAAGGTCCAGACGAACCGGGACCAATGGCCCACGTGGCCCGGCCGGCCCTCGGCTCACGAACTGGTCCAATGTTTCATTGGTCCCGGTTCTGGATTGAACCGGGACTAATGGGCTGGCCGGGCCTGGACCATTGCCCCCTTTTCTACTAGTGCACCTATCTTAGCAAATTTATGCGCAACAACATTAGCGGATCTCCTAACCCAAGACACTTTAGAATCTACGATAGAACGTAATAAGATCTTGATCTCCTCCACCCAAGGGCCAACCGCTCCCAGGTAATTGGAAGGTTGCTTGATCATCTTCACCACGTTCTGGGCATCAAGCTCGACGTGCACTCTCTCTGCATTGACCTCCTTTGCCAGCTCCAAGCTCCGTTTGCATGCCAGGATCTCTGCCGCTTCCGGATCAGTGATGTTGGGGAAATGGTGACTCAATCCCGCCAAGAAAGCACCCTGGTGATTTCTCACTACCGCTCCTCCTCCTCCTTTGTCCCCATGCTTCGAGACCGCACCATCGGCATTAACCTTAACCCAGCCCTCCTGCCAACTTTGGCGGCGGCTATGGCGTAGCCGGCTGCCTCTGATTTGCATGCACCTCTTTCCACTCATGCATGTGAGCTACGACCGTAGCTATGATTTCATGTGGCGGTGCAATTCTTTTCCCAGCTCTCGCCTCATTCCGGGCCAGCCATAAACCGTATGTCGCCTGTATCATCACCTCCCTTTCATCGCCCGACGCCTTAGAGAACCAGTCCAGGAGCCAGGTCGCCAACTCACTCTGGGAACCGATCTAAGACGATGGGATCGCCACCGAGACTCCCATCTCCGACTGAAGAAGCTGCCAGAACTGAACCGAATGCTGACATGACCAAAATATGTGGTGTATTGTTTCCTCTCGTCCACATGCAACACACAAAACCCCAGGTTTAATTCGGCGACGATGAAGTTCGGCTCCGACAGCCAGGCCGTTTCTGATTAGTCTCCACATGTGAATCTTGGCCTTTCCTGGCACCTGTGTATCCCAGAGAGCCATAAAACTGCGATGCTTATTGACCGAAGATGAGGATCCCGGCTGTCCGGACCCCACCCTTATCATTGCCAACTTCATATGGTATGCCGATTTCACAGGGAAGCACCCGTCCTTCGTGTAGATCCACGCCAAGCAATCCTCATGGTTGGGCCCTCCTACTGCTATTTGCTTGATATCCTGCACCTCATCAGGAGTGAACATGGTCTCCAACCTTCACATGTTCCTCCCTTTCCCATCAGCAGAGAGAAGATGTGCCACTCTCGTCACACCCGGCATGTACAGGTGGCCCAAAGGCTTCATACAGCTACTCATCGGGATCCAGTTGTCGTGGTGAATTCGAACTTGGGTTCCATCTCCGATCCTCCAAATCAGCCCTTCTCTAAGAAGATCATGACCATGCAAGATACTTCTGAAAGTATAAGATGCCGTTGAAGAGCAGGTCGCTGTGAGGATCGAGTCCTCCTTAAAAATACCTTTCTTTGAGAACCCTCGCACACAGAGAAGTGGGGGCCTCGAGAATCCGCCAAGCCTATTTCACGAGCAGAGCTTGGTTGAAAACTTCATAGTCTCTAAACCCCATGCCTCTGTCTCTTTTTGCTGCACACATTTTTGCTAGGAGATCCAGTGCACCTTCCTCTCGCCATTCACTGCGCCCCACCAGAATTCCGAAGAGATAGAAGTCAGGTTCCTGCACATCTTCTTTATAAGGCGAAAGCATCTCATGGTGAAGGTAGGTACCGCCTAGAGGCCCGACTTGATAAGAACCTCTCTCGCAGCCTTTGACAAACCATGTCCCTTCCAACCACTAACCTTTCCTTTTGAGGATTCAGTTACATATTTGGACGTACCATCTTTTGATCTTCCAACCAGTGTTGGGAGACCAAGGTATCTCTCACTCAAAGCTTCGGACTGCACACCAAGTGTGGTTTGAGCTCCGTTTTCTTCTCCTCTTGACAACCCTTTTTGTAAGTTAACTCACTGTCCGGAGGCTACTTCGTATTGCGCTAAGATATCCTTGAGAGCCTCCATATTCTCTTTAGTCCCCTCAAGAAAGACAATACTGTCATCGACAAAGAGGAGGTGTGTAACATGAGGGCCAGTGCCCCCAAAATTCACCCCCTTAATCTTACCATCATTTTGTGCCCTCTTCAGCAGCGCCGAGAAGCCCTCAACACAGAAGAGGAAAAGGTAAGGAGACAGTGGATCACCTTGCCTCAACCCTCTAGACGGATAAAAGCACTTTGAGTAGTCTCCATTCAACTTTACGCAGAAATTTGTTGTTGTCACACACCTCATGATCATCGCAATCCAAGCAGGAGCAAAGCTACATTGCCCAAGTATTTGCTCCAGAAAAATCCACTCCATCCGATCATATGCCTTCATCATATCCAACTTGACGGCACATAGAGCCTTCTTCCTCTTCCTTGTTCTAATGGCATGAACACATTCGTAAGCCACCAACACATTGCCCGTTATAGGTCTCCCCGGCACGAACGCGCTTTTCTCCTCGGAGATAATGATTGGGAGGATGAGTTTCAGCCTATTTGCCAACACCTTGGTAGCAATCTTGTAGAGCACATTGCATAGACTGATGGGGCGGAATTGCGACAAAAGCTCTGGAGAGTTAACCTTGGGAATCATGACTATAACGGTGGCGTTGAAATCTTCCGGAGCTGCTACTCCATTTAGAAAGTCTCTCGCTGCTCTACATACGTCCTCCCTCACCAACGACCAGTGTCGTTGATAGAATAACGCGGGCAGACCATCCGGTCCCGGGGCCTTCGTCAGTCCCATTTGGAACAGCCACTTCAATCTCTTCGTCAGAAATTGGAGAAACGAGTGACTCATTCATCTCCGAAGATACAAGTTGTGCAATCTTTTGTAACAGCAAATTTGCCCCGGTTGATCCTTCTGACTTGAACAAGTTTTCATAAGAAACGGCAGCCATCTCCGCATTCTCCATGCACTTTGTTCCATCGTCGCGTCGCAGAGCCCGGACTGTATTTTTACGCTTGCGGTGAGATGATCTATTCTGAAAATTTGGTGTTTTTGTCGCCAGCTCGTAACCAGTCCGCCCTAGAGCGCTGCTTATACATTATTTCTTCTCGCTCATACACCTCTCTGAGCTCCATTTCAATTTCCCGAACCTCCTTAAAACATCCCGTCACTAGCGCTTGTTGCTTGGCTTCAAACAGTTGTGTTTTAAGCTTTGAATTTTCTTTCTGATTGAGCCGATCGTCCCTAGCCCATCTCTGAACCGAGCCTGTAACCTTACCTAGTCACTGCCAGACCGTCGTTAATCCTTGTTCGCCAGTTCCCACACCTCATTTAGCATCTCATCATACTTCTCGTGTCGCGTCCAAGCTTCCTCAAAGCGAAACTATCTCACACCATTCTTGTCAGTGCGTGGAGATGTCTCCAACACCCTGACCAGTAGTGCTTGATGATCGGATTCTTCAGTGACAATGTGTTCGACACATGTTTCTGGGAACAACTCCAAAAACCCGTCATTGCATGTAGTTCGATCAAGCCTAACCTAAACATTTGCTCTACCATCTCGCTTGTTATCCCATGTATAAGGGTATCCTGAAACCCAAGTCAGCCAGACCGCATTCTGTTAGACAGTCACGGAAAGCATCCATCTGTAGAAAACTCCTTGGGTTGCCTCCACATTGGTCAGCTTGGAACAAAGCCTCATTACAGTCGCCCGCACAAATCCAAGGAAGGTCATCTTGAGCCCTCAAAAATCGTAGCGCATCCCATGATTTCTTACGTTGCTCTGTGTTCGGTTCACCATAGAATCCAGTGATTCTACAAATTTTCCCTTTGAAGACTACTTCCGTATCAAGAAAATACTGGCACCATGGGCGTACCGTAACTTGGATGTGATCATGCCACCAAATGGCTAGCTCTCCACTTTGCCCCACACAATCAACTGCCACACCATTTCGGAAGCCCAAGCTCCACTTTAATCTTTCCATCGCCCGAGCCTTTTTCTTTGTTTCACACAAGAACACCACCGCTGGGTTGTAGGACCATATCAGGTCTCATAGTTCGCCCACTGTCGAGTCCAACCCCAGTCCTTGACAGTTCTAGACTAGAAGAATCATTGCGACCGGCGGCCCCGGTCCTCGGGCTCCGCCGATGAATCAATAGGATCAGAGATGCGATCAAAGACAGTAGTAGTCTTTCGTCTCGTGTCACGGATAAATCACTCATGTGAAATCTGCTTGGCAGGGTCATTTTTCGCTACCCAATATTGTCTTGGATCCCTCTTGCGCCCCCATGCTCAAATCTCTGATAGGGCCTATCATAGTAAACTTCCATGTATTCTTGCCTTGGCTTGCACACATAGTGGCCCTTTGTTCTTGCCCTGCCCCGACCGCCCTCATGATCAGCCCTGGAGGTCACACCATGCCTATCATAATTTGCAGAGAAAAAAGAGTCCTCTCTATCTTTGTCCTTTTCCGTATCCCCTTGGCCAGTGCCATCCTTTAGTCGTTGCTACTCCATCAGCTTATGCCTCATGTCATTCTCTCTCTTTTGCTCTAGTCCTTCCCTGAGGTCATATTCCCCCTCATGCTTATTGCCTACATTCTTCTTGATGGGACTAGTTACCTCGCTCTTGTAAGGCTTAGACTTAGAGCCCTCGCCAGTGCGATGGTCAGCTGACTTAGAGAACTCCTCTTGCAGATTGTGCTTCACCGAAATGTCCCCCTTCTCCTTGCCCTGGCGTTCCCGGTCGCTGTCGCCGGTTCGCCCCATCCCCCAACGGTTGTTGCTGCTATGTGAGTGCCCAAACGACCCCTCCTTTTGATTACTCTTTCTACCAGGAGAGGCCCGTAGCCACCCCCCCCCCCCACTAAGCTGGCTCCTCTAACGGTGGATCACAGATACCATTCACATGACCAAACGACCGCACTCAAAACAAAAGTGTGGGATCTTCTCATAATGGAAATCAAACCAGGTCTTGGGGCTCATTCTCTCTCACAGTTTTCAGATCGAATCCCCTCACCAGTGGATCAAATATAGAAATTCTCGTTCGGACCCGCAGGTTGCTACCCTGTGCCACCCCATCTTTATCACAGTCAACTTTCACAGTCGACCCCAGCCAGTTGCCTAGGGCATTACCAAACTTTTCAGTCCTCTTATCCGGTGGCAGATCGTCTACACGAACCCAAACATCCACCATGTCAAAAACCATCTCCGAGGGTATCTTATTTCCCTCATAGTCCTTAAGAGCTAGGACTGCAAAATCGTATTGCCATGAACCATTGTTCATCGCATGTCTCCAGTCCCCCTCACGGCCAAAGTGAACCTCAAACACATCCGAACCCAAGTCTCGGAATCTAGCTTCACAGTGCAGTCCCCATGTGTTGGGGAACGTAGTAATTTCAAAATTTTCCTACGCACACGCAAGATCATGGTGATGCATAGCAACGAGAGGGGAGAGTGTAATCCACATACCCTCGCAGACCATAAGCGGAAGCGTTATGACAACGCGGTTGATGTAGTCATACGTCTTCACGATCGACCGATCCTCAATACCGAACGTACGGCACCTCCGCGTTCAGCACACGTTCAGCTCGGTGACGTCCCGCGAACTCACGATCCAGTAGAGCTCGAGGGAGAGTTTCGTCAGCACGATGTCGTGGTGACGATGTTGATGAAGCTACCGTTGTAGGGCTTCGCCTAAACACCGCTACGATATGACCGAGGTGGATTATGGTGGAGGGGGGCACCACACACGGCTGGGAGAGATCAATGATCAACTTGTGTCTCTCTGGGGTGCCCCCTTCCCCCGTATATAAAGGAGTGGAGGAGGGGGAGGGCCCGCCCTCTCTATGGCACGCCCTAGGGGAGTCCTACTCCCACCGGGAGTAGGATTCCCCCTTTCCTAGTAGAACTAGGAGCCCTTCCAAGTAGTAGGAGTAGCAGAGAAGGAAAGGGAAAAGAGAAGAGAAGGAAGGAGGGGGTGCCGCCCCTCCCCCTAGTCCAATTCGGACTAAGCCTTAGGGGGCGCGTAGCCTCCCCACTCTCTTTCCCCTAAAGCCCAATAAGGCCCATATACTCCCCGGCGAATTCCCGTAACTCTCCGGTACTCCAGGAATGCCCGAATCACTCGGAACCTTTCTGAAGTCTGAATATAGTCGTCCAATATATCGATCTTTATGTCTCGACCCTTTCGAGACTCATCATGTCCTAGATCTTATTCGGGACTCCGAACTACCTTCGGTATATCAAAACACATAAACTCATATTACCGATCATCACAGAACTTTAAGCGTGCGGACCCTACGGGTTCGAGAACTATGTAGACATGACAAAGACACGTCTCTGGTCAATAACCAATAGCGGAACCTGGATGCTCATATTGGCTCCTACATATTCTACGAAGATCTTTATCGGTCAAACCGCATAACAACATACGTTATTATTAATTTATTTCCTTATTTCATGATAAATGTTTATTATTCTTGCTGGAATTATATTAACCGGAAACATCATACATGTGTGAATACATAGACAAACAAAGTGTCACTAGTATGCCTCTACTTGACTAGCTCGTTGAATCAAAGATGGTTAAGTTTCCTAGCCATAGACATGAGTTGTCATTATATTAACGGGATCACATCATTAGAGAATGATGTGATTGACTTGATCCATTCCGTTAGCATAGCACTTGATCGTTTAGTATATTGCTATTGCTTTCTTCATGACTTATACATGTTCCTATGACTATGAGATTACGCAACTCCCGTTTACCGGAGGAACACTTTGTGTGCTACCAAACGTCACAACGAATCGGGTGATTATAAAGGTGCTCTACAGTGTCTCCGAAGGTACTTGTTAAGTTGGCGTATTTCGAGATTAGGATTTGTCACTCCGATTGTCGAAGAGGTATCTCTGGGCCCACTCGGTAATACACATCACTATAAGCCTTGCAAGCATTGTAACTAACGAGTTAGTTACGGGATGATGTTTTACGGAACGAGTCAAGAGACTTGTCGGTAATGAGATTGAACTATGTATTGAGATACCAGCGATCGAATCTCGGGTAAGTAACATACCGTTGACAAAGGGAACAACGTATGTTGTTACGCGTTTTGACCGATAAAGATCTCCGTAGAATATGTGGGAGCCAATATGAGCATCCAGGTTCCGCTATTGGTCATTGACCGGAGACGTGTCTCGGTCATGTCTACATAGTTCTCCAACCCGTAGGGTCTGCACGCTTAACGTTCGATGACGATTTGTATTTTGAGTTTATGTGTTTTGATGTACCAAAGATAGTTCGAAGTCCCGGATGAGATCGGGGACATGACAAGGAGGCTCGAAATGGTTGAGACGTAAAGATCGATATATTGGACGACTATATTCGGACATCGGAAAGGTTCCGAGTGATTCGGGTATTTTTCGGAGTACCGAGAGTTACGGGAATTCGCCGGGGAGTATATGGGCCTTATTGGGCATTAGGGAAAAGAGAGAGGGGAGGCTGCGTGCCCCCCAAGGCTTAGTCCGAATTGGACTACGGGGAGGGGCGGCGCCCCCTCCTTCCTTCTCTTCTCTTCTCCCTTTCCTTCTCTCCTACTCCTACTACTTGGAAGGGCTCGTAGTTCTACTAGGAAAGGGGGAATCCTACTCTCGGTGGGAGTAGGACTCCCCTAGGGCGCGGCATAGAGAGGGCCGGCCCTCCCCGTCCTCCACTCCTTTATATACGGGGGAGGGGGCACCCCATAGACACAACAATAGATCTCTTGATCTCTTATCCGTGTGCGCTGCCCCCCTCCACCATATTCCAACTCGGTCATATCGTAGCGGTGCTTAGGCGAAGCCCTATGTGGGTAGCAACATCATCACCGTCATCACGCCATCATGCTGACGGAACTCTCCCGTGAAGCTTTGCTGGATCGGAGTTCGCGGGACGTCATCGAGCTGAACGTGTGCTGAACTCGGAGGTGCCATACGTTCGGTACTTGGATCGGTCGGATCGTGAAGACGTACGAGTACATAAACCTCGCAGTTAACGCTCGCTTTCGGGTTCACGAGGGTACGTGGACAACACTCTCCTCTCGCTGGTATGCATCACCATGATCTTGCGTGCGTAGGAATTTTTTGAAATTACTACGTTCCCAACAAAGGGCATCGGAGCCAGGTTTATGCGTAGATGTTATACGCACGAGTAGAACACAACTGAGTTGTGGGCGATACAAGTCATACTGCTTACCAGCATATCATACTTTGGTTCGGCGGTATTTGTTGGATGAAGCGGCCCGGACCGACATTACGCGTACGCTTACAGGAGACTGGTTCTACCGATGTGCTTCGCACGCAGATGGCTGGCAGGTGTCTGTTTCTCCAACTTTAGTTGAACCGAGTGTGGCTATGCCCGGTCCTTGAGAATGTTAAAACAGCACTAACTTGACGAACTATCGTTGTGGTTTTGATGCGTAGGTAAGAACGGTTCTTGCTCAGCCCGTAGCAGCCACATAAAACTTGCAACAACAAAGTAGAGGACGACTAACTTGTTTTTGCAGCGCATGTTGTGATGTGATGTGGTCAAGACATGATGCTATATTTTATTGTATGAGATGATCATGTTTTGTAACTGAGTTATCGGCAACTAGCAGAAGCCTTATGGTTGTCTCTTTATTGCATAAGATGCAAGTGCCAAATAATTGCTTTACTTTATCGCTATGCGATAGCAATAGTTGCAAGAGCAATATTTGGCGACACGACCATGTGACGACACATTGATATAGATCAAGATGATGGAGATCATGGTGTCATGCTGGTGACGATGGAGATCATGACGATGCTTTGGAGATGGAGATCAAAGGCACAAGATGATGATGGCCATATCATGTCACATATTTTGATTGCATGTGATGTTTATCTTTTATACATCTTATTTTGCTTAGTTCGACGGTAGCTTTATAAGATGATCCCTTACTAAAATTTCTAGGTATAAGTGTTCTCCCTGAGTATGCACTGTTGCGACAGTTCTTCGTGCTGAGACACCATGTGATGATCGAGTGTCATAAGCTCTACGTTCAAATACAACGGGTGCAAGACAGTTTTGCACACGCGGAATACTCAGGTTAAACTTGACAAGCCTAGCATATGCAGATATGGCCTCGGAACACTGAGACCGAAAGGTCGAGCGTGAATCATATAGTAGATATGATCAACATAGTGATGTTCACCATTGAAAACTACTCCATCTCACGTGATGATTGGACATGGTTTAGTTGATATGGATCACGTGATCACTTAGATGATTAGAGGGATGTCTATCTAAGAGAGAGTTCTTAAGTAATATGATTAACTGAACTTTAATTTATCATGAACTTAGTCCTGATAGTATTTTCAAATTGTGTTGTAGATCAATAGCCCGCGATGTAGCTCCTCGTTTATTTTTGATATGTTCCTAGAGAAAACTAAGTTGAAAGATGTTAGTAGCAATGATGCGGATTGGATCCGTGATCTGAGGATTATCCTCATTGCTGCACAGACGAATTATGTCCTTGATGCACCGCTAGGTGACAGAACTATTGCAGGAGCAGATGCAGACATTTTTGAACGTTTTGACAAAAGTTCGGTATGATGACTACTTGATAGTTTAGTGCACCATGCTTTACGGCATACCACTGGGACTTCAAAAATGTTTTGAACGCCACGGAGCATATAAGATGTTCCAAGAGTTGAAATTGGTATTTCCTACTCTTGCCCGTGTCGAGAGGTATGAACCTCTGACATTACTTTGCCTACAAGACGGAGGAGAATAGCTCAACCAGTAAGCATGTGCTCAGATTGTCTGGGTACTACAATTGCTTGAATCAAGTGGGAGTTAATCTTCCAGATAAGATAGTGATTGCCAGAGTTCTCTAGTCACTATCAAAAAGTTGCTAGAACTTCGTGATGAACTATAATATGCAAGGGATAACGGAAACGATTCCCAAGCTCTTCGTGATGCTGAAATCGACGAAGGTAGAAATCAAGAAAAGCATCAAGTGTTGATGGTTAACAAGACCACTGGTTTCAAGAAAAGGGCAAAAGGAAGAAGGGGAACTTCAAGAAATATGGCAAGCAAGTTGCTGCTCAAGTGAAGAAGCCCAAGTCTGGACCTAAGCCTGAGACTAAGTGCTTCTACTACAAAGGGACTAGTCACTGGAAGCGGAACTGCCCCAAGTATTTGGCGGATAAGAAGGATGGCAAAGTGAACAAAGGTATATTTGATATACATGTTATTGATGTGTACTTTACTAGTGTTTATAGCAACACCGCGGTATTTGATACTAGTTCAGTTGCTAAAGAGTAGTAACTAGAAACGGGAGTTGCAGAATGAACAGAAACTAGTTAAGGGTGAAGTGACGATGTGTGTTGGAAGCAGTTACAAGATTGATACGATCATCATCGCACACTCTCTATACTTTCGGGATTAGTGTTAAACCTAAATAAATCTTATTTGGTGTTTGCGTTGAGCATGAATATGATTTGATCATGTTTATTGCAATACAGTTATTCATTTAAATTAGAGAATAATTGTTGTTATGTTTACATGAATAAAACCTTATATGGTTATACACCCAATGAAAATGGTTTGTTGGATCTCGATTGTAGTGATACACATATTCATAATATTGAAGCCAAAAGATGCAAAGTTAATAATGATAGTGCAACTTATTTGTGGCACTACCGTTTAGGTCATATTGGTGTAAAGCGCATGAAGAAAATCCATGCTGATGGGCTTTTGGAATCACTTGATTATGAATCAGTTGATGCTTGCGAACCATACCTCATGGGCAAGATGACTAAGACTCCGTTCTCCGGAACAATGGAGCGAACAATAGACTTGTTGGAAATAATACATACTGATGTATGCAGTCCGATGAGTGTTGAGGCTCGCGGCTGGTATCGCTATTTTCTGACCTTCACAGATGATTTGAGCAGATATGGGTACATCTACTTGATGAAACATAAGTCTGAAACATTTGAAAAGTTCAAAGAATTTCAGAGTGAAGTGTAAAATCATCGTAACAAGAAAATAAAGTTTCTACGATCTGATCATGAGATGAATATTGAGTTACGAGTTTGGTCTTCAATTAAAAAAATGTGGAATAGTTTCACAAATTCATGCCGCCTGGAACACCACAGTAATGGTGTGTCCGAACATCGTAACCGTACTTTATTAGATATGGTGCAATCTATGATGTCTCTTACTGATTTACCACTATCGTTTTGGGGTTATACATTAGAGACAGCTGCATTCACGTTAAGTAGGGAACCATCTAAATCCGTTGAGATGATATGAACTATGGTTTGGCAAGAAACCAAAGTTGTTGTTTCTTAAAGTTTGGGGTTGCGATGCTTATGTGAAAAAGTTTCATCCTGATAAGCTCAAACCAAAATCGGAGAAATGTGTCTTCATAGGATACCCAAAGGAGACAGTTGGGTACACATTCTATCACAGATCCGAAGGCAAGACATTCGTTGCTAAGAATGGATCCTTTCTAGAGAATGAGTTTCTCTCGAAAGAAGTGAGTGGGAGGAAAGTAGAACTTGATGAGGTAATCATTCTGCTCCCTTATTGGAAAGTAGTTCATCACAGAAGTTTGTTCATGTGACTCCTACACCAATTAGTGAGGAAGCTAATGATGATGATCATGTAACTTCAGATCAAGTTACTACCGAACCTCATTGGTAAACCATAGTGAGATCCGCACTAGAGTGGTACAGTAATCCTGTTCTGGAGGTCATGTTACTTGACCATGACGAACCTACGAACTATGAGGAAGAGATGATGAGCCCAGATTCCGCGAAATGGCTTGAGGCCATGAATTCTGAGATGGGATCCATGTATGAGAACAAAGTGTGGACTTTGGTTGACTTTCCCGATGATCGCAAGCCATGGAAAATAAATGGATCTTCAAGAGGAAGGCGGACGCTGATAGTAGTCTTACTATCTACAAAGCTAGATTTGTCGAAAATTGTTTTGACAAAGTTCAAAGGTGTTGACTACGATGAGATTTTCTCACTCGTAGCGATGCTTAAGTTTGTCCGAATCATGTTAGCAAATTGCCATATTTTATGAAATCTGGCAAATGGATGTCAAAACTACATTCCTTAATGGATTTCTTAAAGAAGAGTCGTATATGATGCAACCAGAAGGTTTTGTCGATCCTAAAGGTGCTAACAAAATGTGCAAGCTCCAGCGATCCATCTATGGACTAGTGCAAGCATCTCGGAGTTGGAATATACGCTTTGATGAGTTGATTAAAGCATATAGTTTTATACAGACTTGTGGTGAAGCCTCAGATTTACAAGAAAGTGAGTGGGAGCACTACAAAGATTTCGATAAACTTATGTGAATGACATATTGTTAATCAGAAATAATGTAGAATTTTCTGGAAAGCATAAAGGAGTTTTTGAAAGGAGTTTTTCAAATAAAGACCTCGGTGAAGCTGCTTACATATTGAGCATCAAGATCTATAGAGATAGATCAAGATGCTTGATAAGTTTTTTTCAATGAGTACATACCTTGACAAGATTTTGAAGTAGTTCAAAATGGAATAGTCAAAGAAAGAGTTTTTGCCTGAGTTCCAAGGTGTGAAGTTGAGTAAGACTCAAAGCCCGACCATAGTAGAAGACAGAGAGAGAATGAAAGTAATTCCCTATGCCTCAGTCATAGGTTCTATAAAGTATGACATGCTATGTACCAACCTATTGTATACCCTACCCTGATTTTGGCAAGTGAGTACAATTTTGATCTAGGAGTAGATCACTGGACAACGGTCAAATTATCCTTAGTGGTATAAGGATATGTTTCTCGATTATGGAGGTGACAAAAGGTTCGTCGTAAAGGGTTACGTCGATGCAAGTTTTGACACTAATACAGATGACTCTAAGTCTCAATCTGGATACATATTGAAAATGGGAGCAATTAGCTATAGTAGCTCCGTGCAGAGCATTGTTGACATAGAAATTTGCAAAATACATACGGATCTGAATGTGGCAGGCGCTTGACTAAATTTCTTTCACAAGCAAAACATGATCACACCTTAGTACTCTTTCGGTGTTAATCACATAGCAATGTGAACTAGATTATTGACTCTAGTAAACCCTTTGGGTGTTGGTCACATGACGATGTGGACTATTGGTGTTAATCACATGGAGATGTGAACTATTAATGTTAAATCACATGGCGATGTGATCTAGATTATTGACTCTAGTGCAAGT
Source organism: Aegilops bicornis (assembly GCA_021605145.1). NCBI lineage: Eukaryota > Viridiplantae > Streptophyta > Magnoliopsida > Poales > Poaceae > Aegilops > Aegilops bicornis. The sequence continues at coordinate 561,923,227 of CM038673.1, read as the reverse complement.
GGGAGACTGAAAGAAATATGCCCTAGAGGCAATAATAAGTTATTATTTATTTCCTTATTTCATGATAAATGTTTATTATTCATGCTAGAATTGTGTTAACCGGAAACATAATACATGTGTGAATACATAGACAAACAAAGTGTCACTAGTATGCCTCTACTTGTCTAGCTCGTTGAATCAAAGATGGTTAAGTTTCCTAGCCATAGACATGAGTTGTCATCTGATTAACTGGATCACATCATTAGAGAATGATGTGATTGACTTGACCCATTCCGTTAGCTTAGCACTTGATCGTTTAGTATGTTGCTATTGCCTTCTTCATGACTTATACATGTTCCTATGACTTTGAGATTATCCAACTCTCGTTTACCGGAGGAACACTATGTGTCCTACCAAACGTCACAACGTAACTGGGTGATTATAAAGTTGCTCTACAGGTGTCTCCGAAGGTACTTGTTGAGTTGGCGTATTTTGAGATTAGGATTTGTCACTCCGATTGTCGGAGAGGTATCTCTGGGCCCACTCGGTAATACACATCACTATAAGCCTTGCAAGCATTGTAACTAACGAGTTAGTTACAGGATGATGTATTACGGAACGTGTAAAGAGACTTGCCGGTAACGAGATTGAACTAGATATTGAGATACCGACGATCGAATCTCGGGTAAGTAACATACCGATGACAAAGGGAACAATGCATGTTGTTATGCGGTTTAACCGATAAAGATCTTCGTAGAATATGTGGGAGACAATATGAGCATCCAGGTTCCGCTATTGGTTATCGACCAGAGACGTGTCTTGTTCATGTCTACATAGTTCTCGAACCCGCAGGGTCCGCATGCTTAACGTTCGGTGATGATTTCTATTATGAGTTTATGTGTTTTGATGTACTGAAGGTAGTTCGGAGTCCCGGATGAGATCAGGGACATGACGAGGAGTCTCAAAATGTTCGAGACGTAAAGTTTGATATATTGGACGATTATATTCGGACATCGGAAAGGTTCCGAGTGATTCGGGTATTTTTTGAAGTACCGGAGAGTTACGGGAATTCGCCGGGGAGTATATGGGCCTTATTGGGCTTTAGGGGAGAGAGAGAGGGGAGGCTGCGCGCACCCCCAAGGCTTAGTCTGAATTGGACTAGGGGGAGGGGCGGCACCCCCTCCTTCCATCTCTTCTCTTTTCACTTTTCTTCTCTCCTACTCCTACTACTTGGAAGGGCTCCTAGTTCTACTAGGCAAGGGGGAATCCTACTGCCGGTGGGAGTAGGACTCCCGTAGGGCGCTCCAAAGAGAGGGCCGGCCCTCCCCCTCCTCCACTCCTTTATATATGGGGACGGGGGCACCCCATAGACACAACAATAGATCTCTTGATCTCTTAGCCGTGTGCGGTGCCCCCCTCCACCATATTCCACCTCGGGCATATCGTAGCGGTGCTTAGGCAAAGCCCTGCGTCGGTAGCAACATCATCACTGTCATCATGCCGTCGTGCTGACGGAACTCTCCCGTGAAGCTCTGCTGGATCGGAGTTCGTGGGATGTCCTCGAGCTGAACATGTGCTGAACTCGGAGGTGTTGTACGTTCGGTACTTGGATCGGTCGGATCGTGAGACGTATGACTACATCAACCGCGTTTTGCTAATGCTTCCACTTTCGGTCTACGAGGGTACGTGGACAACACTCTTCTCTCTCGTTGCTTTGCATCACCATGATCTTGCGTGTGCGTAGGAATTTTTTTGAAATTACTACGTTCCCCAACACCATTGTCATCGGTATGTTACTTGCCCGAGATTCGATCGTCGGTATCTCAATACCTAGTTCAATCTCGTTACTGGCAAGTCTCTTTACTCGTTTCGTAATGCATCATCCCGCAACTAATTCATTAGTCACAATGCTTGCAAGGCTTATAGTGATGTGCATTACCGAGAGGGCCCAGAGATTCCTCTCCAACAATCGGAGTGACAAATCCTAATCTCGATCTATGCCAACTCAACAAGTACCATCGGAGACACCCGTAGAGCACCGTTATAATCACCCATTTACGTTGTGACATTTGGTAGCACACAAAGTGTTCCTCCGGTATTCGGGAGTTGCATAATCTCATAGTCATAGGAACATGTATAAGTCATGAAGAAAGCAATAGCAATATACTAAACGATCAAATGCTAAGCTAACGGAATGGGTCAAGTCAATCACATCATTCTCTAATGATGTGATCCCGTTAATCAAATGACAACTCCTGTCTATGGCTAGGAAACTTAACCATCTTTGATTCAACGAGCTAGTCAAGTAGTGGCATACTAGTGACACTCTGTTTGTCTATGTATTCACACATGTAGTAAGTTTCTGGCTAATAAAATTCTAGCATGAATAATAAAAATTTATCATGAAATAAGGAAATAAATAATAACTTTATTATTGCCTCTATGGCATATTTCCTTCAGTCTCCCACTTGCACTAGAGTCAATAATCTAGTTCACATCGCCATGTGATTTAACACCAATAGTTCACATCACCATGTGATTAATATCCATAGTTCACATCGTCATGTGACCAACACCCAAAGGGTTTACTAGAGTCAATAATCTAGTTCACATCGCCATGGGTACGGGTACCCGCGGATACCGTACCCGCATGGGCAGGGTATGGGCATAATTTTATACCCACGGGTAGTACCCATACCTTACCCGTTAAGTTATGGGTAGGGCACGGGTATAACCTTTTACCCATGGATATACCCATACCCTACCCGTTTATACTAACATGTGAGCCTTACCCGTGATTCACATATATAACTATGTTAAAGTTGTGTCGTGAGCTTGTGAACTTATGTTAAAGTTGTCATCAACTGTCAATTTGAATTGACATAATGTCATGTACTCAACTATCTATTCTTGAGTTATGATCAATGTTTTTTGTCAAATGTGTTATAAATGAATGTGAAATCGCGAATAACTATGTACAGTTTGGTCTACCTATTGGGTAACCAATGGGTATGGGTACCCGTCGGGTATGGGTACGGGTAAAGTTTCGTACCCATGGGTACGGGTATGGGTATACTTTTGTACCATTGACTACATGGGTATGGGTATGATATTGCTTTACCCGCCCCATACTCTACCCATTGCCATCCTTTCATCGCCATGTGATTAACACCAAAAGAGTACTAAGGTGTGATCATGTTTTGCTTGTGAGAGAAGTTTAGTCAATGGGTCTGCCAAATTCAGATCCATATGTATTTTGCAAATTTCTATGTCAACAATGCTCTGCACGGAGCTATTCTAGCTGATTGCTCCAACTTTCAATATGTATCCAGATTTAGACTTAGAGTCATCTGGATCAGTGTCAAAACTTGCATCGACGTAACCCTTTACTTACCTAACCTTTTGTCACCTCCATAATCGAGAAACATATCCTTATTCCACTAAGGATAATTTTGACCGTTGTCCAGTGATCTAGTCCTAGATCACTATTGTACTCCCTTGCTAACCTCAGTGTAGGGTATACAATAGATTTTGTACACAGCATGGCTTCCTTTATAGAACTTATGGATGAAGCATAGGGAATGACTTTCATTCTCTTTCTATCTTCTGCCGTGGTCGGTTTTTGAGTCTTACTCAATTTCACACCTTGTAACACAGGCAAGAACTCTTTGTTTGACTGTTCCATTTTGAACTACTTCAAAATCTTGTCAAGGTATGTACTCATTGAAAAAACTTATCAAGCGTCTTGATCTATCTCTATAGATCTTGATGCTTGATACGTCCATTTTGCATCATGCTTTTATATCGATATTTATTGCTATGGGCTGTTATTACACGTTATGTCACAATACTTATGCCTATTCTCTCTTATTTTACAAGGTTTACATAAGGAGGGAGAATGCTGGCAGCTGGAATTCTGGGCTGGATGTAGGGGGCATGAGTTATTATTGTTGACATTACCCTTGATGTAAAAGGTTGGGAGGCAAAACTATAAGCCCCTATCTTTCTCTGTGTCCAATTAAAACTCCATAAACACAAGTATCCCGTGAGTGTTAGCAGTTATGAAAGACTAAATGATAGTTGAGTATGTGGACTTGCCATTAAGCTCTGACATAGACTCTTTCTGATGTTATGATAAATTGCAATTGCTTCAATGACTGAGATTATAGTTTGTTGGTTTTCAATAAAGTTTATGATTCGTATTCTGCATTGTGAATGGATTATTACTTGAACATAAGAAATCATATGACAATATCTATATATGTAGCTATTATAAGAAGGATCATGATGCCTTCATGTCCGTATTTTTTTTATCGACGCCTCTACCTCTAAACATGGGGACATATTTATCGTTATCGGCTTTCGCTTGAGGACAAGCGAGGTCTAAGCTTGGGGGAGTTGATACGTCCATTTTGCATCATGCTTTTATATCGATATTTATTGCATTATGGGCTGTTATTACACGTTATGTCACAATACTTATGCCTATTCTCTCTTATTTTACAAGGTTTACATCAGGAGGGAGAATGTCTTTGGAATTCAATTTGGAAAAGGAGCAAATATTAGAGACCTATTCTCGCACAACTCCAAAAGTCCCGAAACTCCATGAAAGTCATTTTGGGAAATAATAAAATATCCAATGGAAGAAGTTCACGGAGGGGGCCCCACCGCCACGAGGGTGGGGGCGCCTACCCCTCGGGCGTGCCCACCTCGTGGGCCCCATGGTGGCCCTCTCGATGCCCATCTTCTGCTATATGAGGTCTTTCACGAGGAAAAATCATAAGCAACCTTTCGGGATGAAACTCACGCCACGAGGCGTAACCTTGGCGGAACCAATCTAGGGCTCCCAGAGCTGTTCGCCGGGGACACTTTCTCCGGAGGGGAAATCATCGCCAACGTCATCACCAACGCTCCTCTCATCGGGAGAGGGAAATCTCCATCAACATCTTCACTACCACCATCTCCTCTCAAAACCCTAGTTCATCTCTTGTATCCAATTCTTGTCTCCAAGTCCGGGATTGGTACTAGTAGGTTGCTAGTAGTGTTGATTACTCCTTGTAGTTGATGCTAGTTGGTTTATTTGGTGGAAGATCATATGTTCAGATCCTATATGCATATTAATACCCCTCTGATTATGAACATGTACATGCTTTGTGTGTAGTTACGTTTGTTCCTGAGGACATGGGAGAAGTCTTGCTATTAGTAGTCATGTGAATTTGGTATTCGTTCGATATTTTGATGAGATGTATGTTGTCTATCTTGTAGTGGTGTTATGTGAACGTCGACTACATAACACTTCACCATTATTTGGGCCTAGAGGGAGCCATTGGGAAGTAATAAGTAGATGATGTGTTACTAGAGTGATGTGCTTAAACCCTAGTTTATGCGTTGCTTTGTAAGGGCTGATTTGGATCCATATGTTTCATGCTATGGTTAGGTTTACCTTAATACTTTTGTTGTAGTTGCGGATGCTTGCGATAGAGGTTAATCATAAGTGGGATGTTTGTTCAAGTAATAACAGCACCCAAACACCAGTCCACCCACATATCAAATTATCAAAGTACCGAACGCAAATCATATGAACGTGACGAAAACTAGCTTGACGATATTCCCATGTGTCCTCGGGAGCGCTTTTCCTATTATAAGAGTTTGTCCAGGCTTGTCCTTTGCTACAAAAAGGATTGGGCCACCTTGCTGCACTTTATTTACTTTTGTTACTTGTTGCTCGTTACAAATTATCCTATCACGTAACTATCTCGTTACCACTTATTTCAAGATTTGCAGAGAATACCTTGCTGAAAACCGCTTATCATTTCCTTCGCTTCCTCGTTGGGTTCGACACTCTTACTTATCGAAAGGACTACGGTAGATCCCCTATACCTGTGGGTCATCAAGACTCTTTTCCGGGCGCCGCTGTCGGGAGTGAAGCGCCTTTGGTAGGTGGAATTTGGTAAGAAAAAATTTATATAGTGTGCTGAAATTATCACTTGTTACTATGGAAAGTAATCCTCCGACGGGCTTGTTCGGGTATCTTCACCTGACCAAGAGAGCAAAGAGTTGCTCCTCAACCTAATGAACTTACTGAAAATGAATATGAAAATGTTCCCTTTGAATTTCCTTCGGGTATGATGGAAAAACTGCTAGCTAATCCTTTTGTAGGAGATGGAACAAAGCATCCTGATGAGCACCTAGTATATGTGGATGAAGTCTGTGGACTATTTAAGCTTGCAGGTATACCCGATGATGTTGTTAAGAAGAAGGTCTTCCCTTTATCTTTGAAGGGAGATGCGTTGACATGGTATAGGCTATGTGATGATACGGGATCATGGAACTATAGAAGATTGAAATTGGAATTTCATCAAAAGTATTATCCTATGCATCTTGTTCATCGTGATCGCAGTTATATATAATTTTTGGCCTCACGAAGGAGAAAGCATCGCTCAAGCTTGGGGGAGGCTTAAATCAATGTTGTATTCATGCCCCAATCGTGAGCTCCCAAGAGAAATAATTATTCAAAATATTTATGCTCGGTTTTCTGAAAACAATCGCACCATGCTCGATACTTCTTGTGCTGGCTCTTTTATGATGAAGACTATTGAATTCAAATGGAATTTATTGGATAGAATTAAACGCAACTCTGAATATTGGGATCTCGACGAAGGTAAGGAGTCAGGTATGACACCTAAGTTTGATTGTGGTAAATCTTTTATGGATACCGATGTTTTCCGTAAGTTTAGCACTAAATATGGACTTGACTCTGAGATAGTAGCTTCTTTCTGTGAATCTTTTGCTACTTATGTTGATCTCTGTCGGTGTCAAAACCGGCGGTTCTCGGGTAGGGGGTCCCGAACTGTGCGTCTAGGCGGATGGTAACAGGAGACAAGGGACACGATGTTTTTACCCAGGTTCGGGCCCTCTCGATGGAGGTAAAACCCTACTCCCGCTTGATTAATATTGATGATATGGGTAGTACAAGAGTAGATCTACCACGAGATCGTAGAGGCTAAACCCAAGAAGCTAGCCTATGGTATGCTTGTTGTTCGTCTACGGACTAAAACCCTCCGGTTTATATAGACAATCAAAAGGGTTAGGGTTACACAGTAGTCGGTTACAATGGTAGGAGATTTACATATCCGTATCGCCAAGCTTGCCTTCCACGCCAAGGAAAGTCCCATCCGGACACGGACGAAGTCTTCAATCTTGTATCTTCATAGTCCAGGAGTCCGCCAAAGGCTATAGTCCGCTATCCAGACACCCCTAATCCGGGACTCCCTTAGTAGCCCCTGAACCAGGCTTCAATGACGACGAGTCCGGCGCGCATATTGTCTTCGGCATTTCAAGGCGGGTTCCTCCTCTGAAGATTTTGAACACAAGGACAGTGTACGGCTCTGCAAAACAAGTTCCACATACCACCGTAGAGAGAATAATCTGTCCAGAAATCTTCTGACGTATTCTGCGGCGTGACATCACACCACGACCAGGCCTTTATTCGAATCATTTTTACTGTCCCACCTCAGCGCGTTTAGCGAGGCGGTTTCCTTGGCACGTCTTGTCAAAGCGGAGATCGTGCCCCCTTATTCCGGGATTCTCATCAATACGGGCGTAGTAACCCAACCGCGCCATTGATTACGCCGCTTGGGAGATAAGCATGTTTTACCAGTTGGTGGGGACGATAGCTTCGTCCGTCCATATAAGGGACAAGGATCCACCTTTTGCCCACGCCTTCTTCCTCCTTTGCTCATCCATTTCCGCCAAGACTCGAGCTCCAAAGTGCCCAAGTCCGCACATCCTCCTCAACCTTCTCCAGCCATGTCCGGAGCGGGAGGCAAGTGGATGGTCTCCTCCGTTCTGGAGGGGCATGTCAAAAAGCTGCGGAAGGCCGATACTTGTCCGGGCGACATCGCGCATCGGCTCCCCGATAAGGGGCAGCTCATCCCCACCCCTGTGCCCCATGACAGGGTGGTGTTCCTCGCCCACTTCCTCCGCGGACTAGGTTTTCCACTTCACCCATTTGTCCGGGGGCTCATGTTCTACTACGGCCTAGATTTCCACGATCTGGTCCCGAATTTCATCCTCAACATCTCGGCGTTCATCGTCGTGTGTGAGGCCTTTCTTCAGATTCAGCCCCACTTCAGCTTATGGTCAAGACCTTCAATGTCAAGCCAAGGTAGTGGGCGGCCGCCAAGCAGAGTGCGGAGGTGCCATGGTGGGCAAGATGGCCAACGCCCTATGGCTCGAGGGCTCCTTTGTGGAGACCGTGAAGGGGTGGCAATCGGGTGGTTCTATATCACCGAGCCGCGACCCTAAATGGGCAGCGCCCCGAATTCGATCTGGTTTCCTTACGCTGCTCACCTCTTGGAAAGAGACGGGCTTGACGGGGTAATCCTAAGAGCCGACCGGACTCCAAACTCAAGGCCCAAAACCTGGTGAACAAGAATCTCAGGCTTGTCAACGTAGTCCAGGTTATGCTCATCCGCCGGATCCTCCCATGCCAACAACGGGCCTTCAACTTGTGGGAGTTCGATCCGACACAACACCAAACCTTGAGCAAGCTCTTTGACACTACGTACGAAGATGCCTGGAAGGCGCTGTTCAAGGGCGTCGAGGCTCCCGCATCCGCTACCGAAGATCGCAGATTTAGCTCGCAGCGTCAAGCTAGCAAGGTAAGCTATTTTACCCTTTACGGGACTCTTGTTTTTCATAGTTTGACTCTATGCGGGATCTATACTCCCTTACATTTGACAGGACTAGCAGAACACGTCCGGGCAGGTTAACTGTCCGGATCCCTTGCCAGAAGACCCAGCGGACGCCCGCTTGACGGGGCTTCTGGTTCCGGCACCTTACGTGATGCCGGAGAAGAAGGCCAAGAAGAAGGCCATGGGGACTCGAAGGAGTGCCCGGCGCCAGGTGTTGTCGGACTCATCATCCGACGACTCTGAGGCGGAATCCTCCCGTGAAAACGAGGAGGAGGAAAAAGAAGCCTCTCCCCTAGCGGAGGGAGAGAAGAAAAGGAAGGCCGCCCCGACTGGGGAGGCCGGAGGGTCCAAGAAAGGAAGGACCTTTCCTCCGGACTTCTCCACCAACGCCGACGACGACGAAGAGGAGTGGCCCTTGAGGGCCAAGCCCCTGGCGAGATCGTAAGTGTCCGGATTCCGGAATAACTCATGGCTTTTCATTTGTCGCATAGTGTCTTCTAACGCCGAATACAACCATGCAGCCCGCCCAAGGACGAGCTCGCCACCGACGAAGCGGCTCCTGATTCGCTTGATGTGAATAGCACTTCACTTCCGGCCGCCTCCTCTCCTCGCGCCGCTAATGACGCCGAGGTGGGGTCCCAAAAGGGGCCCGGCCAGGAGGAGGCGGTCCAAGAGGCGCCGCAAGGCAACCTCCTGGACTCCAGGCACGAAGGGGGCGAAACCCAGAGCGCTCTAAGTCCGGCCCTGTGCCGGACTCCGTACCGGAACCTTCAGTGGTTCCGAAGTCCGGCGGACGGCCCCTTCGTAAGAAGGGCAAGACTGCGACGCTGGTGACCTCCGTCCAACCGGAGGCACTGGATAGCTTGTTGGAGGCGCTTAACAGCGCCTCCATCGACGAGGAGCACCGCACTGTTATGAGTGTGGTGATCCGAGAAGTTCACCCGCCAAGAGCTGGCTAACTGAAGCATGTTCCATCCTTCTAACAGGCTTTGAGGTAAGTTTTTAAGATATGTAAGAATATTACCGCATAGACAGTAGCCCCTGATGCTTAGTTCGGTGTTCGGAAAGAAAAGCCGGACTGAGGATCTAAAAAGATATACGCAGGAGTCTAACATAAGTATGTCAATATGGGAATGCAGGCTGCGCTGCTCACCTCTGCCGCACTGACTGCAGAGGTCAATACATTGAAGGAGAGCCTCGAGCGGTCCGAGAACGAGCTCGGCCTTGCCAAAAAGCAGCTCGAGGACAAGGTAGGTAAGTAATACCTTATGGGATTATATATAAAAAATGTGGTTGCAAAAAATGACAGGACTAACATGGATATTGCAGAGGCCACGAACGAGGTGGCGACCCTGAAGGAGGCGGTGTCCCGGCCGAAGTACGCGGCTGGAGCGCACCGAGCGAGAGAAGCAGGAGGCGCGGGTGGCGGAGGTGCGGCAAGAGCTCCGTGCTCTCGTGGAAAACACGAGAGTTTGGAGCGTGACTCGAAGACTCGAGAGTCCGGGCTCGCCTCGGCCCTTGAGAGTGCCAAAGCCGCTAAGGCCGAAGCCCAAAAAGCCCTCCAGGAGATTGAGGTGATAAAGAAGATAGCAGCGAGTAAGGCATTCTTTATGCAAAGAAAGCATGTGAAAGTGAATTATCTGCTACTTACCCGAATCCAGAGCTCTCCAGGAGCATTCGCAGATCTGCCCCGCAGTGTGTCTGATGCTGCCACGTTCTACCGAGCCGAGGAAGGGAGCTCGACAGAGAAGGTGTTCTGGTCTCAAGATGTCGAGGTCGGACACCCGGCAGTTTTTGAGCGACCAAATCAAGCAGCTGGTCGAGCTCCACAAGGTCACCGAACAGGCCATGAAGGGCCTCATAGTTCGGCTGTGGCCTAAGGAAGCCATGCCTGGGAGCTACTTCGGGCTAGTGCGGCGGCTGGTGGACGCCTGTCCATGGGTTGACGTCGTCAAGCGCCTCCGTCTCGTGATCGAAGGTGCCCATAGGGCCCTTGCCCATGCTAAAGTGCATTGGGGCAAGCTGGACGCTGAGAAGCTTGTGACGGACGGACCACCGCCGGGCAAGGAGTATCGCAAGCCCGAGATGTATTATGAGGGTGTCCTGAAGGGTGCCCGCCTTATAGCGGGTGAATGCTCCAAAGATGTAATTTTTATTAAACTCGCATTTGTTATCCTCAGACGCTGAAAACTTGTTCATATGCGCTTAAGCAACACTTGTGAATTTAAAATATTACCTTCAGGCGGCCGCTTATCAAATTTGAGAGATGGCGAGTCGTTGGCTACAGCCCCCATGCCACGAGTGCGGGGTGTTCGGAATAAACTTGAGCGCTCTTGTTCCCATTCTTGGGTCCTTCGAGGGAGGCGCTCAACGCAACGAACCAGGCAACCGGACTATAATGCTTGAACACTCTCTCTTAGCCATAAAATTCTATAATTTTAAATTCGGCGAAGCCCCTAGTATTCGGAAGAACGAGTTCGGAGCGCTATCCATGCCTAGGCCGGACAATGCCGACTCCTCGCTCTAAGCGGCATAAGTCTTTAGGGACTCGAAAACCTCTCGAAAAGCGACCGGCCCTCGCCCTATCATGACGGTCAGTTTTAGCTTTCTCCACTGAGGTGCTTAACCCAGCTCAACCGGGGCACAATCGCAGTGGTTCTCCTAGCGCTACCTTAGCCGATATAACGGAACGTAAGGTACCAAAACATGGGAGCCGGGCAAACCCAACTATTGACCCAAGACACGATTCGGAGCCGATGCATATAATGCTATAAGTTCGGGGTGCCGCACTTGTGAAAGTGGTCGGATTTATCACACCATATATTGGGGTACATAAGCCCCTGGTGTATTGGCCGTACCAAATTGTACGGTTGCACAATGTCATAACTGAACATATATAGATAGAAAAAAAAGGAATGCAATAATAGGAAAAAGCTATGTATTGTTTTATTCAAAAGGTACTGCAATGAAAGCAGAACGATACAAATAGTGCGATAAGCAAGGAACGGGACTTTTGACATGTCCCCTCCGTGGGTAAGCTTATGGATTTTATGTAAAACAGGTATACTGCTCGTAATAGAGACCACCTAGATACTCGGCGTAGCTTTCTACTTCCCTGGATGTTGCATCGTGAGTTCGGCGATTCTACTGCCGGACAGGGCTTCTTGAGAACGGAGTCCTGAAAGTAAGAGAAAAGAAAAAAAGAATGACACAATCGGGAGCCCCTAGTGCGGTTGAGCCGCATTCTGGGCATGCCGTGGTCGTGCCCCTCCCCCTGTGCCCATGGTATTTCCAGAGCATAGTTATGTACGCGTAGTACTGGTTTCGCAATTTCTCGAGGGCTGGGGTTGGGACCGCATTGCTACGCGTGCTCGGGACGTGCCAGGCGGTCTTGTTGTAGGTTACTCCGGGCGCGCTTGACGGTGTTCGGACGTTTAATAGCCGGACTCGAGAATTGCCTTGAGAGGCTGCTTTGCACTTCCGCCGCAAGGGCTGCCGTATGCTCCTTCGTTCGCAGAGAGCGTTCGGTGTTTCCAATTACCGTGATTACTCCTTGAAGGCCTGGCATCTTAAGTTTGAGGTATGCATAGTGCGGCACCGCATTGAACTTTGCGAATGTGGTTCGTCCGAGCAGTGCGTGATAGCCGCTGCGGAACGGGACTATGTCAAAGATTAATTCCTCGCCGAAGTTATCCGGGATCCAAGACCACTTCGATCAGAATCGAGCTCGCATAGCTTGGCCTCTACACCTGGTATGATGCCTTTAAAGGTCGTCTTTGTGGGTTTAATCCTTGAGGGGTCTATGCCCATTTTGCACACAGTATCCTGATAAAGCAGGTTCAGGCTGCTGCCGCCGTCCATTAGGACTCTAGTGAGGTGAAATCCGTCAAAGACTGGGTCTAGAACCAATGCGCTGAATCCGCCATGGAGGATGCTAGTGGGGTGGTCCCTTCAATTAAAAGTGATCGGGTAGGAGGACCACGGGTTGAACTTTGGGGCGACTGGCTCCATCGCATATACGTCCCTTAGTGCACGCTTCCGCTCCCTTTTGGGTATGTGGGTTGCGTATATCATGTTCACCGTCCGCACTTGTGGGGGAAAGCCCTTCTGTCCTCTATTGTTGGGCGGCCGGGGCTCCTCCTCGTCATTGTTTTCGGCATTTAACTTGCCTGCCTGTTTGAACACCCAACAATCCCTGTTGGTGTGGTTGGCTGGTTTTTCGGGGGTGCCGTGTATCTGGCACGAGCGATCGAGTATTCGGTCCAAATTGGACGGGCCCTGAGTATTTCTTTTGAACAGCTTTTTCCGCTGACCGGGTTTAGAGCCTCTGAATCCGGCATTGACTGCCGTATCCTCAGCATTATCGCCAAAATGCGGCGCTTGTGTTTGTTGCGACGCGACCTGCCATTTTTGTCCTTGGTATCCGAATTACCAGGGTTTTTGGTCAAGTTGTTACTACGAGCTAGCCAGTTGTCCTCTCCCGCGCAAAAGCAGGTCATGAGTGTTGTGAGGGCTGCCATGGATTTCGGCTTTTCCTGTCCTAGGTGCCGGGCAAGCCACTCGTCATGGATGTTATGTTTGAAGGCTGCAAGGGCCTCTCGCATCCGGACAAATAACGATTTGATTTTTTCTTGGTTAGGAACCGTGTCCGTAATTGTTCCGCCGATTCTTCTGGCTGCTGAATTATGTGGCTGAGGTCATCGGCGTCTGGTGGTCGCACATATGTGCCCTGGAAGTTATCAAGGAATGTGGCTTCCAGGTCTTCCCAACAACCAATTGACTCTGCTAGCAAGTTGTTAAGCCAATGCCGAGCTGGTCCTTTAAGCTTGAGTGGGAGGTATTTGATGGCGTGTAGATCATCACCGCGGGCCATGTCGATATGAAGGAGATAGTCCTCGATCCAAACCGTAGGATCTGTTGTGCCATCGTATGATTCGATGTTTACGGGTTTGAAACCCTCAGGGATTTGATGATCCATCACTTCGTCTGTGAAGCATAGTGGGTGTCTTGGCGCCTCAGATTGGGCTATATCACGACGCAGCTCGAATGAGCTTTGTCTCATCGTGTTCGCCCGGCGGTATTGCTGTATCCGGCGTGACGGTTATCATCACGTGTCGTGGGGCGCCCACGCAATCCATAGATCGATCTTGTTTGCCTTGCCTTGTCCTCCAATATGTCTCGCAGGTCTGGCTCATTTCCCCGTGCCTTGGTACTTTTCGAGCTTGAGTGGAGGGCCTAGAGGCCTCTCTGTCGCGGCCACGAGGTGGCCGGTCGGCCGCGTCATGCGCTGGTGATGTGGGTTTGGGTGCTTCCTCCTCTAATCGGGGTAGCAGCCTGCGTTTTGGGTAGCTCTTGGAGGGGCGCTCGAAGTTCGTACTCTTCGCTGCAAGGACTTCATCCATCCGCTGCCTAGCAAGTCTTGGTCAGCTCTAAGCTGCTGCTGCTTTTTCTTGAGGCTGCTTGCCGTGGCCATAAGCCTGCATTTGAAACGCTCTTGTTCGATGGGATCCTCAAGCATGACAAATTCGTCGTCGTCAAGGCTTGCCTCATCTTCGGAGGGAGGCATGTAATTATCATCCTCTACCTCTCTGTCTGCCGCTCTATCATGAGGGCTGGCTTCTCCACCCTCCTGTGTTGAATCCTGCTGGAGGAGGTTGTCTTCGGCACTGTCCGGGGTGTTATTATCTCCCGTGCCGGAATCACTGTTTTTGCGGTGGCGGGATTTAGAGCGGCGCCGCTGACGTCGGCGCTTAGGCTGTTTCTTGGAGGGGTCATCCTCCGCTGTTCCATCGCCATTCCCATCTTTTGGGATGTCCACCATGTATATGTCGTATGACGAGGTGGCCTTCCAGTGCCCTGTAGGCGCTGGTTCTTGGTCGTCTCCAGCATCATCGTCCATACCGTCGATGTCTTCGGAGTCCAAGTCAAGCATGTCGGTTAAATCATCGAGAGTGGCTACGAAGTGGGTGGTGGGTGGGCGTTGAATTTCTTCGTTGTCCGCATCCCAACCTTCCTGGCCATAGTCCGGTCAGGGCTCTCCTGATAAAGAGAGAGACTTTAGTAAATTCAGGATGTCGCCAAAGGGCGAGTGCCGAAGATGTCCGCGCAGTGAACTCCATAACCGCGCCAATCGGATTCGATTAGCACGGGCGCCGAAGGTTCGGAGTCCGGATAGGAGTCCGGCACCTTGGAGTCACGAAGCCGCAGCGACAGGATGGTGTTCGGCTCAATCGCCAGAGATATCGCAGCCCCGAGGCGGTGTTCAGCCACTCGCCCTCGATCGGCGGGTCGGCTCCGAGCTAAGGGTCGGAGCGGACATCGGAGCGGCCTCTGTGGCACCGCTCGCGGCAGAGCTAGATCGTGTCCATCGAGACAATGCGGCGCGCTTGGCTGTGGCTCGAATCCATCGAAGATCAAGTCTCCGCGGATGTCGTCCGTGTAGTTCAAACTCCCAAATCTGACCTGATGTCCACGGGCGTAGCTTTCGATCTGCTCCAGATGGCCAAGTGAATTGACCCGCAGTGCAAAGCCGCCGAATACGAAGATCTGTCCGGGGAGAAAAGTCTCACCCTGGACCGCATCGTTGTTGATGATTGAAGGAGCCATCAGGCCTAAAGATGACAACACAGAGGAACTCTCAATGAAAGCACCAATGTCGGTGTCAAAACTGGCAGATCTCGGGTAGGGGTCCCGAATCAGGCGTCTAGGCGGATGGTAACAGGAGACAAGGGACACGATGTTTTACCTGTGTTCGGGCCCTCTCGATGGAGGTAAAACCCTACTCTGCTTTATTAATATTGATGATATGGGTAGTACAAGAGTAGATCTACCACGAGATCGTAGAGGCTAAACCCTAGAAGCTAGCCTATGGTATGATTGTTGTTTGTCCTATTTAACTAAAACCCTCCGGGTTTATATAGACACCGAAGAGGGTTAGGGTTACACAGTAGTCGGTTACAATGGTAGGAGATCTACATATCCAGACGCCAAGCTTGCCTTCCACGCCAAGGAAAGTCCCTTCCGGACACGGGACGAAGTCTTCAATCTTGTATCTTCATAGTCCAGGAGTCCGGCCAAAGGCTATAGTCCGGCTATCCGGACACCCCCTAATCTGGGACTCCCTCAATCTCCCCAAAAAGAAGTGGTTTAAATATCATCCTCCCATAGAAGTAAAAGTAGTTGCACCTATTGAAGTTGAAGAAAAGATTGTCACTTATAATGATCTTGTTGTTCCTACTTCTTATGTTGAGAAACCACCCTTTCCTATTAGAATAAAGGATCATGCTAAAGCTTCAACTGTTGTTCGTAAAAGTAATATTAGAACTTATACACCTCCTGAGCAAGTTAAAGTTGAACCTAATATTGCTATTGCTAAAGATCTCTTGGCTGATAATATTGATGGGCATGTTATTCAATTCTGCAGTGAAACTGCTAGAATTGCCAAACCCCAATGCTAAAGATAAACATAGACCCGTGGCAGCGTGCTCGTTATTTCAAGTAAAATAGGAGATCATTGTTATCATGGCTTATGTGATATGGGTGCTAGTGCTAGTGTTATACCTTATGACTTGTATAAAGAAATTAAGCATGAAATTGCACCTGCTGAGTTAGAAGATATTGATGTCACAATTAAACTTGCCAATAGAGATACTATACCAGCAGTGGGAATTGTTAGAGATGTTGAAGTCTTGTGTGGGAAAACTAAATATCCTGCTGATTTTCTTGTTCTCTGTTCTCCACAAGATAGCTTTTGTCCCAATATATTTGGGAGACCCTTCTTGAACACTGTTAATGCTAAGATAGATTGTGAAAAGAATGTTGTTACTATTGGCTTGGATGATATGATTCATGAGTTTAATTTCTCTAAATTTAGTAGACAACACCGGGAAGAAGAATTGCCTAGTAAGGATGAAATTATTGGTCTTGCTTCTATTGCCGTACCTCCTAGTGATCCTTTAGAACAATATTTGCTAGACCATGAAAATGATATGTTTATGTTTATGAATGAAACAAGGGAAATAGATGAAGTATTCTTTAAGCAGGAACCTATTCTGAAACATAATTTTCCTGTTGAAATCCTAGGGGATCCTCCTCCACCCAAGGGTGACCCCGTGTTTGAGCTTAAACCATTGCCTGATAATCTTAAATATGCTTATCTTGATGAAAAGAAAATATATCCTTTTATTATTAGTGCTAACCTTTCAGAGCATGAAGAAGAGAGATTATTGAAAACTCTGAAGAAGCACCGTGCTACTATTGGATATACTCTTGATGATCTTAAGGGCATTAGTCCCACTCTGTGTCAACATAAAATAAATTTGGAAGAAGATGCCAAACCGGTTCGTGATCATCAACGAAGGTTGAATCCTAAGATGAAAGAAGTGGTAAGAAAAGAAATACTAAAGCTTCTGGAGGCAGGTATAATTTATCCCGTTCTTTGATAGTCGGTGGGTAAGTCCTGTTCATTGTGTCCCTAAGAAGGGAGGTGTTCATTGTTCCTAATGATAAATATGAATTGATTCCGCAAAGAATTATTATAGGTTATAGGATGGTAATTGATTTCCGCAAATTAAATAAAGCTACTAAGAAAGATCATTACCCTTTACCTTTTATTGATCAAATTCTAGAAAGATTATGCAAACATACACATTATTGCTTCCTAGATGGTTATTCTGGTTTCTCTCAAATACTGTGGTCCGCTTAAGGATCAATCAAAGACTACTTTTACATGCCCTTTTGGTACTTTTGCTTATAGACGTATGCCTTTTGGTTTATGTAATGCACCTGCTACCTTTCAAAGATGCATGATGGCTATATTCTCTGACTTTTGTGAAAAGATTTGTGAGGTTTTCATGGACGACTTTTCCCTCTATGGATCCTTTTTTGATGATTGCTTGAGCAATCTTGATCGAAGTTTTGCGAGATGTGAAGAAACTAATCTTGTCTTGAATTGGGAAAAGTGCCACTTTATGGTTAATGAAGGTATTGTCTTGGGGCATAAAGTTTCTGAAAGAGGTATTGAAGTTGATAAAGCCAAGGTTGATGCTATTTGAAAGATGCCATGTCCCAAGAACATCAAAGGTACAAGAAGTTTCCTTGGTCACTCCGGATTTTATAGAAGGTTCATTAAGGACTTCTCAAAAATTTCTCGGCCTCTGACTAATTTATTACAAAAAGATATACCATTTGCCTTTGATGATGATTGTGTAGAAGCATTTGAAATACTTAAGAAAGCATTGATCTCTGCACCTATTGTTCAGCCACCTGATTGGAATTTACCCTTTGAAATTATGTGTGATGCTAGTGATTATGTCAGAGGTGCTGTTCTAGGGCAAAGAGTTGATAAGAAATTAAATGTTATCCATTATGCTAGTAAAACTTTAGACAATGCTCAAAGAAATTATGCTACTACTGAAAAGGAATTCTTAGCAGTTGTATTTGCTTGTGATAAGTTCAGACCTTATATTGTTGATTCTAAAGTAACTATTCACACCGATCATGCCGCTATTAAATAATTCGATGGAAAAGAAAGATGCTAAATCTAGACTTATTAGATGGGTTCTCTTGCTACAAGAATTTTATTTGCATATTGTTGATAGAAAGGGAGCTGAGAACCCCGCTGCGCATAACTTGTCTAGGTTAGAAAATGTTCTTGATGACCCACTACCTATTGATGATAGCTTTCACGATGAGCAATTAAATGTCATAAATACTTCTCGTAGTACTCCATGGTATGCTGATTATGCTAATTACATTGTTGCTAAATTTATACCACCTAGTTTCACATACCAAATTGCCGGGTGTCAAAACCGCGGATCTCGGGTAGGGGGTCCCGAACTGCGGCCTAGGCGGATGGTAACAGGAGACAAGGGACACGATGTTTTTACCTGTGTTCGGGCCCTCTCGATGGAGGTAATACCCTACTCCTGCTTGATTAATATTGATGATATGGGTAGTACAAGAGTAGATCTACCACGAGATCAAGGAGGCTAAACCCTAAAAGCTAGCCTATGGTATGATTGTTGTTCGCCCTACGGACTAAAACCCTTCGGTTTATATAGGCACCGAATAGGGTTAGGGTTACACAGAGTCGGTTACAATGGTAGGGAATCTACATATCCGTATCGCCAAGCTTGCCTTCCACGCCAAGGAAAGTCCCATCCGGACACGGTGTGAAGTCTTCAATCTTCTATATTCATAGTCCAGAGTCCGCCAAAGATGACAGTTCGCCATCCGGACACCCCTAGTCCAGACTCCTCAAGAGCCCTCGAACCAAAGCTTCAGTGACAACAAGTCCGGTGCGCATATTGTCTTCGGCATTGCAAGGCGGGTTCCTCCTCCGAATACTTAGAAGGTTTCGAACACATGGATAGTGTCCGGCTCTGCAAAACAAGTTCCACATAACACCATAGAGAGAATAATTTTTGCACAGATCTGCTGACGTATTCCGCGGCGTGACATCACACCACGGCCAGGCTTTTATTTGAATCGTTTTTTACTGTCCCACCTCAGCGCGTTTAGCGAGGCGGTTTCCTTGGCACGTCTTATCAAAGCATAGATCATGCCCCCTTATTCCGGGATTCTCATCAATACGGACGTGGGTAACCCAACCGCACCCATTGGCACGCCTCCTCTATCGAAGGCAAGTCCCAATCGACCACGGGGAGTACTCTTGGTATTCGACCTCTTTATAATGAGACCAGGGCCCTCTTCTTTTTTCCAGCCTCCATCGGATTCGCCTCGCGCTTCGAGTTCCAACACCCAAAGCTTCGGATTTAGGCGCTTCGGACCTTCGAAGATGTCCGGTTTCAACCAGCACGGCCGATGGATGCCTTCTTCCATCACAGAAGAAGATGTGCTAAAGCTGCGAGATGCCAGGTATCTAACCGGCGAAATTTCGCATAGGCTACCTGCTCCAGGGCAGGTCATTCCTACTCCCGAGCCCGGCGAGAGCATGGTGTTCGTGTCCCACTTTCTTCGGGGTCTAGGCTTCCCGATGGATCCCTTTGTACGGGGGCTCCTGTTTTATTACGGGCTGGATTTCCATGACTTGAATCCGGAGTCCATCCTCCACATCTCGTCATTCATTGTCGTATGTGAAGGCTTCCTCCATATCAACCCTCACTTTGGATTGTGGCTCAAGACCTTCAAGGTGGAGCCGAAGATGACCGAGGGGCAACAAATAGAATGCGGAGGGGCAGTCATAAGCAAGTGCGCTGATGCTCCGTGGCCCGAGGGCTCTTTCCAGGGGGAGCTTGGTTTGTGGCAACGGGAGTGGTTTTATATTACCGCTCCCAGGGGCACCAAATGGGTGGCACTACCCGCCTTCCGTTCAGGTCCACCACAGCGGCTGGCGTCATGGGTCAACCGGGGGCTCGACTGGGGGCCGTCCAAGGACGTTCCTCTGTTGCAGGGCTGTATTCGAGATCTCCAGGAAAGAGACATCAATCTGGTCGTGGCGGGCGCAGGTTATGCTAGTCCGGCGCTTCTGCCTCAAGAACGCCGCCTCCGTCAGCAGGAGTTTAATCCGAGGGACCACGAGCTCTCCAACATTTCATGGGCGCGACGCCTGTGGAGATGTATAAACTGTTCTTCGGATCACAAGAGAAGTGTCCGGACTTGACCGAGGATGCAGGCCTAAGCTGCAACCGCCCGGATACTCAAGTAAGTAGCCCTGTAACCGGAGAAGCTGTTCATTTATTTATCATATATATATGCTCTTTAAGGGAGCTGTTTCTTTGAACAGGAGTGGATGGCCAAGGCGAAGTTGATAAGGTGTCCGGCTCCCCTCCGAGAGACCACGCCGGATCCCATACTGGCCAAGATGTTGAAGGCCGCGCCTTTCTAAGAAGGCGAGGGGGGGCGAGGATCCTTCCCTTCGAGGAGAGAAGAGGACCACTTCCGAAGACCCGGAAGCCAAGGCCTCGAAACGGGGAAAGAGGTCTTCGTCAGAGAGTCCGGTGCAGGAAGTACCGCCGCACTATTTCCCCAAGGATCAGCCCTCCAAATGAGCCGTGAGTAAAAGGAAAAGGGTTTTGTGAATAAAGAACATCCCTGTATTTATTTCTGAAGATAACTGAATTTGTACCTTGTAGTTCGGATCTCAGCCCTTCCTAGCAGAGCTCGTCGTCGGGGATCTTCGTCCGGAGATGATAGAGAGTGAAACGCCTCCACCTACCGCGCCTTCATGCGAGGCGGACGACCCTGAAGTGTCGTAACGGAGAGTTTCCCCGAGTCCGGCGGGGCCGGAGGGCCCGGCGCCGACTGGCGCACGGTCAGAGGAGCTGAAGGACCTGCTCGGGCGAGTGTTTATCTCAGAAGATCACCGTGCGCTAATGGCTATGGTGATTGAAAGAATTGCATCCGCTGAGAGCGGATTGCACGAAGCCGCCAAAAGTCTACTAACGGGGTTTGAGGTACAAAAGTACCTTCTGACAGTTAGGCATATAGAATATGCCCTGTATAGATAGTAGCCCCTGAGACACGGTATGGTGTCAAAAACTGATAGCGTGCCAAGGATCATAATCTCAGTACTAACATGTTGCCACTCTTGTGTAGGCAGCGGGGCGTCCGATGGCCAGCCGGACTGATGAGTTTGCCGAATTAAAGCTACAACTTGACGAGGCGGATGCGGACATCGCGCTCGTGAATAAACGGTTTGACGAGTCGCAAGGTATGTGACTTCTCCGCGGTCACCTGGTAAGGGAGCTTGATGCCCATGCCTTACTACTTGTATGCTTTGATGCAGATGGTGCCGCTGCTGTGGAGAGGCTGCGGGCGGAACTCACCCGAGCTAAAGAGCAAGCCCGAAAGAGTAATGCGGCTGCTTTAAAGGCGGCCGAAGAGCTGAAAGCCGAACAGGCTGCTCACTGCCGAAGCAGGGAGGAAATGGCCAATATGGCCTCAAGTCAAGAATGCTACCGACCGGCGCGGGTTCTTGAAAAGGAACGCCAAGCGGAGCAAGAGGGCTCGAAAAGGCCACCGCCGGTTAAGGATGCCCGCTCGCCACGTAAAGCTGCCAAGGAGGAGCTACGTCAGCCGGGATATTGCGGCCGGAAAACCGCTTTTGTCGGAGGAAATATACCGATCCGAAATATGCTCGCTTTGACAAGCTGTGGAGTTCGCGGATGCTTATCTGGACTTAGCGACGAAGCGCCATGACGCTGATTGAGCACTTCCGAGGCCAGAAGGGGCAGAGGAGGGAGGAGCTATTTTGGTCGCAATTCCATAGTCCGGAGCGTCCTCTTCCATTGACCGATCGGTTGGCCGAATGGGCTGAGCTGAATCGGCTATCCGGACTTGCCATGAAGCATGTCGTGACTCATTTGTGGCCGGGCGGACCCCACCAAGAGTTATTTTGGTTTAGTGCAGCAGTTCCTTGGTGCGGTACCGCCAGACGACGCAATTAAGCGGTCGGCGTGCATTGAGGGGGCGCAGATGGCTCTTGCCCGTGTCAAGGCATACTGGGCTGACATGAAGGCCACCGAAGTCGCATCCCCGGATTCGGACGGAAGCCGAGTACCAGTCGAGCGCTACCTTGAGGAGGTACTTCCGGGCGCTCGTTTAATAGAGACGCAGTGCTCGAAGGACGTTATGTTTGAATGACATGTGTAATTTTATGAAACAATGTTTCCATTGAATATAAGAGCATTTTATACTTGTGCCTTCAAGTAGTAAACTACCTCCTTTGCGGCTGTTGATGTATATATGTATATAACCTGAAAGATGGCAGTCTTCGGCTTCAGCCCCCACGCACATAGTGCGGAGGTGTTTGCAAAAAGGTCGCATTTTCACACTTAATCCAACGTCTTGGTCCTATAAAGGAGGTGGTAGCGTAGCAAACTAGGCAACCGGACTATAATGCTTTATCACTTTCACTTAGCCATAGGAGTTCGATGGTGGGGCTACTATATAGCCCCTGGGGGCACCGCACTCTCCCGAATTTGGGGTGCGAGTGTGCCTGACCGGAAAACGGTCCTTCGTCAATGCGGAGGAATTCTAAACATTCCTGTGAGTCATCGAGTGGTTGACCAGTCTCTCGCTATATCATGACAGTTTTCGGCTTTCATCGAGGTGCTCGCTCGGCCGAACCGGGCACAATCGCAGAGTTCTCCGGTGCCGCGTTAGCCGATAGAACGGAACGTAAGGCAGCAAAACACAAGAGCCGGGCAAACCCAACATTCGACCAAAGACATGATTCGGAGCTGATGCATATAAGGCCTAACTCGAGACGCCGAACACTCCCTAAGGTATTCGGTCTTTGTATAAAGTGGGCCAAACAATGCCCTTGGTGACAAGCCCCTGGTGTCCAGGTACGTGCAAAATTCTAACGCGGCCGATGCCAAAACGCCAGCCTCCTCCTCGGCTATAATAAGAGACCGGGGGATGAGTAACAACAAGAGACAGTGAAAAAAGGTTTACGCAGGGTCTTAATCTGAAAAGAATCCTTGCAACGGGTCCCTGGTGCACGTCTGCGTCTGTGTCTCCATTGTGCCGTATCCTGGACGGGTATAGCACGGCGTTCATCTGTAAAAGAGAGGAACTTAGCTTGAAAAAGATCATGCGGAAATGTAATTGGGAATAAACAGAGTACAAAAATGAATAAAATTGAGCTTTATTGTCTCTTGTTGTACATGCGTGGAGCCCCTTGTAAGGGGGATGCGCGGCTAGTAAGTATAATATTTATTTTATGCCAGACTCGCCTAACCGTGTCTGGGGTCTGAACGACCTGCTTTAGACGCTTTGGCCAGCAAAGCCGTATTAGTGTGAGGCCGTTAAGGCAGTCTCACATTCGTTCTTACTTGAGGCGCACGCACAGCTTCCTCTTAATGAAATGATGCCTCGTGGACCGGGCATTTTAAGTTTAAGAGATGCATAATGCGGTATTGCGTTAAAGCGGGCGAAAGCTTCAAGGCCCCAGAGTGCTTGATGGCTGCTTTTAAATGGGGCGATGTGGAAAACCAACTTTTCGCGACGGAAGTTGTCGGGTGAGCCGAACATAACTTCCAGTAGTAGGGAGCCCGTACAATGGGCATATGTGCCTGGCATTATTCCTTGGAAGGAAGTGTTGCTATGGCTAATCCTCTTTGGGTCTATCCCCATGTTGCGGATTGTGTCCTGATATAGCAGGTTTAAATCACTACCGCTGTCCATTAGGACTTGCGTGAATTGAAGAATGTCGATTATAGGTTCTAGTATCAAGGCAGTCCATCCTGCGCTCCGGATACTCTCGGAGTAGTCCTGATGGTCGAAGGTGATTGGTTTTGACAACCAGTGTTGGGACTCCGCTGGGGTAGACTATGCGGCGCGTAATTCGGTGAGTGCCGCTATATTTTCCTCTTTGGTTACTTGAAGTAAGTTTACTGTTTTGACCTCTTGTGGGAAATTCTTTTGTTTTCCGGGGCTCTGCTTGTGGTGCTCGTCGTCGTCCTCGCTTGGTGTGTCGAGCCCCTTGTGTTTGGCGTTGAGTCTGCCGGACTGCTTGAAGACCCAACAATCTCTGTGGGTATGGTTTGCAGGCTTCCCGGGAGTACTATGGATTTGGCATATCTTATCCAGTATTTTGTTTAAGTTCGGTAGCTCGTCGCTACTATCCTTAAGGGGTAGTTTTTTATTGTTCTGCCGTGAGCTTTTGAATCCGGCGTTGACTGCCGTGCTCTTTGGACCGTTCTCCTTAATCCGGCGCTGGTCCTTGCTGCGTCGTGGTTTCCCATTCCCATCCTCGACTTCGATGTACTTGGGTCATTGGTATCGCACCTTGCTAGCCAGCTATCCTCTCCCGCGCAAAAGCGGTTCATGAGGCTTGTTAGTGCGGCCATTGTTCGTGGCTTTTCCTGGCTGAGGTGCCTGGCGAGCCATTCGTCTCGGACGTTTTGTTTAAAAGCTGCTAAGGCTTCAGCCCGTCATAATCGACTATTTGATTCTTTTGGTGAGGAACCTGTTCCAGAATTTTCGGCTGACTCTCGGGCTGTTGGGTTATGTGACTTAAATCATCTCAAGGCCCCGAGGTTGGACATAGGTTCCCTGGAAATTGGCCCGAAAAGCATCCTCAAGCTCTTCCCAACTACCGATGGTGTTTTTGGGGAGGCTTTTAAGCCAATGCCGAGCTGGCCCTTTGAGCTTGAGGGGCAGGTATTTTATGGCTTGGAGATCGTCTCCTCTGGCCATGTGTATGTGGAGGATATAATCCTCAATCCAGACTCCAGGGTCTGTTGTTCCTTCGTATGCCTCTATGGGTACGGGTTTGCATCCCGCGGGACATTCATGATCCAGCACCTCATCGGTGAAACATAGGGGTGTGCGCGCTCGTATTTGGGTATGCCGTGACTTTCGGACACTTGACGTGTTGTTTTGTTTGCTAGTGGTTGTTTCCTTGGCCCATAGATAGATTTGACTGGGCCGTCCTTGTTGTGCGGATCCTTATGCGGATCGCGTGTCGGATTGTGTGCGGCGCCGCCTGCCGTCTGTGTTTGCCATGTGGTCGTCTATCCGACCCGGTTGCCTCTTTGTTTTTTGATCTTGGGGGCTCTAAGGCTTCCTCATCGAATTTGGGCAGTAGTTTGCGCTTTGGGTAGCTTTTTGCTTGGTGGTTGTCGCCGTATTTGTCTGCGGTTTTGAATACTTTACTCCATCTCCTTCGGACTGTCTCTTCTGCTGTTCTGAGCCTCTGTTTCTGCTTTTTCAAGCTACGCGCAGTAGCGAGGATTTCTTTATGGAGGTTCTTCTGATCCGATGACGTGTCCGGCGTGGGATTGTCCGGACTGTTATCCTTGCCGGGGACGGGTTGTTTTTCCGAGTTGGCTTGTTCGGGTGGTTGCACAATGGCATGCTCGCCGTCGGCCGGCTCACCCTGCTCTATGGCTGGGTCTGTGTGGGCGCTATCTTTGTCGAGGTGGGGTTTGGAGCGGCGCTTACGCAGCCGCTTTGACTGCTTCCCGAGGGAATTATCTTTTGCAGCGTCCCGTCGTTCCTCGTTATCGCTTCCCTTAGGTGTGTCTACCATATATACGTCGTAAGTTGGGGTGGCCCATACCGGCTCCGTGGGCGCTGGCTCCGTGGGCGCTGGCTCCATGGGCGCTGGCTCTTGATCGTCTCCGGCATCATCGTCCGTACTGTCGACGTCTTCGGAGTCAAAGTCGAGCATGTCGGTTAAATCATCGACAGTGGCTACAAAGTGGGTGGTGGGTGGGCATTGAATTTCTTCGTCGTCCGAATCCCAACCTTCCCGACCATAGTTCAGCCAGGGCTCCCCTGATAAAGAGAGAGACTTTAATGAGTTCAGGATATTGCCAAAGGGCGAGTGCTGAAAGATGTCTGCGGCGGTGAACTCCATGACCGGCGCCCAGTCGGATTCGACTGGCAGGGGCGCGGGAGGTTCGGAGTCCGGAAAGGAGTCCGGCACCTGGGAGTCATGATCTTCGCAAAGGACAGGTGTGGTGTTCGGCTCGATCGCCGTAGAGATTTCAGCCCCCGAGGCGGTGTTCGGCTCGATCGCCGTAGAGATTTCAGCCCCCGAGGCGGTGTCCAACTAGCCGTCCTCGATCGGCGAAGCCAGCTCCGGATTAAAGGTCGGAGCGGGTACTGGTCCGACCTCTAGGGCACTGTTCGGCTGTGGAGCTAGATCATGCCCATCGAGACAGTGCCGCACGATCGGCCGTGGCTCGAACCCGTCGAAGATCAAGTCTCCGCGGACATCGGCCGTATAGTTCAAGCTTCCAAATCTGGCCTGATGGCCAGGGGCGTAGCTTTCAATCTGCTCCAGATGGCCTAGTGAATTGGCCCGCAATGCAAAGCCGCCGAATACAAATATCTGTCCGGGGAGAAAAGTCTCACCCTGGACTGCGTCATTGCTGACGATCGAAGGAGCCATCGGGCCTATAGGTGACGGCACAGAGGAACTCTCAATGAAAGCACCAATTTCGGTGTCAAAACCGGCGGATCTCGGGTAGGGGGTCCCGAACTGTGCGTCTAGGCGGATGGTAACAGGAGACAAGGGACACAATGTTTTTACCTGTGTTCGGGCCCTCTCGATGGAGGTAATACCCTACTCCCGCTTGATTAATATTGATGATATGGGTAGTACAAGAGTAGATCTACCACGAGATCAAGGAGGCTAAACCCTAAAAGCTAGCCTATGGTATGATTGTTGTTCGTCCCCACGGACTAAAACCCTTCGGTTTATATAGGCACCGAATAGGGTTAGGGTTACAGTAGTCGGTTACAATGGTAGGGAATCTACATATCCGTATCGCCAAGCTTGCCTTCCACGCCAAGGAAAGTCCCATCCGGACACGGTGTGAAGTCTTCAATCTTCTATCTTCATAGCCCAGGAGTCCGGCCAAAGATGACAGTTCGGCCATCCGGACACCCCCTAGTCGAGGACTCCCTCGCCAGCAAAAGAAAAAGTTTTTCTATGATTTGAGACATTACTTTTGGGATGACCCACATCTTTATAAAGAAGGAGTAGATGGTGTTATTAGACGTTGTGTACCTGAGCATGAACAGAACAGATCCTATGCAAGTGTCACTCCGAAGCTTACGGAGGACACCACGCTGGAGATAGAACTGCACATAAGGTATTGCAATCTGGTTTTTATTGGCCTACTCTCTTCAAGGATGCCCGTAAGTTTGTCTTATCTTTTGATGAATGTGAAAGAATCGGTAATATTAGTAGACGTCAAGAAATTCCTATGAACTATTCACTTGTTATTGAACCATTTGACGTTTGGGGCTTTGATTATATGGGAGCTTTTCCTGCCTCTAATGGATATACACATATTTTAGTTGTTGTTGATTACGTTACTAAGTGGGTAGAAGCTATCCAAGTAGTAGTGCTGATCATAACACTTCTATTAAAATGCTTAAAGAAGTTATTTTTCCAAGGTTTGGAGTCCCTAGATATTTAATGACTGATGGTGGTTCACATTTTATTCATCGTGCTTTCCGAAAAATTCTTGCTAAGTATGATGTTAATCATAGAATTGCATCCCCTTATCACCCACAATCTAGTGGTCAAGTAGAATTGAGTAATAGAGAGCTCAAATTAATTTTGCAAAAGACTGTCAATAGGTCTAGAAAGAATTGGTCCAAGAAACTTGATGATGCATTATGGGCCTATAGAACTGCATATAAAAATCCTATGGGTATGTCTTCATATAAAATGGTTTATGGAAAAGCATGTCACTTACCTCTCGAACTAGAGCATAAGGCTTATTGGGCTATTAAAGAGCTCAATTATGATTTCAAACTTGCCGGTGAGAAGAGGTTACTTGATATTAGCTCACTTGATGAATGGAGAACCCAAGCTTATGAAAATGCCAAGTTGTTTAAAGAAAAAGTTAAAAGATGGCATGACAAAAGGGTACAAAAGCGTGAGTTTAATGTAGGTGATTATGTATTGCTATACAACTCTCATTTAAGATTTTTTGCAGGAAAACTTCTCTCTAAATGGGAAGGCCCTTACGTTATCGAGGAGGTCTATCGTTCCGGTGCCATAAAAATCAATAATTTCGAAGGCACAAATCCAAAGGTGGTAAACGGTCAAAGAATCAAACACTATATCTCAGGTAATCCTTTAAATGTTGAAACCAATGTTATTGAAATCGTAACCCCGGAGGAATACATAAGGGACACTTTCCGGGATGTTTCAGACTCCGAAAAGGAGTAGGTATGTGGTACGGTAAGTAAACTGACTCCAAAACAATTTTTAAGGCAATATTTCTCCGTTTTGGAATATTTAGAAAAATAGAAAAATAAGTAGCAGTCCGGGAAGGACACGAGGGCCCCACGAGGGTGGAGGGCGCTACCCCCTGGGGGCGCCCCCTACCTCGTGGGCACCTCGTGTTCCTTCCGGACTCCGTTTTCTTGCACGATACGTATTTTGGTCGGTAAAAATTCATTATATATTCTCCTGAAGGTTTTGACTCCCGTATCAAGCAAATATCCTCTGTTCTTGTTTCGAGCTGTTTTCTGCCAGGGTTGTCAAGGCCAGACATCATGTTGTCCCCCTCCTCTAACAATGGTGACAACGATGCTTGGCTAATGAAGATAGATCTGAAGAGGGAAGAACCCATGGAGATCAATAAGGATGAAAGGATCAAGAAGGCTACGGAGGATCAAGCTCCGGCCGCAGAAGACATCCTTCAATTTGATCACAATCTTCTTACCCCAACTGAGATCGAAGCTTTCAAGATGATTGAGTTAGCCCGTATACAAAACAAGTATCTCGCAAGTGAAAATGTTTTATTGAAGGAGCATATTTTTGCACTCAAGGGCATTATTCGCAAGTTGGAGGACCTCTTACGCTCGATGTGCGACTATCCACCACTTCCACCTTCTTCACCAGCAAAGGAGACATAATCACATGGGTATGGGCACTCCCCTTGGCAACTGCCAAGCTTGGGGGAGGTGCCCAGGTATCGTATCACAACCACATCTCCTATCTTTACCGTTTTTCCTAGTTTGATCCTATTAGTAGTATCTTGATCTAGTAGAATAAAGTTGATGGCATGATCTAGTTTTTCAGTTTTTGCTTTATGATCTCTCTATGTAATCGAGTCCGTGAGCTATATAATAAAGATTAGTGTTGAGTCAAGGGCTTAATTATTTTGCCATGATCTTGAGTGAATAAAAGAAAAGAGAAAAGAATAAAAAGAAACAAAGAGTTCATATTGATCTTATTGAGAGTAATGACTTCACATAGAAAGGATATGATGATTGAAAGTTGTTGGGAGTTGGCAAACATAGTTTTGGTCATCGTTGCAATTAATGTGAAGTAATAAGGAAAGAGAGGTTTCACATATAGATATACTATTATTGACATATTTTATGATTGTGAGCACTCATTAAAATATGACATGCTAAAGAGTTGATGTTGGACAAGGAAGACAATGTAATGGGTTATGTTTTCTTATATCACCGATAAAGTATATTGTCATGGATCTCCCAACATGTTGAGCTTGCCTTTCGCCCTCGTGCTAGGCAAATTCTCGGCACCAAGTAGAGATACTACTTGTGCTTCCAAAAACCCTTAAGCTAGTTTTGCCATGAGAGTCCACCATATCTACCCATGGATTAAGTGAGATCCTTCAAGTAAGTTGTCATAGGTGCAAAGCAATAAAAATTGCTCTCTAAATATGTATGATTGATTGGTGTGAGAGAAATAAGCTTTATACGATCTTGTGATGTGGAAGAAATAAAAGCGACGGACTGCATAATAAAGGTTCATATCACAAGTGGCAATATAAAGTGACGTTCTTTCGCATTAATATTTTTTGCATCCAACCATAAAAGCGCATGGCAACCTCTGCTTCCCTCTGCGAAGGGCCTATCTTTTATTATTATCCTCTACCTTATGCAAGAGTCATGGTGATCTTCACCTTTCCTTTTTACATTTTATCCTTTGGCAAGCACAAAGGTGTTGGAAACATCTTGATTGATATATCTAATTGGATGTAGGGGGCATGAGTTATTATTGTTGACATTACCCTTGAGGTAAAAGGTTGGGAGGCGAAACTATAAGCCCCTATCTTTCTCTGTGTCCGAATAAAACTCCGTAAACACAAGTATCCCGTGAGTGTTAGCGATTATGAAAGACTAAAGGATAGTTGAGTATGTGGACTTGCTATTAAGCTCCGACATAGACTCTTTACGATGTTATGATAAATTGCAATTGCTTCAATGACTGAGATTATAGTTTGTTGGTTTTCAATAAAGTTTATGATTCGTATTCTGCATTGCGAATGGATTATTACTTGAACATAAGAAATCATATGACAATATCTATATATGTAGCTGTTATGAGAAGGATCATGATGCCTTCATGTCCGTATTTTTCTTTTATCGACGCCTCTACCTCTAAACATGGGAACATATTTATCGTTATCGGCTTTCGCTTGAGGACAAGCGAGGTCTAAGCTTGGGGGAGTTGATACGTCCATTTTGCATGATGCTTTTATATCGATATTTATTGCATTATGGGCTGTTATTACACGTTATGTCACAATACTTATGCATATTCTCTCTTATTTACAAGGTTTACATAAGGAGGGAGAATGTCAAGTACCGGAATTCTCAATGGAAAAGGAGCAAATATTAGAGACCTATTCGCACAACTCCAAAAGTCCTGAAACTCCACGAAAGTCATTTTGGGAAATAATAAAAATATCCAAATGAAGAAGTTCACTAGAGGGGCCCACCGACCACGAGGGTGGGGCGTGCCCTACCCCCGGGCGCGCCTCCCTACCTCGTGGGCCCCCTGGTGGCCCTCCGATGCCCATCTTCTGCTATATGAGGTCTTTCGTCGAGGAAAAAATCATAAGCAACCTTTCGGGACGAAACTCCGCCGCCACGAGGCAGAACCTTGGCGTAACCAATCTAGGGCTCCGGCAGAGCTGTTCTGCCGGGGACACTTTCCTCCGGGAGGGGGAAATCATCGCCAACGTCATCACAAATGCTCCTCTCATCAGGAGAGGGCAATCTCCATCAACATCTTCACCAGCACCATCTCCTCTCAATACCCTAGTTCATCTCTTGTATCCAATTCTTGTCTCCAAGTCCGGGACTGGTACTAGTAGGTTGCTAGTAGTGTTGATTACTCCTTGTAGTTTATGCTAGTTGGTTTATTTGGTGGAAGATCATATATTCAGATCCTATATGCATATTAATACCCCTCTGATTATGAACATGAACATGCTTTGTGAGTAGTTACGTTTGTTCCTGAGGACATGGGAGAAGTCTTTCTATTAGTAGTCATGTGAATTTGGTATTCGTTCGATATTTTGATGAGATGTATGTTGTCTATCCTGTAGTGGTGTTATGTGAACATCGACTACATAACACTTCATCAAAGCGTATATTCCAACTCCGAGATGCTTGCACCAGTCCATAGATGGATCGCTGGAGCTTGCACATTTTGTTAGCACCTTTAGGATCGACAAAACCTTCTGGTTGTATCATATACAACTCTTCTTTAAGAAATCCATTAAGAAATGTAATTTTGACATTCATTTGCCAGATTTCATAAAATGTGGCAATTTGCTAACATGATTCGGACAGACTTAAGCATCGCTACGAGTGAGAAAATCTCGTCGTAGTCATTACCTTGAACTTTGTCAAAACCCTTTTTCAACAAGTCTAGCTTTGTAGATAGTAGCACTACTATCAGCGTCCGTCTTCCTCTTGAAGATCCATTTATTTTCTATGGCTTGCCGATCATCGGGCAAGTCAATCAAAGTCCACACTTTGTTCTCATACATGGATCCCATCTCTCATTTCATGGCCTCAAGCCATTTCGCGGAATCTGGGCTCATCATCGCTTCCTCATAGTTCATAGGTTCATCATGGTCAACTAACATGACCTCCAGAACAGGATTATCGTACCACTCTAGTGCGGATCTCAATCTAGTTGACCTACGAGGTTTGGTAGTAACTTGATCTGAAGTTACATGATCATCATCATTAGCTTCCTCACTAATTGGTGTAGGAGTCAAAGGAACATATTTCTGTGATGAACTACTTTCCAATAAGGGAGCAGGTACAGTTACCTCATCAAGTTCTACTTTCCTCCTACTCACTTCTTTCGAGAGAAACTCCTTCTCTAGAAAGCATCCATTCTTAGCAACAAATGTCTTGCCTTCGGATCTGTGATAGAAGGTGTACCCAACTATCTCCTTTGGGTATCCTATGAAGACACATTTCCCCGATTTGGGGTTGAGCTTATCAGGATGAAACTTTTTCACATAAGCATCGCAACCCCAAACTTTAAGAAACAACAACTTTGGTTTCTTCCCAAACCACAGTTCATATGGCGTCGTCTCAACAGATTTAAATGGTGCCCTATTTAACGTGAATGCAGCTGTCTCTAATGCATAACCCCAAAACGATAGTGGTAAATCGGTAAGAGACATCATAGATTGCACCATATCTAATAAAGTACGGTTACGATGTTCGGACACACCATTACGCTGTGGTGTTCCAGGTGGCGTGAGATGCGAAACTATTCCACATTGTTTCAAATGAAGACCAAACTCGTAACTCAAATATTCTCCTTCACGATCAGATCGTAGAAACTTTATTTTCTTGTTACGATGATTTTCCACTTCACTCTGAAATCCTTTGAACTTTTCAAATGTTTCAGACTTATCTATTTCATTCAGTAGATATACCCATATCTGCTCAAATCATGTGTGAAGGTGAGAAAATAACGATACCCGCCGCGAGCCTCAATATTCATTGGACCACATACATCAGTATGTATGATCTCCAACAAATCTGTTGCTCGCTCCATTGTTCCGGAGAACGGCGTTTTAGTCATCTTGCCCATGAGGCATGGTTCGCAAGTACCAAGTGATTCATAATCAAGTGATTCCAAAAGTCCATCAGTATGGAGTTTCTTCATGCGCTTTATACCAATATGACCTAAACGGCAGTGACACAAATAAGTTGCACTATCATTTTAACTTTGCATCTTTTGGCTTCAATATTATGAATATGTGTATCACTAAAATCGAGATCCAACAAACTATTTTCATTGGGTGTATGACCATAGAAGGTTTTATTCATGTAAAGAGAACAACAATTATTCTCTAACTTAAATGAATAACTGTATTGCAATAAACATGATCAAATCATATTCATGCTCAACGCAAACACCAAATAACATTTATTTAGGTTCCAACCCTAATCCCGGAAGTATAGGGAGTATGCGATGATGATCATATCAATCTTGGAACTACTTCAACACACATCATCACCTTGCCCTTAACTAGTTTCTGTTCATTCTGCAACTCCCGTTTTGAGTTACTACTCCTAGCAACTAAACTAGTATCAAATACTGAGGGGTTGCTATAAACACTAGTAAGTACACATAAATAACATGTATATCAAATATACCTTTGTTTACTTTGCCATCCTTATTATCTGCCAAATACTTGGGGTATTTCCGCTTCCAGTGGCCAGTCCCTTTGCAGTAGAAGCACTTAGTCTCAGGCTTAGGTCCAGACTTGGGCTTTTTCACTTGAGCAGCAACTTGCTTGTCGTTCTTCTTGAAGTTCCCCTTCTTCCCTTTGCCCTTTTTCTTGAAACTAGTGGTCTTGTCAACCATCAACACTTGATATTTTTCTTGATATCTACCTTCGCTGATTTTAGCATCGTGAAGAGCTTGGGAATTGTTTTCGTTATCCCTTGCATATTATAGTTCATCACGAAGTTCTAGTAACTTGGTGATAGTGACTAGAGAACTTTGTCAATTACTATCTTATCTGGAAGATTAACTCCCACTTGATTCAAGCAATTGTAATACCCAGACAATCTGAGCACATGCTCACTGGTTGAGCTATTCTCCTCCATCTTCTAGGCAAAGTACTGTCAGAGGTGCTCATACCTCTCGACACAGGCATGAGTATGAAATGCCAGTTTCAACTCTGGGAACATCTGACATGCTCCATGGCATTCAAAACATTTTTGAAGTCCCGGTTCTAGGCCGTAAAGCATGGTGCACTAAACTATCAAGTAGTCATCATATCGAGCTTGCCAAACATTCATAACGTCTGCATTTACTCCTGCAATTAGTCTGTCACCTAGGGGGCATCAAGGACATAATACTTCTGTGCAGCAATGATGATAATCCTCAGATCACGGATCCAATCTGCATCATTACTAATAACATCTTTCAACTTACTTTTCTCTAGGAACATACCAAAAATAAAACAAGGGAGCTAAACGCGAGCTATTGATCTACAACATTGATAAGCAAAATACTATCAGGTACTAAGTTCATGATAAATTAAAGTTCGATTAATCATATTACTTAAGAACTCCCACTTAGATAGACATCCCTCGAGTCATCTAAATGATCACGTGATCCAAATCAACTAAACCATGTCCGATCATCACGTGAGATGGAGTAGTTTTCAATGGTGAACATCACTATGCTGATCATATCTACTATATGATTCACGCTCGACCTTTCGGTCTCCAGTGTTCCGAGGACATATCTGCTTATGCTAGGCTCGTCAAGTTTAACCCGAGTATTTTGCGTGTGCAAAACTAGCTTACATCGATGTATTTGAACGTAGAGCTTATCACACCCGATCATCATGTGGTGTCTCGGCACGACAAACTTTCGCAACGGTGCATACTCAGGGAGAACACTTACACCTTGAAATTTAGTGAGAGATCATATTATAATGCTACCATCAATAAAAGTAGAATAAGATGCATAAAGGATAAAGATCACATGCAATCAATATAAGTGATATGATATGGCCATCATCATCTTGTGCCTTTCATCTCCATCTCCAAAGCACCGTCATGATCACCAACGTCACCGGCGCGACACCTTGTGTTGGAAATATGCCCTAGAGGCAATAATAATATGGTTATTATTATATTTCTTTGTTCATGATAATTGTCTGTTATTCATGCTATAACTGTGTTATCCGGAAATCGTAATACACGTGTGAATAAATAGACCACAACATGTCCCTAGTAAGCCTCTAGTTGACTAGCTCGTTGATCAACAGATAGTCATGGTTTCCTGACTATGGGAATTGGATGTCATTGATAACAGGATCACATCATTAGGAGAATGATGTGATGGACAAGACCCAATCCTAAGCATAGCTCAAAGATCGTGTAGTTCGTTTAGCTAGAGCTTTTGCAAATGTCAAGTATCATTTCCTTAGACCATGAGATTGTGCAACTCCCGGATACCGTAGGAGTGCTTTGGGTGTGCCAAACGTCACAACGTAACTGGGTGACTATAAAGGTGCACTACGGGTATCTCCAAAAGTGTCTCATTGGGTTGGCACGAATCGAGACTGGGATTTGTCACTCCGTATGACGGAGAGGTATCTCTGGACCCACTCGGTAATGCATCATCATAATGAGCTCTATGTGACCAAGTGTCTAGTCACGGGATCATGCATTACTGTACGAGTAAAGTGACTTGCCGGTAACGAGATTAAACGAGGTATTGGGATACCGACGATCGAGTCTGGGGCAAGTAACGTACCGATTGACAAAGGGAATTGTATACGGGATTGATTGAATCCTCGACATCGTGGTTCATCCGATGAGATCATCAAGGAGAATGTGGGAGCCAACATGGGTATCCAGATCCCGCTGTTGGTTATTGACCGGAGAGGCGTCACCATGTCTCCAGATGTCTCCCGAACCCGTAGGGTCTACACACTTAAGGTTCGGTGACGCTAGGGTTGTAGAGATATGAGTATGTAGTAACCCGAAAGTTTTTCGGAGTCCCGGATGAGATCCCGGACGTCACGAGGTGTTCCAGAATGGTCCGTGGGTAAAGAATTATGTATAGGAAGTGCAGTTTCGGCCATCGGGAAAGTTTTGGGGGTCACCGGTATTGTACCAGGACCACCGGAAGGGTCCCGGGGTCCACCGGGTGGGGCCACCTATCCCAGAGGGACGCATGGGCTGAAGTGGGAGAGGAACCAGCCCCTGGTGGGCTGGTGCGCCCCCCCTTGGGCCCCCCTGCGCCTAGGGTTGGAAACCCTAGGGTGGGGGGCGCCTCCACTTGCCTTGGGGGGCAAGCCTCCCCCTTGGCCGCCGCCCCCCCTTGGAGATCTCATCTCCTAGGGATGGCGCCCCCCTAGGGGGCCTATATAAAGGGGGGAGGGAGGGCAGCCGCACCCATGCTCTTGACGCCTCTCTTCCCCCTTGCTACACCTCTCCCTCTCGCAGAAGCTCGGCGAAGCCCTGCTGAGATCGCTGCTGCATCCACCACCACGCTGTCGTGCTGCTGGATCTCCGTCAACCTCTCCTTCCCCCTTGCTGGATCAAGAAGGAGGAGACGTCTTCCCCAACCGTACGTGTGTTGAACGCGGAGGTGTTGTCCGCTCAAAGACTAGGATCATCGATGATTTGGATCACGACGAGTACGACTTCCTCAACCCTGCTCTCTTGAACGCTTCCGCCATGATCTACAAGGGTATGTAGATGCACTCCTTTCTCTCGTTGCTAGATGAACTCATAGATTGATCTTGGTGAAAACGTAGAAATTTTTTATTTTCTGCAACGCTCCCCAACAAAGGGCATCATGAGCTAGGTCTATGCGTAGTTCTCTTTGCACGAGTAGAACACAAATTTGTTGTGGGCGTAGATGTTGTCAACTTTCTTGCCACTACTAGTCTTATTTTGCTTCATCGGTATTGTGGGATGAAGCGGCCCGAACCGACCTTACACGTACGCTTACGTGAGACAGGTTCCACCGACTGACATGCACTAGTTGCATAAGGTGGCTAGCGGGTGTCTGTCTCTCCCACTTTAGTTGGAGCGGATTCGATGAAAAGGGTCCTTATGAAGGGTAAATAGAAGTTGGCAAATCACGTTGTGGCTTTTACGTAGGTAAGAAACGTTCTTGCTAGAACCCTATTGCAGCCACGCAAAACATGCAACAACAATTAGAGGACGTTTAACTTGTTTTTGCAGCATATGATTTGTGATGTGATATGGCCAAAAGTTGTGATGAATGATGAATGATATATATGTGATGTATGAGATCATGTTCTTGTAATAGGAATCATGACTTGCATGTCGATCAGTATGACAACCGGCAGGAGCCATAGGAATTGTCTTTATTTTTTGTATGACCTACGTGTCATTGAGAAACGCCATGTAAATTACTTTACTTTATTGCTAAATGCGTTAGCCATAGTAGTAGAAGTAATAGTTGGCGAGCAACTTCATGGAGACACGATGATGGAGATCATGATGATGGAGATCATGGTGTCATGCCGGTGTTAATATGATCATGGAGCCCCGAAGATGGAGATCAAAGGAGCTATATGATATTGGCCATATCATGTCACTATTTGGTTGCATGTGATGTTTATCATGTTTTTCATCTTGTTTACTTAGAACGACGGTAGTAAATAAGATGATCCCTCATAATAATTTCAAGAAAGTGTTTCCTAACTGCACCGTTGCGAAGGTTCGTTGTTTCAAGCACCACGTGATGACCGGGTGTGATAGATCCTAACGTTCAAATACAACGGGTGTAAGCCAGATTTACACACGCAATACACTTAGGTTGACTTGACGAGCCTAGCATGTACAGACATGGCCTCGGAACACGGAGGACTGAAAGGTCGAGCATGAGTCGTATAGAAGATACGATCAACATGGAGATGTTCACCGATGTCGACTAGTCCGTCTCACGTGATGATCGGACACGGCCTAGTAGACTCGGATCATGTTTCACTTAGATGACTAGAGGGATGTCTAATCTGAGTGGGAGTTCATTACATAATTTGATTAGATGAACTTAATTATCATGAACTTAGTCTAAAATCTTTACAATATGTCTTGTAGATCAAATGGCCCACGTTACCCTCAACTTCAACGCGTTCCTAGAGAAAACCAAGTCGAAAGATGATGGCAGCAACTATACGGACTGGGTCCTAACACGAGGATCATCCTCATAGCTGCCAAGAAAGATTTATGTCCTAGAAGCACCGCTAGGTGAAGCACCAATCCTGCAGAACCAAGACGTTATGAACGCTTGGCACTCTCGTCTTGATGATTACTCCCTCGTTCGATGCGGCATGATTTACAGCTTAGAACCGGCTCCAAAAGTGTTTTGAGCAACACAGAGCATATGAGATGTTCAAGAGCTGAAAATGGTTTTCCAAGCTCATGCCCGGGTCGAGATATGAAGTCTCCGACAAGTTCTTTAGCTGTAAGATGGAGGAAAATAGTTCACAAGGAGCACATACTCAAGATATGTCAGGTTGCACAACCGCTTGACTCACCGGGAGTTAATCTCCGGATGACGCGTCATCGATGTAATCCTTCAACCGCTTCCACCGAGCTACAAGAGCTTTGTGATGAACTTCAATATGCAGGGATGGAAAAGACCATTCCGAGGTATATTCAATGCTGAAATCAGCGGAGGTGGAGATCAAAAAGGAACATCAAGTGTTGATGGTGAATAAAACCACTAAGTTCAAGAAAGGCAAGGGTAAGAAGAACTTCAAGAAGGACAGCAAGGGAGTTGCCGCACCCGGTAAGCCAGTTGCCGGGAAAAAGTCAAGCAATGGATCCAAGCCTGAGACTGAGTGCTTTTATTGCAAGAGAAGTGGTCACTGGAAGCGGAACTGCCCCAAGTACTAGCGGACAAGAAGGCCGGCAAAACCAAAGGTATATGTGATATACATGTAATTGATGTGTACCTTACCAGTACTCGTAGTAGCTCTTGGGTATTTGATACCGGTGCGGTTGCTCATATTTGTAACTCAAAGCGTGAGCTGCGGAATAAGCGGAGATCGGCGAAGGGCGAGGTGACGATGCGCGTCGGGAATGGTTCCAAGGTCGATGTGATCGCCGTCGGCATGCTACCTCTACATTTACCTACGGGATTAGTTTTAAACCTCAATAATGGTTATTTAGTACCAGCTTTGAGCATGAACATTGTATCTAGATCTCGTTTAATACGAGATGGCTACTCATTAAAATCCGAGAATAATGGTTGTTCTATTTATATGAGAGATATGTTTTATGGTCATGCCCCGATGGTCAATCGTTTATTCTTAATAAATCTCGAACGTGATGTTACACATATTCATAGTGTGAATACCAAAAGATGTAAAGTTGATAACGATAGTCCCACATACTTGTGGTAATCGCCGCCTTGGTCACATAGGTGTCAAGCGCATGAAGAAGCTCCATGCTGATGGACTTTTAGAGTTTCTCGATTATGAATCATTTGACACATGCGAACCATGCCTCATGGGCAAAATGACCAAGACTCCGTTCTCCGGAACAATGGAGCGAGCAACCAACTTATTGGAAATCATACATACCGATGTGTGCAATCCAATGAGCGTTGAGGCTCACGGAGGATATCGTTATGTTCTCACTCTCACCGAGTAGATATGGGTATGTCTACTTGATGAAACACAAGTCCGAGACCTTTGAAAAGTTCAAGGAATTTCAGAATGAAGTAGAGAATCAACGTGACCGAAAGATAAAGTTCTTACGATCAGATCGTGGGGGAGAATATTTAAGTCACGAATTTGGTACGCACTTAAGGAAATGTGGAATCGTTTCACAACTCACGCCGCCTGGAACACCTTAGCGTAACGGTGTGTGCGAACATCGTAATCGCACTTTATTGGATATGGTGCGATCTATGATGTCTCTTACTGATTTTCCGCTATCATTTTGGGGATACGCTCTAGAGACAGCTACATTCACTTTAAATAGGGCACCGTCTAAGTCCGTTGATACGACACCGTATGAATTATGGTTTGGAAATAAACCTAAGCTGTCGTTTCTAAAAGTTTGGGGATGCGATGCTTATGTCAAGAAACTCCAACCTGAAAAGCTCGAACCCAAGTCAGAAAAATGCGTCTTCATAGGATACCCTAAGGAAACCATTGGGTATACCTTCTACTTAAGATCCAAAGGCAAGATCTTTTTTGCCAAGAACGGGTCCTTTCTGGAGAAAGAGTTTCTCTCGAAAGAATTAAGTGGGAGGAAAGTAGAGCTTGATGAAGTACTACCTCTTGAAACGGTAAGTTGCGCGACTCAGGAAGATGTTCATGTGGTGCCTGCACCGACAAGAGAGGA
This sequence comes from Aegilops bicornis, assembly GCA_021605145.1. NCBI lineage: Eukaryota > Viridiplantae > Streptophyta > Magnoliopsida > Poales > Poaceae > Aegilops > Aegilops bicornis. Next base: position 561,882,956 of record CM038673.1, on the reverse strand, counting down.
GGTTAATGATGATGATCAAGATACTTCGAATCAAGCTCCTACTGAACTTCGAAGGTCCACAAGGACACGTTCCGCACTGCAGTGGTATGGCAACCCTGTCTTGGAAATCATGTTGTTAGACAACGGTGAACCTTCGAACTATGAAGAAGCGATGGCGGGCCCAGATTCCAACAAATGGCTTGAAGCCATGCAATCCGAGATAGGATCCATCTATGAAAACAAAGTATGGAATTTGACAGACTTGCCCGATGATCGGCGAGCAATAGAAAACAAATGGATCTTTAAGAAGAAGACGGATGCGGATGGTAATGTTACCATATATAAAGCTCGACTTGTCGCTAAGGGTTATCGACAAGTTCAAGGGATTGACTACGATGAGACTTTCTCTCCCGTAGCGAAGTCAAGTCCGTCAATCATGTTAGCAATTGCCGCATACTATGATTATGAGATATGGCAAATGGACGCCAAATGGCATTCCTTAACGGTCATTTTAAGGAAGAATCAGATATGATGCAGCCGAAGGTTTTGTCGACCACGAGAATGCTAACAAGGTATGCAAGCTCCAAATGTCCATTTATGGGCTGGTGCAAGCATCTCGAGTTGGAACATTCACTTTGATGAGATGATCAAAGTTGCTTAGTTTATGCGGACTTATGGAGAAGCCTCATACATAAGAAAGTGAGTGGGAGCTCGCATTTCTCATATTATATGTAGATGACATACTTTTGATGGGAAATGATATAGAACTTTTGGACAAAGCATTAAGGCCTACTTGAATAAGTGTTTTTCAATGAAGGACCTTGGAGAAGCTGCTTACATATTAGGCATCAAGATCTATAGGGATAGATCGAGACGCCTCATAGGTCTTTCACAAAGCACATACCTTGATAAGATATTGAAGAAGTTCAATATGGATCAGCCCAAGAAAGGGTTCTTGCCCGTATTGCAAGGTGTGAGATTGAGCTCGGCTCAATGCCCGACCACGGCGTAAGATAAACAAGAGATGAGTGTCATCCCCTATGCCTCAGCCATAGGGTCTATTATGTATGCCATGTTGTCTACCGGACCTGATGTAAACCTTGCCGTAAGTTTGGTAGGAAGGTACCAAAGTAATCCGGCAAGGAACACAGATAGCGGTCAAGAACATCCTAAAGTACACGAAAAGGACTAAGGATATGTTTCTCATTTATGGAGGTGACGAAGAGCTCGTCAGAAGGGTTACGTCGACACTAGCTTCGACACGCATCTGGATGACGCTAAGTCACAAACCGGATACGTGTATATTTTGAATGGTGGGGCAGATGGTAGTGCGATTGCAAGCGAGCATGGTGGCGGAATCTACATGTGAAGCGGAGTACATGGCAGCCTCGGAGGCAGCGCATGAAGCAATCTGGGTGAAGGAGTTCATCACCGACCTAGGAGTCATAACCAATGCGTCGGGGCCGATTGCACTTGCCAAGGAGCCCAGGTTTCACAAGAAGACCAGGCACATCAAGCGTCGCTTCAACTCCATACGTGAAAATGTTCAAGATGGAGACATAGATATTTGTAAAGTACATACGGACCTGAATGTAGCAGATCCGTTGACTAAACCTGTCCCTAGAGCAAAACATGATCAACACCAGAACGCTATGGGTGTTCGATTCATCACAATGTAACTAGAATATTGACTCTAGTGCAAGTGGGAGACTGTTGGAAATATGCCCTAGAGGCAATAATCAAATGGTTATTATTATATTTCTTTGTTCATGATAATTGTCTGTTATTCATGCTATAACTGTGTTATCCGGAAATCGTAATACACGTGTGAATAAATAGACCACAACATGTCCCTAGTAAGCCTCTAGTTGACTAGCTCGTTGATCAAGAGATAGTCATGGTTTCCTGACTATGGGCATTGGATGTCATTGATAACGTGATCACATCATTAGGAGCATGATGTGATGGACAAGACCCAATCCTAAGCATAGCTCAAAGGTCGTGTAGTTCGTTTAGCTAGAGCTTTTCCAAATGTCAAGTATCATTTCCTTAGACCATGAGATTGTGCAACTCCCGGATACCGTAGGAGTGCTTTGGGTGTGCCAAACGTCACAACGTAATCGGGTGACTATAAAGGTGCACTACGGGTATCTCCGAAAGTGTCTCATTGGGTTGGCATGAATCGAGACTGGATTTGTCACTCCATATGACGGAGACGTATCTTCGGGCCCACTCGGTAATGCATCATCATAATGAGCTCTATGTGACCAAGTGTCCGTCACGGGATCATGCATTACGGTACGAGTAAAGTGACTTGCTGGTAACGAGATTAAACGAGGTATTGGGATATCGACGATCGAGTCTCGGGCAAGTAACGTACCGATTGACAAAGGGAATTGTATACGGGATTGATTGAATCCTCGACATCGTGGTTCATCCGATGAGATCATCGAGGAGCATGTGGGAGCCAAAATGGGTATCCAGATCCCGCTGTTGGTTATTGACCGGAGAGGCATCTCGGTCATGTCTCAGCATGTCTCCCGAACCCGTAGGGTCTACACACTTAAGGTTCGGTGGCGCTTAGGGTTGTAGAGATATGAGTATGCAAGAACCGAAAGTTGTTCGAAGTACCGGATGAGATCCCAGACGTCACGAGGAGTTCCGGAATGGTCCGGAGGTAAATAATTATATATAGGAAGTGCAGTTTCGGCCATCGGGAAAGTTTCGGGGGTTACCGGTATTGTACCGGGACCACTAGAAGGGTCCCGGGGGTCCACCGGGTGGGGCTACCTATCCCGGAGGGCCCCATGGACTGAAGTGGGAGGGGAACCAGCCCCTGGTGGGCTGGTGCGCCCCCCCCCCTTGGGCCCCCTCTGCGCCTAGGGTTGGAAACCGTAGGGTGGGGGGTGCCTCCACTTGCCTTGGGGGGCAAGCCTCCCCCTTGGCCGCCGCCCCCCCTTGGAGATCTCATCTCCTAGGGCCGCCCCCCTGGGGGGCCTATATAAAGGGGGGAGGGCAGCCGCACCCATGCTCTTGGCTCCTCCCTTCCCCCTTGCTACACCTCTCCCTCTCGCAGAAGCTCGGCGAAGCCCTGCCGAGATCGCTGCTGCATCCACCACCACGCCGTCGTGCTGCTGGATCTCCGTCAACCTCTCCTTCCCCCTTGCTGGATCAAGAAGGAGGAGACGTCTTCCCCAACCGTACGTGGAGGTGTTGTCCGTTCAGCACTAGGATCATCGGTGATTTGGATCACGACGAGTATGACTCCCTCAGCCCCGTTCTCTTGAACGCTTCCGCTCGCGATCTACAAGGGTATGTAGATGCACTCCTTTCTCTCGTTGCTAGATGAACTCATAGATTGAGCTTGGTGAAAGCGTAGAAAATTTTTATTTTCTGCAATGTTCCCCAACACCTTGATCTCCATCTTAGCATCGTTGTCGTCTCGTAAACTATTACTTCTACGACTATCGCTACCGCTTACTGATAAAGTAAAGCAATTACAGGGCGATTGCATTGCATACAATAAAGGGACAACCATATGGCTCCTGCCAGTTGCCGATAACTCCGTTACAAAACAATGTCATCTCATACAATAAAATATAGCATCATGTCTTGACCATATCACATCACAACATGCCCTGCAAAAACAAGTTAGACATCCTCTACTTTGTTGTTGCAAGTTTTACGTGGCTGCTACGGGTTGAGAAAAAACCGTTCTTACGTACGCACCAAAATCAAAATGATAGTTCGCAAGTTAGTGTTGTTTTAAGCTTCTCAAGGACCGGGCGTAGACACACTCGGTTCAACTAAAGTTGGAGAAACTGACACCCGCCAGCCACCTGTGTGCAAAGCACGTCGGTAGAACCAGTCTCGCGTAAGCGTCTGGCGTAATGTCGGTCCGGGCCGCTTCATCCAACAATACTGCCGAACCAAAGTATGACATGCTGGTAAGCAGTATGACTTGTATCGCCCAGAACTCACTTGTGTTCTACTCGTGCATATAACATCTATGCATAAACCTGGCTCTGATACCACTGTTGGGGAACATAGTAATTTCAAAAATTTCCTATGCACACGCAAGATCATGGTGATGCATAGCAACGAGAGAGGAGAGTGTAGTCCACGTACCGTCATAGACCGTAAGCGGAAGCGTTATGACAACGCGGTTGATGTAGTCATACGTCTTCACGATCGACCAATCCTCGATGCGAGCGTCACGACACCTCCGCGTTCAAAGACATCGCTCAGCTCGGTGACGTCCCGCGAACTCACGATCCAGTAGAGCTCGAGGGAGAGTTTCGTCAGCACGACGGCATGGTGACGATGTTGATGAAGCTACCGTCGCAGGGCTTTGCCTAAGCACCGCTACGTTATGACCTAGGTGGATTATGGTGGAGGGGGGCACCGCGCACGGCTGGGAGAGATCAATGATCAACTTGTGTCTCTCTGGGGTGCCCCCTTCCCCCGTATATAAAGGAGTGGAGGAGGGAGGCCCGCCTCTCTATGAGCGGCGCCCTAGGGGAGTCTCTACTCCCACCGGGAGTAGGACTCCCCTTTCCTAGTAGAACTAGGAGCCCTTCCAAGTAGTAGGAGTAGGAGAGAAGGAAAGGGAAAAGAGAAGAGAAGGAAGGAGGGGTGCCGTCCTCCCTAGTCCAATTCGGACTAAGCATTGGGGCGCGCCTCCCTCTCTCTTTCCCCTAAAGCCCAATAAGGCCCGTATACTCCCCGGCGAATTCCCGTAACTCTCCGGTACTCCAAAAAATACCCGAATCACTCGGTACCTTTCCGAAGTCTGAATATAGTCGTCCAATATATCGATCTTTACGTCTCGACCATTTCGAGACTCCTTGTCATGTCCCCGATCTCATCCGGGACTCTGAACTACATTCGGTACATCAAAACACATAAACTCATAATACCGATCGTCACAGAACTTTAAGCATGTGGACCCTACGGGTTCGAGAACTATGTAGACATGACCGATACACGTCTCTGGTCAATATCCAATATCGGAACCTAGATGCTCATATTGGCTCCTACATATTCTACGAAGGTCTTTATCGGTCAAACCGCATAACAACATACGTTGTTCCCTTTGTCATCGGTATGTTACTTGCCCGAGATTCGATCGTTGGTATCTCAATACCTAGTTCAATCTTGTTACTGGCAAGCCTCTTTACTCGTTCAGTAATGCATCATCCCGCAACTAACTCATTAGTCACATTTCTTGTAAGGCTTATAGTGATGTGCACTACCGAGAGGGCCCAGAGATACCTCTCCGACAATCGGAGTGACAAATCTTAATCTCGATCTATGCCAACTCAGCAAGTACCATCAGAGACACATGTTGTAACGCCCCGGATCCGTTGCGCCAGGTGTCCGCCAGTTATTCGCCGTCCTTGCCATGTCATTTGCTTGCGTGTTGCATTTTGCCATGTCATCATCTGCTTTTCATCTGCATGTTTTTCAAAAACTTGCATCCGTTTGGGTTCCGCCGGTTCTCTCCGTTGTCCGTTCCGAGTCCGGACAAACTCGCACGCGCCCGCGGCACGTCCGAAATATTATTTATAAGTGGCATAAAAATGTTCTCGGAATGGGGTGAGAGTTGGCGTGCGGTCTTATTATAGTGTAGACAGGCCGCCTGCCAACTTTCGTTGCATTCGGAGTTCGTTTGACTGCCCAACCGTTAAATATATAACCGCGATATAGCCGGTATATTCGTCGGACGTTTCGGTCTCCGAGACTGCTGTCGGGCCTCTCTCTCTTCTCAGCCCAATGCATTCTACACAGCCCACCAACCCCTCACCTAGTCTCCCTCCGCCTCGCACCGTCGGATCGAGATCCGATGCCCGAAAACCCCTCCAAACCCCCCTAACCCTAATACCTACCCTATATATGCACCCCTTCCTTCCAAAAATGGGCAACCCTAGCCTTCCCCTACCCCTAGACCCCCCTCTTCCTCGGGACCCCGCAGCCGCCAGCCACCTCCACCTCAAAATCCGTCGCCGGCCACCTTGCGGGCGCCACTTGGCAGCGCCCCATTGGCCAGCCGCCGCCGCGCAGCCTCCCTCACCCAACCGGAAGGCGCCACGCGTCTCCCGCGCCCCCGCAGCCCTCCTCCCACCTCCCGCGGCCCTGCAGGCCCAGGCGCAGCCCGCCCGGGCCCGAGCCGCCGCCGCCGCGGCCCGCAGGCGCTCGCCCGCGCCCAGCGCCCGCTCCCCTCGTCCCCGAGCCAGGAGGGCTCGGCCGCGCCCGATCTGCCCGACGCCGGCGACCGCTGCCGCCTCCCGCCGACGAGCGCCGTCGCCGGAGCACCCGCGCCGCCCTGCCAGGTCGCGCCGCCCCTCGCCACCTCTCTCCATCTCTCTCCTCGCCCGGCCTCACACACACTCTCTCTCTCTCCCCGCAGGAACCCCGCCATGGCGCCGCCCCTAGCTCGACGAGCTCCGCTGCCGCCGCGCCCGGATCCGGCAAGCTGCCGCCCGGATCCGTCGATCCCCGCCGTCCCCGTCCAGATCAGCGCCTCTTCGGCCTCCCCTCGCCGGTCTCGCCTCGTCGGAGGACCACGCCGCGCGCCATGGCCTCCTGCTCGTGCAGGAGCACGGGAGGCCAATCCCCAGCGCCTGTGGGCCCCGCGTACGGCCCAGTGACCCAGCCGGCCCGATCCACCGCCCCGTCGTCCTGGGCTTGGCCCATGGTGAGCCCAACACCATCCCATCTCTTCCCCTGCCTATCCGTCGCCCTGGGTGTATTATACTATATTGCGATCGGTTATTTTTTTCCCTGTGAATTGACCAAGTCCCTGAATTTCAGCATCATATAGGCATCTTTGACCTGCTGTACCTATGTGCATGCTGCTCTGTTTCGTGCGTTTAATATATAAAATTGTTCACCATGAGATGTTGTTCATTTCACTCCATTGTGCCATGCTCTTTTGAGTTCATCTTGATGCCCTAATCATCATTGCAAAAGTGTTATATGATGTTAATCTGCTGAAACTGTTATGACTTGCTGTTTTGTCTTTTTCGTTGCATTTTGTGTGTGCATCCTATGAGCATGAGCTCTACATATGTTTTGTACTTTGTCATGCCATATTCACAGTTGTGCAATTCATCTATTTTTGTGAGTCCTGTACTGAGTGCATCAAGCTTGTTAAGTAGGGTACTTGTTGTTGCTGTTTTGCTAGGCTGATTCTGTTATATTTTGTTGCTATGTTAACCTGCTGCTACAAGTCGTTCTATGCATAATCTGAAGATGTTCACTAAGGATGTTTTGTTATACATGTCATGCTCTATCGATCCATGCCCCTGTTTGCATTTATAGCCTTCTGTAGATTGTCATAATCTTGCTCCAAAGTTGCTAAATAATGTTGCTGTCAGCCTGTTAACATTAAGTTCAGTTTTGCCATGAGCTTTGGTAGTGATCCATGCACCCTATGAACTTGTTCTTGACATTCTTAGTTTCTCAAACATGTCTTCTTACTGTTAGTTGTCTTGCCATGCCATGTGTTGCTCTGTGATGAGTGGTTAAAGCTCACCAACATGCCTACTTATTGTTCTTTCTGCCATGTATGAATCTGTCATATAACTTGCCATGTTTACATGGGTGCCATCGTATTTTCTGTGCCTTTTTGGCTCATGGTCAGTAAGGGACTTTTGTTCTATGTAATTAGTAGATTCATGCCATGCCTTTGTTTGCCATGATAAGTTCCTGTAGCATGTTGTTTGATAGCTCTAAACATTGCAACCTGATGTTATTTCTGCTAAGCCTGAAACTGTTATTATTTGCAATCTTGCCATGTCCTTTTGAGCATGTTCTAGTGATTTCTGTAGTTAGCTCAGTGTTCATGTTTTGTCATGCTTTACCTGTGCATCATGGTCATGCCTTTTGTCTTCACGTTGGGATGTTGTAGCATGTTGTTTCGATGCTTCCTAGATGCCTAGTTGCTGTTTTGGACAGTTTGTCCTTTAAACTTGTATAGAGCGTATGTGTTGATCCGTTGCTCCGTTTTGAGTGTGCTCTATATGAAACTTGCTTGATTTTGCACGTAGTTTCATATTATCATGTTGCATCCTTGTTTTGAGGTGTTTGCTTGATGTTTGTATGCATTTTGCATCAATGTCATGTTTAACTTGTTTTGCTCATATCTTCTAGGCCGTAGCTCCGAATTAAATGAACTTTATATGTAACTTGACTAGAATTTCGTGTAGATTCTCTTGGTGCATATTAACTTGATTTTTAACAACTTGAACATAAGGTTTATTCAGATCTGGACCAATTTCGAAATTTGCATATGAGGACTTGCCGGAATTGTTATATGTTGTTTCCGGCCTCATTTAACCTTGCTTTGATGTGTTGCTCTTGTATGCTTCATCTCTTGCCATGAGTAGCTTCATGTAGCTTTGTCATGCATCATGCTTGGTTGTGCTTCATGTCTCGTTTATGTGTGGTGTGTTTACTTTGTTGTGTGCTTTTTCTCGATAGTTCCCGTTTCGTTGCGATCGTGAGGATTCGTTCGTCTACGCTTGGTTCGTCTTCGTGGATTCATCTTATTTATGGACTTGTTCTTCTTCCTTGCGGGATTTCAGGCAAGATGATCGTCACCTTGGATCTCATTACTGTCATTGCTATGCTAGTTGCTTCGTTCTATCGCTATGCCGCATTCCCTACCATTTGCTCATCAAGCCTCCCAAATTGCCATGAACCTCTAACCTTTGTCACCCTTTCTAGCAAACCGTTGTTTGGCTATGTTACCGCTTTTGCTCAGCCCCTCTTATAGCGTTGCTAGTTGCGGTGAAGATGAAGATTGCTCCATGTTGGATTATGTTTACGTTGGGATATCACAATATCTCTTATATTATTAATGCATCTATATACTTGGTAAAGGGTGGAAGGCTCGGCCTTATGCACGGTGTTTTGTTCCACTCGCCGCCCTAGTTTCCGTCATATCGGTATTATGTTCCCGGATTTTGTGTCCCTAACGCGGTTGGGTGATTTATGGGACCCCCTTGACAGTTCGCTTTGAATAAGACTCCTCCAGCAAGGTCCAACCTTGGTTTTACCATTTGACTACCTACCACATATACCCCTTCCCTTGGGTTCTGCAGACTCAAGGGTCATCTTTATTTTAGCCCCCCCGGGCCAGTGCTCCTCCAAGTGTTGGTGCGAATCGAGCAACATGGGGCCACCACGGAAAACTTCGAGGCTTGGTTTTACTCGTAGCTTGACTTATCCGGTGTGCCACGAGAACGAGGTACGTGCGACTCCTATCGGGATTTGTCGGCACATCCGGCGGCTTCTTTGGTCTTGTTTTACCATTGTCGAAATGTCTTGTAAACGGGATTCCGAGACTGACCGGGTCTTCCCGGGAGAAGGAATATCCTTCGTTGATCGCGAGAGCTTATCATGGGCTAAGTTGGGACACCCATGCAGGGTTTGAACTTTCGAAAGCCGTGCCCGCGGTTACGTGGCAGATGGGAATTTGTTAATATCCGGTTGTAGTAAACTTGAAGTAAACTCTTCTAAAATACACCAACCGTGTGCGTAACCGTGAGTGTCTCTTTTCGGGGTTGATCGAGAGGAGAACACGGTTTCGGGGTTATGTCTGACGTAAGTAGGAGTTCAGGATCACCTCTTGGTCATTGCTAGCTTCACGACCGTTCCGCTTGTTCTCTTCTCGCTCTTATTTGCGTATGTTAGCCACCATATCATGCTTAGTCGCTGCTGCAACCTCACCACTTTACCCCTTCCGTTCCCATTAAGCTTTGCTAGTCTTGATACCCATGGTAATGGGATTCTTTGAGTCATCGTGGCTCATCGCTTACTACAACAACGATTGCAGTGCAGTTTTGCGATGATCATGACGCGAGAGCGATGTTTGCTTGTTTTGGAGTTCTTCTTACGCTTCTTCTTCGATTGAGGATAGGTTCACAGTCGGCGGCTGAGCTAGCGGTGGATATTGTTTGAGTTTCTGTTTATGTTTCATCCGTAGTCGGATGTTGATCCTGTATGTTGTATTGTTGTATTCATGTGTCATTGTATGTATTGTATGTATCCCCATCTATTATGTAATGTTGATGTAATGATATCCACCTTGCAAAAGCGTCTTCAAGATGCGCTTCTATCCTTGGTGGGACCTTCGAGTTCCTTTAGGATAGGGTCGCATCTTGGGCGTGACACATGTAGAGCACCTTTATAATCACCCAGTTACGTTGTGACGTTTGGTAGCACAAAAGGTGTTCCTCCGTTATTCGGGAGTTGCATAATCCCACAGTCATAGGAACATGTATAAGTCATGAAGAAAGCAATAGCAATATACTAAACGATCAAATGCTAAGCTAACGAAATGGGTCAAGTCAATCACATCATTCTCTAATAATGTGATCCCGTTAATCAAATGACAACTCATGTCAATGGCTAGGAAACTTAACCATCTTTGATTCAACGAGCTAGTCAAGTAGAGGCATACTAGTGACACTGCATTTGTTTATGTATTCACACATGTACTAAGTTTCCGGTTAATACAATTCTAGCATGAATAATAAACATTTATCATGAAATAAAGAAATAAATAATAACTTTATTATTGCCTCTAGGGCATATTTCCTCACCATGCCCTAATCATAGCTCTCTCTCTCGGGCACTTTTGATCATCGTCCTGTTTGAGTAAACCTTGCTAATAGCCGCCCATCGTGGGTTCTTTGGGGTTACCTCTTCTGGATCATCAAACACCAAACCATCCGCTTCTTTGTCCAACAGCACCATGCCTCCCATCCCTGCTGAGAGACTCGACGTCGGCGGGGGTTTTGCTCTCTACGGGAGATTTCGACGATCCCCCGCTAGCCGACCCTCCATCCTTACGCAGCGGCGTGCTTGCTATCGCAGTCCCCACCTCCGCGGCAGTCTTGCCCTTTATCCCCGCCCGATCCGGCGCCGGCGCCGTGGCTGCAGGTCAATTCTGGTTCCCGGATCCCGACGCCGCATGAGTCAGAGACGCCTTCTTGTCATGGATTCGGCCCCCCTGTCCTAGCAGAGGAGGATCCCGTTCTCTGTTGTGAATTCCGCTCCGCCGCCGCCAAGTTTGCCTTCGCCCCCAAATCTCTCGCCGATCTCCCCGATGTCATCTCCGCCATCAGCACCGCTCCCTGGCGAAAGGAGAACACCACCAATCCGGCCTGAGAGAGCGTCGTCGCACTCCCAGACCCACCGGAATCTCTCTCACCCCCGCAACAAAACCCTAACCCTAGCACCCGAGCACAATCGCCAGGCAGGCGCCAAGCAATCGCCTCTGGTCGCTGAAGCGTTTTTTGCATGGTGGACCCCACTCATGCACGTACGTCTACAGATCATGTTTGACTTGTAGGATTAGAGACCATAATGATTTTTCCTACGCCCTACTCTGTGACTTCGTGTGTGATCCTATAGAAAAAAAATCATTGATTCCAATTTCACAGAAAGTGTCCTTTATTTCCGTGACAACTATGACATGCACATAACCATATAGGGAAGTCCTGCATTTTCCTGAAGTGCAACCAAATAGATACCATTACAAATACATGTGTTTATATTCTTGTAGGATTCAGTATGACATGCCATCCTAATTAAGTGTTTTCCCTATTCTTGTGCGTTCACAATCTTGTGAATAGATTGTGAACCAAACATGCCCATACGGGCGTTACCCAAGTAACGATGCTTCTAACCCTTAACACTTCTCATTTACCAATTAATGGTACAAACCCAACATTTGGGTTCAAATCCTCACGGAGGCGAATTTATGTTCCTATTTATTTTTAAGGACTAGGCTCGGTGCGTAATCGAGATTAAAAATCCTAGTACTTATACTTAAAAGGCCGTATGCATCCCTAGTTGGTGCAGAGGCCGGGGAAGTAAAATTCTCCCTCAATTTTTTAAATGTGGCCTGGTTGGGGTCTCCGGCTTTAGATGTTAGGCTTTTGTGCGATGTCTGCTTGGTATTAGGCTCGGACTATCGGCACCCCTTCATCAAGTGAATAGGAGTAGCGACACTTGTTGCTAAGATAGTGACTTCAAGCTATCTGATGTACTACTTTGTAAGGTCCTTGTGAATAATTAATAAAATGACTGCATGCATCGCCCAGATGCAGAGGCCGGGGGTAATCCTCCTTTTCAATAATAATAATAATTAATGGTACATGTGTAAGTGCACTAAACATGGAAGCATCTTGATGGAAATATTATAATGACGCAATAATGTCATTTTTTTAATCAAATGTGTTGGTTTCTAACAACAAACCACAAGAACGAAGAATGATCATAGGTTCCAGTATACCTCTTCTTAAAACTTAACAAAATGCGCAATTTTCAAGTGTTGAAAAAAAATCAATGAAAAACATTATTGAGTGAAAACTTATCCATGGAAATTTCGCAAATAATATGACCAGTTTACAATCTGGGTGAAAGTTAAAAAAGAGAACGTTATGGTTTAAGATTTGAAACTTAATTTGCATATGTCTTTTGCTTTTATCCTGGTCACAAACAGTAAAAAATATTTTTGGCAATTTACACAGGTATCTTCTTAATCAATACTACTTATGTGTATTGCTGGAATTAAAACTCGAAGCTCGTCTTGGAAAAAAAAGGTTGACTAAAACAAAAACTCGAAGCTCGTAAGCAAAATGAGTAGGTCGGGACTTGGCTCGAACTCTTTGACTAACGAGTCGACTCAGTTTTAATCTAAACCCGTTAAAATAATGAGTTTAATGAGACAACCTAACGAGTTACTCATTTAACTCGGTAAGCTTGTTAATCAAAATGGTTAATCAAAAGAGATACGACATTAGTAGGGTACACCATGTGCCATGTGGTGTAAATTGTTTATTATTGTGACTTGTGAAGATATGTGCTTACAATAGCCACCGACACGTTACTAACGAATGCTTGTTCAATATTTTTCTCTTTCTCAATGCACTTACAATAGCCCTAAGTTTATAGGACGGTTATAAGCGGTACTTTGAGATACTAGTTATTTCTATACCGTCCTGGAAACAGCGAACAAGATTTTATTCCAGGTGAAGTGCAACGGCTCAACCGTAGATACCATGATTGACTCAAAACAAAGTAAAATAGGGAGAACTGGTTCTGGTTTGGTTCATACAGGCCGATGCCTACTAGTACAAGTGCAATTATAGGCACGTGGGAGGAACACACAGTATGACTTTTGCCGTTGATGGTGGCCGTTCCACACTTATTTTGATTAGTACGCTTAATTTCCTTTTTGACGAATCGTCGTCTGGTCTCATTTGTTTCCCGGTGCTAGCTTTGCTTAGTTCGCTTGTTCAAGTTTGAAAGTTCAGAGTAAGTAATATTGCGAGAATAGACGAACGGCCGCCGCCTTTGTACCAAGTCACTCCGAAGGCGAAAGTCAACGGAAATGCTTCAAAAATATTAGGGGAGGAGTAGCTGTACAAATTAACAAGCCACCATTGTTAATTATGGCCTTCGTGTTGTTATCACCTCTTCTCCTCGTTGAACAGCTTACTTCTTTACGTACAACATGTTTTCTACCTGTACGACTTTCCATTTTATACTCTATGACTTACACCGCTCCAATTTCCTCGTAGTTGGATCATAGACTGGATCTAGTCTACCTTTTGTCAGCACTCCCCTTGCCAGTGGCAGTGGCGGAGCTTGATGAAGATTGTTGAGGGGGCTAATCATAGTTGACGAGGTGAAGAAGATAAGGGCTTGTTTGGTTCCAAATAAGTCACCTACTTATAAGTCAAAAAGTGAAAAAAATGACTTATTTTGCTAAACAAACCTGATTTATAAGTCACCCCAACTTATAAGTCATAAGTTGCTCCACCCTAACTTAAAATTTATAAGTCACCCCCTTTTGCGTGGGTCCCACCACCTGCATGATATTGATTGATGTGGGAAGGTGTGTCAGGTGACTTATAAGTCAAGTGACAACAAAACAGGCGTGACTTATAAGTCACTGATTTTAAGTCACCTGACTTATAAGTCAGGTGACTTATTGAAACCAAACAGGCCCTAAGTCATGCATGAACTCCGAAAAATCTTTGATATTCAAGCCTAATATTTAGGGATGTGCTCAAGAGTTGCCATAGAGTAGGGGGGGGGGGCGCAATAGCCCCCTTTGGCCTTCATGAAGCTCCGCCACTGGCCAGTGGTCGCTTGTTTTTGCTGCCCAAGACTGTAAAATGATGGTCGAATGATATGGATAGGAAATTCCCGCATCATTTTTAGTCGAGTCACACCAAATTTTTATCTCTTTAGTTTTGAAAACTTTAGGGCAGCGTGTCTCCACAAGAACATGACACAACAAATTGATAATCATATTTTGTGACCCCCACATCAGATGATTCCAATTTGGACAAGGCTAGGGCGCGTCTTTGCTGCATCGCTACTCCCTCCTCCCCCCTTCTTTGGACACCTCCACCCATTCTCCTTGTCTTGCTCTTCTCCTCCTCCTGGTGACCACCATTGTTAAGATCCGAATGTCCACCAATACCGAAGGTTCAACGATGCTTCCATTCAAGCTCGAGGGACACCATTACCCACATGGGACTGGCGAATCTATGTCGATTCCCTCAAACGTGCCAATTATGAATATCGTATCACCCACCCTACACCCACACATCCGATTGTTGTTGCGAGATCCGCCCCTCCCCCCTCCTTCTACATCTTCATCCTCCCCACCGACCGTCCGCTCGGAAGATAAGGAGGGTGAACATTCAATATTACATTTATTCTGCAAAAGAAAAACCCCACTACATATCATTTCCCTCCTTTCTTCACGATGATTGCTTAGCAAACCGTGAAATTCTCCGATCACCAACCTAGGCACGGTCCGGTCAAATCAAGTGACGGCATGCATGCGGTCGATCGATCGATCGCTCATCGGCCGCTCACCCACTCGTCGTCCCCGCCGCAGCAGTACCGCTCCCACCATCAGCAGCTAACCACGAGTCAGTCCTCCACAACAGAAAAAGTCAGATAAATCCTCGCCCACCACCATCATCACAGCCTTCAAACCCCGCCCCATCGGTCTCCCAACGGCCCCCGCCCCCGTCGCTGCCACGCGGGCCCCACCGCGCTACTAACCAGGCCGCGCGGCTGGCGATGCTGCTAGGCGCACGCCGGCCTGTCCCCCCAGCGCGCGTACACATCTCGCGAGTAGTCGCGCTCGACTATTCGTCGTTCCCTTCTCCCACACCCCCACCCCCACCCCCCTGATTGCCTCGCCATTTCGCCTCTCGTCTTCGCATCGCGCGCCCCGCCGCCGCCGCCTCCTCCTCCACACCCATCCTGCGCGGCGCGGCCGCGTCGGGTCCGGGCTTGCTCCTTGCGGCGAGAGGCGAGATCTCGGTCGGGCTTTACTGCGCGCGCCGCCGTAGTGGAGGAGGAGGCGGCGGGGGTGGTTGGTGTGCGGGGCCAGCTGGCCTAGCGGTTCGTGGTCGCCGGAGTCACAGCAGGAGGAAAAGGAGAACTCATCGCCGTCTCGCGGGTGGCGGCGGGGATGTACGTGCCGCAGTCGTCCCGCGGCGGGGGCGGCTCCGCCGGGGAGCAGCCTAGGGTTTACCAAGTCTGGCGGGGAAGCAACGTAAGCGCTCTCCCCTCCCTCTCCCTCGATTCGGTGCCGTGCGCAGCGGATCTGGATCTGGTCGTGCTGCTCGTGCGCGCCATGATTGCCTGCCTGCCTAGGGGTTTGCGTGCCGATGTACCCCTTTTTGGGTGTCGATTCCGTTCGGCTGGGTGGGGAATCAGATGCTCAGCTGGTGCGGTGCGGCGTCCTTTGTTCACATGACTGGAATTCGTGCGCTGCTAGGTTTGGAATGCGCAGGTAGTTTACTGGACGGCGTCAAGGTGTGCCGCGTTGAACCAAAAGCGTTGTGGTCTAGTCGTTTTTACTCTGTTAGCTGGAAAATATGGATGGCTCCGGTTGATTTAGGTAGCACCTGGTAGCGTGTTGTGGCTGTTGGGCTGCCACTTATGGAATGTTTGTTGGTTGGCATCCTGGAGATGTATACTACGTGCAGTGTAAAGAGTTCTTACATTTTCTGATGGTGTCGTTTGCTTGGTTTACCTGATCGGAATTTGTGCTTGGGCAGTATACTGGATGGCAACAAGATGTGCTTCGTTGAACCGAGTGTTGCGGTGTAGTTGTTTTTACTTGTTAGCTGGAAATATGGCTCCGGCTGTGATATAAATAGTACCTCTTAGTATGTTGTAGCTGTACCTCTTATGGAATGTTGGTTGGCATCTTGGATATGTGTACTACATGCAGTGTAAAGACTTCTTATATTTTCAGCGTTTCTATCAAGATGCCTAGGCAGTACTAGTTTGCATGACACCAATACTTTAGTTGGAAATGTTCAACTTCTTTATGGACTTGGCTTTGTTCTGGTCTGATATGTATGCATCATGATTTGTCTTTAGCAAGTAGGAAAGGCGTGTGCTACTACCGGACATTATTTTTAGTACATTTGGCATAAGAGCTTTATGTTTGTAGTGCATGGTCATGCTTGGTGGGGAAATGCCAATTTACGTGGGATCACAAACTGCCTTTTGATGCACTTGACATAGTATGACATATTGCTAGTAGTAAATATCACCTTATCTGCAAATAAGAGGCACCCGTGCAGCGCCTGCCCTGCATGTGTAATGTGCAGCACCAATTCTTCTCACACACGTGTACCAATAAATATATGGGTCATTCATCTAGTTCTAAATATCACCTTATATGCAAAGAAGAAGCACCTGTTCGTGCAGCGCCCCCGCACGTGTAATGTGCAGCCCCATTTCTGTTCTCACATGTGTACTTCCAATAAAACAGCACCCCCACACGTGTATTGTGCAGCCCATTTCTGCTCTCACACCTGTACTGCCAATAAATATATGTGTCATCCATCTAGTGGTAATATCACCTTATCTTCAAAGAAGAGGCATCCGTGCAGCTCCCTCTTGCACGTGTAATGTGCAGCCCCAATTCTGCTCTCACACGTTTACTGCTAATAAATTAACTTGTCATCCATCTATGAAACAAGGTCTACGGAGGCATTCTTTCAGGGAGAGTCTGTTTGGGCGGTAGCGGTTCTGCATTTTGTAGATTTTATTAGATAGAATTGTAGAAATTTCCTTCCATTTATAACCAGTTAGAGATGTTACCAAGTTACTAATCCTTGGTAAATGTTTTCTTAACCGCCCTCATGGTAACAACGCACATGCCCAGGCATGATAGTGTCTGCGCGAGTGCTGTTTCGGAACTCCGTATCCACAGCCACTCAAGTATATGTTAGCATATCTCTTTAGTTTCGAGTAATTGTTCACTCTCTAGAGCTTTTAGTTTTCTATTGGCTTCTGTTTTCCATTAACCTTTATCTTAATGTGCTGAGAGGATATTTGTGTTCCTTGGCGACTAAGGGGCTAAATTATTGCAAACAACATCATTTTTCATAGAATACATGTTATTTTGAGTTTACTACTTTTGTATTTGCAATTGTCACTTTTACTTTCATCAATTGGTCTTTGTTGACGACAGTTTGAATGTTCTTTCAGGAGTTTCTCTTGCAAGGGCGGTTCATATTTGGACCTGATGTGAGATCCTTGTTTCTCACTATATTCCTCATCATTGCACCAGTGTTGGTCTTCTGTATATTTGTTGCCAGACATCTGATGAATGATTTTCCTGATCACTGGGGGATTTCAGTTATGGTTGTAGCGGTTGTCTTCACAGTATATGTAAGTGTTGTTATTACTTGACTTCTGTTTTGCTCTGATCATTTTAGAACAACTTAACCAGCTGGTCTGGAGTTGTGTAAATTCTATTGACAGTTACACTATGCTCCCTTTCATGCTAATTGAAGTTTCTCTGCATACATAATTATTCATTGGACAGTGACGAATTATCATACACAGAGGGTCCCCAACTTCCCTACCTTGCTTTGGTTGCTAAAACATTGTTAATTCCAATATTATTTTAGATAAATTCTTGCACCAATCTGTCAGAAGTGACCCTCGATTGAATGTGATGATAAGAGCGCCTAGAAATGCAAGATGATACTATTACACCTTACATATTTGATAATGAGTATTTTCAGAGTAGAGTGGTTCCTTGTGTCCGCCATCTGCACCCCATCTTCTATTGCACTATTTCAGCTCAGCATCTCTTGCTGTTGTGTTGCATGTTTTTTGAAATTCCAGCAATGATCCTCTTTTGTCTAGTGCCGGGCAATGACCTACAAATATTGTTGGGATGGATGACCAAATGGCACCTCCCTTTTCTGGAAAATGCTGATTGGGGAAGCCACACCATGTACATTGAGTGGACCTCTTTGGTTTGCAGGATAAAAGCACATGAATAGGATATCATGACATGTGAAGATGTGGAACCCTACACGTGAATAGAAAACACAAAAATCAGTAATAGAAGTTGTTTAGTTGCACCACAGGAAAAACACAGGAATTTCTCTAGATAGTGAGTGCATGTCATAGTTGTCATAGACACAAAGGGAGTTTTCCAGGAGGTCTAGCTAGCTTGGAATCCTAGGAATTGTAGTGTAGAAAAGCAATCAAAAGGAATTTTGAAGGGTTCATTCGTTTGAACTCCGTAGGAAAAATCTCTTATGGATTGGAATCCTACTACATTCTTTTGAAATTCCTTTGAACCATTTCTCTAATTTAAAATCAAACAATACAGATGAGCTGCAATTCTTTCTATCTTGTCGATTTTCTGCTCAGATCAAGGTTGATCAGAAGGATTAGTTCATTTTACCTGAACTAGCTGAGCTCAGAGCTTAAATTCTTTTAGTGTTTCCCTTGATTAGCTGCAGTTAGGATATTTTTAGCAGTAGTTTTATTTGGGAATGCCTGTGAAACATTTTGTGTGACCTTTCAAAGGCGATGCTTGTCACTTGACCTCTTTTATGGATCCTTTTAATTGAAGGAAACACAGTATTTGAGTAAAGGTTTGTCATTTCTAATACAATATCATGAAGATGAACATGGTAGGCGGGTGGATGTGGTTGATACGGAAGTTAATAATTGATGATTCTGTACTTACCTCAGTTCATATGAATATGCACTGTTGTAGAGTTCACACTTGTCTGAACCTTGTTCCTTTAATTTTCCAGGATTTGACGCTGCTGCTTCTTACCTCTGGTAGAGATCCTGGTATAGTACCTCGTAACACGCACCCCCCTGAACCTGAATCCCTTGATGGGAACAATGATACTGGAAATGGTCAGACTCCACAACAATTGCGCTTACCACGGACAAAGGATGTTTATGTAAATGGAGTTGTTGTAAAGGTCAAGTACTGCGACACCTGCATGCTGTATCGGCCACCTCGTTGCTCTCACTGTTCTATCTGTAACAACTGTGTGGAGCGTTTTGATCATCACTGTCCTTGGGTTGGTCAATGCATAGGACTGGTAAGTAGCTTAATGCCTCACAGTCTAATATTTTATTGTTACCCGAATGCAGGGTGACTCTCTATTGCTACTATTAATCACTGATCGGCGCTAACTACCAGCTTTTCTTCTGCAGCGTAATTATCGCTTCTTCTATATGTTTGTCTTCTCGACCACATTACTCTGCCTCTACGTATTTGGGTTCTGCTGGGTGTACATAATTAAGATCAGAGATGCAGAAGGTTCATCGATTTGGAAGGCAATGTTGAAGACACCCGCCTCAATGGTTCTGATCATCTACTGTTTTATTTGTGTGTGGTTTGTTGGTGGTCTTTCTGTCTTCCATTTCTACCTGATGAGCACCAACCAGGTTGCTTCCCTTTCCTCTGTTTTAAGACTTTTGTCATTTAAAGCATTTTGTCGCAACTTGGTAAGCATCCAATCTTTCACCTTTGCAGACTACCTATGAGAACTTCAGGTATCGGTATGACCGGCGGGCTAATCCATATAACGTAGGTGTGGTGAACAACTTTTGGAGATCTTCTGCACTGCTGTCCCCGCTTCCAAGAACAATTTCCGAGCTAGGGTCCCAGTAGAGCAAGGTTTACAGCAATCACGCCCACAAACCAGGGGTTTCATGAGCCCAAACATGGGCAAACCTGTTGGAGACCTTGAATTGGGCAGGAAGCCAGTATCATGGGATGAACCTCGGTCAGGAGCTGATATAAGAGACTTAGAAGTTGGGGGCATGTTGGATGAGAAAGAGGGCAGAATAACCCATGCGTCACCGGATCTGAGCAGAGAAGCCCTTCCAGTTGAGCTCATGGAAGGTAGGGCTGGCATGCATTCGAGACGATCAAGCTGGGGTCACAGAAGTGGGACCTCAGAGTCGATGGACAGCATCGCGGTGCAGATGGGAGGTGGAGAAACTAACTGGGGCTCGGTCAGCAGTGGCCACGGCACAACCAGTGGAACTCACTAGCAAACCGCACGCCGCTTTCTGACGCCGCACTGGGTCTGATCTCAACAAGGAACGACCCTGTCTGATCTCCAAAATGAAGAACCGGCCTTTCTGAGTATCCTGTGAGCTTGTGCCTTTCACCTAGGATATAGATATGCCAATGCTTTCTTACCTGTGTCTGTTTCATCTTGGAAGGGCATCATTCCTTTTGATGTGCTTCTCATTTGGTGTTTTAAGTAAGCAAACAAAAAAAATCAGAAGAGATTAAACTCCTGCTGGGTGGCTTGGATTGTCTTATCTGTGTGTATATATTTATTATTGGAACAGTCTGTAAGAAAGTGTGCTCTGTATGATTTGCTGCTTGTAATATTCTTAGCTGTGAAATCATGTTTTATAAATGTACTAGTACTTACTAGGGTTGTTATCAGCCAGTTAAGGGTTGTGATTTGTGAGGCATGGTTGTCTAGTTGACAAGTTGTAACTCCCTACAGACTCGAAGCTAGTTCCTTGGAATTATATATTCAACCAATAGCTTGCACATGGGTGCAGGGGCATAAGCGCCAGGTGGGCGTCCAAACTATATATTTTAGAATCTGGAAGGCTCGCTATCATTGCTCGTTCATTCGCCGCATAAAAAAGGAGACATTCCACAGCTCATCCAGCTCTCCAGGGGTGCTACTTCTCATGGCGAGGGTGGGCACTTTCCTGCTCCTCTGGCATGACTTCTGCTAGCTGCACCCATGGAACTCTGGTAGTAGTGCGCTGCTAACTGAATGTGGCGACCATTTCCGGTGTTATTTCCCCTTTTGAATAGGATTTCCGGTGTATTTGAGTTCTCATTTTATAACTAGGAATTTCCAGCTTCTCTTGCCGCTGTTTCTTGCTTATTTTTCTAGAAATGCAGAAACGGCGCTCCTTATCCTTTTCTTCTCCTACAGGAAAAAGTTTGATGTGAAGTAGCACGACGAGAAAGGTTCAACCGACAAGACCAGTAATGAAATGATTTTTCCATTGAAATGGATGAAATATCTTGATATGTTCCCCTGTCCGGCTGCAAGTAGAGCGAGCAGTAGGTGAAGTGGAAGGTCCACTGCCCTCTTAATCATGCACAAGGACGCCGGAGTCGAGTGACACTCATGGCAGGCTCACTCGGCCACCCACATCTTCCTAGTACCACTAGCTAGCAGAGCAGACACTTGCAATGTTGCAAGCGACGATCGCAGCAAGTCGCCGAGCAGATCGAAGCAAGTCGCGGAGGATTGGATGCTAGAAGATACACGGCCGGCTCGTTGGCTGGAGGGTACTAAGAGCAACTCCAATGGGCCGACCCAAACGAACGGCGATTTCGTCCGCTTTTTGTCCGTTTAGGTCGGCTAGACGGACACGGATGCCCGCTTCCGCATTTGGATCGGCGCGTGCCCCCAACGCTGGCCTGAACCTATTTTGACGGCGCAAAAAAATAAATGAACGCATGCATATTAAAAAAAACATTAATTAAACATTAAAGTCGGCCACGAAGGCCGGTGAGAGTCCACGCGTCCACATTTTCATTTAAAAAAAAAATAAAAACAACCTAAACTACGAGGCGGCGCGCTGCCCTAGGCGTCGTCGTCGTCCTCGGGGTACGTGATGTCGATGATCGGCGCCCGGCCCAGCGAACGCCGGGTTCGAGCGCCGTCATGTCGAAATGCGGCGGCGATCTTGCGAAGTGCGGCCGCTGTGCGATCAGCGGCTGGCGCGCCTCCTCCTCGACCTCATGTTGCTCCTCCTCGAGGTCGCGCTCGAGCATCTCCTCGTACTTTCGCCAGCGGCGGCGCTCCTCTGCCAGCCGGCGCTGGCGCCACATCTCGAGGTACGCCTGCTCCTGCGCCGGCGTCGCCCCCATCCAAACCGGTGGCGTGGACACCCACTCGCGCACCACTCCCGTCCAGGAGAAGCGCGCGATGGGCTCGGGCTCCAGCTGCGGCTCCGACTTGATGGGGGACGGCGGGGCCACCGGCGGCACCACGCTGTCGCCCGCCGCGGAGAGGGCAAGGGCCTGCGCCATTGCCGCCTCGTACCGAGCCTCCTCTTCCGCCTGCGCCGCCTCTGTGCCGCTCGTCCTCCTCGCTCTCCGGTGAAGCGGCCGCAGGCACTGGTCCTCCTCGCGGACGACGAGCGCCGGTGGCGGCGACCTCCGGTCGACCTCGCGCACGCCCCGTCGCCTCGCCTCCTGAGGGGAAAGGGGTGGCGGGTGATGAAGTCATGTACCTAGGGTAGGGTCATAGACCTGCCTAAGATACCCTCCCCTAGGACATTCGTGAAAGAAGCTGCCTTCCAGTCGACCTGGGAGGATTCCACTCGACAGAATCAGAGACACTCGATCATGAAGACTCACTCGACCACCAGGAGTTCAGGAGCCACTCTGTATCCAAACGATCTGTAATTAAGTAGTCTTTATGGCCATGATGACACTTTATGTAAGGCGTTACCCGATGCGCCTGCCTTAATGCGTACCTTAAACCCTACTTTCATTGGGCTGGCTGGGGTCTGGCGCACTCTATATAAGCCACCCCCCTCCGCAGTGTAAGGGTTCGCACCTATAACACATACGCATATAATCCAATCGACCGCCTCCGGGCTCCGAGGCGTGGGGCTGTTACTTCCTCAGAAGGGCCTGAACTTCGTAAATCCCTTGCGTATACAACTACTCCATAGCTAGGATCTTGCCTCTCCATTCCTACCCCCATTCTCTTTGTCGGACTTAGAACCACGACAGTTGGCGCCCACCTTGGGGCGGGTGTTCTAGCGATTTGTTGGAGAAGTTGGGATTCTTTCGATCTCCTTCATCATGGTTTCAGGCGGAGTTTTGGTCGAGGGCCGCGAGATCCGTCTCGGTGCGCTCACGTTCGTCGCCGATGACTCCGCTTGGCTTCAGGAGGCTCCACTCGACGTGGACGTGCTTCCCGTCCGCGGGGCGACGCACTTTCGCGCGTGTGTTTGCGGCGTCCTCCTGCGGCAACCGTCGACCCAGTATGGGTCGGCTCCTGCGTCGTCTTCGCTCCCAGTTTCCCGCCGTCGCGAGCGTTCCGGTCGGTCGAGGCTTCAACGGTGGGTGAGGCATGCGGTGGCCCGCCAGTCGGCCACCCCCCAAGTCACGGCGATCGAGCACAGCGAATCTCTCTCTGACTGTTCGATCATCGGTGGCTCCGCGGCTAACGTCCGTCAGTGCGATAGCAGTGATCCGGCGGCAGAGGTTATGATGGTCGACGGACCACGCAGTCCCCCCGGGTTCCCCCGCACCGACGGAGGTGACGGTGGAGGCGATCCAGCGCAAGCCCATGAAGAGTACCTGCCCGAGCCCCTCACCTCGCTGCAGAGGGAGGAGCTTCGCCGTCGGAACATGGATGCACTTCACACTCCTATCGTTGGAGAAACCCCCGAGGCTCGTGCCTTGGAGGATGCGCGCAACAGCCAACTGGTGGCGCACTCGGCGGAGAACCTCCAGCGAGTACTCGGCAGCCTTGAGCGACCATGGGTTCGTAATCGATCGGCGTCGGCTCTTCGACCACCAACTTAGGTATATCGAACTTGATTCACGGTTTAGCAGTAGTCCGTATAGCGAGAATCAAGTCAGCCTTCCCGATCGAGGCGGGTAGGGGTTTCTTTAAATCGTAGATTTGCTCGGCGGCGAGAGATCAAAACTCATTCAGATCACGATCGCGGAACAGGATTCACAGCAGATCCGTCGGCTGCGAATTCAGTCGATCGGCCCATAGTCCGAGATCGCCCCGAGGCATGAGGAGCGTGGGGGCGGCGTGATGATCGATACAAGAGCCGTGAGCAATATGAGCACCGATTCGATCGCAATGATCGGCGTCAGTGCCACTCCTCCCCAAGGGGTGGATCATACGCTCCTCGGCGGCGGGGCGACAAACGCCCGGCCTGATCTTTGGCGAAGGGTTCCAGTCGACCCCCGGGAACCAGGCTTTGATGCGAGATCCATTATCGTTCAAGGTTTGGTCGACAGGAATAGAGTTCACCGAGAAGGCCATGACAGAGATGTTCCCTCCAGCAGCAGAGTTCATGTCTACGGGCGAGTGTTTCAAAGAGGGCTATCGAGCGCGGTGATTCCTCCCAACTTCGGGTTGGCGATTGAGTCGATAAGTTCATGGTGAATCCAAGCCCCCATACACTTGGCTTGAAGATTACCGGGTGGCTGTCCAGATTGGCGGCGGTAAAGATGAGGTAGCTATGAAGCATTTGCCTCTTATGTTGGAGGGTTCAGCCAGAGCATGGTTGAATCAGTTAGCACCCAGCAGTATTTACACTTGGGAAGATCTTGTCCGAGTGTTTGTCAGGACATTTGAAGGGACTTGCAAGCGACCAGCGGGGTTAGTGAGTTGCGATCGTGTGTGCGTAAGTCGAATGAAACTTTGAGGGATTATATCCAGAGGTGGATCACTTTGCACCACCACAATCGAGAATGTATCGATCACCGAGGCGATCTGTGCCTTCAAAGAAGGTGTCAAGAACAGAGAGTTGAGTTTGAAATTCGGTCGAACCGGAGATATGACCCTGAGTCGGATGATGGAGATTGCCACCAAGTATGCAAATGGTGAGGAAGAGGATCGGCTCTGGAGTGGTAAATACAAGTCAACCGCTAATGAGGCCGGCGGAGGAAACTCCAGTCGGAAGCAGAAGCGCAAAGCCGAGCCGGCTGCCCCCGGAGAGGCCTTGGCTGTGACCCCAGGAAAGTTCAAGGGGAAACCCAAGGGTGCTTGGAATCCCAAGAAGGTGAAAGACCAGGATGGAAATGATGTGTTGGATTTGCCGTGTCACATTCACACGAAGAAAGATGAAGAGGGTAAGCTCATTTAGCCAAAGCATACCACTCGACAGTGTCGGCTCTTGATTCAGCAGTTCCAAGGGAAGCAGCCCAAGGATAAGGAGAAGGAGTCGGATAAAGTTGAGGACAAGGATGACAGCGATGGTGGATATCCCCAGGTCAATTCCACTCTGAAGATTTTTGCTGACGTCAAAAGCAAAAGTCGATTGAAGGTTATTAATCGGGAAGTGAACATGGTCGCTCCGGCGATGCCCAATTATTTGAAGTGGTCCCAGACTGCCATCACATTCGACCAGTCTGATCACCCGACGCATATCACCACCCCTGGGAGGCAAGCGTTGGTGGTCGACCTAGTCGTTGAAGGCACTCGACTGAGCAAAGTTCTGATGGATGGCGGCAGTGGTTTGAACATATTATATGCGGAGACGTTGAAAGGGATGGGCATTCCGATGTCCAGACTCAGCACCAGTAACATGAGCTTCCATGGAGTCATTCCTGGAAAGAAGGCTGAGTCACTCGGCCAAATTGCTCTTGATGTAGTTTTTGGTGACTCGAAGAATTTCCGGAAAGAAAAGTTGACCTTTGAGGTCGTGGATTTCCAGAGTGCTTATCACGCTATACTGGGAAGGAAGGCGTATGCACGTTTCATGGCCCGACCATATTACATGTACCTTAAACTGAAGATGCCCGGTCCCAGAGGTGTGATCACTGTCACGGGCAATCGGAACAAGGCAGAGGAGTGCTTCCAGAAGGGCTCCAAGATTGCTGATGCTCAGATGACAGTGGTAGAGCTGCAAGAATATCAGAAGACTGCAGATCCGAGTGATTTGTTGCGAGCTAAGAAGCCCGCCACGGAATCAGCATTTCAGTCGTCCGGTGAGACGAAACCGGTTCACATTCACCCAACTGATCCCAATGTTGCTCCGACCAACATCTCTACAACACTCGACTCCAAATAGGAAGAAGCGCTCATCCAGTTCCTCCGTGAGAACTGGGACATCTTTGCATGGAAGCCTGCTGACATGCCGGGTGTTCCCAGGGGGCTGGCTGAGCACCGCCACTGATCGATCCAAAAGTCAAACCAGTTAAAGAACATCTTGACGGTCCATGTCCGGAAGAGAAAGGCCATTGGCGAGGAGGTGGCTCGGCTCTTAGCAGCAGAAGTTCATCAGAGAGATCTACCACTCCGAGTGGCTCGCCAATGTTGTCATGGTCCCCAAGAAGGACAAGTCGTTGCGCATGTGCATCGATTTCAAGCATATCAATCGGGCATGCCCGAAAGATCATTTCCCTCTTCCCCGCATCGACCAAATAGTCGACTCAACTGCGGGATGCGAGAGGTTGTCTTTTTTAGACGCCTATTCCGGGTACCATCAGATCCGTCTGTATGGACCCGATGAGATCAAAACAGCTTTCATCACACCATTCGGGTGCTTCTGTTATGTCACCATGCCATTCGGTCTCAAGAATGCCGGAGCCACATTCATTAGGATGATTCAGAAGTGTTTGCTCACTCAAATCAGTCGGAATGTGGAAGCATACATGGATGATATAGTGGTCAAGTCAAGTAAGGGTTCCGACCTGCTGACTGACCTTGCTGAAACATTTGCCAATCTCAGGAGGTATGATATCAAGCTTAATCCATCAAAGTGCACATTTGGAGTTCCTGGAGGAAAGTTACTCGGTTTTCTTGTTTACGAGCGAGGAATCGATGCTAACCACTGAAAAACTTGGCACTATACTCCGAATGAAACGCATACAATGCGTGTGCACGATGTCCGAAGCTTCTTTGGATGCTTGGCCACTTTAAGTCGATTCATCTCTCGACTCGGTGAAAAGGCATTGCCTCTTTACCGGTCGATGAAGAAGTCGAGACAAGTTCGAGTGGACTCGAAGCTGATGCAGCGTTCTTGCGAGCTAAAAGCTCTGCTCTCCACCAGCCGGTGCTTGCTGCTCCTATCGACAAAAGAGCCTTTGCTGCTTTACATTGCAGCCCTTTGGACAAGTCGTCGATTACCGTACTTACGGTCGAGCGGGAAGAAGAAGGAAAAGCCTTCAAAGTTCAACGCCCAGTTTATTATCTTTCTGAAGTGCTGACCCCATCAAAGCAGAGATACCCTCACTATCAGAAGCTTCTTTATGGGATTTATATGAACACAAAGAAGGTTGCTCATTACTTCTCTGATCATTCCATTACAGTCGTCAGCGACGCCCCATTGTCAGAGATTCTTCATTACAGAGATGCAACTGGTCGAGTGGCTAAATGGGCGATTGAACTCCTTCCCCTTGATATCAAGTTTGAGGCAAAGAAAGCCATCAAGTCCCAAGCAATATCAGATTTCCTCGCCGAGTGGACTGAACACCAGCTTCTGACTCAAGTTCATTCGGAGCACTGGACTATGTTCTTCGATGGTTCCAAGATGCTGAATGGTTCAGGTGCGGGGGTAGTATTGGTTTCCCCCCGAGGAGATAAGCTCAAATATGTTCTCCAGATTCACTTTGATTCTTCCAACAACGAAGCAGAATATGAAGCACTCCTATACAGGTTGCGTATGGCCATTTCTCTCGGCGTCCGTCGCCTTATGGTCTACGACGACTCAGATCTGGTTGTTAATCAAGTGATGAAGGAGTGGGATGTCAGAAGCCCGGCCATGACGAGTTCTTTGCAATGCGGAGAAAGCTGGAGAAGAAATTCGAGGGGTTAGAGCTTCATCATATACGCCGACTGAAAAATCAAGCTGCGGATGATTTGGCGAAAATAGGGTCCAAGAGGGAAGCCATTCCCAGTGATGTGTTTTTGGAGCACATTCTTGCACCGTCAGTGCAGGAGGATCCTTTCACAGAATAACCCCCGCAGCCAAAGAGTGCCAATGATCCGAATGAAGTTGAGGTCCCGGCCGTGGTCGACCTGATTATGGAAGTTGTGGTCATCACTCCCGACTGGACAGTGCCGTACATCGCATATATACTAAGGAAAGAGCTCCCAGAGAATGAAGAAGAGGCTCGACAGATCGTCCGTCGATCCAAGGCCTTTACAAAGTGATCAAGGGACAGTTATGTACTGAAAGCCTTGTTGGAGTCGGCCAGAAGTGTATTACGCCAGAAGAGGGTCAGATAATTCTTGAGGATATCCACTCGGGGACCTGTGGTCATCATGCGTCCTCTCGGACCTTCGTGGGTAAAGCATACCGAGCGGGATTTTACTGGCCGAAGGCAAATGAAATGGCAAAAGAGATAGTCGACAAGTGTGACGGGTGTCAGTTTTATTCCAACATGTCGCACAAGCCCGCCTCAGCCTTGAAGACCATTCCACTCGTCTGGCCCTTCGCTGTTTGGGGGTTAGACATGATTGGACCGCTGAGAACTGGCAGAAGCGGCTTCACTCACTTGCTAGTAGCAGTCGACAAGTTCACCAAGTGGATCGAAGCCAAGCCCATCAAGAATCTCGATGCATGCATTGCTATCAGTTTCGTCAGAGAATTGATATTCATATATGGAGTTCCGCATAGCATCATCACTGACAATGGGTCAAACTTTGATAACGACAAGTTCAAAGCCTTCAGCGCATCTCAAGGCACGTGGGTTGACTATGCTTCAGTTGCTCATCCTCAGTCGAATGGACAAGCAGAACGTGCAAATGGTCTCATCCTCAAAGGGTCGAGACCACGGCTGATGCATGATCTCAAGCATGCAGCAGGAGCTTGGGTCTACGAACTTCCATCAGTTCTTTGGGGATTGAGGACCACTCCTAATCGGTAGACTGGGAGAACTCCATTCTTTCTGGTCTATGGAGCTGAAGCAGTTCTGCCGAGTGACCTGCTTCACAATGCGCCTTGAGTCGAACTATACTCTGAAGAAGAAGCAGAACAAGCTCGGCAAGACGCAGTCGACCTCTTGAAAGAGGAGAGGGAGATGGCCCTGATCCGCTCGACTATTTACCAGCAAGACTTGCGTCGATTCCATGCCAGAAATGTAAAGAGTCGAGCCTTCCAGGAAGGAGACTTGGTCCTCCGAGTGGATCAACAGAAACCTCACAAACTCGCTCCTACTTGGGAGGGTCCCTTCATCGTCACCAAAGTTCTCCACAATGGAGCATATCATCTCTACAACGTTGATCGTCAGATCGACGAGCCTCGAGCTTGGAATGCGGAGCTGCTCCGCCCCTTTTATACTTAAATACTCACTCGGTTGAGATGTAATAAAAGTACCTTTGTAGTTCATTTATCTAAGACAAGAATGTTATAATTTTCCCAGTGATTGTTATTAATTTTTGTTAAAATTCCCCCAGTGGGTGGCTTAGCTGCGAATCCGTTTCGCCTAAGTTTGTAAAAAAAAATCCTTACCGAGTGGTGAGCCAGCCTCCCACTCGGGGGCTTAGCTGCGAATCCGCTTCGCCTAAGTATTTAAAAATCCTACCGAGTGGAGAGCCAGCCTCCCACTCGGGGGCTTAGCTGCAGTCCAAGTACTCGCCTAAGTATTTAAAATCCTACCGAGTGGAGAGCCAGCCTCCCACTCGGGGGCTTAGCTGCAGTCCAAGTACTCGCCTAAGTATTTAAAATCCTACCGTGTGTGGAGCAAGCCTCCCACTCGGGGGCTTAGCTGCAGTCCAAGTACTCGCCTAAGTATTTAAAATCCTACCGAGTGGAGAGCCAGCCTCCCACTCGGGGGCTTAGTAACAGCCCAAGGACTCACCTAAACATTCAAAATGATGAGCGCTTCGCAAGGACGACGAGGTGCAGGTCGACTGTTACCTTCTCCTTCAGAGCTACATCCGAAAAATCCTACCGAGTGGAGAGCAAACCTCCCACTCGGGGGCTTAGCTGCAGCCCAGTGCTCGCCTAAGTGATAAAAAATCCTACCGAGTGGAGAGCAAACCTCCCACTCGGGGGCTTAGCTGCAGCCCAGTGCTCGCCTAAGTGATAAAAAATCCTACCGAGTGGAGAGCAAACCTCCCACTCAGGGGCTTAGCTGCAGCCCAGTGCTCGCCTAAGTAATAAAAATCCTACCGAGCGGAGAGCAAACCTCCCACTCGGGGGCTTAGCTGCAGCCCAGTGCTCGCCTAAGTAATAAAAATCCTACCGAGTGGAGAGAAAACCTCCCACTCGGGGACTTAACTGCAGCCCGATGCTGTTCACCCTAATCTGAAGGACGACGAGGTGCAGGTCGACTGCTACCTTCTCCTTCAGAGCTTCGCCACAAGTACAACGTGCAGTTCACCCTAATCTGCAAGGACGACGAGGTGCAGGTCGGCTATTATCTTCTCCTTCAGAGCTGCACCACAAGTACAACGTGCGGTCCATCCTGATCCGTAGGGACAATGAGGTCAGTTGCAGTCTGTACTCCATCTTTAGCTGCAAGATAGATGAAGAACAAGTCGACTGGAGTTTCACCTCAAGGATACTGCTTAAACAATGAAGTATATTCCGAATGAAGAGCAAAGTTTTCTCAAAAGCAAATAAAGCATGTTCGATGATGGATCGAGCTCGGATAAACGTCCTACGGATTCGAAAGTGCTCAGGCGTTAAGCCTGTTAAAGTTTATCGGTTACATAAACCACTCGGCATTCCGAGGCAAATTTAAAGTGGGACATAGAAGTTTTTTACTCCTCCGGCGGAGGACTGGAAGGTGCAACGAACTGGTCAAGGTCGATTCCGTCGGCAATACGGGTAGCAGCAGCGATGAAGGTCTCCATGAAAGAGCGGAAGTCGTGCTTCCTGGTGTGGGCAACTTTGAGAGACGCCAGCTTCTCCTCTTGCGCTTCCTTGCAGTGGACTCGAACCAGAGACAGAGCAACATCAGCACCACACCTGGCAGAAGACTTTTTCCATTCTTGCACTCGACTTGGAACCACTTTCAGTCGAGTCATCAAGGATTCAAGGTCGTTTTGAAGTGTCTGCTCTGGCCAGAGTGTGGAGTCGATCTGTGACACTGCAACTTTCAGTCGAGCAAGGTAGTCCACCACACTAGCGACGCGAGATTCCAGTCGGAGAACATTCATAGCAGCTTCATCCTTCACGGGAGAGTTGATGGGGTCCAAGCTGGTTTCCACCCGACTGGTTTCTTCTTCGAAGTTTTGGCAGAATTCTGAAAACACAGCTCAGGCTCAAAATTACAATCATATGATGAGTCGGCGATAGCAAGACAGTTGGATAAAAGAGATTACCTTCAAGCATGAGGAATAGCTTCTTGGCGAGCCCCCCAAGATAAACATCCAGGTCATTTCGCTTCCCTGCCAGTTGGCCAACCTTGTCAGACAGAGCAATCTTGTCATTCTTCAGTCGACTAGCTTCCTTGTTGGCCGCGTCAAGAGCAGCTTTCAGCTTGGCGTTTTCATCTTCAAGTTTGCCGACTGAGACAAGTTTCTCTTCAGCGAGCTTTGTTTTCTCCAAAGCCGCCTTCTGCGCCTCTGCAAGGTCAAGGTCCTTCTTCTTCAGAGCCTCCTCCAGTTTATCTGCAAAGTAACAATGAGAACAGAGTTGAGAATGGACAGAAAAGCAAAGACAGTTGTCAAGTCCTCACCAGCCATACCTTTCGCTTCATCCTTCGCCTTTTGCAAGTTTTCCTGAGCAAGCTTCAAGTCGAGGTCGAGCTGGATCTGTTTGTTGTCTAACTCAGTATAGCGAGCAACGAGCTCGCAAGATTTCTGCAAAGAATCAATCGACAAAAGACATCAAAGACAGATCACTTCCGAGTGACTAAGGAAAAATCATAGCATTTCTAAGACTACAGCTGAATCAAAACATTCGACAGTAGTCTCGGGGACTACACCCAGCAGGTGCACTCAGCGTGCCCCCACTGGTTTTACCAATTTGGTTCGACCAGTCGACCAAAAGAGGCAAAAAGGTTATGATTCTAAAACCATGGCTAATTGTCGCCGGGTCACCAAGGAAAAAAAAACAGTTCTTTAGACTATAGTCGACTGCCGGCAGTCCACCATAGTCTCGGGGACTACACCCAGTGGGTGCACTCAGCATTCCCCCACCGGTTTTACGGTTCCATTCGACTTGGTCCGACCATGCTGAGTGAAGAAGTTCAAAGTATAAAGACTATAGCCGACTGCACGCAGTCCACCATAGTCTCGGGGACTACACCTAGTGGGTGCACTCAGCGTGCCCCCACAAAAACTCAATCGACACACCCACCCAGTGGGTGTACAGATATGGAAATCTTCGTAAAGAAGCGATTTGTGTAGCATATCCTAACAGAGCAAGCAGTTTCAGTAGCATATCCTAACAGAGCAAGCAACGATCGACTTACTTGGGCATTGCTCAAGAGCTGAACTAGCATCATAGGCCGCTGGCCGCCTCTCGGACTGCCTTCACTTGCTCCATCATGATCCCTGCAAGGCGTATAGCCTCCTTAGCAAAGACTCACTTGGTCTTCCGGGACGTGGTGTGTAGCAAAAAGGGATGGTGGATCAGCAGTCGACGAAGTGGGTCGGGCACTTGTCAGCGGTACAGCAAAAGACATAGAAGCCTGAGCGGTGTTGCCCCCCTCGGGAACCAGCGTCTCAGGTATCGTCACAACTTGAGCAGCTTTGACAACAGGCACCCTCTTGTTCTTCCTCTTCCTCAACGGCGTTTCCTCGTCATCATCGGGGAGATCAATGACATGAGGCGAAACTGCAAGAAAGATTCAAAAGTAAACATGGAAATCCAATCGACCAAAAGCGAAGCTGCAAAGATCATACCAAGGTTGGAGGTGGCGGCATCTTCCATTTCCTGATCCTCGTGCTTGGCTGAGGTCTCGGAGGTAGCAGCACTGCAGATTTCAAGAATTGGTTGATCAGTCATGATGAACAGGGAAACACATGATGAACAGGGAAACACAAGTTCTGCTGATTACCCGGAAATGGTGGGAATGACCATCCGCATCTTAGGCAGAGCCTTCGCCGTCTTCGATGACGTCGCTCGAGGTTGCTTCGACGGTTTCTCAGTCGGCGTAGGGGAAGTTGTCCGAGGTCGCTTCATCGACTGCCCAGTGGGCGCAACAGCTTTACCGCGTTCGGCCGCCGGATCATGCGTCAGTTTGGACCTCCTTTCCGAGCGGGGAGGATCACGTCTTCCTCCTCTTCCTCCTCCTCCTCCTCTTCACCAGAGTTGTCGTCTCCTTCATCCTCCTCGCCGTTGGACTCCCATTCCTCCTGGCTTTCACCTCCGCTTCCTTCTTCTTCTTCGACTGGTTCCTGCGCCCCGTTGGGCATCGAGTACATCTCAGTGGTGACCTAGAAGACGACAAAACAAAGCAAAAGTCAGTCGATGAATTTGCAACAAAACAGAATGAATGCTGCAAGATCACAGTCGGAGAAAGGTGGTTATACCTTGTCTGGTTCGTAAGACTGGTCGAGTGGTGGAATCCTCCTAGCTCCGCGAGGTTTATCTTTGTTTCCTGTGATGGCAGTCATCCACCTCTCCAGCGTGGCGTCATTGACCTCCTCTGGATGGACCCGAGTGGTATCGTCTGCATCGCAGTACATCCACATCAGGTGGCCTCGGTATTGGAGTGGTTGAATACGCCGTCGGAGGAAAACTTCCAGAAGATCCATGCCGGTCACCCCGTCGCGAATGAGCTGGACTACACGTTCCATCAACAATTTTACTTGGGCCTTCTCCTATGGTAGCACCTTCAGGGAGGATGGCTTGTTCACTCGACTCATGGAGAAAGGAGGGAGTCCAGTCGACTGCCCCGGCGTCGGCTGGTCTTGGCAGTAGAACCAGGTCGACTGCCACCCTCTAACCGAGTCGGGGAGAGTCATAGCCGGAAAAGCGCTCTTCCCCCTCATCTGGACTCCGAGTCCCCCACACATCTGGATTACTTGGGTTCTCTCGTCATTCGGGTTTGCTTTCTTCACCGTCTGAGAGCGGCAAGTGAATATGTGTTTGAAGAGGCCCCAGTGCGGCCGACATCCCAAGAAGTTCTCACACAGCGACACGAAAGCAGCGAGATAGGCAATGGAGTTGGGAGTGAAATGATGGAGTTGCGCTCCAAAGAAGTTCAGAAACCCTCGGAAGAAAAGGTTCGGCGGCAGAGAAAATCCACGATCTACGTGGGTGGCCTGAAGAACACACTCACCCTCTTGAGGTTGCGGCTGCCACTCCGTTCCCGGAAGCCTCGCCGACCCATGGGGGATCAGTCCCTCGTTGGCCAGATCGTTGAGATCTTTCTCGGTGATGGTCGAGCGGATCCAATCTCCCTGGACCCAACCTTGCGGCAGCTTGGACCGCGACGAAGATCCGCCCCGACTGGACGCTCTCCCTTTCGCCTTCGCCGTCGCCTTCTTCGCCCGCTCCAAGGCCGCGGTCTTTTCCTTCACCATTGTCGCCGGCGAAGCAGGTGCGAAACGGCGGCGCGGAACAGGCTACGGGCGCAGCAGAAAGATTTGGGGGCGGAGGAAGGGGAAGATTGAGGTTGCACTGTTCAAAATACCCCCGTCCGATGCCTTATATGAGGCCACTTCCGAGTGGCTGACTGGTAGGCCCAGGCAATCCTGTCAAATCCCGCAACAGGCGCGCGCGCGATACGTGGCGAAAAAGGTGGCGCAAAGATCGAGGCGTCATCGCCTTATCCCATCCGAGTGCCGCGGTTTTCTCCGCTTCGCGCGCTTCCCCAAAATTCGGATCCCGCGAAATCCGCTAACTGCAGAGTGACCTGTCAGACAGCAGATTTCCTCCGATCCGTCGCTCGGAAATCCTCAATCACAAAGTTCACTCGACAAATGCGAAGAATGGATCAAGGCGACTGAAAGAGAAGTTGACACCATCACTAAAAGGTCGTTGATCCAGAAAAGACACACTCGCAACACAAAAACAGGTCGGAAAGATTATCAACTCCTTCCTCACTCAAACCTCGATCCATTCAGGGGCTAATGATGAAGTCATGTACCTAGGGTAGGGTCATAGACCTGCCTAAAGATACCCTCCCCTAGGACATTCGTGAAAGAAGCTGCTTTCCAGTCGACCTGGGAGGATTCCACTCGACAGAATCAGAGACACTCGACCATGAAGACTCACTCGACCACGAGGAGTTCAGGAGCCACTCTGTATCCAAACGATCTGTAATTAAGTAGTCTTTATGGCCATGATGACACTTTATGTAAGGCGTTACCAGTAATGCCTAGCCTTGACGTACCTTAAACCCTCCGCTTACGTAATGGCCGGGTCAGTCTGGCGCACTCTATATAAGCCACCCTCCACAGGCGTAAGGGTTCGCACCAGAACACATACGCATATAATCCAGTCGACCGCCTCTGGGCTCCGAGACGTAGGGCTGTTACTTCCTCCGAGAAGGGCCTGAACTCGTAAATCCCTTGCCTCTCCATTCCTACCCCCATTCTACTGTCAGACTTAGAACCACGACAACGGGGGACTTGCCCTTGGCCTTGCTACCGCTGGCGCCGGAGAAGAGGCCCATCTCGCTATGGTTATGGTGGCTAGGGTTTGCCGGAAATGAGGGAGAAAAGGATGGCAGATGTGGACGACGAGTTTGGATGAGGACGGCCCCGCCGCACGGTCGGCTTAAAAAAGGACGAGCGCCCTCGCTGACGCGTGGGCCCGTCGTCATAAATTAAGATGACCGCGTGGGCAGCGAGTAGTTGGACGACCGCCATGTGGGGACGAGGCGGATAGAGAGAAGGCGTGCGAAGCGTCCGTTCGGCGTCCGCGCCGACGCATTTGGGGCGCAAATTTGGGCCGCAAATGCGTCGGTGCGGACGCGACGCGGACGTGATTTGGGTTTGGGTCGGCACGTTGGGCCGCCACTTTTGTCCGCGCCGACCCAAACGGACGCAGGTGGACGAAATGGGTCGACCCTTTGGAGTTTCTCTAAGATGGATGGGTGGTGGCGCACATGAGGAGGAGCACCGAGCAGCGAGCACGGCGAGCCGAATGCGGCTAGGCGTGCCGATCGGCTGCGACTTTGTGCAGATGATAATACGGGGTGGCAGAGGTGGCTACGGCTATGACACCCGCGATGATGCCTGCGCCGTGCGCCCATGTACATGTTCCTTGGCGAGGCGCGGTGTGGCAAATTTGACAATTTTGACTTATGGACGAAATCAATTCACAAAATGAACTGCTCTTAATTTTTTTCATTCGGTTGACCTTTTTGAGTGGCGCCTGACATGGAGGCGCCACACCCTATGATGAAGTGCCTAGCTCTGGGGCGTTGCACCTCTGTCCAGCGTGGCAGCCCCGGGGCCCGCACCCAGCAGTGCAGCGCCTCAGAGCTAGGTGCCACACATGTAATGTGCAGCGCTAGCCCTTATGCGTTGCACTCTGACTTAGAGGCAGCCGCCCGCTCTCCCTCCCCCCACCCCACCCCATTCGTTCAGTTACAAGTTACAGAAGCAGCGGCGCCGACGGCTTCCTTCTCTCCCCCTCTCAATCCCCTCTCCCAAATTCTTCAGATCTGACGATTTGGTTCGTGGATTTCTTCACCAATCCATCCTAGAAGGTATTCTCCTCCGATCTCCTTCTTTCTATCCATAAGATGTATGCTATTTTGAAGATTTGGGGAACCCTTGTTTGATTAGATTAGAATCTTGTATGTATTAGAAACCTAATTATAGACGATATTTATTATTATGCAACCCTAGTTTAGTTTATTTTATTTAAAAGATATGCTTTGGATACATAGGTTGACATGTTATTTCGGTACCTACTATTAAAGGGAGGTAATATTCTTGGTTTCGTCCCGCTTCAATTAATTTCAAGTACGCTATTTGATTTCGTTACTTGCCACCCGTTTTGGCCTAACGGAGGAAGCCCATTTGGCGGCGCACTATGGCCCAGGTCCAGAGAGCTGGCAAAAAATAAAATTGCCGATGGGAGGGTTCGATCTCATAACCTGCCAACCGGCCACACACAGTTTGTATAATTGACCAGCTAGAGATATGAGAGGATTTTTTTCTCGCGTTGCAACAGACGGACATTTTTGCTAATCTATGGAAAAGATATTTGTATTGAATCTTGCATGAAATAGGCCTAGTTTAGTTTATTTGTATTGAAACTATATTCGTATTGACCAGAATGCTTTGGATACATATGCTTTGAATCTTGCATATAGTAGGCCTACTTTAGTTTATTTGTATTGAAAAGGTAATCGTGTTGACAAGAATGCTTTGTTTGAAATTGTTAGGATGATTTGGCTTCTCGATGATCACTGATACCATCAACACCGGTCGTACGCTATGTCGATGCAACAGCGGGTAATAATGAAAGTGGCCGGTATTACGAATTTTGTGTTCATTTCAAACACAAATGCCCCATATGTAATTTTCTGATTTGCTTGTTTGTAGGAGCTTCAACCTCTGAAGATTCGGTCTCACAGGGTCAACCTTGGGGGGATGCGATATGATGAGCAATACACACCGTATGTAAGGGAGATATGACTCCTCCCTTTCATTCAGTTGGTCAGCCGGTCGACGCCACCCCTCAATGCTGCAGCAATCACCGCGCTTACTGATCGTTGGAGGCCGGAGACACATAGTTTCCATCTTCGGACCGGGGAGATGACCGTGACGCTCCATGATATTGCTATGATCGCCGGTATTCCTATCGAGGGGAATCCTCTATGTATGAGCACCATTCTGATAGGCGGTGCGAGTAGATGCATGCCCTTATCGGTATGGTTCCTCCGGAGCCTCGGGAACCAGAAGCAGAAGACAAGAAGGAAAGAGTCGTAGCCGGTGCTCCTTTCACCTGAATTGCATGGAACTTTGGTACTTGCCTCGAGGATGCTAATGAGGTCAAGACTTGTGCTCATGTCTACATGTGGTACGTTATATCCAGGACTATGTTTGCTGATGGCACGGGCTAGAATGCTCCATGGATGTGGTTGAAGGCGTTGACCATCTTCAATAGCAAATGGAGTTGGGGTTCGGCTACACTGGCTTACTTGTATAGACAGGTCGAAAGTTGTTTCTTTTTCACTTCATTGCTACATTATCAATGCGATCTTCCTGTTAATTCAACCATGTTCTCTTTTATGTGTAGTTGGATGAAGCCTGTTGTAGGAAATCTGGAGGTATTGGTGGTTGTATGCTCGCACTTTCTATATGGAGCTGGGAGCGATTGCCGGTTGGACGACCGAAGACCGTGAAGTACGAGGATTGGGACGACAAAGACGACCCACTACGGTTTCCCACTCGGGCTTACAAGTAGGATGTGGTAAATGAGACGACGGATGATCCCTCGGTCATGTAGAAGTTGTACACGAGCGAGCTGGACACAATTACGGCTGAGCAGGTGACTCAACATTGTATAAGTGATTCTCATGCTACTATCGTAACTCAAAATCAATTTTGCTTTCTATGCTATGTTGCAGGTGGAATGGGAACCGTATGGAAGAGGGGATAGTTTTGGTAACCCTAGAGAGTCCGTGCTGAATCCGATGTGCACTAGGGATAGGGATCTTTGGCATATGTGGTGCCCACTCATATGCAACTAGGCGGTTGAGCTTCACCTTCCACATCGGGTGTACCGCCAGTTTGGTTTGTTCCAGCCACACCCACTGGAGTGGGAGGACAAGGACAAGTTGCTACACTTGTAAGATATAATTAACCTTGAGCACTTAGCAGCTTCTCGGCGGTTTCGATGGTGCTAATATTCTATTTCTAACTTGCAGGTTGGATAGGAGAAAGCAGCGGAAGGTCAAGGATTGGGACATGCATCACAGGAAGTATATCATACAGATCGTGCTTAGTGTGGAGCAAGCTAAGGCTGGAAAACGAGCCCAACTGCATGAGCACTGCCCAATCGCGTTCAACAACTATCTCACATGGTTTCTTGCAAGTACCAGCGTGGAGGTATGCAAGCCGGCGTATGCTGAGGAGATTTTGGAAGATCCCACCGTCTTCGATGAGCTAACCCAGCACGAGTACAATAAATTAGTCAGGGAAGGCATCTTAGTCCCTTCAGCTCCAATGATGAACTTTGTGTTGGGGAACGTTGCAGAAAATTAAAATTTTTCCTACGGTTTCACCAAGATCCATCTATGAGTTCATCTAAGCAACGAGTCAAGGGAGAGAGTTTGCATCTACATACCACTTGTAGATCGAGTGCGGAAGCGTTCAAGGGGATGGTGATGACGGAGTCGTACTCGCCGTGATTCGGATCACCGATGACCAAGTGCTGAACGGACAGCACCTCCGTGTTCAACACACGTACGGTACGGACGACGTCTCCTCCTTCTTGATCCAGCAAGGGGGAAGGAGAGGTTGAGGAAGATGGCTCCAGCAGCAGCACGACGGCGTGATGATGGTGGAGTGACAGCCTCCGGCGAGGCTTCGCCAAGCACACGCGGAGGAGGAGAGGTGTTGGGAGGGAGGGGCTGCGCCTTGACTTGTGGTGTGCAGCCTCCCTCACCCCTCTATTTATAGGGGAAGGGAGAGGGGGCGGCCCTCTAGATGCATCTAGAGGGGGCGGCCAGGGAGGGGGCTTGCCCCCAAGCAAGGGGGCGCCTCTAGGGTTCCCCATCAACCCTAGGCGCAAGGGCCCAAGGGAGGTGCGCCCAGCCACCGTGGGCTGGCCCCTTCCCACGCAGCCAAATGGCCCCCGGGAGGTGGCCTCCTCAGTGGACCCGGAACCCTTCCGGTGGCCCCAGTGACAATACCGTATGCCCCGAAACTTTCCGGTGT
This sequence comes from Aegilops bicornis, assembly GCA_021605145.1. Lineage (NCBI taxonomy): Eukaryota > Viridiplantae > Streptophyta > Magnoliopsida > Poales > Poaceae > Aegilops > Aegilops bicornis. The sequence goes on along the minus strand of CM038673.1, from coordinate 561,843,144 downwards.
CCGTTTGACAACTTCCCATATATAAATCTTTACCTCCGGACTATTCCGAACTCCTCGTGACGCCCAGGATCTCATCCGGGACTCCGAACAACATTCGGTAATCACATACAAGTCTTCCTAATAACCCTAGCGTCACTGAACCTTAAGTGTGTAGACCCTACGGGTTCGGGAGACACGCAGACATGACCGAGATGCCCTCAGGTCAATAACCAACAGCGGGATCTGGATACCCATGTTGGCTCCCACATGCTCCTGATGATGTCATCGAATGAACCACGATGTCGAGGATTCAAGCAACCCCGTATACCATTCCCTTTGTCAGACGGTATGTTACTTACCCGAGACTCGATCGTCGGTATCCCAATACCTGTTCATTCTCGTTACCGGCAAGTCACTTTACTCGTACCGTAATGCATGATCCCGTGACCAGACACTTGGTCACTTTGAGCTCATTATGATGATGCACTACCGAGTGGGCCCAATGATACCTCTCCGTAATACGGAGTGACAAATCCCTGTCTCGATCCGTGTCAACCCAACAGACACTTTCAGAGATACCGTAATGCACCTTTATAGTCACCCGATTACGTTGTGACGTTTGGTACACCCAAAGCACTCCTACGGTATCCGGGAGTTACACGATCTCATGGTCTAAGGAATAGATACTTGACATTGAGAAAGCTCTAGCAAAACGAACTACACGATCTTGTGCTATGCTTAGGATTGGGTCTTGTCCATCACGTCATTCTCCTAATGACGTGATCCCGCTTGTCAATGACATCGATGTCCATAGTCGTGAAACCATGACTATCTGTTGACCAACGAGCTAGTCAACTAGAGGCTCACTAGGGACGTATTGTGGTCTATGTATTCACACATGTATTACGATTTCCGGATAATACAATTATAGCATGAATAAAAGACAATTATCATGAACAAGGAAATATAATAATAATGCTTTTATTATTGCCTCTAGGGCACATTCCCAATGATCTCCCACTTGCACTAGAGTCAATAATCTAGTTACATTGTGATGAATCGAACACCCATAGAGTTCGGGTGTTGATCATGTTTTTTGCATGAAGAGAGGTTTAGTCATCGGATCTGCGACATTCAGATCCGTATGTACTTTACAAATTTCTATGTCTCCATCTTGAACATTTTCACGGATGGAGTTGAAGCGACGCTTGATGTGCCTGGTCTTCTTGTGAAACCTGGGCTCCTTGGCAAGTGCAATAGCTCCAGTGTTGTCACAGAAGAGTTTGATCGGCCCACGCATTGGGTATGACTCCTAGGTCGGTGATGAACTCCTTCACCCAAATTGCTTCATGCGCTGCCTCCGAGGCTGCCATGTACTCCGCTTCACATGTAGATCCCGCCACGACACTCGCTTTGCAGCTGCACCAGCCATCGCTCCACCATTCAACATATACACGTATCCGGTTTGTAACTTAGAGTCATCCAGATCTGTAGCCGAAGCTAAGCGTCGACGTAACCCTTTCTGACGAGCTCTTCGTCACCTCCATAAACGAGAAACATGTCCTTCGTCCTTTTCGTGTACTTTAGGATATTCTTGACCGCTGTCCGGTGTTCCTTGCGGGATTACTTTGGTACCTTCCTACCAAACTTACGGCAAGGTTTACATCAGGTGCGGTACACAAAGCATGGCATACATAATAGATCCTATGGCTGAAGCATAGGGATGACACTCATCTCTTCTTTATCTTTTGCCGTGGTCGGGCATTGAGCCGAGCTCAATCTCACACCTTGTAGTACAGGCAAGAACCCTTTCTTGGACTGATCCATTTTGAACTTCTTCAAAATCTTATCAAGGTATGTGCTTTGTGAAAGACCGATGAGGCGTCTCGATCTATCTCTATAGATCTTGATGCCTAATATATAAGCAGCTTCTCCAAGGTCCTTCATTGAAAAACACTTATTCAAGTAGGCCTTAATGCTGTCCAAGAATTCTATATCATTTCCCATCAAAAGTATGTCATCTACATATAATATGAGAAATGCTACAAAGCTCCCACTCACTTTCTTGTAAACGCAGGCTTCTCCATAAGCCTGCATAAACCCAAACGCTTTGATCATCTCATCAAAGCGAATGTTCCAACTCCGAGATGCTTGCACCAGCCCATAAATGGATCGCTGGAGCTTGCATACTTTGTTAGCATTTTTAGGATCGACAAAACCTTCCGGCTGCATCATATACAGCTCTTCCTTAAGATAACCGTTAAGGAACGCTGTTTTGGCGTCCATCTGCCATATTTCATAATCATAGTATGCGGCAATTGCTAACATGATTCGGACGGATTTAAGCTTCGCCACGGAGAGAAAGTCTCATCGTAGTCAATCCCTTGAACTTGCCGATAACCCTTAGCGACAAGTCGAGCTTTATAGATGGTGACATTACCATCCGCGTCCGTCTTCTTCTTAAAGATCCATTTGTTTTCTATCGCCACGATCATCGGGCAAGTCACCAAAGTCCATACTTTGTTTTCATACATGGATTCTATCTCGGATTTCATGGCTTCTAGCCATTTGTTGGAATCTGGGCCCGCCATCGCTTCTTCATAGTTCGAAGGTTCACCGTTGTCTAACAACATGATTCCCAGGACAGGGTTGCCGTACCACTGCAGTGCGGAACGTGTCCTAGTGGACCTATGAAGTTCAAGAGCAACTTGATCCGAAGTACCTTGATCATCATCATTAATTTCCTCTCCAATTGGTGTAGGCACCACAGGAACATTTTCCTGAGCTGCACTACTTTCCGGTTCAAGAGGTAGTACTTCATCGAGTTCTACTTTCCTCCCACTTACTTCTTTCGAGAGAAACTCTTTTTCCAGAAAGGATCCGTTCTTGGCAACGGAGATCTTGCCCTCGGATCTTAAGTAGAAGGTATACCCTATGGTTTCCTTAGGGTATCCTATGAAGACGCATTTTTCCGACTTGGGTTCGAGCTTTTCAGGTTGAAGTTTCTTGACATAAGCATTGCATCCCCAAACTTTTAGAAACGACAGCTTAGGTTTCTTCCCAAACCATAATTCATACGGTGTTGTCTCAACGGATTTAGACGGTGCCCTATTTAAAGTGAATGTAGCTTTCTCTAGAGCGTATCCCCAAAATGATAGCGGTAAATCTGTAAGAGACATCATAGATCGCACCATATCCAATAGAGTGCGATTACGACGTTCGGACACACCATTACGCTGAGGTGTTCCAGGCGGCGTGAGTTGTGAAACGATTCCACATTTTCTTAAGTGTGTACCAAATTCGTGACTCAAATATTCTCCTCCACGATCCGATCGTAAGAATTTTATCTTTCGGTCACGTTGATTCTCTACTTCATTCTGAAATTCCTTGAACTTTTCAAAGGTCTCGGACTTGTGTTTCATCAAGTAGACATACCCATATCTACTCAAGTCATCTGTGAGAGTGAGAACATAACGATATCCTCCATGAGCCTCAACACTCATTGGACCGCACACATCGGTATGTATGATTTCCAATAAGTTGGTTGCTCGCTCCATTGTTCCGTATAATGAGTCTTTGTCATCTTGCCCATAAGGCATGGTTCGCATGTGTCAAATGATTCATAATCTAGAGACTCCAAAAGTCCATCAGCATGGAGCTTCTTCATGCGCTTGACACCAATGTGACCAAGGCGGCAGTGCCACAAGTATGCGGGACTATCGTTATCAACTTTACATCTTTTGGTATTCACGCTATGAATATGTGTACCATTACGCTCGAGATTCATTAAGAATAAACCATTGACCAACGGAGCATGACCATAAAACATATCTCTCATATAAATAGAACAACCATTATTCTCGGATTTAAATGAGTAGCCATCTCGCATTAAACGAGATCCTGATACAATGTTCATGCTCAAACTTGGCACCAAATAACAATTATTAAGGTTCAAAACTAATCCCAGAGGGTAAATGTAGAGGTAGCATGCCGACGGGCGATCACATCGATTCTGGAACCATTCCCGACGCCGCATCGTCACCTCGCCCTTCGCCAGTCTCCGCTTATTCCGCAGCTCCTGCCGTGAGTTACAAATATGAGCAACGGCACCGTATCAAATACCCAGGAGTTACTACGAGTCTTGGTAAGGTACACATCAATTACATGTATATCAAATATACCTTTGGTGTTGCCGGCCTTCTTATCCGCTAAGTATTCGGGCAGTTCCGCTTCGGTGACCCTTCCCTTGCAATAAAAGCACTCGATCTCGTGCTTGGGTCCATTCTTTGACTTCTTCCCGGTGGCGGCTTATCGGTAGCGGCAACATCCTTGCCGTCCTTCTTGAAGTTCTTCTTGCCCTTGCCCTTCTTGAACTTAGTGGTCTTATTGACCATCAACACTTGATGTTCTTTCTTGATCTCAACCTCTGCTGACTTCAGCATTGAAAATACTTCAGGAATGGTCTTCACCATCCCCTGCATTTTGTAGTTCATCACAAAGCTCTTGTAGCTTGGTGGGAGCGACTGAAGGATTCTGTCAATGATCGCCTCATCAGGGAGGTTAATATTCAGCTGGGTCATGCGGTTGTGCAACCCAGACATTCTGAGTATGTGCTCACTGACAGAACTATTTCCCTCCATCTTACAACTATAGAACTTGTCAGAGACGTCATATCTCTCGACCCGGGCGTGAGCTTGGAAAACTAGTTTCAGCTCCTCGAACATCTCATATGCTCCGTGATGCTCAAAACGCTTTTGGAGCCCCGGTTCTAAGCTGTATAAAATGCCGCACTGAATGAGGGAGTAATCATCAGTACGTGTCTGCCAAACGTTCAAATCGTCTTGCAGTGCTGGGAGAGCAGGTGGGTCACCTAGCGGTGCTTCTAGGACATATGCCTTCTTGGCAGCTATGAGGATGATCTCGTGTTCCGGACCCGATCCGAATAGTTGCTGACAACATCTTTCAGCTTGTTTATCTCTAGGAACGCGTTGAAGTTCATGTTGACATGAGCGTTGGCCATTTGATCTACAAGACATATTATTCAAAAGTTTTAGACTAAGTTCATGATAATTAAGTTCATCTTAATCAAATTATTGAATGAACTCCCACTCAGATTTGACATCCCTCTAGTCATCTAAGTGTTACACGATCCGAGTCGACTAGGCCGTGTCCGATCATCACGTGAGACGGACTAGTCATCGTCGGTGAACATTCTCATGTTGATCGTATCTTCTATACGACTCGTGTTCGACCTTTCGGTCTCCGTGTTCCGAGGCCATGTCTGTACATGCTAGGCTCGTTAAGTTAACCCTAAGTGTTTTGCATGTGTAAAACTGTCTTACACCCGTTGTATGTGAACGTGAGGATCTATCACACCCGATCATCACGTGGTGCTTCGAAACGACGAACTTTAGCAACGGTGCACAGTTAGGGGAGAACACTTCTTGAAATTGTTGTAAGGCATCTTATTTACTACCGTCGTTCTAAGTAAACAAGATGCATAAAACATAATAAACATCACATGCAATTATATAAAGTAGTGACATGATATGGCCAATATCATATAGCTCCTTTGATCTTCATCTTCGGGGCTCCATGATCATCTTGTCACCGGCATGACACCATGATCTCCATCATCATGATCTCCATCATTGTGTCTTCATGAAGTTGTCACGCCAACGACTACTTCTACTTCTATGACTAACGTGTTTAGTAATAAAGTAAAGTAGTTTACAAGGTGTTTTTCAATGACATGCAGGTCATACAAAAAATAAGGACAACTCCTATGGCTCCTGCCGGTTGTCATACTCATCGACATGCAAGTCGTGATTCCTATTACAAGAACATGATCTCATACATCACAATATATCATTCATCATTCATCACAACTTCCGCCATATCACATCACATGACAATTGCTGCAAAAACAAGTTAGACGTCCTCTAATTGTTGTTGCATCTTTTACGTGGCTGCAATTGGGTTCTAGCAAGAACGTTTTCTTACCTACGAATAACCACAACGTGATTTTGTCAACTTCTATTTACCCTTCATAAGGACCCTTTTCATCGAATCCACTTCAACTAAAGTGGGAGAGACAGTCACCCGCCAGCCACCTTATGCAACTAGTGCATGTTAGTCGGTGGAACCGGTCTCATGTAAGCGTACATGTAAGCTTGGTCCGGGCCGCTTCATCCCACAATACCGCTGAAGCAAGATAAGACTAGTAGCGGCAAGCAAGTTGACAAGATCTACGCCCACAACATAATTGTGTTCTACTCGTGCAATAGAGAACTACGCATAGACCTAGCTCATGATGCCACCGTGAGGGGAACGTAGCAGAAAATTAAAATTTTCCTACGGTTTCACCAAGATCCATCTATGAGTTCATCTAAGCAACGAGTCAAGGGAGAGAGTTTGCATCTACATACCACTTGTAGATCGAGTGCGGAAGCGTTCAAGGGGATGGTGATGACGGAGTCGTACACGCCGTGATTCGGATCACCGATGACCAAGTGCTGAACGGACAGCGCCTCCGTGTTCAACACACGTATGGTACGGACGACGTCTCCTCCTTCTTGATCCAGCAAGGGGGAAGGAGAGGTTGAGGAAGATGGCTCCAGCAGCAGCACGACGGCGTGATGATGGTGGAGTGACAGTTCTCGGCAGGGCTTCGCCAAGCACACGCGGAGGAGGAGAGGTGTTGGGGAGGGGAGGGGCTGCGCCTTGACTTGTGGTGTGAGGCCCTCCCCTCACCCCTCTATTTATAGGGGGAAGGGAGAGGGGGGCCGGCCCCACTAGAAGCATCAAGAGGGGCGGCCAAGGGAGGGGCTTGCCCCCCAAGCAAGGCGCCCCTCTAGGGTTCCCCTCAACCCTAGGCGCATAGCGCCCAAGGGAGGTGCGCCCAGCCACCAGGGGCTGGCCCCTTCCCACGCAGAGTCAAATGGCCCCCCCGGAGGGGTGGCCCCTCCCGGTGGACCCGGAACCCTTCCTGGCCCCAGACAATACCGGTATGCCCTCAAACTTTCCGGTGTCCGCTTGACAACTTCCCATATATAAATCTTTACCTCCGGACTATTCCGGAACTCCTCGTGACGTCCGGGATCTCATCCGGACTCCGAACAACATTCGGTAATCACATACAAGTCTTCCTAATAACCCTAGCGTCACCGAACCTTAAGTGTGTAGACCCTACGGGTTCGGGAGACACGCAGACATGACCGAGATGCCCTCAGGTCAATAACCAACAGCGGGATCTGGATACCCATGTTGGCTCCCACATGCTCCTCGATGATGTCATCGAATGAACCACGATGTCGAGGATTCAAGCAACCCCGTATACCATTCCCTTTGTCAGACGGTATGTTACTTGCCCGAGACTCGATCGTCGGTATCCCAATACCTGTTCAGTCTCAAGCATCGCAAGTCACTTTACTCGCACCGTAATGCATGATCCCGTGACCGGACACTTGGTGACTTTGAGCTCATTATGATGATGCACTACCGAGTGGGCCCAGTGATACCTCTCCGTGTCACGGAGTGACAAATCCCTGTCTCGATCCGTGTCAACCCAACAGACACTTTCGGAGATACCTGTAATGCACCTTTATAGTCACCCATTTAAGTTGTGACGTTTGGTACACCCAAAGCACTCCTATGGTATCCGGGAGTTACACGATCTCATGGTCTAAGGAATAGATACTTGACATTGAGAAAGCTCTAGCAAAACAACTACACGATCTTGTGCTATGCTTAGGATTGGGTCTTGTCCATCACGTCATTCTCCTAATGACGTGATCCCGTTGTCAATGACATCGATGTCCATAGTCGTGAAACCATGACTATCTGTGACCAACGAGCTAGTCAACTAGAGGCTCACTAGGGACGTATTGTGGTCTATGTATTCACACATGTATTACGATTTCCGGATAATACAATTATAGCATGAATAAAAGACAATTATCATGAACAAGGAAATATAATAATAATGCTTTTATTATTGCCTCTAGGGCACATTTCCAACACTTTGTGGTATTTCCCCTTTTTGCTTTCCCATTTGCACTATTCACATCTTCGCTTGCCTAACATGTTAATGCCATTTCTGTTCATAGCGTGCCCAGATCAAAAAAGCAGCTGATGAGACCGATACTATTCTGGAGACAACTCCGGTTGGGAAAAGCGATGGGGAAGGTGCACTTCGAGCATTCATTAAGGTTCACATCTCCTTCAATTGTCCATGTAACATGTGTAGTTCACAACCAAATCGAGGAGGAGTCCAAAATACATAGTAGTTCACAACCAAATCGAAGAGCATAGCTTAGAGGATAACACGGTCATAGTCCACAAGCAAATTTAAGATGACATAGCTCTATTGCGTAGAGCAGGCCCCTTTCCCTTCTTATTCTTCTTTCTCTCTTATTCCTCTTCCTCCTCCCTTTTCCTTATGCGGTGAGCCTCCTTAACCACCCTCTCCATGAATATCTTGTTCTCCCTCTTTTTTTTTCAGCTTCGAATGCCCAAAGTTTCAAAGTTCTTTCTTGAAAATCCTTGAGACGCTTCTTCTGTGCCTCATCACATTTCCTCTTCAACGCATGTTCCCTAGCGCGACACTCATAATCTGCTCTCTCTCTCATTCCTTCCTCTTATTTTCGAGCTCCTCTTCCTTCCTCTTATTTAGTGCGGCTACATCCTCCTCTCTCAGCTTCTTCGCAACCTTCTCCCACCATCCGGCCATCTCACCTTCGCCATCCTTCTCATCCACTCCCTTCATTGTTGGTTTGTTGGGTTGAGAAGCCGCCATACCTACATTGAGTGAAACATAATAGTTAGTAATGACAATAAGAACAAATGGAAGAACATGTACATTGCAACATATTAGTGAATAAGGACAACAAAACATATGTAAAACAAGAACATATGAAACATTATAGTTAGTGAGCAACATACGAAAATGGTCCATCGAGGTATCCAAACATTCCTCTATAACGACCTTGCCCTTGACCACCACCACGGCCAAGTCCACCACCAAGGCCAAGACCAACACCAAGGCCAAGGCCACCACCACGACCAAGACCACCACCACGAGCTCTACCACCACCACGGCCTAGACCACCACCACGAGCTCTACCACCACCACCACAGCCTCTTGTAAGTCCTAGTTTGTAGAGATCCGACCTCAGATGGTAAAATCTCTGTGCATAAGTGTCATCCCTGGATCGGTAATGCTGACACACACAATATTTGAAGGATTTATAACAGAGTGCAATCACACACTTATTACATCGAAATGTCTCAAAAGAGATCTTATTACAATAATATGGCTTAAGGCCATCTAAATAAGATAACTGCGGAAGCATCGAGGATAAATGAGTCCATCAACTCCAACGACATAGCTGAGTGCATGACAACGACCTAGCGCACATTACTCTTCGTCTGAAAAGTCTGCAACATAATACGTTGCAGCACGAAACGGGTCAGCACATGGAATATGTTGGCAAAATAACACTGTAGAGCAATGAACAAGATAAATGCTAATACTAAATGCATATATGGTTGGTGGAGGCTCTATGGCTATCATATTTTTGCGAAAAGCCAATTTTTCCCTACTGCAAAGGAATATATTTTATTTAACAACTAAGTTGGTTGATAAACATTGAGAAGGTTCCTCCAACTCAATCCCAATTGAACAGTAATTAACAACCCGACAAATTAAATTAGATAGAGTGATGAGATCAAATCAATAATTAAGGTACCAGATACTCAAGATGTCCATAACCGGGGACACGGCTAACCATGATTAGTTTGTTAACTCTACAGAGGTTTGCATACTTTTCCCCACAAGACTCGATCTCCTCCGTTGTATTTTTCGCACTGCATGGTGTTTGAGAAACGGATGACCGAGACACAGTCTTTCTGAAGAGGTCCCCTTAATCGATAGATAGGCCGGTACACCTACAATCCCCTACATCTGCTAGCCCATCATGGAAAGGTTTCCCACCACTTACTCAACAATGCCAGAGCCCATAATGGCTTCTGGCTGCACACGGAAGTTTCTAGCATTAATAATCTTATGATCCCTTTGAGCCTGGGTGGCGAACCATAGGATGATCACACGGGTGCTCCGGGATATCCCAGGACACCGCTGGATTGCTCCAGGTGCCCAGACAACCACTGGGTGCTCCAGGGTGCCTCAACCAATCCTCCCAGATGTGTGTTAAAGTAGCCACCTTAAGTTAACCATTAATTAACAACTCTCACATCTGTCATTGATACACTCAACCAATCCATGTCTATGAGCATAGCATAGCATAGCAGTATAAGCATAACGTAGAAGTAACTCCCAAGGTTTGACATAAAGGACAATAGGTTCTACCTCATCATCTACTTCCCAAACCCACATATTAATCAGATCCTACTCATGCAATGTTTGAGGATTGGAACTAATGCATAAAAACTGGGTGATAAAGGGGTATGATCAAAGTGTTACTTGCCTTGCTGACGATCTGCAAACCCTAGAGACTCGTAGTAGCACGCTTCGCACTCCGGAAATTCTATCACAAACAACAATATCATACATAAGCACTCAAGCATAGATGCGAGCGTAAAACTCAGATGAGAAAGTCCAAACTGAAAATTCAACTGAAAAGCTTCGATTTGCAAAAAGAGTCAATCGAATCGGAGCTACGGAACTGAAACTACGATTAAAAGAAGTTGGAATTCAAATCTGCTTGAAACCAAATTTTAAATTATCAAAAATCATGTTCAAGTTGGTTACCTGGAAAGAGGGGTTCGAGACGAAGATTTTGGCGTTGGTTTCACTGGATTTGGACGAACGGTTAAAAAGTTGCGAGGGTTTTAAGATCAGGGGCTAATCTACGATAAAATAATCGCGGATAGGTCCCTGGCCGAATATAAAATAAAAAGGAAAAAGACTAACGAAAGAAAGTTCGTTAACAGAGACAAACGAACGAACACGATCGCGAACAGAGGCGTTCGGGTGAACGTTCGCTAAATAGAACCAATCGAAAAAACCGAGAAAAAACCAAGAAAACCCTAACCCTAAAATAAAACCAATCTAGATCTAAACCAAAAAAACCGGTGGCGGCGGCGGGTTTTACCGGTTGCTCAAAAAAGACCGACGGCGGCGCGGTGACGTGATCTAGTGACGGCGCGGCAACGGCGAGGCGGCAGGGCTACGGCGACGACGCGGTGTGGCGGCAAGCAGCGGCGGCGTCAGCGCGGAAGGCGACACGGGCGGCGGCAAGCGACGGCGGCGCGGCTTTGGCGGCGGTGGCTGCGGCTTGGGGTGGGGAGGAGGCGGCAGGCGTGGCGCTTATAAAGGGGGCGGGGCGCGGTGGCTTGGGAGGGGCCGCCCGGGCGGAGTCTGCTCGGACTCCCTCGGTGTCCGTGGTGCAGCTCAAGCAGGAAAGGCGGCACTGGGTTGGGCCTACTGGGTTTCGCCCGGTCGGTCGAGGATTTTCAGAAATAAAATAAAAATAATTCCGCCGAAAAACAAAAATCCTAATAAAATATAAAAAAAATTCTAAAAATGCCAAAAACAATTTTCACCTTCTAAATAAAAATTTTAGAAGAAAGTGAACATTTTTCTGGCCTACAAATGCAATTTTGAAAAATGCATATTTTTTCTAATTCGAATAAATTCTCGAATAAAATCCAAATAAAACAATTATTTGATTTTAAAATTTTTCCTCCAATATTCCTCTCTTTTTGAAGAAGTCATATTATCTTCTCTCTTTTATTTTAATATTTGAATTATTCAGAGAGAAAAATTATTAAAACCCAAATGATCCTCCATTCAAATTTGAGAAAATTCAAATATGAAAATAAATGAAATCCCCAACTCTCTCCGTGGGTCCTTGAGTTGCTTAAGATTTCTAGGATCACAACCAAAATGCGAATAAAATATGATATGCATATGATGACCTATGTATAACATGCAAATTGAAAATTTGGGATGTTACAAACCTACCCCCCTTAAGATGAATCTCGCCCTCGAGATTCGGGTTGGCTAGAAAATAGGTGTGGGTGGTCTTTCCGTAGGTCTTCCTCTCGTTCCTGTGTGGCTTTATCCTCGGTATGGTGGCTCCACTGAACTTTGCAAAACTTGATAACCTTGCTGCGTGTAACTCGGCTGGCAAACTCGAGAATCTTGACGAGTTTCTCCTCGTAGGTTAGGTCACTGTCCACTGAATTGCTTCCAGGGGCACTGTATCTCTCCGAGGAATATCGGCCATCTCTGCATTGCACTTCTTCAACTGGGAAACGTGGAACACATCATGAACTCCTGACAATCCTTCGGGTAATTCCAACTTGTAGGCCATTTCTCCCATATGTTCCAAAACTCTGTATGGTCCTACAAATCTCGGGGCTAACTTTCCCTTAACTCCAAATCGTTTAACTCCTCGCAGAGGTGACACTCGAAGATATGCTCTGTCCCCGATCTCATAGACTACCTCCTTGCATTTGCAGTATGCATAACTCTTCTGCCTGGACTGAGCTATCTTCAGTCTATCCCGAATCAACTTAACCTTCTCTTTAGATTCTTTGACCAAATCTGGACCAAACAACTGACGGTCTCCAAATTCATCCCACATCAATGGTGTCCTGCACTTTCTCCCATACAAAGCTTCAAATGGTGCCATCTTCAAACTGGCTTGATAACTGTTGTTTTATGAGAAATCCGCGTAAGGCAAATTATCATCCCAACTAGATCCATAATCTAGCGCACAGGCTCTTAGCATGTCCTCTAGAATCTGATTGACTCTCTCGGTCTGTCCATCTGTCTGTGGATGAAAGGCTGTACTAAACTCTAGCCTGGTACCCAAAGTCTGGTGCAATTGATGCCAAAACTTCAAAGTAAAATGTGTTCCTCTATCTGATACGATGGTCCTAGGAACTCCATGCAGACATACGATCCTGGTCATATATATCTTAGCCAACTTCGCACTCGCATAGGTGGTTTTTATTGGGATAAAGTGAGCCCCTTTGGTCAAACGATCCACTACTACCCAGATAGAATCATATCCCGATCGGGTCCTAGGTAATCTGGTGATAAAATCCATGCCAAGCTTGTCCCACTTCCATTCGGGTATCGGCATAGGCTGCAGTAATCCTGCTGGCTTCTGATGTTCTGCCTTCACCCTCTGACATACATCACATACTGCTACATACTCGGCAATATCCTTCTTCATACCAATCCACCAGAAACGATCCTTCAAATCCAAATACATCTTGGTGTTTCCGGGGTGTATTGAGTATGGCGAGTCATCAGCTTCCTGAAGTATTAACTTCCTGATCTCTGCATTATTGGGTACATATACACGGTCCTGAAACCATAAGGTTTTATGCTCATCCTCTCGAAAACCTTTGGCTTTTCCTTTGCTCATCTTCTCCTTTATCTCCGCAATTTCTTTGTCATCCTTCTGAGCTTCTCGAATCTTTCCTAATAATGTTGACTGAACCTCCATTGCTGCAACAAGACCTCTAGGAACTATCTCCAAACAAAGTTCCCTGAGATCTTCGACCAACTCCTTTGGTAATCCTCCACTTATGAGGGTATTGACATAACTCTTCCAGCTCAAAGAGTCTACTACGACATTGGCCTTTCCTGGATGATAGTGCAGCTTCATATAATAATCCTTTATAAGCTCCAACCATCTCCTCTGCCTGAGATTCAACTCCTTCTGCGTGAAATGTACTTCAAACTCTTGTGATCCGTGTACACGTCACAACGGTTTCCAATAAGAAAATGTCTCCAGGTCTTGAGCGCATGCACTACGGCTGCTAACTCCAAATCATGCGTGGCATAATTCAAATCACGTGGTCGAAGCTGTCGTGAGGCATATGAAACAACTCTTCCATCCTGCATAAGTACACCTCCAAGTCCTTGGCGAGAAGTATCACAATATACTTGGAAATCCTTGCGTATATCGGGAAGAATCAGCATTGGGGCTGTAACCAAACGTTTCTTCAACTCCTGAAAACTGGCATCACAATCTTCGGTCCACTTGAACTTAGTGTCCTTCTTCAATAACTCCGTCATGGGCTTCGCAATCTTAGAAATTTTTTCAATGAATCTGTCGGTGTGGAACGACACCTATGGGATCACAAGAATCCCTACTACGGTTGCCGCGGCACGGGGTTGCGAGAAGAGCAGGGCTAGTAGACAGCACAAGGATCGTTTACCCAGGTTCGGGCCGCGAAAATGCGTAAAACCCTAGTCCTGCTTTGGTGGATGTATTTCAGAGAGTTCATGGGCTCTCGAACTAGCTGTGGTTGGTGCCTGGTTCGAAAGAGCCGAATGCTTCTCCAGTATGCCATGGGCCTCCTTTTATAGTCGAAAGGGGCTGCCACAGTGGCACACAGGAGGAGGAATGGCGGCCAGGGCGCTGAGCTTATCGCTCGTATTACAGGACAAGACGCATTTAATGCGTAGCTTAGGTGTCCCCTTGCTTTATTGGGGACGGGGGCGAGGCCCGTCCCGTCCGTCGCCGCTCCTTCTCGCTTCGACACGCGCCCTGGCCAGCGATGCGTGCGGCGCCATGTAGGCAGGCAGGCAGCTGAGGTGGCGCGGTGGTGGAGTCTTCATGAAGATCTGCATGCCGCCACGCAGGCGCTTGATGAGTTGGCCTGGGGGCTGCATGTTGCCACGCAGGTGCCCGCCGAGCTGGTTGGACTGGCAGCTGCATGTGAACGGCGGTGGGAGCTCGGTTGGCATGGGCCTGGTGGTGGCCCTGCTAACGTCCTTGGTGAGGGCCTTGCCGGGTGGCCCGGCAAGGGTCTCGCCGTGTGGCCCGGCAAGGGTCTTGCCGTGTCGCGCTATCGTTCCCGACAAGGCCTTGCTGGGGGTCTGGTGGCCTTCCTCAGCAAGGATCTTGCCGAGGGTCATCGTCTTCTAATCCTCATATGATCTTGAATATGTCTTCACAAAGATCTGCATGCCACCATAGAGGTGCCTTCCCGAGCCCTGGCCCCACGTGGATGATGGCGTTGGGGACCGTGGGCTCAAGGGTGGCTCGCTCTGTTGGTGTGGGGCGAGCTGCCCCGGCAAGGGTCTTGCCATGGCTGCTGAGGCTGCCCCGGCAAGGGTCTTGCCAGGGGAATCTACTTTGTCCCTCTGCTCTTTGTGGTCTTGGCCTTGGCGTTGCTCTGTTTGTCTTGGGCTTCGTTCCTAACTTGGCTCACCTCCCCCGTTCTGCTTGGTGTGACTGCGGGCGCGGCTCCGACTGCCCGTGCACAGGAAAAGGGGTACAAAAACACACCCCTCTTTTTGTACACCGACAGAATCTCCGGTAATAACCCGCAATTCCAAGAAAACTGCGGACCTATCCAACAGAGGTGGGTGCCAACCTCTCAGTGACTGACTGAACCTTTGTAGGGTCTACAACTATACCTTCTCTTGATACAACATGCCCAAGAAATCCAACTTCCTTAAACCAAAACTCACATTTGCTGAACTTGGCATATAACTGATGTTCCCTAAGCTTCTCGAGAACTAAACGCAAATGCTCCTTATGCTCCTCTTCATTCCTCGAGTATACCAAAGTATCATCAATGAGCACCACAACAAACTTATCCAAGAACTCCATGAACACCTTATTCATCATGCTCATGAAATAGGCAGGGGCATTAGTCAATCCAAATGACATTACCATGTACTCATACAGCCCGTACCTTGTGGTAAAAGCTGTCTTAGGTATACCCTGTTCTTGGATCTTCAGCTGGTGGTATCCTGATCGCAGATCGATCTTGGAGAATAGTTTATCTCCTTGCAGCTGGTCAAACAAATCATTGATCATCGGTAGTGGGTACTTGTTCTTGATCGTCACTTCATTCAATGCATGATAATCAACAACCATTCTCAAGGATCCATCCTTCTTCTCAACCAACAGCACTGGGGCTCCCCACAGTGACGAACTTGCTCGAATGTAACCTTTCTCCAATAACTCCTTAATCTGCTTCTGAATCTCCTCCAGATCATTTGCGGGCATCCGGTATGGCCTCTTCGATATTGGTCCGGTGCCTGGCAACAACTCTATAAAAAATTCTATGTCTTGATCCAGCGGCATGCCTGGTAGTTCCTCTGGAAATACATCCGGGTAATCCTTCACTACAGACACTTCCTCCTGAACAACTCCCGAGAGGGAATTTACTTCGGTCCTCCTTGGCGCATGCCTGGATACATACTTAATCCTTTTCCCCTCCGGGGTGGTGAGCATAATTGACTTACTGGCGCAATCGATGTTCCCCCCATACATCAATAGCCAATCCATGCCTAGTATCACATCCAATCCTTGTGATTCCAGAATTATTAGGCCTGAGGGGAACACGTGTCTACCTATGGTCAATGGCATCTGAAAACATCCTCTGCTTGCCATATACTCCGCTCCTGGCGAGCTTACTAACATAGGTGTCTTAAGAACCTTGGTGGGTAACTTATACTTATCCATAAACCCCCTCGAAATGTATGAATGCGATGCACCAGTATAAAAAAAACGATTGCAGTAAATGACTTAACCAAAAACTTATCTATAACTGCATCTGGGTGCTCTTTAACCTCCTCCACGTTAACGTGGTTCACCTGTCCCCTGTTGAAAGGGTTGGGCTTCTTCCCAGAGCTTCCATTGCCATTTCCATTCTTTGGTTCAGAACACTCGGTGGCGTAGTGTCCAGTCTTCCCGCACTTGAAATAAGTAATGTGAGTTAGATCCTTCTTGGCGGGTGTAGTGGGGTTGGAGCAGTTACTGCTGCTTCCTCCATTCCCATTCCCATTCTTGGGGCCACTATGGTTATGCGAACTTCCTCCATTGTGAGTGTGGCCTCCATGGTTGTGGTGGGTGTGTCCTCCCGAGTTCGGGGTAAAACGAGGTCTCTGCTGAGCTCCTAAATTATACTTCCCTTGTCCATACTTCCTTTTGTGGCTCTCTATCTGCTGCTGCTTCCCTTCAATCATAAGAGCTCTATCTACCAACTCCTGGTAGTTAGCAAATGTTTCCACCATCAACTGCATACTCAGCTCATCATTCAGCCCTTCCTTAAACTTCTCCTGCTTCACGACATCTGTGGCCACATCATCCGGGGCATAGTGAGCTAACTTACTAAACTCATCCACGTACTGCCCCATAGTCCAATTTCCCTGGCGTAAGTTGTGAAACTCACGCTTCTTCATGCTCATAGCTCCAGTTGAGACATGTGCAGTGCGGAACGCTTGCTGAAACTGATCCCAAGTGACATTGGCTATAGGAAAGTGGCTGTGTAATTCTCCCACCATGAGGCTACGGGTCCATCCAGTTGGTGTGCGGCAAAACACACCTTCTCAGCATATGTGCAACCTGTGGTGGTCAACTCCCTTCCAATCCTGCGTAGCCAGTCATCAGCAATAATCGGCTCGGTGCTACTGGAAAACACCGGCGGATTGAACCTCAGAAAACGGGCTAAGTTGTCAACTGGAGGTGGTGGCGGTGGGTTATTGTTGTTGTTGTTGCCTTGGTTCTGGACTAGCAATTGCATCAAGGCATTCTGCTGCTGGATCAACTGAGTGAGCTCCGGTGGAAAGACAAATCCGGGGTCACGTCTCGGAGGCATCTGATGGGTTTAGAGGGGAGAGATTAGAATAGAGTGAGGTCTAAAGAGAAAGAACTACCCATATGCACATGAGACAAACACATTCATATCACACCACTCAATTCAAACAAGGGCATACGATCGATCTAGCTACTGTTACAAAATACTCGGACTACTACTATATACATGGGGGGAATACTACTGATAATATGGTGGTCATCTAGAAATTTTGATCGGTGGAAGACTCCATGATATCCGCTCCAGCTTCGTCTTCGTAATCATCATCACTACTGTCGGGGTCGGAGTCGGTGTCGTCAATGATGATGTAGTCCTCGGGATGGTCGTCATCTCCTCCTGGCGCGGGGTCTCCCATGAATACTCCTAGCTTCTTCTTCAGGTCTTCATTCTTCTCCAGTAGTACTGCGATTTCCTCCTCATATCCATCGCATGTCGACTTGAGTTCCTCTTCAAGCTCCATGTTCCTGGTCATCACCTTCTTCAGATCTGTCATGCTTTTGCACATTTGGTTCTCCTGGCGGCGAATGTGCTGGTTTAACTCCTGGATGAAAGCTGCAATGGACTTGTTCCTCCTGGTGTTGATCATCTCCCATTGCTCATCTCGGCGCCCACATATATGGTAGATGGTGTCCTTAAGATCCTTGTGATAAACTTCGTCGATGCGTCCCATGGCGATGTGGGCTGCCATGCTCTTTCCTAGACTCCAGGTTGGTGCATCAAAGGAAAACTCTATGGGCTCAGTAACTGGCGTGAATGTCCTTCCTGGAACATGAACTCGAATCATCCAACGCTCCTCTTCTAGTAAGGTGGCGGTGTAGGTCCCGGTGAAACTTGGTATTCCGATGTTCAAGTACCTAGTGACTTCCTTCAAGTGTCGTCCAAAAGGTGTGTCTTCATCTGGTTGAGCCAACTTGTTCCTTGGGCCCGCCATCTATAGAGTGGAAAATGGAGAGGAGTTAGAAATGAGTAGAGAAGAGTGACCTATGGCTTATCTTAGTGGTCGTGTCCTACAGTCAGCGTGTGCTCCGATACCATCTTGTAGCGATCCGACCTCAGATGGTCAAATCTCCGTGCATAAGTGTCATCCCTGGATCGGTAATGCTGACACACACAGTACTTGAAGTATTTATAACAGAGTGCAATCACACACTTATTACATCGAAATGTCTCAAAAGAGAACTTATTACAGTAATATGGCTTAAGGCCATCTAAATAAGATAAATGCGGAAGCATCGAGGATAAATGAGTCCATCAACTCCAACGGCATAGCTGAGTGCACGACAACGACCTAGCACACCTTACTCTTTGTCTAAAAAGTCTGCAACATAATACTTTGCAGCCTGAAATGGGTCAGCACATGGAATATGCTGGCAAAATAACACTGTAGAGCAATGAACAAGATAAATGCTAATACTACATGCATATATGGCTGGTGGAGGCTCTATGGTTATCATATTTTTGTGAAAAGCCAATTTTCCCTACTGCAAAGGGAATATATTTTATTTAACTACTAAGTTGGTTGATAAACATTGAGAAGGTTCCTCCAACTCAATCCCAATTAAACAATAATTAACAACCCGACAAATTAAATTAGATAGAGTGATGAGATCAAATCAATAATTCAAGTACCGGATACTCAAGATGTCCATAACCGGGGACACGGCTAACCATGGTGTTTGAGAAACGGATGACCGAGACACAGTCTTTCCGAAGAGGCCCCCTTAACCGATAGATAGGCCGGTACACCTACAATCCCCTACATCTGCTAGCCTATCATGGAAAGGTTTCCCACCACTTACGCAACTATGCCAGAGCCCATAATGGCTTGTGGCTGCACACGGAAGTTTCTAGCATGAATAATCTTATGATCCCTTTGAGACTGGGTGGCGAACCATAGGATGATCACACGGGTGCTTCGGGATATCCCAGGACAGCGCTGGATTGCTCCAGGTGCCCAGACAACCACTGGGTGCTCCAGGGTGCCTCAACCAATCCACCCAGATGTGTATTAAAGTAGCCACCTTAAGTTAACCATTAATTAACAACTCTCACATCTGTCATGGATACACTCAACCAGTCCACGTCTACGGGCATAGCATAGCAGTATAAGCATAACGTAGAAGTAACTCCCAAGGTTTGACATAAAGGACAATAGGTTCTACCTCATCAGCTACTTCCCAAACCCACATGTTAATCAGATCCTACTCATGCAATGCTTGAGGATTGGAACTAATGCATAAAAACTGGGTGATAAAGGGGTATGATCAAAGTGTTACTTGCCTTGCTGGCGATCTCCAAACCCTAGAGACTCGTAGCAGCACACTTCGCACTCCGGAAATTCTATCGCAAACAAACAATAGCATACGTAAGCACTCAAGAATAGATGCGAGGGTAAAACTCAGATGAGAAAGTCCAAACTGAAAATTCAACTGAAGAGCTTCGATTTGCAAAAAGAATCAATCGAATCGGAGCTACGAAACTGAAACTACGACCAAAAGAAGTTGGGATTCAAATCTGGTTGAAACCAAATTTTAAATTGTCAAAAATCATGTTCAATTTGGTTAACTGGAAAGAGGGGTTCGAGACGAAGATTTTGGCGTTGGTTTCACTTGATTTGGACGAACGGTTAAAAGTCGCGAGGGTTTGAAGATCAGGGGCTAAGCTACGATAAAAATAATCGTGGATAGGTCCCTGGCTGAAAATAAAATAGAAAGAAAAAAGACAAACGAACGAACGCGGTCGCGAACCGAGGCGTTCGGGTGAATGTTCGCTAAGTAGAATCGATCAAAAAAACCGAGAAAACCCTAACCCTAAAATAAAACCGATCTAGATCTAAACCGAAAAAAACCGGGGGCGGCAGTGGGTTTTACCGGTTCCTCGAAAAAGACTAGTGGCGGCGCGGCGACGAGATCCAGCGGTGGCGCGGCAACGATGAGGCGCGGCGGGCTGCATGGGCTGCGGCGATCTGCGATCTTGTGACTCATGGCGGTGGCTGCTGCTCGGGATGGGGAGGAGGCGGCGGGCGCGCTTATAAAGGCGGGCGCGGTGGCTTGGGGGCGGCCGAGGCGGAGTCTGGCTCGGACTCCCCTCGACGTCTGTGCGCGGCTCGGCGGTGGGGAAGGCGACGACGCGCGGGAGTTCGGACGGCTGGGTTTCGTCCCAGTCGGTCCCGGATTTTTTTAAAAATAAAAATAAAAATAATTCCGCCGAAAAACAAAAATCCTGATAAAATTTAATTTGTTTTTCTAAAAATGCCAAAAACAATTTTCACCGTCTAAATAAATTATTTAGAATAAAGTGAACATTTTTCTGGCCTAAAAATGCATATTTTTCTATTTAGAATAAAATTCTCGAATAAAATCCAAATAAAACAATTATTTGATTTTAAAATTTTTCCTCCAATATTCCTCTCTTTTTGAGGAAGTCATATTATTTCTCTCTTTTATTTTAATATTTGAAATATTCGGAGGGAAAATCATTAAAACCAAAATGATCCTCCTTTGAAATTTGAGAAAATTCTTCAAATATGAAAATAAATGAAATCCCCAACTCTCTCCGTGGGTCCTTGAGTTGCTTAAGATTTCTAGGATGACATCAAAAGGCAAATAAAATATGATATGCATATGATGACTTATGTATGACATCCAAATTGAAAATTTGGGATGTTACATAGTTGCCTCCCTCTTTGTTGCCTAGATCCTCTTTGGCCACCACTTGGTTGGCTACCACTTGGTTGCCTTGGCACTTGTTGGCTACCACTTGGTTGGCTACCTTGTGTAGCTCCTTGTTGGCTTGTGCTTGCATCATTTTTCTTGGACCTTTTTCTTGGTTTCATACATTTTCTTTTGTTGTGGCCTTGACCTTTGCATTCCCCACAATGGGAGCTCTCACGAGGCTCTTGGAATTGGTCGTTGCCCGATTTGCGGCAGCCACCATGGCCCCATCCATCCATGTTGCCTCTAAGATGGTTTGTCTTACGTCTACCCCGTTTAAAAACCTTCAACTCCGGATCCGGCCATAGTTGTCCGGCATTGTGATTGGTCAAAGTATGGGTGAAAGCGGGGAGCCCACATTTTCTTGACAGTCATTATTGAGAACTCCAACTCCCTCATGGTGAGGGGGTGATTGACGTCCACATTCCTAACGTGACCGGCGGTATACAAGTGTGAGCATGGGAGATGAAGCAACAATGGCCTCCCGCAAGAGCAATCACACCGTGTTAACGAGAATTTGAAAGCCCGTCCTCCATGTTGGTGGCCATCGTTTGTGGTTCCTCCTGGCTCTTTCACTTCGTACTTCCACTCTTCGTTGTCATATAGTATAGCTTCTTGTGAGTTTGCCTTCCGTGATTGAAATTCCAACCATTCATCAACCTTGGGTGGGAACTTGTACTTGTACCTGCGCTTGTTCTCACCCGCTATCTATGCATCCGTTTCCATTGAGTACTTTAGAAAGTACGCATTCATCTTGTCAAATGTGTATTGAACTATTGCTGTCACGGGTAATCCACGTGCACCTTTGAGCACCCTATTGAAGCATTCAACCATATTGCTTGTCATTTGACCGTATTTCCGGCCATCTTCATCAAAAGCATGTGCCCACTTGTTCCGGTATTCAATGTGCCTATTGAGAAAGTCTTGACCCCCGGGATCAAGTTTTTTGTGTGCGAGCAATTTGTTAAACAAAGTGGCAAACCGCTTGTCAGAGAAAGCAAGACAACAATCTTGAAGATCATCGGCCAACTCCTTAAGGCCACATGCCCTATAGAAGTTCGAATAAAAGTGCCTCATGCACCATCAATGGTGCAACGGAGCATGCCCAGGAATGTCAATCTCCACCACGTTAAGAATTCCTGGATGCCGATCCGATATGACACAAATTTCCCTCTGAGCGGGTAACACCTTCGTCCTCAAAAGATGCAAAAACCACTCCCAGCTATCATTGTTCTCCACCACAACCAAAGCAAGCCAATGGCAGCACCCGGTTATTGGCATCACTTTCTATCGCAACCAACAACATGCCCTTGTATTGTCCGGTCAAGAACGTGCCATCAATGGTGATGACCGACCTACAGTGTTTGAAAGCCCTCAAGCAATGCTCGAACGCCCAAAATGCACGGCCAAATACTCGGACTTTCCTTCCGCCATGAACCGTTGTTTTTTCCCCATGAGGCTCGACCACATGAACCATGCCCGGGTTTGTGGTGGCCATGGCTAACAACAACCTAGGGATTCAGTTGTATGCTTCCTCCCAACTACCATACAACATCTTAAATGCGGCTTGCTTCGCCTTCCATGCCTTGCCATATTTCACCTTGTAATGAAAGATGGCTTTCACAAGGTCAATGACATGTTGGATGCTCATTGTTGGAAGTGTGGATATTGAGTTGGAGAGCCTGTAAGCGATGAACTCGGACATGAGTTGTCTGTGGTCTTGGGACACAACCTTGCCATCCACCCTTTTGCCTCGACACATGTGAGTTGGCACACAAATCACTAGTGGGACCTCCTTTCCATGGTCTTGCACGCACAATCCACAGATATTTTTCATCTTCACATGCACATGCAACCATGTAGCGCACATTGACGTCCGAGTTCATCACCTTGTGTGGACGATAATGCGTAACTGAGTAGTTGTCGAGCCACATCTTCAATTCCAAGAAGGTTTTGAACTTAGACCCGCGAGCAATCCCGTTCTTGCCATCATACAAATCACGGTGATATCTTGGCCTAACCCCAAGAGATATACCTTGGCCACCATCTACCACGCCTTCATCCGCGAGACTAACATCCTTAAACAATGTAGTCTGATGATCCCGACCGAATACCTTCTCGAAAGCTTCGGCCTCCTTCACCGTGAACCCCTCCTCATCAACTTGTTCATCGGGACCTTAGTCATCCGAATCCGATGCATAGCCACGGGAATAAGGGATGGAATGGTCCATTGTCTCTTGCAAATGATATTTGTCGAGATCACCCACATTGTTGTCATGGAGATCAACTTCATTGTCATCGTCCACATACTCATCATTCTTATCTTGCAAAGCTTCATTTTGGTTGTTTGGAAATGGGCTCAATGTTGGCCTCACTTCTTGGGTAAAATATAGGTTCAATAATTTCATCTCGATTCAAGGGTGGGGGCTACTAGCAACCAAAGGGGAGGGGTTCCGGTTCAAGTCCAAATGCAAACTTGAATCAACCTTCTTCGTTGCAAATAAATCAAGAGCCTTGTCTAGTGACTCGGCCACCGTCTCCTTGTATGCAACGCAAAGTTGCACTGAGTTGACAGGCATTGTCTTCCAACGGACGTGCATTCCAAAACAAACATTATGCCTTCCCTCCAACTCAACGATATCACTAGGGTCCATCCAATTCAAATCTTTCCTCACTTGTTGAAAGAGCTCCGCATAGCTTGGACTCTTATCAAACACCATGTCAAGCTCATCCGGGTCCGGTTCAATATTGCCTTTCAAGAAGGCGTCTTTGTCCCCATGATGAAGAAACACACATGTTCTTCCCATCCCTATAAGCATTCAAACAACACAACGTAACATTTCTTTCAAGATTACTAATCAAAGGATTAACACGGAATGCAGACCCTAACATATATATGAAAGAACAGCCCTAACCCTAACCCTAACCCTTGTTGGGGAACGTAGCAATTCAAAAAAATTCCTACGATCACGCAAGATCTATCTAGGAGAAGCATAGCAACGAGCGTGGAGAGTGTGTCCGCGTACCCTCGTAGACCGAAAGCGGAAGTCTTTAGTAACACGGTTGATGTAGTCGAACGTCTTCACGATCCAACCGATCCAAGTACCGAACGTATGGCACCTCCGTGTTCAGCACACGTTCAGCACGATGACGTCCCTCGAGATCTTGATCAAGTAGATGGTCGAGGGAGAGTTCCGTCAGCACGACGGCGTGGCGACGGTGTTGGTGATTTGATCCGCGCAGGGCTTCGCCCAAGCACTACGACAATATGACCGAGGTAGTAAACTATGGAGGGGGGCACCGTACACAGCTAAGAAACAACTGTTATGCTTTCAGGTGCCCCCCGTATATAAAGGAGGAGGGGAGGAGGCGGCCGGCCTAGGGGGCGCACCAAAGGGGGGAGTCCAACTAGGACTCCCAATCCTAGTTGGATTCCCTTTCCTTTTTCGGAGGGGGAAAGAGGGAAGTGAGAGGAAGAGGAGAAGGAAAGGGGAGGCGCCCCCCCTCCCTAGTCCAATTCGGACTCCCTATAGGGAGGGGGTGCGGCTACCCCTTGTGGGCTGCCTCCCCTCTCCCCTATGGCCCATGTAGGCCCAATATTCCCTCGGAGGGTTCCGGTAATCCCTCGGTACTCCAAAAAAAAAATACCCGAATCACTCGAAACCATTCCGATGTCCGAATACCACCTTCCAATATATGAATCTTTACCTCTCGACCATTTCGAGACTCCTCGTCATGTCCGTGATCACATCCGGGACTCCGACAAACTTCGGTCACCAAAACACACAACTCATAATACAAATCATCATCAAATGTTAAGCGTGCGGACCCTATGGGTTGGAGAACTATGTAGACGTGACCGAGACACACCTCCGGTCAATAACCAATAGCGGATCCTGGATGCTCATATTGGTTCCTACATATTCTACGAAGATCTTTATCGGTCAAACTGTATAACAACATACGTGATTCCGTTTGTCATCGGTATGTTACATGCCCGAGATTCGATCGTTGGTATCCTCATACCTAGTTCAATCTCGTTACCAGCAAGTCTCTTTACTCGTTCCATAATACTCAGAGTGAAAAATCCTAGTCCCGATCTATGCCAACCCAACAAACACCTTCGGAGACACCTGTAGAGCATCTTTATAATCACCCATTTACGTTGTGATGTTTGATAGAACACAAGGTGTTCCTCCGGTATTCGGGAGTTGCATAATCTCATAGTCAAAGGAATATGTATAAGTCATGAAGAAAGCAATATCAATAAAACTGAACGATCAACATGCTAAGCTAATGGATGGGTCTTGTCCATCACATCATTCTCCTAATGATGTGACCCCGTTCATCAAATGACAACACATGTCTATGGTCAGGAAACTTAACCATCTTTTATTAACGAGCTAGTCAAGTAGAGGCATACTAGGGACACTTTGTTTTGTCTATGTATTCACACATGTATCAAGTTTCCGGTTAATGCAATTCTAGCATGAATAATAAACATTTATCATGATATAAGGAAATATAAATAACATCTTTATTATTGCCTCTAGGGCATATTTCCTTCAGTCCCCCACTTGCACTAGAGTCAATAATCTAGTTCACATTGCCATGTGATTTAACACCAATAGTTCACATCGTCATGTGATTTAACACTATAGTTCACATCGCCATGTGACCAATACCCAAAGGGTTTACTAGAGTCAATAATCTAGTCCACATCTCCATGTGATTAATACCCAAAGAGTACTAAGGTGTGATCATGTTTTGCTTGTGAGAGAAGTTTAGTCAACAGGTCTGCCACATTCAGATCCGTATGTATTTTGTAAAGTTCTGTGTCTACAATGCTCTGCATGGAGCTACTCTAGCTAATTGCTCCCACTTTCAATATGTATCCAGATCGTTACTTAGAGTCATCTGGATCAGTGTCAAAGCTTGCATCAATGTAACCCTTTACGACGAACTTTTTGTCACCTCCATAACCGAGAATATATCCTTATTCCACTAAGGATAATTTTGACTGCTGACCAGTGATCCACTCCTGGATCACTATTGTACCCTCTTACCAAACTCATGGTGAGGTACACAATAGGTATGGTACATAGCACAACATACTTTATAGAACCTTTGACTGAGGCATAGGGAATGACTTTTCATTTTATTTATATTTTCTACTATGGTCGGGTTTTGAGTTTTACTCAACTTTACACCTTGCAATACATGCAAGAACTTCTTCTTTGGTTGTTCCTTTTTGAACTACTTCAAAATTGTCAAGGTATGTACTCATTGAAAAAACTTATCAAGCGTCTTGATCTATCTCTATAGATTGTGATGCTCAATATGTAAGCAGCTTCACCGATGTCTTTCTTTGAAAAACTCCTTTCGAACACTCCTTTATGCTTTCCAAAAAAATCTACATAATTTCCGATCAATAATATGTCATTCACATATACTTATCAGAAAGGCTGTAGTGCTCCCACTCACTTTCTTATAAATACAGGCTTCACCGCAAGTCTGTATAAAATTATATGCTTTGATCACACAATCAAATCGTATATTCCAACTCCGAGAGGCTTGCACCATTCCATAAATGGATCTCTGGAGCTTGCACACTTTGTTAGCACCTTTAGGATTGATAAAACCTTCTGGTGGCATCATATACAACTCTTCTTTAAGAAATCCATTAAGGGATGCAGTTTTGACATCCATTTGCCAAATTTCATAATCATAAACTGCGGCAATTGCTAACATGATTCGGACAGACTTAAGCATTGCTACGGGTGAGAAGGTCTCATCGTAGTCAACTCCTTGAACTTGTCGAAAACCTGTCACAACAAGTCGAGCTTTGTAGACAGCAACATTACCGTCAGCTTCAGTCTTCTTCTTGAAGATCCATTTATTCTCTATGGCTTGCCGATCATCGGGCTAGTCAACCAAAGTCCATACTTTGTTCTTATACATGGATCCTATCTCAGATTTCATGACCTCAAGCCATTTTGCAGAATCTGGGCTCATCATCGCTTCATCATAGTTCGTAGGTTCGTCAAGGTCTAGTAACATGACTTCCAGAATAGGATTACCATACCACTCTGGTGCGGAACGTACTCTGGTTGACCTATGAGGTTCAGTAGTAACTTGATCTAAGGTTTCATGATCATCATCATTAGCTTCCTCACTAATTGGTGTAGGCATCACTGGAACTGATTTCTGTGATGAACTACTTTCCAACTCGAGAGAAGGTACAACTACCAAATCAAGTTCTACTTTCCTCCCACTCACTTCTTTCAAGAGAAACTCCTTCTCTAGAAAGGATCCATTCTTAGCAACAAATATCTTGCCTTCGGATCTGTGATAGAAGGTGTACCCAACAGTTTCTTTTGGGTATCCTATGAAGACACACTTCTCCGATTTGGGTTCGAGCTTATCAGGCTGAAGCTTTTTCACATAAGCACCGCATCCCCAAACTTTAAGAAACGACAACTTAGGTTTCTTGCCAAACCACAATTCATATGTCATCGTCTCAACGGATTTAGATGGTGCCCTATTTAACGTGAATGCAACTGTCTGTAATGCATAACCCCAAAACGATAGTGGTAAATCGGTAAGAGACATCATAGATCGCACCATATCTAATAAAGTACGCTTATGATGTTCGGACACACCATTAAGGTGTTCCAGGTGGCGTGAGTTGTGAAACTATTTCATATTGTTTTAAATGAAGGCCAAACTCGTAACTCAAATATTTGCCTCTGCGATCAGATCGTAGAAACTTTATTTTCTTGTTACGATGATTCTCCACTTCACTTTGAAATTCTTTGAACTTTTCAAATGTTTCAGACTTGTGTTTCATCAAGTAGATATACCCATATCTGCTCAAATTATCTTGTGAAGGTCAGAAAATAACGATACCCGCCGTGAGCCTCAACACTCATCGGACCGCATACATCGTTATGTATTATTTCCAATAAGTTAATGGCTCGCTCCATTGTTTCGGAGAACAGAGTCTTAGTCATCTTGCCCATGAGGCATGGTTCGCAAGCATCAAATGGTTCATAATCAAGTGATTCCAAAAGTCCATCCGCATGGAGTTTCTTCATGCGCTTTAGACCAATATGACCTAAATGGCAGTGCCACAAGTATGTTGCACTATCATTATCAACTTTGCATCTTTTGGCATCAATATTACGAATATGTGTATCACTACGATCGAGATTAAATAAACCATTTATATTAAGTGTATGACCATAGAAGGTTTTATTCATGTAAACAGAATAACAATTATTCTTTGACTTAAATGAATAACCGTATTGCAATAAACATGATCCAATCATATTGATGCTCAACGCAAAAACCAAATAACATTTATTTTAGGTTCAACATTAATCCCGAAGGTAAAAGGAGTGTCCGATGGTGATCTTATCAACCTTGGAATCATTTCCAACATACATCATCACCTTGCCCTTAACTAGTCTCTATTCATTTTGCAACTCCTGTTTCGAGTTACTAATCATAGCAACTAGACCGGTATCAAATACCCTGGGGTTACTATGAACACTAGTAAGGTACACATCTATAACATGTATATCAAATATACTTTTGTTCACTTTCCCATCCTTCTTATCCGCCAAGTATTTGGTGTAGTTCCGCTTCTAGTGACCATTCCCTTTGTAGTAGAAGCATTCAATTTATTTATCTTTAGGCTTCTTCACGGGAGTGGCAACTTGCTTGCCATTCTTCTTCAAGTTCCCTTTCTTTTCCTTGCCATTTTACTTGAAACTAGTGGTCTTGTCAATCATCAACACTTGATGTTTTTTCTTGATTTCTACCTTCGCTGATTTCAGCATCGCGAAGAGCTTGGGAATCGTTTTCGTTATCCCTTGCATAATATAGTTCATCACAAAGTTCTAGTAAATTGGTGATAATGACTAGAGAACTCTGTCAATCACTATCTTATCTGGAAGATTAACTCCCACTTGACTAGAGTACTCAGACATTCTGAGCACATGCTCACTAGTTGAGCTATTCTCCTCCATATTATAGGCAAAGTACTTGTCAGAGGTCTCATACCTCTTAACACGGGCATGGGTCTGAAATACCAATTTCAGCTCTTCGAACATCTCATATGCTCTGTGGCGTTCAAAACGTTTTTGAATTCCCGGCTCTAAGCCGTAAAGCATGGTGCACTAAACTATCAAGTAGTCATCATACCGAGCTTTGTCAAACGTTCATAACGTCTGCATCTGCTCCTGCAATAGGTCTGTCACCTAGCGGTGCATCAAGGACATAATTCTTTTGTGCAACAATGAGGATAATCCTTAGATTACAGACCCAGTTTGCATCATTTCTACTATCATCTTTCAACTTAGTTTTCTCTAGGAACATATCAATATATAGGGGAGCTACAGCGCGAGCTATTGATCTACAACATGGGTATGCAAATACTATCAGGACTAAGTTCATGATAAATTAAGTTCAGTTAATCAAATTACTTAAGAACTCCCACTTAGATAGACACCCCTCTAGTCATCTAAATGATCACGTGATCCATATCAACTAAACCATTTCCGATCATCACGTGAGATGGAGTAGTTTTCAATGGTGAACATCACTATGTTGATCATATCTACTATATGATTCACGCTCGACCTTTCGCTCTCAGTGTTACGAGGCGATATCTACATATGCTAGGCTCGTCAAGTTTAACCCGAGTATTTTGCACGTGCAAAACTGGCTTGCACCCATTGTATGTGAATGTAGAGCTTATCACACCCGATCATCACATGGTGTCTCGGCACGATGAACTGTAGCAATGGTGCATACTCAGGGAGAACACTTTATACCATGAAATTTAGTGAGGGATCATCTTATAATGCTACCGTCGTACTAAGTAAAATAAGTTGCATAAAATATAAACATCACATGCAATCAAAATATGTGACATGATATGGCCATCATCATCTTGTGCCTTTGATCTCGATCTCTAAAGCGCCGTCATGATCTCCATCATCACCAGCTTGACACCTTGATCTCCATCGTAGCATCGTTGTTGTCTCACCAACTATTGCTTCCACGACTATCGCTACCACTTAGTGATAAAGTAAAGCAATTACATGGCGATTGCATTTCATACAATAAAGCGACAACCATAAGGCTCTTACCAGTTGCCGATAACTTTTACAAAACATGATCATCTCATACAACAATTTATATCTCATCACGTCTTGACCATATCACATCACAACATGCCCTACAAAAACAAGTTAGACGTCCTCTACTTTGTTGTTGCAAGTTTTATGTTGTTGCTATGGGCTTCTAGCAAGAACCGTTCTTACCTACGCATCAAAACCACAATGATTTTTCGTCAAGTGTGATGTTTTAACCTTCAACAAGGACCGGCCATAGTCTAACTCGATTCAACTAAAGTTGGAGAAACATACACCCGCTAGCCACCTGTGTGCGAAGCACGTCGGTAGAACCAGTCTCATGAAGGCGGTCATGTAATGTCGGTCCGGGCCGCTTCATCCAACAATACCGCCGAATCAAAGTAAGACGTTGGTGGTAAGCAGTATGACTATTATCGCCCACAACTCTTTGTGTTCTACTCGCGCATATATAATCTATGCATAGACTTGGCTCGGATGCCACTATTGGGGACCGTAGTAATTCAAAAAAATTCCTACGATCACGCAAGATCTATCTAGGAGAAGCATAGCAACGAGCGGGGAGAGTGTGTCCGCGTACCCTCGTAGACCGAAAGCGGAAGAGATTCGTAACGCGGTTGATGTAGTCGAACGTCTTCACGATCCAACCGATCCAAGTACCAAACGTACGGCACCTCCGTGTTCAGCACACGTTCAACCCGATGACGTCCGTCAAGCTCCTGATCAAGTAGAGGGTCGAGGGAGAGTTCCGTCAGCACGACGGCGTGACGACGGTGTTGGTGATGTGATCCGCGCAGGGCTTCACCTAAGCACTACGACAGTATGAACAAGGTGGTAAACTGTGGAGGGGGGCACCGCACACGGCTAAGAAACAACTGTTGTGCTTTGGGGTGCCCCCACCCCGGTATATAAAGGAGGAGGGGAGGAGGCGGCCGGCCTAGGGGGCGCGCCAAAGGGAGGAGTCCAACTAGGACTCCCAATCCTAGTTGGACTCCCTTTCCTTCTTCCGGAGGGGGGGAAAGAGGGAAGGGAGAGGAAGAGGAGAAGGAAAGGGGGGGCGCCCCCTCCGTAGTCAAATTCAGACTCCCATAGGGAGGGGGCGCGGCTACCCCTTGTGGGATGCCTCCCCTCTCCCCTATGGCCCATGTAAGCCCAATATTCCCCGGGGGGTTCAGAACCCCTTGGTACTTCGGAAAAATACCCGAATCACTCGGAACCATTCCGATGTCTGAATACCAACTTCCAATATATGAATCTTTACCTCTCAACCATTTCAAGACTCCTCGTCATGTCTGTGATCACATCCGGGACTCCGAACAAACTTCGGTCACCAAAACACACAACTCATAATACAAATCGTCATCAAACATTAAGCGTGCGGACCCTACGGGTTCGAGAACTATGTAGACATGACCGAGACACATCTCCGGTCAATAACCAATAGCGGAACCTGGATTCTCATATTGGTTCCTACATATTCTATGAAGATCTTTATCGGTCAAACCGCATAACAACATACGTCATTCCCTTTGTCATCGATATGTTACTTGCCCGAGAATCAATCGTCGATATCCTCATACCAAGTTCAATCTCGTTACCGACAAGTTTCTTTACTCGTTCCGTAATGCATCATCCCGCAACTAACTCATTAGTCACATTGCTTGCAAGGCTTATCATGATGTGCATTACCGAGAGGGCCCAGAGATACCTCTCCGATACTCGGAGTGACAAATCCTAATCTCGACTTATGCCAACCCAACAAACACCTTCGGAGACACCTGTAGAGCATATTTATAATCACCCAGTTACGTTGTGACGTTTGATAGCACACAAGGTGTTCCTCTGGTATTCGAGTGTTGCATAATCTCATAGTCAAAGGAATATGTATAAGTCTTGAAGAAGGCAATAACAATAAAACTGAACGATCAACATGCTAAGCTAACGGATGGGTCTTGTCCATCACATCATTCTCCTAATGATGTGATCCCGTTCATCAATTGACAACAGATGTCTATGGTCAGGAAACTTAACCATCTTTGATTAACGAGCTAGTCAAGTAGAGGCATACTAGGGACACTTTGTTTTGTTTATGTATTCACCCATGTATCAAGTTTCCGGTTAATACAATTCTAGCATGAATAATAAACATTTATCATCATATAAGGAAATATAAATAACATCTTTATTATTGCCTCTAGGGCATATTTCCTCCAATCCTAACCCTTGCCCCAACATAACAACACACATAACCTTAACCCTAACATACTAAAAATCCTAATCATAGGAAATTGGCAAACAACCATCTCACATCTGCATGCAAATCTCTAGATCCGTACAAAACTAGGGTTTCCCCAAACTAGCAACAAATGAGCAATTTGTTAATATTACTTGGATCAAGAAAAGGTATCGGAGAAGATTACCTTGAGGGAGGGTTTGAGTTTGAAATCCACGGACAAAATCTTCAAATTTGGAAGATTTGGGGAAGGATTTGAGAGGGGGAGAGGGGGCAAATCTCGGGTGGGGATGCTTTGGGGGTTGGGGTGTGTCATGGACTTAACACGATAGATATCCTAGCGAAAGGACTTAGTCATGGAGCCATCGCAACTAGGTTAGCTTAAAGGGGTTAATCGGGACAAAGGACACAGAGAGTTTATACTGGTTCGGCCCCTCGCGGTGGAGGTAAAGGCTTACTCTAGTTTCGGATTGTATTGATTGGGTTTCGATTACCAGGGAGCGAATACGCTTGACACGGATCTCGATTTCTTCTTTCTTGAGTTAACCTGCCGTCGGGTCACCCCTTATATACACAGGTTGATGCCCGACGGCTTACAGAGTCCCGGCCGGCTCATATACAACGTGTCTAGCTCGGTGACTTAACTAATCTTGCCTTATAATACAAGTCATACATATGGCGGTTCATCCCCTTGGGCCTCAAGTCGCCTCTGAGTCTTGGGCCGTCAATAGGCTTGCCATGATCCACCATCTTCATTGTATAAGCCGTCAGTGGTATAACCCGCACCCCCCTGGGCGGGTCATACCCAGTAGTTATATCCCCAACATTAGGCCCCAGGTTGATTTGAACTTGTTCACATCAATCTTCACTACTTGACTTGTCAAAATTTTGCACCGTCCGTTTAATAAACTTTGTTGTAACCCGCCATGACGTCAGCTCACATAATCTTCTTAACCCGTCATGACGTCATTTCGCATTAATTTCGCACGAGGCTCGGCACATCTTAACTGATCCTTATCTTAGTGAACATCCAGAAAATCGAGACGTCCATATAGCCACATGATGATTTCGGCCTCGTCGATTCCCGTGCATGACTTGCATCCATCCTCTTATAAATAGGGACGTGGTCTTTTTCATTTTTCCCCTCGCCTCCTTGTCTTCGTCTTCCTCCTTCGCAAACCGCGCACGCACTCGAGCTCCGCCGCCGTCGACCTTTGTCTGCTGCGTCAACTCGGGCCGCTGCATCACCCTGATCGGACCAGAAAACGTCGGCGCTCGACCGCTGCCCATCAGCAACCATAAGTCTTATCTCCCTAAGCTTTAGATCTGCATTAGGGTTTGTAGTGTTCATCATTATTCTTCGCTGTTCTTCAGTTTCTCCCTTAGCTCGTGTAGTTTCTGATCTGAACATGGTATGTAACTTGTGCGGTAGCAGTTTAGCATTTGTTTTTGACATCAGAATATCTCCTCTTCATAGAAAATCTCAACGGAGCATACGGATTTTTTTGCTACCACCACCTTAAGTTTAGATTTTTACTGCCTTTTCTAAACTGCTCTAGATCCAAAATTATTGCTCAAGTCTTTGAAATTTGTTTGTCCCTTACTTAAGAAAAATTTCACTGATAAATTTGAAGCATCATAACTACCATGGCGGCTTATATCATAAACCGTGATCTTCCATATAACATTAAGTCCCGTTTTAGGCCGCCAGCATCCCAACTTGTATAACCCGGTAATATTCTCCGGTTTAACCATGCTTACTCATTCATCTTTTGAACTCTGGCCGGCTTAATAGCATAATCCTTCCAGTTAAAAACATAATCCTTAACCCGACAGCTACCATTAGTCCCCTTTTAAGACGGCAATATAAATATCCGCGTACTTCACTGTTCATCTTCCAGCTTAACACATCCGCTGCTTATAGCACTTTATTTTTAAATCAACAGTCAGACTGAGCAACCTTAATCTTAAGCCGGCAATATTTCTTTCTTTCAGGCCTTCATCAAAATGGGCAAGACTGTCACTGCTTGCAACTGGGTTGTTTCCCGGGTCACCGAAGAAGACTTGAACGAATACGTTCAAACAAGTGTCTTGGCTAAAAAAGACATCATTCATTGGAGGGTCCCAGGTGCTGAATCTCCTCCTGAGCCCAAG
Organism: Aegilops bicornis; assembly: GCA_021605145.1. Lineage (NCBI taxonomy): Eukaryota > Viridiplantae > Streptophyta > Magnoliopsida > Poales > Poaceae > Aegilops > Aegilops bicornis. The sequence continues at coordinate 561,808,306 of CM038673.1, read as the reverse complement.
GATGGTGAAGTCATTGTCTTCACTGATCATATGCTCCGGGTCTTCAGCCCTCCCGGCTCAAAATTCTTCCGTGATGTGCTGCACTTTTTCCAGCTCCATCCACAATATATCGGTCCAACCTCCGTTTCAAACATCCGCAACTTCCAAGTGTTCTGCAAGGTGTACCTTCAATAGGAACCCACTGTAGAACTATTCAGGGAGTTCTATTAATTAAACCGACAGAAGAAACTCACAGATGGACCCAGCCTAGAGCTAGGTGGTATTTCTATACAGCGACAGAAAGAAGCCACTTTCCCAGCCTCCACTACTTGATCATCCGAAAAGGCAGGAACCAAACCTGGTTTTATTGCAAAGATACTTCTCCAGAGGGTGAAAATCCTCTGCCAGGTTATCGCAGTAGCCGGCTTAGCAACAGACATCCTCTTCCAGATCGCATTAGCACAGCTGAGCGGAAAAAGTATATGCCCATTTTTTCACAGATCTGAGCCTGGATGGCCAATGGCTTGACTGGAATTGATATTCTTTTATGCTGGGTCGCCTGGAGAGTCTTGCCCTTAAGCCCCCATCCTGGCCTAATGTGCAAGTACACCGGCGAGTTAAAAGATCCTCAACGCAATTGTTAGATTGAATTGACAGACGAAGACATCAATAGTATGACCAAATCTCTGTTAAATGAGAGCTTGGAAGACTGCAGTAAAGTCGAGTTAAACCCCTTCTGTGTTCTCAACAAGCCGCCAGCTGTAAGCTTTTAACCAATTTCAGAATTAAATCATATCTTCACCTGGATTGCCTTTCCATACCCATTTTAATGTTTCGTAGGCCGATTCACCTTTTTGGACCAAGAAGTTACAGGATAAATCGGCTAAGAAACCGCGGACAAAGACCAAGGCAATTAAAAAGCTGACCAAGAAGAAATCCAATACTTCCGAGTTATTTGACTTGGACGATAATGATGAGTCGGAGGTAACCCTTGACTCCCTTGGCTCATTTTTTGTACATCTTATTGATAATGATCACTATCAGGATGATGCAGAGGGAAGCCAAGCCAATGCTGAAGAGGTAACTATCCTTTCCTCCGACTCTGAACCTCTGCCAAGATAGAAAATTCGTCAAGCAAGCTTGAAAGTAAGATTTTCCCATCCTTTAGCTTATTTGGATCCCAACTTACTTTTGAAAAGTAGCAACATGAAGCTCGCCGCACAACCCGGAATAGCGGCGGCGGAATTCTTTCCTCCGGCTTACCAAACACCCAAGCACCTCGCAAGTGTCGACCGGAGGTTTCAAATATTTCTGACTTATCTTATCCCAAGGCAGGTCTTTTTTGACAACCTCTTAACCCGTATGATTCAAACTATCAGGGAACATCTCATTCCTCCTCCTCCGACTCAACTGGGACTCAAATCCCGGGTTTCAAGACCGTGCCTGGGTGAGTATTAAATCTATCTACTTTGAATCATGCGCTTAACTGTCATATTAACTCTGTCTGATGCTTCCTTTTCAGTGCTATAGCAAAGCCCAGCAAAAAGCAGAAAATTGACAAACCGGCCGAAGAGCCAAAAAATGTCGATCCGGAACAACATGCCACAACTGAAACTTTGCATCAAGTATCAGAAGTTGTTATAGATGATCCTCCTCTAGAAGACCAACTCATTACCCAAGATGCCATGGATGCTGATCCAAAAAATAATAATCCACCCAGTCCTGCTCGGCCGGCTCAGGAATCTGATGACATAATGATCACTGGGACGGCTTATCAGGCCCCAGGCAACCCCATTGCCTTGTCCAAACATAGCGCCAAGGAGGAGTTCTCTGCTATTGACAAAGGCAAATGGAAAGTTGACTTGGTAAGCTATTCTCAATTTAGCACACAAGAAAGTCATTCTGGTTACTTGAACCGCCTTCACACCAGCCGTGACTTTGAAGCCGGCTTGGTCAATTTGATGAAGGAGCGCTTTGAGGCAATCCAACACAATCCTCTTCATAAATATACCTCTATCAGCCGCCAAGTCTATAGAATATGATAGAATTGAATATATTGTAGACTTTTAAATAGTCATAGATGAATGAAGATCAAAACTAGTAGACCCCAAGGGCCGGCTTAAACTATCAAGTTAAGCCAGGACTTCAATTAACAGTGATCAACTTTGCACCCGTAGCCCCCAAGGGCCGGTTTAATCAGCATGAATAAACCGGGACTGATCACCATCACTTATGAATCAAAACCAACTGTGTAGCCCCCATGAGTCGGCTATAGTCATAATAGCATAGCGGGTCATCACAGAATTGTCTTAAAAAAAGAGCAATATGCATTAGCCCCCAAGTGCCAAGTAAAATACTTGTATTGTGCTTGGGACTTCAAAGAATATGATCATAATGCTTCCTGTTTTATTCATGTTGCAGGCTGAATTAAACACGAAGGAATCCCATGTCAACGATTTGAGGGCCAACATTACAACCCAAACATCCAAGACTTCAAAAGCCAAGTCAGAGCTGAAGACTGCATTAGAACTTATTGAACAGTTGAAACAAAACTTCAACTCTGATAAAACTGGCTGGGAGACCAAGAAGGCAGCTCTATTAAAAAGAGCTGAGGATGTCGAAGCAGCCCTTAAACCGGTAACTGACGAATTGTATGGTTTAAGGCATCAAATCAATAGCATGACATCAGCCATCTTCTGTAAGTAACAAAAAATACGTTCCTTTGCACCAACAGTATCTCATAATCACCTGCCAGTTTACCAATAATTTGATTGATGTAGGCTCCCGAAGCACTAAGTTGGGTTCTGACATGCGCATCAAGCTCAAGGTTGTCTATACTCTGGTAGAGCAACTATACATTGGTGCTCAACGGACAATCTGTGCTGCTATTCATAAGAAACAACCGCCCTCCCTCATCAATGAAACACTTGAAAAGCTATTGGTGCTGCCCCAACGGATTGACGATTTAAAACGATCAGCTGCCAGAGCCGGCGCTATGATTGCCCTAAGACGGGCAAAGGCATGGCAAGCAGATCTTGATCTAGAAGATTTGGCTAATGGCTGCCCGAGTGTAAAATAAGACGGGTCTCCCTTCAGCGCTGATGAGTTTGCAAAAATAGCAAGGGAAATGCGTTCAGTAGCAAGCAGACTGGCTGAAGACACATACCTTTCCCAATATCAGGTAGCTTATGATGCTGAAAACAAGAAGGTGAAGGCGCATCAGGAGGAGGATCTTATCCCGCCGACTCGTAAGCATACCTTCGCTTCTGACATCGATCCATCAAATCTAGAGCTTTGACTGGTATCAACCGGGTCAATCCTGACTTCCAGCAAATGGGTAATCAAGAAGAAAAAGAACGCATGATGACCCAGAGGCTTCGACCCGCCAAGAATAGAGGCCTTAATTCATGAGCCGGTTTACCAGCCATATCATTTGGATGCTATGTCTCAAAAAACACTTATCCTTTTGGCCCACCAGATGCCTTGTAATAGGCTAGTTAAACAATCCTGACCTGTCATGCCATCGTGTGTGTTTATTTGCATAACACTGCCGATCCATCATGTGAAGATCCGCCACTTATGATTTATAGTATTAGCAATTATGCAGATCAGACTTATCATTTTTTCCTGCACATAAACAGATAACAAGTACCCTGGTGGTTTACCCCAGGGCGGGTCACAATACCCCATATAAAAACTATTGATGACTAAATAGTCCATAACCAGGGTCGGTTTATCAAAACCTCGTACAATCATAACCAAATCAATATCATACCTGTGATTTTGTTCACGCTGCCAGCTTATCATACGTCGTGCAGTAAGGGTAACAACCCAAAGACAGAGCACAATGCCATGTTCAATTTATTCATACCGCTGGCTTACAACGCCATATGCAGCAAGGGGTATCATCCCAAAGCCAGGCTAGGTTAAATAAAACACCGGATAGATTCACATAATCGTCATACACTGGAGACTTAAAGTCCAAAACCAGGCCAGGTTAAATAAAACACCGGATAGATTCACATATGAACCATAAGGCATTGTGGCCCTAATCAGTTTTCAACCATGTTTCAGCATGGCACAAAAAATCAATCTCAAAAAGTGTTCAAATCAAATATAAATCAAGGAAAAACATAAAACAAGGCATTCATAGGCTGCCAAGCCTCCATGTCAAGCGTTATTCAAGGGCCACGCAGCTGCTGAGTTAAACCTTAATTCAAACCCGTAAGCCGGACCTCACATGACCAATCGCCGTTTTAACTTTGACAAATTCAGGGTCTTTTACAAGATTGATTGTCAAGAGTACAACGAGTCATTCCAGGATTACCTGGTCGGAGTGGCAGGTAAACAAAGGCAGGATAACCCAGATTTTTTGGTGAATACACCTGGCGTCCAAGCCTATTACAAGGGTCAACAAAGCTCTGGTCATTAACAAGGATCCCGCAAGTAATATTAACTTCCAGGCGTATAAGCCGGATCAGTAGGGTAGTCATAGCTATGCTCAATGAGCAGGATGCCCCCAAGTATTTTGTAATCATGGCATACAAGCCGGATCAAGAGGGTAGTCATAGCTATGCTCAATAAGCAGGAAGCCCCCAAGTGATCATATGAAGTGACAATAAAGACCCATTATTCTCAGAAATGAAACAACAGAGGCCCTGATTTTTCAGGGATGCCGGCTTTATTATATTCATCATAATATATACATTGATAGAAATATGTACATCATAAGAGCCGGTGGCTCAAGTGTAATAAGGCCGAAGATGAGCAATATTTCATGGCCGGCGGGTCTCTTCCTCCGACGTGCGTGAGTCCTTGTGGTCTCGAACATCGATAAGGTAGCATGACCCGTTGTTCAAATTTTTGCTGACCACAAAGGGCCCTTCCCAAGGTGGGGATAGCTTATGCATATCATTTTGATCCTGGATAAGCCGGAGCACCAAATCTCCTTCTTGAAAGGTCCTGGTTTTAACCCGACGGCTATGGTAACGACGCAGATCTTGCTGATAAATCGCCGAACAAGCCGCCGCATGGTCACGCTGCTCATCCAATAAGTCAAGATCATCCTGACGTGTCCTTTCATTATCAGCTTCAACATAAGCCACCACACGGGGCGAGTCGTGACGAATGTCACTAGGGAGAACCGCCTCTGCTCTGTAGACCATGAAGAAACGCGTGTAACCCGTAGATCTGATGGGGGTAGTATTGATACACCATAGTACTAAGGGTAATTCCTCCACCCGACAACCCGACATCCTCTACAAAGGGACCATAAGCCAAGGCTTGATGCCTCTCAAAATTTCTTGATTGGCTCTTTCAGCTTGGCCATTGGACTGGGGGTGATCCATTGATGATACATCAAGACGAATATGTTCTCTTTAACAAAACTCTTTCATAGCACCCTTGGATAGATTAGTGCCATTATCAGTTATAATGCTGCGGGGATAGCCAAAACGGAAAATCACCTTTTTGATGGAGTGAACCGTTGTCACCGTGTCACACTTACTGACCGGCTCTGCCTCAACCCACTTTGTAAATTTGTTAACCGCCACCAAAATGTGGGTCTTTTTTTGACTAACTACTGCAAGGCACAGCCCCACAGTCTTTTATTCCAAAAAAACCAAGAGTCCAATACAAGTTAACTGTACAAAATGGAAACTAAGAGAAAAGAAAGCCAGAGAGTCCGAACTTACCTATAAATGTGGGTCTTTTTATCCTTCGACCTTTTGAAAGGTCCAACCATATCAAGCCGCCAGGCTGCAAACATCCAAGTAATTGGAATCATCCTCATTTCTTGAGCCGGCACATGAGCTCGTCTTCAAAATTTCTGACAACCATCACATTTACTGACCAAATCCTCTGCATCAGCATGAGCCGTTAGCCGATAAAACCCATGACGAAAAGCCTTGGCCACGAGAGACTTAGAGCTGGCATGATGACCATAATATCCTTCATGAATCTCTCGTAGAATCTCACGGCCCTCCTCAGGAGAAACACAACGTTGAAACACCCACTACAAAAAAAGACACGTCCGTGACATTTTGGGCCGAATGAATTTTTTTGTCATGCTTATGACACTTCTATGACGATAATTGTGACAAAACCCGGTATCGTCACAGATGTGGTGGGCTCCTACTTCTATGACAAAAAATCATGACAGAAAACGGGCTTTTCGTCCTGGGCGGGCCGGAGACGCAGCTGCATGACATTCTTTGGGCCGTCCATGACGGAAAAAACCGTGGTAGAAGCGAGGGCAAGGAAAATATGAGGGAATTCCCGGTTACGGCGGGTGGTCGGGGGCCGAGCGATGCGCGTTTCTCTCGTACACGTACGCTCATGGGTGAGAGGCGTTGGGCTCCAACTGAACCCGAGTGAGGCGTTCGCCTACTGAACCCGAGCGATTGCACTGCAGGTGTCGGATTTCGGGTTCCGGCAAAACCCTTAAGGTTCGAACTCTGGGGTGCGCACGAAGATCTCTCCCTCACCCTAGCTTGCTCGCTCACCACGATCTCAAAGCTCAGCTTGTCGAACTCGAAGAACAAGGGACACAAGAGTTTATACTGGTTCGGGCCACCTATGCGGTGTAATACCCTACTCCAGTGTGGTGTGGTGGATTGCCTTGTAGGCTGAGGATGAACAAGTACAAGGGAAGAACAACCTCCTAAGGAGAGGTGTTCTTGAGCTCGGTGAGCTTGTGTGGTGGCTATGGATGGAATGGCTTCGATCCAATATGAGTTGCCTCCTATGGTGGTGGCTAGTCCTATTTATAGAGGCCCTGGTCCTCTTCCCAAATATTAGGCGGGAAGGGATCCCACACGACCAATTTGAAGGGGGACAACAAGTACAAGTTATCCTGACAAAAGGTGGTCTTCGCCTGCCAAAGGCTCTGGTGGTGACACCGTTGTGGGCTCCGCGATGATCTCCGTCCTGCCGTCCTGCTGGTCTTGGTCTCGTTTCACTGATATGGAAACCTTTGCTTGATGCCTCGGGACTCCTCACCTGCGCCTGCTCCCTTTAGCACCAAAGAGGCAATGAGTACTCTGCGCCTGCTGGCGCCCGCCTGGCCTTGGTCGTCATGGCTCATGTCACGGGAACCTCGTGAGGTGCCCCTTGCCTTGATCTCTCTGCTCCTCGCGAGCCAGCCTAGCGAGGCTTCCCCCGAGGAGGTCTTGTGTCGCCCGCCTCACGAGGCTTGGCCCCTCGCGAGGGTCTTGAGTATTTGCTGGTGAAGATGGGCCATACCAGGCCGCTGGAGGAGCCACGCCGTAGGCCGCAGACAGGCAAGTCTGGGGACCCCCGTTCCCAAAACACCGACAGTAGCCCCGGGGCCCAAGGCGCGCTCGGACTTGGTTCGAGGCGAAGCCAAGGGGCAAGTGCGGAGCGTCGTGGGCCCCAACTACCTGCGGCCTTGATTGACGCGTGGCGACTGACGGGACATGGATGTCTCCGCTTCCCTATGCTGCCTCGGCAACTGCCTGACTTGACGAGCCCCTGGTGCATGCAGGAAACCATCATTACCTGTGATCGTGGGGGTCGCTGGTTGGCCTTGTCGTGCTATAAATAGGGAGGGGGCGGAGCCCCCATCACCCATCTCCTCTCGCTTCGATTGCTTCTTCTTCCTTGCCTCACTGCTAGCGGTAACATCCATGGCGCCGATGAAGAGGTTGTCCAAGAGGGTCCCTGCTCTCCTCCGCCCAAGAGTTGGCGCGGTCGCCCTCGTAAGCACGACCCGACCCCTACTGTGGTTCCCCGTGGGCGAGGGCAAGTCTCCTCGGGGTCCGATGCCGCTCCGAGCGCTAGAAGCGATGCTTCTCCTCCTGGTGGGAGCCGCTTGAGGCACGGCGACCTTGTTGAGAATGAAGGCGCACCGTGGTTGCTAGGCCTCCCCGGCCACGCTTCCACTCGGCAGAGGTGCTGCCGGAGTTGGTTGTGTGGTCGGAGAACCCGACCAGCACCCGGCTCCAGCTTCCACACTTCTTTGCCGGAGAGCTGACGGCTTCGAATCCCGGCGGCTTCTGGCTGCAGGTGGATGGTTGCTGCAGCATGGCCTCGTGGGTCACGGTGGATGTCGGATGTTGGGTTCCGGCAGACCCTTAAGGTTCGAACACCGGGGTGCGCACGAAGATCTGTCCCCTACTGATCTACGTCCGATCGCCTCGTGAGATCTAAGCTGGAAACGATGAACAACACAAGGGACACAAGATTTATACTGGTTCGGGCCACCGTTGTGGTGTAATACCATACTCCAGTGTGTGGTGTGGTGGATTGCCTTAGGGGCTGATGATGAACAGTACAAGGGAAGAACAGCCTCGCGAGAGGTGTTCCTGGGCTGGTGCGATGAACTGCTTGGGTGAGTTCGATCGCCTCTCTCTCTCTCTGCTAGGGCTCTATCAGATGCACCTCCCTTCCAGATGCCTCTACTCTATGGTGGCTAGCTCTATTTATAGAGGCCCTGGGCCTCTCCCCAAATATTGAGCGGGAAGGGCGCCAACAACGGCCATTTCGAAGGGGAACATCTAGTACAAGTTATCCCGACTAAAGTTGGTCTTGGCTGCCAAAAGCACCGGGCGATGACGCCTGCCTTGGGATCCATGGTGACCTCCATCCTGCCGCTCCGCTGGTCTTGGTCTCGTTGCACCGAAATATCAACCTTTGCTCGATGCCTTGTACTCCACGTCTGCTTGCCCTTTGCACCAAAGAGGAAACAAGGACACTTTCAGAGTCTGGCGCCCGCCTGGCCTCGATCGTCATGGCTTGCGTCACGAGCACCTCACGAGGTACCCTGCCTTGATCTCTCCACCTCCTCGCGAGACTGCCTGGCGAGGCCATCCTTGAGGAAGCCTTGCGTCGCCCGCCCCGTGAGGCTTGGCCCCTCGCGAGGGTCTTGAGTCTTGTGGTGACGAAGATGGGCCGTACTGGGCCACCACTTGAGCCACGCCGCAGCCAGGCAAGTCTGGGGACCCCTATTCCGAGAACGCCGACAGTAGCCCCCGGGCCCAAGGCGCGCTCGGACTTGGCTTAGCGGAGAAGCAAGGGGGCAAGTGCGGAGAGCCACGGGCCCCATCAGCCTGCGGCCTTGGGCGCCGTGTGGCGGTTGATTGGACGTGGGTGTCTCCGCTTACCCACGCTGCCTCGGCAACTGCTCGACTGACAAAAGGCTGGCTCTGGGTTAGCCTCACCTCATTACCCGTGTTCTCCTTGCTCCAGATCCCCTTTCTTGCTCTTCGCCTTCCTGCCTCCAAAATCTCCAGATCTGCCGCATTCCTTCTCCTCTAGCGAACTATGGCCCCCCGCAAGACTCCGGCTGGGGCTGCATCGGCCTGGTACTCGCCGGCCCTGGTCTCTCCCAACGTGACGGAGAAGAATCTCGCCCTCACGCGCTGGATGGCAGCATCGCAGGTCAACAAGATGGGGGAGACCGCGCTCCGTCTTGGCTCCGCCCAGCCGAAGGAAAAGGGGAGCACCTTCTATCCCTTCTTCATGAACGTCGTCCTCATTGATGCAGTTCCTCCCTTTTACGAAGTTCTTCCTTGCCGTCCTTCACCAGTACCGGCTGCATGCTTTGCATATCCACCCCAACTCCATCCTCCTCTTGTCGATCTTCGCCTACTACTGTGAGGCGCACGTCAGGGTGGCACCCTCCATGGCCTTGCTGCGCCACTTCTTCTCCCTCCGGGTCTCCGGCGGCAATATCTCGGCGTGCGCGAGTTTTGTCGCGTACTCCAAGTCCAACGCCATCTCGAAGGCTGGGAAGAGGGCCGAGGGCTTCCGGAGCAAGTGGGTCATGGTGAATGCTGGGTGTCACAACCCCCTGCTGGAGCTGCCGACGAAGCAGCTCGAGGCCGTTGAGGCGTGATCCCGCGCGAAGCTAGATGACAGGCGGGCGAAGCGGGTGTTGGAGAAGATGAGCGCCGACCTAAGGCCGGGCAGTCTGAGGGAGTTTCTATCGCACCGGGTGGCCCCTCTTCAGGCGCACTCGCGCCCGCTGTGGAGGCTCGCGGATGCGGATGCCGTCCTCCGCCTGAGCCTGGACGCCCTGAGCGACGAGGATCTGACCGCGGCCCTGCGCTGCTTTGTTGGAGAGGAAGTGGCAGGCCCGGCGAGTGCTCCGGTCCCTTTGTTTCTCCGTGATGACTGGGAGCTGGTGGACGACGCCATGCCCACCTTTGACGGGGTCGGCCTGGTGCCGGCGGAGGATCCTGAGGGTCAGGCGGCGACGGTGCGGTGAACCTGTCCTCTGGCGAATCCAGCAGAGAAGAGGAGGGAGATGGTGACGAGGACGAGGAGCGTGACTCGGAGGCGACCATCAAGGGGACGGGGCAGACCTCCCCCTGGCGTAGGTCCAGGGCCCTCCGCTCCTTGCCTGACGACGATGAGGCCGACACCAGGCGAGAGGGGGAGGACGCGCCCCTGATCCCAAGGAAGGGCAGGTCCGGGCTGATCCCCCAAGGGTCTACCCCACCCCCCGCATCGGCCAAAGTCAGCTCCAGCCCTTCAAGGCGCGCCTGCGACTGGGCCTCCCGAGGCTGAGCCCCGCAAGAGGCTTTCAGGCTTCAAGCTTGGCCGGAGTCCGTGGGACCCCGCGGCAGTCAACAAGTAAGTATCCGAACTTCGCCTCGCTCTTGTCTTTTGCTATATGGATTTGACATCTTCTTTGGGTAGGCTGCTGCCTGCTGCGAAGAGGCTGAAGGGAGGCGTGGTGACCCCGCCTGAAACTGGCTCGTCAGCTGTGGCCGCGTCACCCGCCCTATCATCCTCGCGAGGCCAGCAGGAACGCTCCGGTGAGGAGTCAGCCCCCGTGGCCCCGTTGACTCCGGAGGCGCCCGTGCTTGACGCTGCCGTCTTCTCCTCCTACTCTGCTGGCTCCTGTCCCTTCTACTTCCTCCGCCACCTTGGACCGTGGCTTGATGAACTGAACTGCCGGCGGAGGATCTCGAGCACCACGGACCCCGCCAGTGGCAGGCGCTGGAGTTGGTCTCCAGTGGGCTGGTCGACGCCTCCGTCCGGCGGCACCGAGCCAGTGTGGCGGCTTCGAGGAGGGAAGCACGCCAGCCTCGAGCCATGATCGCCCATGACGAGGCGCTGAAGGGCCTTCATTGCCAAGGGCCATTGCAAGACGCTGGAGGGCGAATTGCAAGTGTTGCGCGATGAGCTCACCAAGGAGATTCGCGACCGCCAGGTGAAGGAGGAGGAGATGAAAGCTTGGGAGGCTGCTGTCAAGGAGCGCGACGCCGAACTGTCAGCCGGCCGTGACCGGCTGAAGACGCTGGAGCGGGCGCTGAAGGTGGAGAGGGTCGAGCTGGATGCTGGGGCAAAGATCTTGGCCGAAGACCGCACGGCCTTCGCGCTCTATGAGGAGAGGGCCCGCATAGCGCTGAGAACGCTCTACGATAGGGGCCTGGAGAAGCCAATGGCCGGAGCCAAGGAAGGCCCCGCTAAGCTGGTTCCCTTCCTCGTCGAGGCGCTTGAGGAGGTCGTGATCGGCATCGGCCCCATGGCTGAAGTCGAGGCTCGCGTCCTCTCCTCCTGAGCGCTGACGCGGATCCTCATCCACATCTACCTTCGCAACCCCGACGCCAACCTTGATGAACTGCTGGAGCCCGTGGACGCCAAGCGCTCCGCCGCTGCTGCCGAAGCTGTCAAGGGTCGAGCGGAGGCCTTGCTGTCGAAGTTCCGTGCCTTCAACACTGCGCCACAGCGAGGCGCTGCCGGCCCCGCAGCTCCAGGAGGTGGGGCTGCCAAGTGCGACTCCACCACGAGCGGTGGCGCGGCTCAGGGTTGATCTTCTCGCGGCCTTTTTCCTGCTTTGATTCCTGCAACATGCACGGTGCCTCGTGGAGGCGTTTAAATTTGTGTCTGGTATTGTGCGAACAATTTATGGTCTGTAATGTTTGCTTCTGGATTTGCTCGATTTTGCGATTTCCTTCCTATTTGCTTGTGTTCTACGTCGCCAAGGCCCGACCCCGCGCATACCTCAGCCGCCGTTAGCCCCGGCCAGATCACCAGGACAGAACTAAGGAGTGAGGGGCTACGTGGCAAGTTAGCTCCTGAGTCACGATGCTCAGGAGTCCCCCTTGACGCTCAAACAACAAATAGGGAGGGGGTGGAGGAGAGGATTTTTGTCGTTCTGCGTCGGCAGGGCCCGGCCCCGCGCATACCTCAACCGCCGTTAGCCTTTCAGAACTAAGGAGTGAGGGGCTACGTGACCAGTTAGGCTCCTTAGTCATGATGCTCAGGAGTCCCCCTTGACGCTCAAACGAGTCTTCATACCTTGGCTCTGCTCGAGGAGGGGCGCGCGACGACCGGGTCCGAGGGACCTGGCTGGGTGGCATGTGCTCCGGTGTGGCCCGGGCGCAGCCCCCGTGTCCAGCCCCCTCGTGCGGCACTCCCGAGGGGAGGCTTTGCGATGGTGCCAGATATTGAGCTCTGGGCTCCCTGAGGTTGACACAGCCGTGGGCTGCCCTCAGTTGTTTAGCACCGGCGCAGAGCATAGTGCTTCCGTATGTGTATGGGCATAGCCGCTCCTCGGCAGTGTCGTCAGCCAGCACGGAGCATGGTGCTTCCACTGGTGCGTGGGAGGGGGCTCCCCTCCGGGAGGAGCCCCCGGGGCGTGTACAGCCCCGCCCTAACACGTGGCCGGCACGGTAGGGCTAGGAGAGGTGTATCTGGGCACCCGTGAGCCAGCGCGGGACTCACGAGGCCCTACCTCGAGGCGGGTTGCGCCTGGCTCTGGGCCTTTGTGGATGGTATGTTCCTGCAAGGTGGTCAGAATGCAAACGCTCTACGTCCTCAGGTCCCGGCCCTCGAGCAAGCTCAGCTGCTGCTGGTATGACAGGTCGCGATGCCGTGGGTCAAGGCCAGGGGGTGAGGGTTGGAGAGTCAGTAAGAGCCCATGAGTCGCGATGCTCAGGCGCCCCCCTTTTAACGTCCAAGCGCTTTGCATGAGAGTAGAGAGGGCCGTGGTAGGCAGCAGACGATAATCGTGAGTAGGTTAAGCATGAAGAAGCAAATCAACTTAGGTAGAGGCAGGGAAAGAAAACGCCACTGGGTCAGGCCCGAGCGGCTTGGGGATGATGCAGCCCGAGGGGCGCCCCCAACCAGATAGGCAGAATATATAGGCAAAATGGATACATGCCGCAGGGACAGACCCACGCGACCTGGGAATGACGCAGCACTGAGGGCGCTCCCAGCTGAAATGAAAACTGAAAAGAAGTCACCTGATGTTGTTCCAGAACGACAGTTGGTTCAGCTGGCGGTGCGAGACGAAGAAGCCGATCCTTACGAGCCCTCGGAACTCCGAGCCTCGGGAGGCTCAGGAGGTCCGGGCGGCCCGTTGAGGTCCATCTCCTTCTCTTCCAGGAACGCGCGATGTTGGCCACCTGAGCTTCCAGAGTGCTCCTCATCAGGCGCTGGTGGGCTGCAGCCGCGTTCGGCATGCCGAAGGGCATGCGAACGAAGCTGTGCGGCGGGCCCGCGCAACGCCCCACGCGCGCAGGCCAGAAGCACTCCTGAGAATCGACTCGATTGAGCCCTGGATAGTCGATGCAGACACGCAGCCTGCCATCCTCGCCTGGATGGGGAGCTACGCCGGGCAGAAGGCGGTTGCCGCGCATGACTCTTGATTCCTCCACATCCTGAACGGCCTTGGTGATGAACTGCCGAGGGTTGGGTCCTTCTTTCCTTACGCCTTCCTGAGGGAAACGTGTCGTGAAGCACGCCTCCAAGTGGTGCCCAAGCGCCTCCATCGTGACCTTGGCAAAGTCGGTGGCTCCCCAGGAGAGAGCCCCCGAGCTCTGCCCGAGGAGGACGCCGGGCACGCCTTCCTATGCGATGGAGGGTGGCGCCCCTTGGACGGGCGCATGTCCGAACAGCTGCGCCTCGAGGCGCCTGCCTCCCCGAGGCCTTGAGCCGTGATGTCTTCTTCTTCTTGGGAGCTGCTCCAGGGAGGTTTCCACTCTTGCTGTCCGGGTCCTCGATCGACGCAGCCTGGAAGGCGCGCTCGAGGGAGCACACCGCATCCTTCTCTTCACAGGGGACCGTGATGACCCCACCGCTTCCTGGCATCTTGAGGACGTTGTAGCCATGGTGAGTCACTGCCATGAACTTGGCCAGGGCTGGGTACCCAAGGATGGCATTGTATGGCAGGCGAATGTGAGCGACGTCGAAGTCAATGAGCTCGGTGCGGTAGTTGTTGCGCTGCCCAAAGGTGACAGGAAGGCGGACATGCCCTATCGGGACAGTAGAACCATCAGTTACTCCTGAGAAAGGCTTGGTTGGCTGAAGCTAATCATATGGTACTTGGAGGTTGTTGAACGTCTCGACGGACAGAACGTTGAGTCCTGCTCCGCCATCGATGAGGGTCCTGGTGACTTGCACATTGCTGATAACTAGGGAACAGAGCATTGGGAGGACACCGGCCGTCGCCGCGCACTTGAGCTGATCCGCTAAGCTGAACGTGATGGCGCATGCAGACCACCTGAGAGGGCGCGTGGCCTCAAGCTTGTGGAGGACTACATTCACTTCGCAAGCAAACTGCTTGAAGATGCGCTGTGAGGCTGGGGCCTAAGCACCGCCCAGGATGCAAGCGATTGCACGTGGCTCTTGGAAGCCCCTAGCCCCCTCGTCCTGATGATGGTCTTCATTCCTTCTTGCTGGTGGTGGCAGAGGAGGAAGGCCTGCATTGCCTTGCGGGCGATCCTCGCGAGGCTGATCTCTCCAGGCTCTCTCGCGAGGCTGGTCCTGCCAGCGGTCCTCTCGAGGTCGGTCACGCCACCCTTGGAGAGGGCCACAGTCGTCCCATCGTCCTCCACCTCTTGATCCACCTCGGCCGTAGCCCCGATCGTTGCGCTCGGGACGTCGACCGACGCGGCCTTCTCGCACGGCCCTGAGCTCTTGGCATTCGTTGGTGTTGTGGTTGTGGAGATCGTGGTACACACAGTACCGGCTGCCCTTGGACGACTCCGGCTGATCCCTGCCGCGCTTGGTGTCCGGCTCCGCTGCGAGTACAGCTACTCCCTTGCGCTTCACATCCTTGGCCTTGTCTTTCTTCTCTTTTGGGTCCGCTGCTGGGAGCTCGAGAAGGGAGAGGCGCCCTTCCTCGGCCGTTTCGCACCTGGTCGCCAGGTTGAACAACTCCAGAGACGTGCACGGATCTTCATGGATTACCAGCTCCTCCTTCATCTTGACGTCGCGAATGCCATCGGAGAACGCCGAAATGATGGCCTCCTCAGTCACCTTGGGGATCTTGAGGCGAGCATTGTTGAAGCGCTGGATGTACTTCTGCAAGGTCTCTCCAGGCTGCTGCTTGATGCGGCGCAGGTCACCCACGGCCGATGGACGGTCGCGAGTGCCCTGGAAGTTGGCGATGAAGCGGGTGCGCATCTCCTCCCAGGAGGAGATCATGCCAGGGGCCAGGTTCAGGAGCCAGGTGCGGGCACCGTCCTTGAGCGCCATGGGAAACCAGTTCGCCATGACCTTTTCGTCCCCGTTGGCGGTTTCAATGCCCAGCTCGTAGAGCTATAGGAACTCCGCGGGATCTGCAGTGCCGTCGTAGCGGGGAGGCAGGTCAGGCTTGAACTTGCCTGGCCAGGCGAGATCATGTGAGGTCGGGGTGAAGGCGCAGCGACTGTGGTGGCCACCGAGCCCTCTGGCGATCCGGGCTTGCTCCACAGGGATTCCGCACGCCGCCGCTTGGAGCAGCGCGGGGTCTTAGCATGCTGGCGCAGGGATGCGGTCATGGCGCACCGGTGCTGGGAGCACGCGGGCACCGTCTTGGGGACGAGGGATCTCTTGGCAGCTCCTTTCTTGCTGCGCAGGCGCTAGACGCGGTGGGTCTCGTCCTGGGGCCACGCGCCTTGGAGCCAGGGCGCCTTCTTGGGGAGGAGGTGGCGGAGGCACCTCCTGATCCGCGCCTCCTGCACAGGATGGAGGGCGAGGCAGCGAGAGGGACCGCATAGGAGAGCCTCATGCGGCGCTGACGAGCTCGGTGATGCGGCGAAACCCGATCCTCATAGAGGTAAATCGGCAGGGCGGTAGTGCGCGAGCTCACGCGCGCCGAGCAACAGCGGCGTCTTGGCGTCCATGGGGGCGTGACGGGCGTGGGATGACGAACCAGCTGGAGTTAGCGACGGGGTGGCGGTGCGGCCTTCCCGCCGCACCGATGGATGCAGAGACCAGGCCTGCTGCTCGTTCCCCGCCGGGCCGGTGGCGGCGTTGGCGGCAGGCGATGGGCAATGACGGGGGCGCCCACCGACGGGCGCCGTCTGGGCGACGCGGGCGGCGAGAGCAGCCCGACGCTCGGCGCGAGCCCGGCGAGCGTCAGCCATGGACACGACGGAAGATCGAACGCGAACAACGGAAGAAAGATTCCGGCGCACCCCTACCTGGCGCGTCAAATGTCGGATGTTGGGTTCCGGCGGACCCTTAAGGTTTGAACAACAGTGCGCGACGAAGATCTCTCCCTACCGATCTACGTCCGATCGCCTCGTGAGATCTAAGCCGGAAACGATGAACAACACAAGGGACACGAGAATTATCTTTGGTTCGGGCCACCGTTGTGGTGTAATACCCTACTCCGAGGTGTGGTGTGGTGGATTGCCTCAGGGGCTAATGATGAACAGTACAAGGGAAGAACAGCCTCGCGAGAGGTGTTCTTGGGCTGGTGCGATGAACTGCTTGGGTGAGTTCGATCGCCTCTCTCTCTCTCTCTCTCTCTCTCTCTCTCTCTCTCTCTCTGCTAGGGCTCTATCAGATGCACCTCCCTTCCAGATGCCTCTACTCTGTGGTGGCTAGCTCTATTTATAGAGGCCCTGGGCCTCTCCCCAAATATTGTACAGGAAGGGCGCCAACAACGGCCATTTCGAAGGGGAACATCTAGTACAAGTTATCCTGACTAAAGTTGGTCTTCGGCTGCCAAAAGCACTGGCGATGACACCGTCTTGGGCTCCACGATGACCTCCATCCTGTCGTTTCGCTGGTCTTGGTCTCGTTGCACCGAAATGGCAACCTTTGCCTGATTCCTCGGTACTCGATCGTCATGGCTTGCGTCACGAGCACCTCGCGAGGTACCCTGCCTTGATCTCTCCGCCTCCTCGCGAGCCTGCCTGGCGATGCCGTCCTTGAGGAAGCCTTGCATCGCCCGCCCCGCGAGACTTGGCCCCTCGCGAGGGTCTTGAGTCTTGTGCTGACGAAGATAGACCGTACTGGGCCACCACTTGAGCCACGCCGCAGGCCGCAGGCAGGCAAGTCTGGGGACCCCCATTCCCAAAACGCCGACAGTCGAGATTTCTGTCGCGGGCAACATGGCCCTGGCCTGCGGCTGGTAGATGTTTGCCCACGTGCGCGGCCTGGGCAGACAGTGCACCCTCCACTTTAAGTACGACGGTGCCGGGACCCTCTTCGTGAGGGCGTTCAGGGAAGGCGGTCGCCGCACCGAGTGCTGTCCCGAAGACAACGACATCGACGAAGTGCTTGGTCTTGGCGACGGCCGCAACGAGGAGGAGGGTGAACTCGCCCTCGGTGATGACCGTGGTTCGTCCAACTACGGTAGCTTCTCCTACGGTGAAAGCTCCAGCAGCAGCGGCTACGACCAGCCGCCTCGCCTCCGGGCTTGCTTCAAGGATGGTGGCGGGTCGTCCCATCACCGCGCCCTAGTGAAACGTGAGGAGGGCCCTGTCTGAGTCCGAGGGGCCGATCCTCATGAGCATCCGCGTCGTATGAGCTGGTTTTGCTTGTCCTTTTCCTTTCCTTTCCTCCTGCATCGTCAGAAATGAGTATGGGGCCCTGCGAGGGTGTGTAATGAACCATGGTGCTTATGCTGCTTACGTGGTGTGTTTATTGTTTCCGGGTTGTTGTGAGATCCGTGCCTTATACGGGTGTAGAAGGGTAACTTAGCTTGATGCAACCAGGGTAGCTTTGACTTCGTGAGGGGGCGCCCCACTGGGCACGTGGTGGGGTTTCCCTGCTGCTAATTCGGGTTGTATCACAAAGCTACAAAAATTCGTTAAGACATTCTTATCCTTTCTTGCGCGAGGCCTCAGGCATGGGCTGGTCATTGCCAAACGCACCATGTCGCGATACCCGTGGGCCTTGGACTAAGAAGGGGATGTGTCGATCACAAGCTCAAACGAGGGTGCCTCGCGAAGACCAGGGGAAACACTTACGCGCGCACCCTGTCCAGCCTGCTCGCTAGGCATGCGAGAGAGAGTGCGGGCCAAAACAAAGAACCGAGGGAAAACAGAGGAAAATGGGGATTGAACCTAGCCAATGAGGAACACCAGAATGCGAATCTCCATTAAAGAGGGGCAAGCGAACTTCGGAAAGCAAATGAACAGCCGCGTCCGGCACCTAATCTTGTCTTCTCACCAGCGCGGATCTAAGTGCTGCCACTAGGACGTGGGAGGGAGCCCCCGAGGCCCGAGGGCGGCACTCCAGAGACTCCGGGGCGTGTACAGCCCCACTCATTATTACGTGAGAGTGTCACGAGCGGAGACCTTCACAGGCACTGGGCCTTGCTTCATGGGTAGAACTTTCGGAGGTGCTGGATGTTCTAGGCGTTCTAGATGGGGACCCCGTCCTACGTTTCCAGGCGCACGGTGCCAGACAGGAGACGTGGGCAACCCTAAACGGGCCCTCCCACATGGGCGAGAGCTAATGCAGCCTTTCCCTGGAGAGCACCCGCCTTAGGACGAGGTCGCCCACCTCAAGCGTCCTGGAGCAGACGCTGCGGCAGTGATACCATCGCAGCGCCTGCTGGTATCTTGCCACTCGGAGTGTGGCTTCACGGCGGCGTTCCTCCCCCAGCACAAGGTCCATCCCGCGCATGGCATCCTGTTGCGTCTCATCAAATGCCAGAACCCGCGTGGAGCGATGCTTGACCTCGTGAGGAAGAACCGCTTCTGCTCCGTAGATGAGGAAGAACGGGGTCTCACCTATTGGCTTGGTAGCGGTGGTGCGGATGGACCACAACATGGAATGGAGCTCATCGTGCCAGCCCTTTCCGCATGCCTCGAGCTTCTTCTTGAAGGTCCTGGTCTTGAGGCCTCTCAGGACCTCCACGTTGGCGCGTTCGGCTAGACCATTGCTCCTGGGGTGTGCCACCGAAGCGTAGCAGATCTGTGTTCCAAGGTTAGCACAATATGTCTTGAAGAGATTCCTAGTGATCTGTGAGCTGTTGTCGGTGATGATGCAGTTAGGGACCCCGAACCGGCTCACGAGGCCCTTGATGAACTTAACTACGGACCCGGCCGGTATGGTGCGGACGGCCTCCACCTCTGCCCATTTGGTGAACTTGTCGATGGCGACGTAGAGGTAGCGGTAGACCCCAGGCACTCGAGGGAATGGGCCTAGGATATCCAGCCCCTAGACCGCGAATGGCCACGAGAGCAGGATGGTCTGAAGGCCCTAAGCTGGCTGATGGATCTGCTTGGCGTGGAATTGGCAGGCCTCGCAGGACCTCACCAGCTCGATCTCGTCGTTGAGTGCCGTAGGCCAATAGAACCCGCTGCAGAACGCCTTGCCGACCAGGGTACGTGACGACGAGTTGTGTTCGCAGTCTCCGCCGTGTATGTCAGCTAGCAACTCATTCCCCTGCTCCTTGGAGATGCATCGCAAAGAAACGTCATTTGGCCGCTTCCTGTATAGCTCACCGTCCTGGATGCAGTATGCCGTAGCCTGCCAGGCCACGCGCTCCGCGTACTCCTCCTTCTCCGGCAGCGTCCCTAGTGTTAGGTATTCCTTGAACTCCTCGGTCCAGCACCCCTCCCGAGGCTCGAGCGCCAGGAGTAGGCGCGCTCCTGTGGTCAGGCCACACGCGGGGGCTCCCGAGGCTGGTGGTTGAGGGAGCTCCTCCCGAGGCGACGCCAGCCCCGTAGACGGGGTGCTGTTGATGGCTTGAAGAGCCGCTCTTCAAAGACACCGGGCTCCTGGGGCAAACGCTTGGAAGCCCTTCTGGTGATGCCGTCGGCTTCCTTGTTCGTGCCCGAGGCACGTGCTGCAGCTCCAAGCCCAAGAACTGCTTCTCCATCTTGCGCACCTCCGTGAGGTACGCCTCCATGTGCTCATCCTTAGGCTCGTACACCTTGTTGGAGAAGTTGACGAGGAGCTGCGAATCGCCCTTGATGGTGAGACGTTTTACCCCCAAGGCCATGGCGGCCTTGAGGCCGGCGATCAACCCCTCGTACTGCGCAATGTTGTTGGAGACCTTCTCGCCCTCCTAGAAGCAGAGTTGCACGGCGTAGTAGAGCTTTGTCTTGGGTGGGTGAGATGAGCACAGCTCCGGCCCCCGCGCCTTGTCGTCTGAAGGCGTCATTGAAATACATGACCCAACCATCTGGTGCTTCACTCCCAGGCGAGAGGGATCGGCCCTCGCTGACCTCGGGTTCTGGGGCGTCGGTCCATTCGGCCACGAAATCGGCTAGGGCGGCCCCCTTGATGACCCTGGTTGTGCTGAACTTGAGCTGAAATGCCTGAAGTTCGATGTTCCATTCGGTGACCCTTCCCGCGGCATTAGGGCTCCGAAGCACCCTCTCCAGTGGATAAGCTCAGACGACTTTAATCAGGTGGCCTTGGAAGTAATGGCGCAGCTTGTGTGAGGCCACCAGGAGCGCGAGCAGGAGCTTCTGCGGCATAGGGTACCGCGCCCTCGCATCTCGCTGTACCGTGCTGACGAAGTACACTGGGTGCTCGACGAGGGCGGGAGTGCCGATGGAGCCTGCATCTGCTGGAGGTTGGGGTGCTCCCTGAGCCTGGCCATCCATTTGGGTCTCTGCAGGCCCGAGATCACCGTCTTGCTTGACCTGATCGTTTGCCGGCGTTGTGGAAGCCATTGCGGCATTCTCTGGGTGCCGCACCACCTCGGCCGAGGGTGCGGCACAGCGCGGCGGGCTCTTGTCCTGACGCTCTTCCCGTACCGCCACTAGCGCCGCGCTGGCGGAGTAGGGAGTGGCGGCAAGGTAAAGCACCAGGGGCTCGAGGGGCGGCGCCACCATCACCGGAGGGCTGGTCAGGTATCTCTTGAGGTCTTGAAACGCCAGGTCGGCCCCGGGGTCCACTCAAACGGGCCCTTCTTCTTCATCAGCTTGAAGAACGGTAAGGCGCGCTCCCCCAGCTTGGAGATGAAGCGCCCTAGCGAGGTCACGCAGCCCGCAAGCTTCTGCATTTCCTTGAGAGTTTGCGGTGGGCTCATGTCTTCTATAGCCTTGACCTTCTCCGGGTTAGCCTCTATCCCCCTGTGGGACACGAGGAAACCCAGTAGTTTGCTGGAGGGAACACCGAACACGCACTTTTCCGGGTTGAGCCGCAGGTCCACCTGGTGCAGGCTTGCGAAGGTCTCCTCCAGGTCCTGTATCAAAGTTCTTGCCTCCCGAGATTTTACCATGATATCGTCGACGTAGGCTTCAGCGTTTCTCCCGAGCTGCTGACCTAGGGAGATGTGCATCATCCGTTGGAAGGTCGCACCTGCGTTGCGCAACCCAAACGGCATGCAAGTGTAGCAGCACACCCCGCATGGTGTCAGGAAATCCGTCTTCTCCACATCCTCCACCGCCATCTTGATCTGGTGGTAGCCCGAGAACGCATCCAGGAAACACAGCAGGTCGCACTCGATGGTGGAGTCGACAATCTGGTCGATGCGCAGAAGCGGGAACGGGTCTTGGGGGCAGGCCTTGTTGAGGTTGGTGAAGTCGACACACATGCGCTCCTTCCCGCCTTTCTTGGGAACGATGACTGGGTTCGCCAGCCACTTCGGATACCGGACCTCGCAAATGACACCGGCTGCTTCCAGCTTGCGCGTCTCCTAAACGATGAAGGACTACTTCTCTGTTGACTGCTGCCGCCCCTTCTGCTTCATAGGACGCACATTGGGGCACACCCTTAGGTGATGCTCGATTACTCCCCTCGGAACCCCTACCAGCTGCTTGGGTTCCCAGGCGAATGCCTCCTTGTTCGCGCGTAGGAATCCCACCAATGCCTTCTCTTGATCCGGGTCGAGGTTGACACCTATGGTGAAGGTGGCTCCTGAGGGTTCACCTTCCTCGACCAGCACTTGCTTAGTTTCGGCCCGATCTTGAGTGAACAGTTGCTTCTTTCTTGCCGGCGCGGTCACCTTAGCTCCAGGGGTGGCCTCGTCGGCCAAGCGTGCTGCCGCGGCGGCTTTGAGGGAAAACTTGAGCGCCGCCAGAGCCTCCTTGGTGTCTCCAGCTACGGTGAGGACGCCCTTGCTCCCGGGAATCTTCATGAGGTTGTAGGCTGGATGAGTTGCCACCATAAACTAAGCCAGGGCCGGGTACCCGAGGATGGCGTTGTATGGGAGGCCGATGCGGGCGATGTTGAAGTCAATCAGCTCGGTGCGGTAGTTGTCGCAAGTGGCAAAGGTCACGGGGAGGCGGATCTGCCCTAGGGGCTGGCGGAGCCGCTACCGACCCCGGAGAAGGGTTTGGTGGGGCAGAGCCGTTCGAGCGGCACGTGAAGCAAGCCGAAAGCCTCCACGGAGAGCATGTTAAGGCCGGCCCCGCCATCGATGAGAGTCTTGGTAACGAACACGTTGTAGATGGTGGGCATGCAGAGCATCGGGAGCGCGCCCGAGCCCGCGGTGACTGCGGGGTGGTCGCCTGAGTTGAAGGTCATGTCGGCCTTGGGTGCCGCCCATCCTGGAGGAGCTCCTTGTTGCACGGAGGCGGCGCCGATCTGGCGGAAGAACTGCTTGGTGGCGGTCTGAGGGTGGTGCTTGCGAGCCGCCGAGGAGGGCCGCGGCGGCGGCAGGCGCCGGTACCACAAAGCGCGCGACGAAGAGGCCACACAGCTCCTCCCAAGAGGCCACAGAGGATCCTGGGAGGGTGAGCAGCCAGGCGCGCGGTGCGCCAGCAAGGGCCATGGGGAACCACTTGGCCATGACCTTGTCATCGCCTCCAGCCTCCAGGACGGCCTCTTCGTACGCGAGCAGGAAGGCTGACAGGTCCGCCGCGCTGTCGTAACGCGGTGGCATCTCCGGCTTGGACCTGGGCGGCCATTGCACCCGCCGCAAGGCGGGGGTAAAAGCCCTGAGCCCCATGGTGCTGCCGTGGGCGTCCGTCGTCCCAGCCGGAAGAGCAACGCCTGCCATGGGGACAAAGCGTGGAGGTGGTGGAGCGTGGATCGATGGAAGGAAAGCTTCAGCGCACCCCTACCTGGCGCGCCAAATGTCTGATTTCGGGTTCCGGCACAACCCTTAAGTTTTGAACTCTGGGTGCACACAAAGATCTCTCCCTCACCCTAGCTCGCTCGCTCACCACGATCTCAAAGCTCAGCTCGTCGAACTCAAAGAACAAGGGACACAAGAGTTTATACTGGTTCAGGCCACCTATGCGGTGTACTATCCTACTCCAGTGTGGTGTGGTGGATTGCCTTGTAGGCTGAGGATGAACAAGTACAAGGGAAGAACAACCTCCTAAGGAGAGGTGTTCTTGAGCTCGGTGAGCTTGTGCGGTGGCTATGGATGGAATGGCTCCGATCCAAGATGAGTTGCCTCCTATGGTGGTGGCTAGTCCTATTTATGGAGGCCCTGGTCCTCTTCCCAAATATTAGGCGGGAAGGGATCCCACAACGGCCAAATTGAAGGGGGACAACTAGTACAAGTTATCCTGACAAAAGGTGGTCTTCGCCTGCCAAAGGCTCTGGTGGTGACGCCGTTGTGGGCTCTGCGATGACCTCCGTCCTACCGTCCTGCTGGTCTTCGTATCGTTGCACTGATATGGAAACCTTTGCTTGATGCCTCGCGACTCCTCGTATGCGTCTGCTCCCTTTAGGACAAAAGAGGCAACGAGTACTCTGCGCCCGCTGGTCCCCGCCTGGCCTTGGTCGTCATGGCTCACGTGACGGGAACCTCGCGAGGTGCCCCTCGCCTTGATCTCTCCGCTCCTCGCGAGCCAGCCTAGTGAGGCTGCCCCCAAGTTGGTCTTGTGTCGCTCGCCTCGCGAGGCTTGGCCCCTCGCAAGGGTCTTGAGTATTTGCCGGTGAAGATGGGTCATACCAGGCCGCTGGAGGAGCCACGCCGTGGGCCGCAGGCAGGCAAGTCTAGGGACCCCCATTCCCAGAATGCCAATAGTAGGCTACGCGTTACTCAACCCGAGCAATCGATAGATAGCTGTTAACTGAACCCGATCGAGCGATTCCTTCGCTACGGCTGCTAACTGAAGCCGATCGAACCTGCTGCCTCTTGTTGAACAGTGAGCATTGTTGGGGAGGGGGGTTGGATGAACAGTTCCTGGTGGGGGGTTGGATGAACAGGACACCGTGGTGTTGCCCCTGGATGTACAGGACCCCGATCGATCGAGCCAGTTGAGAGTTGGATGAACTGGACCTCGTGAAGGGGTGGATGAACAAGAACCCGTGGAGGGCTGTATGAACAGGACCCCGTGGAGGGCTGGTCGAACAGTAGCCGGTGGAGGGCTGGATGAACAGTAGCCCGTGGAGGGGTGGTTGAACAGGAACCCGTGGAGAGGGCTGGTTGAATAGTAGCCGTTGGAGGCTGGATGAACAGGAGCCCGTGGATGAACAGTCGTAGGTGGAGGCTGGAGGAGGTCGACGGTGGATGAACAGTAGCCTGTGGAGGCAGTCGACGGTGGATGAACAGTAGCCCGTGGAGGAAGTCGACGGTGGAGATGAACAATATCCCGTGGAGTCCCGTTTTGCGGTATGCCACACCCCTCCCGATGAACAGGACCCCCGTTTCGACCGTAGCGCTCCAACACAAGTCCGTTTCCTCTGTTTTGCGGTACGCCACACCCCTCCCGATCAACAGGACCCCGTTTCGACCGTAGGAGGTCCAAGAGAAGTCCGTTTCCTCCACTTTGCGGTACGCCAGACCCCTCCCGATGAACAGGATCCCGTTTCGACCATGGCCGGTCAAACACAAGGTCGTTTCCTGCGTTCTGCGGTACGACATGCCTCGTTTCGATCGGCTGTTCCATCCAAGCTAGTTGGCTCCCGATGAACACGGCGTATTTTGTTGCCTCCCGATGAACACGACGCATTCCGTTGCCTCCCCATGAACACGACGACAACGCAGTTTCTCCGTTTCGACCCAGCCATGTACATGAGCCCTGGCCGTACGTATGCGCGAGTAGGCATTCGAGACCCCACCCGTATATAATGATATGGTCAGATGTTACTTTCTTGCACCCTGGCTCTTTATGCGTCGCAGGTACATGCTACGTGCGCGCCTCTACTACGACACATGCCCTTCCATACACAGCCACGG
This sequence comes from Aegilops bicornis, assembly GCA_021605145.1. Lineage (NCBI taxonomy): Eukaryota > Viridiplantae > Streptophyta > Magnoliopsida > Poales > Poaceae > Aegilops > Aegilops bicornis. Next base: position 561,783,093 of record CM038673.1, on the reverse strand, counting down.
TTCATCGCTGCAGCCTGCAGACAGATCGATCGACTAGTATGTACGTACACGTTCGCGACCAGAATGACAACGCTACATACGCTTCGACCAGGTGGGTCCCGACTGTCAGGCACTTCCTTGCGTGCGAAGATGTAGCTGTTGGGTCCCAGCAGTCAGGAGGGGAAACATTTTTTGGTGCAATACGGTGGCTTGTCCGGTCGGTCCCTGCTGTCTGGTGGAGGAATAATTATTTTGCGCGTAATAAGGAGGCACTTCCTTGCTGCTACTATGGACCCAGCTGTCAGCCTCTCCAAGTATAGTACTCTTCCGATGGAAGTCGTTCCTTGACCATGTTGACCACGCCGCGCCGAGAGCACCAGGGCAGTGGACGACGGCGAGGCCTAGGAAGGGGACACCGCAGAGCCGGGGAAGACGCGGAAGTGGAAGCCCACGCGGAGAGGAGTACGAGGGTTCACTGGTTCGGCTGCAGTGTGAGGATGCAGTCGCCGCAGAATAACAGGGGGTGTGGGTGAGTGGATGGCCTGGCCAGCGGTGGGAGTAGTAGGGGCGGTGAGGCCTCATGACATCACAGCCGCGGCCACAGGAGGCAAGAAGCGGTGCACGACCGACACTGCTTTAGGCGGCCGGAGCAAGAAGACCAGAGGTTGAAGAAGCACTACCGCCGTTGGATGCGATGGACATCGTACGGTCACTGGAGCTAGAATAGTTCATATTGACTAAGTTGACAAAGCCCTCCGTCCGCGTCAACTTAGCAGGCCCACAAGTCAGCCTATCGTATGGTGGGTCCCAGCTAGCACGGGGAGTATTCATTTTTTTGTGCGTAATTAGTAAGAAATTCCTTGCATGTGAAGATATAGCTGGTGGGTTTGAGCTGTCAGCGGCGGGATATTTTTTTTCGTGAAATACAAAGGCCCTTCAGGTGGGTCCCAGACGTCAGGTGGAGGAATCATTATTTTGCATGTAATAAGGAGGCATTTCCTTGTGTGCGGCCGTGGACCCAGCTGTCAGCCTCTCCACATACAGTCCACTTCCGATGGAAGTCGTTCGTTGACCACGTTGACCAAGCCGCACCGAGAGCACCAGGGCGGTGGACGATGGCGATGCCTACGAAGGGAACGACACAGAGCCGGGAAAGACACGGTAGTGGCTGCCCACGTGGTGGGGAGTACGAGGGTTGACTGTTTCGGCTGCCGTCGCTGGAAAATAACAGGAGGTGTGGGCGAGTAGAGGGATAGCCAGGCCAGGGATGCGAGTATGGTGGGGCTGTGAGGCCACCCCGGTAGCACAGCCGGCCACGGGAGGCGGGAGCAGGCGGTTCCGTTGGCGCTGGTTTGGGCGGCTGGAGCAGGAAGATCAGAGACTGAAGAAGCACGATTGCCGTTAGATTGACATCTAACGGTCTGACGCTGGTAGAGTTGATTGTTTACTAAGTTTCCTTTTTTGAGAAACCTTGTGTACGCATGAACTTAGTAGGCCCCCAAGTCAGCCTCCAAATTCATGGCAGACAACATAGAGCCCATTTGCTAATTTTTTTAATAATTTGAAGCCCATTTGCTAATTCTTAAGTAATTTAGTACATCCCATGTTCTGCCCAGGACCACAGTCAACCTTATTTTGCATATTTCGGTGGAGTCCGAACTGTTGTAATCCCGAAATGATAAACATTTTTTAAGAACTTATTGATTTGCCAAAAAAATCGTTTTGTTTTTGTAAGCAAACAAGACGTGGGACAATTGAGTTGGTTTAAGGGAAAACCAGTGGTAAAAAAATCAGCGCTGGGAGGGAAAACAACAACAAAAATAAGGATGCAAATATGAATAGGGAACTTTATGTATTTTCAATATAATGATACGTGTATACGAACTAGTCAAACTATAGGTAGAGATTAGAAAACGGAAGTAGGACATGGCATTTGAAGAGGAAAATAGAACTGGGCTGTGTGTTTGATTCAGTAAAACAACTGCATGCGGATGTTGTTAGACAAAATATAAATAACTCTGGCGGGCCAGAGGCCAGTAGATACCTGCTGGATCTTTGTGCCCCGTTGTCGTCATGGGCTGGGCCTGTTAAAAACAAAACCAAGTCTGGGCAGTCTACAGAATATACGTGCTCAATAAATGAGAGAATTCTGCAAGTACAGACTGATAACTGGGATGCAGCAGGTATATTGTTTTTTCATCGTGATAATAAGTGCATGCACTTGTTTCAAAAAATTTAGAGAATTGGGAATTCCAACGGCAGATGCTTTTGCTATCCATCAAATAAAAATCAGGTGCCTGAAATTTTCTTTTGAAACAAATGATTCAGCTCTATATTCACGTCGACCCTCGGCATGATGGTTGGAAGCAAATGCCAAGTTCATATCGAAAGATCATTAACAACAATACCAACTTGCGGACGACAAGGTAGTACAAGTACCAATACCAAACTAACTTATAATCTTTTTAGTCCTGGCCCTAGTGTTCGTCTAGTAGAAAATCTTGCAGAGAACTAGCTCCCGCTCCTTCTCTTGCTCCAGGTCCCCGAGGTGGTACTGGTGCATCACCCAGTTGGTCCTTTGCTGGTCAAAGTTCTTGTTGGTGTGCTGCACTAGAACCTTTTTGCTGCCCGTTTGCCGGCCATTGACCATCACCGGCAAGGTATTGCCGGTCTTGTGCCACATCGCGTGCATGCCGTGACCGATCAGATCTTGTGATGCGTCCACGCGCCCTTTGAACGCCTGAATTGCTATTTGGAAGAGAAATGCTTGCTTAGGCCACTCAGTGTGATACCTGCAGTGTTGTCGAATACAGGTTTTAGTGTACGTAGTTGGCATCTTCATAACATCTTTGCCATGTTGCAGTCACTTGTTTCACTTTTTATTAACTGTCAAATTGTAATTGCTTCACTAGGTCTGCGTCTAAAAAGAAAATAGAGCTATAAACAAAGGAATATGTTTGTGCAAGTAGATGCCCGATCAGTGTCTTACCTGGAAATTTCTCAGGATGGCTGTAGCATATGCCTTGCTCGCTGTCGATGGTTGGTATGAACAAATCAATGAGAGGGTGAGATCTCGCGCTGTCAGCACTCATTTTGGCCTCAAGGTGCTCGATCAGCTCCTGATCCGTGGGATCGAACTTGACGCCAGCCGGCAAAGACCGGCCAATCCTTCTTGGAGTTGCATTGGTTAATTCCAGTTATATGGTACTCAATGTATGATCAATCGACTGTTTTAAGTGAATGATGAAAGATTTCGACAGATAAGTGGTAGTACTCCAAATCTGAAGTCCACAATACCCGAACACGCCGCCGGGATTCTTGTGTCACCTCACGCGCAGCGTGTTGTCACGTCAATTCAATGTGAGGACATGATGAATAATTTGACCGACGTATACTAGTACTGCTACTGTACTACTTACTAGTCGTATTTAGTGTCACATTTTAACCATAGGTTTAACTAACAAAATGTCAATGCATGCCACCGAAAATTATTTCATTGGAAACTATGTTCAAGTACGAATAAATCGATATAATTTTTTGTGACATGTATTAACATTTAGTTAGTGAAATTTATGGTCAAAATTTGATACAAATTACGAAGGGGACCAATAAACCAGGAGGGAGGTAGTAGTACGAGTAGCGCAATATATGGTATAGAGGACTAGTACAAATTTAGAAATGGAGTAAGAAGTTACAAGGCTGTGCGACAGACTCTGTAGGCTACATGAGTAATACAAAATATAATTCCCATTGGAAAACACTTTCACCAACAAAATGTCAATGCATGCCACCGAAAATTATTCCATTGGAAACTATGTTCAAATAAGAATAAAACGATATAATTTATATATATATGGCTTCTAAACAACATCTCCATCATCATTATCAGTACATCCTACGCAGGTGAGTTAGGATGCACTTGATCCCAGAAAGATATCTATGCTTCAAACCAGAGGAGTGCTTCAAACTAACAACGGTGCATAATATCCAACAAAAGAGGGTCATGCTACAACAGCAGGATACATGGCTCAGTCTAGATATCAATACGAATCAAGTTGTGCATATTTGTTGCTGGCATGAATCACATCGCCGCATGTTGGGTTTGCAAAAGTCATCCATCGCATGGAAGCTTGATGCCTTTTACACACTGAAGATTATCTGGCAACAAGCTATGTCGACGAATCTCTAGATATGTGATTCATGAAACCCATGGTATGATGTGTAAACACGGTTCCCCCTGGCGAATGGAAGTTGCATAGCGCGGTAATTATCGCCGGTGATATGATCGATGATTGGTTGGATGATCAGTTAATTGAGCCCGAGGAACATGGAGTGGTTGCCGAGGCTGTAAACCCGCCTCCAGTTGAATACGCCTGGCCCAACGGAGCTGGGATCTTTCTCGAACACGAAGCAGCCATAGCCATCAATGTCAGGAACGCCCCAGGCACTGTACTACATGTGGTTTGATGTAACGGTTTGGTCAATTTGGTACGTGCAAATGAGCATCAAATGACCGCCGTCAGCTGTGTCGGCGTTCTGGGAACGGGTGTCCCCAGACTTGCCTGCCTGTGGCCTGCGGCGTGGCTCAAGTGGGGGCCCAGCGCGGCCCAGCTTCATCAGCTCAAGCTCAAGACCCTCACGAGGGGCCAAGCCTCGTGGGGTGGACGACAGGAACCTTCCTCAGGAGCAGCCTCGTCAGGCAGGCTCACGAGGAGGCGGAGAGATCAAGGCAGGGTACCTCACGAGGGTGCCCCGTGAAGCAAGCCATGACGATCGAGATCAGGCGGGTGCCAGCCTGCACAGTGTCCTCGTTTCCCCTTTGGTGCAATGGAGGCAAGCACAGGCCAAGGCATCAGGCAAAGGTTACCGCTTCGGTGCAGCAAGACCAAGACCAGCAGAGCGGCAGGACGGAGGTCATCGTGGAGCCCAGGACGACGTCACCGTCAGAGCATTTGGCAGCCGAAGACCAACTTTAGTGAGGATAAGTGTACTAGATGTTCCCCTTCAAAATGGCCAATTGTTGGCGCCCTTCCCGCTCATTATTTGGGAAGAGGCCCAGGGCCTCCCTCTATAAATAGGACCAACCACCACAGAGAGAGGGGACTGGGTCGAACCTACCAGAGAGAGAGAGAGAGAAGAGACTGGACTCACCCAAGCACTCCATCGCACCAGTTCAAGAACAACCCCTCGCGAGGCTGTTCTTCCTTTGTACTGTTCTTCATCAGCCCCGGAGGCAATCCACCACACCACACACTAGAGTAGGGTATTACACCACAACGGTGGCCCGAACCAGTATAAATCTTGTGTCTCTTGTGCTGTTTATCGTTCCTAGTTTAGATCCATTGCAAACCATTAACGCGTGAGCTGGTAGGGGAAAGATCTCCGTGCGCACCCCAGAGTTCGAACCTCAAGGGTCTGCCGGAACCCGAAATCCGACATTTGGCGCGCCAGGTAGGGGTGCGCCGGAATCTTTCTTCCACTGGTCGCATGTGATCTTCCGTCGTGTCCATGGCTGACGCTCGCCGAGCCCGCGCCGATCGCCGGGCTGCTCGCGCCGCTCGAGTCGCCCAGACGGCTCCCGTCGGCGGACACCCCCATCGTTCCCTGTCGCCTGCCGTCACCGGCCCGGCGGGGAACGAGCAGCAGGCCTCGTCCCTGCATCCATCGGTGAGGCGAGAAGGCCGCACCGCTACTCCTTCGCTCGCCCCTGCTGGTTCTTCGTCCCGCGCGCACCGCGCTCCCATGGAGGCTCGAGCCGCGCTCATCGCGGCAAACGAGCTCCTGCGCTACCGCCCTATCGACGACGTCTACGAGGAGTGGCTCGACCGCGTCGCCGAGCTCGTCCGCGCCGCAGGGGGCTCCCCCGTGCCGTCCCTCTCGTTGCCTCGCCCTTCACCTCAGCTGGAGGCAGGGAGCCGAGGTGCCCCGCCACCTCCTCCCCAAGAAGGCGCCTGGCTCCAAGGCGCGTGGCCCCGGGCCGAGACCCTCCACGTCCGGCGCCCGCGCAACAAGAAAGGAGCTGCCAGGAGATCCCTCGTCCCCAAGAAGGTGCTCGCGTGCTCCCAGCACCGGAACGCCGCGATCGCGCTCCAGCGCCACTGCGTCAAGACCCCACGCTGCTCCAGGCATCGGTGCGCGGGAATCCACAAGAGCAAGCTCCGCATCAGCAGAGAGCCCCGGTGGCCACTGCAGGCTTCCGCGCCTTCACCGCCGAGCTATGTAGCGTCGCATGGCCCGGAAAGTTCAAGCCAGACGTGCCTCCTCGCTACGACGGCACTGCCGACCCCGCGGAGTTCCTTTAGCTCTACGAGCTGGGCATCGAAGCCGCCAACAGGGAGAAAAAGGTCATGGCGAATTTGTTCCCCACGGCGCTCATGGACGGAGCCCGAACCTGGCTCCCGGCACGATCTCCTCCTGGGACGAGATGCGCACCTGCTTCATCGCCAACTTCCAAGGCACTTGCGATCGGCCTCCGGCCGTGAGCGACATGCGCCGCATCAAGCAGCAGCCAGGAGAGACCCTGCAGAAGTACATCCAGCTCTTCAACAACGCCCGCCTCAAGATCCCCAAGGTGACTGAGGAAGCCATCATCTCAGCCTTCTCCGATGGCGTGCATGACGTCGAGATGAAGGAGGAGCTAGCAATGCATGAAGACCTGTGCACATCCCTGGAGCTGTTCAACTTGACGACCAAATGCGCCAGGGCTAAGGAAGGGTGCCTCTCCCTCCTCGAGCTTCCGGCTGCTGATCCAGAAGAGAAGAAGCCCAAGGTCAAGGACGTGAAGCACAAGGGGGCTGTCGTGCTCGCGGCAGAACCAGACACCAAGTGAGGCAGGGATCAGCCCGAGTCATCCAAAGGCAGCCAGTACTGCGTATACCACGACCTCCACACCCACAACACGAACGAATGCCAGGAGCTCAGGGCCGTGCGAGAAGGGCGTATCGGCCGACGCCCCGAGTGCAATGATCGGGGCTACGGCCGACGAGGAGGAAGAGGCGCAGGACGCTGGGAAGACCGTGGCCCTCGCCAAGGATGGCGTGACAGACCTCGCGAAGACTGCTGGCAGGACCAGCCTCGCGAGGGAGGTTGGAGGGACCAGCCTCGTGAGGACCGCCCTCAAGGCAACGCAGGGCTCCCACCTCTGCCGTAGCCGCCACGGAGGTACGAAGACCATCATCAGGACGAGGGGGTTGGGGGCTTCCAGGAGCCGCGCGCGATCGCTTGCATCCTGGGTGGCGCTCAGGCCCCAGCCTCTCAGCGCATCTTCAAGCAGTTTGCTCGCGAGGTGAATGCAGTCCTCCCCAAGCCTGAGGCCACACGCCCTCTCAGGTGGTCATCGTGCGCTATCACGTTCAGCTCAAGTGCGCGGCAACAGCCGGAGTCCTCCCCATGCTTTGCTCACCAGTCATCAGCAACGTGCAAGTCACCAGGACCCTCATCGACGGCGGAGCAGGACTCAACGTCCTATCTGTCGAGACATTCAACGATCTCCAAGTGCCATAAGGTCAGCTTCAGCCGACCAAGCCTTTCTCAGGAGTCACCGATGGATCCACCGTCCCGATAGGGCAAGTTCGCCTTCCCGTCACCTTCGGACAGTGCAACAACTACCGCACCGAGCTCATCAGCTTCGACGTCACCCACATTCGCCTGCCATACAATGCCATCCTCGGGTATCCAGCTTTGGCCAAGTTCATGGCAGTTACTCACCATGGCTACAATGTCCTCAAGATGCCAGGAAGCGGAGGAGTCATCACAGTGCCTTGTGAAGAAAGGGATGCAGTGTGCTCTCTTGAGCGTGCCTTCCAAGCCGCAGCAATTGAAGAGCTAGATCACAGGAGCGTGAGACTTCCCGAGGCGATCCCTGAGAAGAAGAAGGCTTCGCCTGGTCCAAGCCCTCATGGGGTAGGCACCTCCGGAGGCGTGGCAACAGGACCCGCGCCCGTTCAAGGGGCGCCACCCTCTGTCGCATAGGAAGGCATGCTCGGTGCCCTCCTCAGGCGGGGCTCGGGGGCTCTTTCATGGCAAGCCACCGACCTATCCGGGGTCACGAGGGAGGCGCTCGGGCACCACTTGGAGGCGTGCTTCAAGGCACGTTTCCCTTAGGAAGGTATGAGGCAAGGAAGGCCAAACCCTCAGGAGTTCATCACGAGGAACACCCAGGAGCTACAGGAGTCAAGAGTCATGCGTGGTTGTCGCCGCTTGCTCGCCGTGGCCCCACATCCAGGCGAGGATGCTGGGCCGCGAGTCTGCATCGACATACCAGGGCTCAACCAGGCCGCGTCTCAAGGGCGCCTCTGGCCCTCACGCGTGGGGCGTTGCAAGGGTCCGCCTCACAGCTATGTTCGCATGCCTTTTGGCCTGCCGAACGCAGTCGTCGCCCATCAACGCCAGCTGAGGTGCGCTCTGGAGACTCAAGAGGCCAAGCAGCGCGCGGTCCTGGCAGAGATGGAGATGGCTCTCGAGGAACCCCCCGTGCCCCGGAGCCTCCCGAGGCTCCAGGTTCGGAGGACTCGTGAGGGCCGGCTTCCTCATCACGCGTCATCCGCTACCTCAACATCCCGCCATCTCCGACCATATCAGGTGACACCTTTCCAAGTTCCGTTTTCAGCTGGGAGCGCCCCTCGAGCTAGATCATTCCCAGGCCGCGTGGGTCCGTCCCTGCGGCATGTATCCATTTTGCTTATGTATTTTATTTACCTTGTTGTGGGCGCCCCTCGGGCTGCATTATCCCCAAGCTGCTTGGGCCAGACCCGGTGGCATGTGCTTTATCCGCACCTATCTAGATGGATTAGCTTATTCATACATAAAATGCTTGACCTAATCGCCTGCTCGATTGACACCTACCTTTGGAGCCGCTCGCTCAGGCATGACACTTGCGCACGGGTCCGTCCCTGCAAAGCCAATAAATCTGAGTGGCTGAGCTCGGCGCGGCAGCCGCAAGGCGCCACCTCGCCAAGCCCTCGCTGCCCCGATCACTCCCTTTGAGCGACCAATGGTTGGTCGGCAACCGTAACGACGAACCTTGTTTCCCCTCGTGATTGGTACACAGTACCTGCTCCAGGAGTAACGCTGGCGGCATCACGAGCCTTCTCTCCTCCTCTCCGGCGCGATCCGCTTGCACATTGAAAGGGGGGCGCCTGAGCATCGCGACTCATGGGCTCTTACTGGCTCTCCAGCCCTCACCCCCTGGCCTTGACCCACGGCATCGCGACCTGTCATACCAGCGGCGTAGAGCATTAAGGAAAGCGCGGGGGAGAGGGAAGAAGCTCGCGAGGACCCAACCCGGAAACACCTCAGTTGCCGTCGTGCAGGCACGACACCTCATCGAACGCCACTCCAAACCCGCAAGATAAGTCACGCAAAAACGGATCCGACTCAGCGCTAAACCCTCGCCTACTGCTGCTCTATCACGGAAAACTGCCTACCTTTCTTGCCCAGCGGAGGCTGCTTGAGCGCTAAAGGGGACCTCCTGAGCATCGCGATTCAGGGGCTCTTACTGGACCTCGGGCCGCTCACCTCCTCGCCTTGACCACGGCATCGCGACCTGGCATACCAGCAACGGCTGAAGCCTACCTGGGGACCGGGACCTGTCAGCGCAGAGCACCAAGCCTTCTTGAGGAAAGAAAGGGGGAGCTGAGCCGGGACAGAACAAGCATCTCGCACTGATTCATCATAAGGATATAATATTCACAAAAACATGGCCAGCGCCTTACATACCCCCGCGGGGTGCTACTTCGATTCTTCGCAGGAAATAAAAGGTGCTAATCCTAAGGAACACCGACTACGCGTGCCTCCGCAGGAGACGCCATCATCAACAGTGGGCCGCCAGGCGCCGGCGCCAACCCCATCCAGATCACCGGCGCCGGTAGCCTAAAGCGCCCGCCCGGCTCCGAGCACGGCGCAAGCTCAGGGGCTCGTAGATGTCGTTGCTCGTCTCCGGAGTCGCCAGAAGCTCAGCGGAGGCGCTGGACCCTCCGGCCCCTTCTCTGCCGCCCGAGGAGCTGCCGAGGGGGCGACCGGCGGGCCTAGTCCTCGCCACGGTGATGCCCCGACCGTCCTTCTCGGGGCAGCATTCCAGCCGGCGTCCTTCCGCGTCGAAGACCTTGAAGAACATCAAGGAGGCGCCATCATGTTCTAGCTGGATCTAGGGATGGCAATGGGGACAATCCCCTATGGGAATAGCTACAACATCCCCATCCCCATCTATTCCCTATCATCCCATCCCCATCCCTGTTTACATGATTGGGGATGAAATTTCCCCATACCCATGCCCCACTGGGGAACGGGGCCCCATTAGGGCCCCCATCCCCATAAACAAACACTCATATACATAATATGACACCCTATAATCAACATACATACATGGTGTTGTCCTTGTCCTGCTAATGCCTATCTAGGTCGTATTGACTTCTTGGTCATGGTGGCAGCTGACGTGAGGATGTGAGAAAGTTTTAACTTTTTTTCAGAGCTTTTTTTTGTTTTCGCAAGTTTGTTTGTATATATTTTAAGGTTGACCGCAGTGTCACGGTTACTAAGCGGGTCCCCGATAGGTATTGGGTCTGGGGAATAGGATATCGTCCCCATCCCCGTTGTACCCTATGGGGAATAAAATAGTTTGGTAAAGATCCCCATGGGGATGTTTTTCGCCCATCCCCGCCCCCTAATAGATGAAATCCCCATGGGTTTGGCGGGTATGGGGCCCCATTGCCATCCCTAGGTGGATCACGAGGGCGCCCCTTGTCCGGCAGACCCGGGCGATCTCGCCCCAGCCCCGGGTCATGTAGACCTTGCCCGGAGCGACAACCGCAACCTCCGCTCCGGTCGCAGGGGTGCTGCAGCCAGCGTGCTGCAACCAGAGCTCAAGAGAACCCCTTGGCGGGATCTCGAAGGCGAAGGAGGGAGGAAGGCGAATCCAAGATTGAGGAGGCATGGCGGCGTGGAGCACAAGCTCTCGGGAGGAGCCCTCGGCATGGACTCCAGGAGGAACGACGCCTTCTTGCCGTGACCACTGGCGCCGGGCGGGCGGCGTCGTCCGTGTCGCTCGGCGTCTACTCCTCCAGGGGCCCTCAATGCGGGCGTACAAGGGCAGCGGGAACCTGGCAGCGGCCCGCTCGTGCAGGCCTCGACGCCTCCTGCCGGGCGCCCTCATTTCGGCGGCAGAAGACTAGCCGTTTCCTCGGCGGAAGCGGGTCGGGACCCTCTCGGGGGGGCCTTTCCCTTCTCTTCTGCAGAAAACCGGCGGATCGGAGCCATTGTCGCAATGCGGAGCAAGGGCGAGGATGGAGAGGAAGGAGTAGCAAGAAGGATGGATGGAAGGGCTTGCGCCGTTCGCATTTATAGCCGGAGGAGGCCAACCATCGGCCTCCACGATCACAGGTAATCATGACCCATTTCTGCGTGTAGGGACTTGTCAAGTCATGCGGTTGCCGAGGCATCATGGGGAAGCAGAGACGCACACGACCAATCAATCGCCATGCGGCACCCAAGGTCAAGGCTGTTAGGACCCAGCCGCACTTGCCCCTTCGCTTCTCTGCTAAGCCAAGTCCGGCGCGCCTTGGGCCCGAGGGGCTCTTGTCGGCGTTACGGGAACGGGGTCCCCAGACTTGCTCATGCCTGCGGCTGCGGCGTGGCTCAAGTGGGGGCCCAGCGGCCCAGCTTCATCAGCTCTAGCTCAAGACCCTCGCGAGGGGCCAAGCCTCATGGGGCGGACGACAGGAACCTTCCTCAGGAGCAGCCTCGTCAGGCAGGCTCACGAGGAGGCGGAGAGATCAAGGCAGGGTACCTCACGAGGGTGCCCCGTGACGCAAGCCATGACGATCGAGATCAGGCGGGCACCAGGCGGGCGCCAGCCTGCGCAGTGTCCTCGTTTCCCCTTTGGTGCAAAGGAGGCAAGCACAGGCCAAGGCATCAGGCAAAGGTTACCGCTTCGGTGCAACAAGACCAAGACCAGCAGAGCGGCAGGACGGAGGTCATCGTGGAGCCAGGGGCAGGCGTCACCGTCAGAGCCTTTGGCAGCCGAAGACCAACTTTAGTCAGGATAAGTGTACTAGATGTTCCCCTTCAAAATGGCCAATTGTTGGCGCCCTTCCCGCTCATTATTTGGGAAGAGGCCCAGGGCCTCCCTCTATAAATAGGACTAGCCACCATAGAGAGAGGGGACGGGGTCGAACCTACCAGAGAGAGAGAGAGAAGCGACTGGACTCACCCAAGCAGTCCATCGCACCAGCTCAAGAACAGCCCCTCACGAGGCTGTTCTTCTTTTGTACTGTTCTTCATCAGCTCCGGAGGCAATCCACCACACCACACACTGGAGTAGGGTATTACACCCCAACGGTGGCCCGAACCAGTATAAATCTTGTGTCTCTTGTGTTGTTTATCGTTCCTAGTTTAGGTCCCTTGCAAACCATTAACGCGTGAGCTGGTAGGGGAAAGATCTTTGTGCGCACCCCAGAGTTCGAACCTCAAGGGTCTGCCGGAATCCGAAATCCGACAAGCTAAACGAGCGATAAACCACCACCCATCGGCTGGTATGATTCCAGGTCCTGGAATCATGAAGGCCAACGCATTTGCGTCTGCTGCAACAATTCAAATTGGAGACCAAAAGGACAAAAATAAACAATCATGTTCAGAGTACGTGTGGAATTAATATTATTATAACAGTGACACATATCATAGACAGAGAATTGCAATGTCGTGGTCATAATCATACCCCAGGTTAAAAAAAATTAGCCAATGGCTTTCATATTCTAGCAATTTATCATGGTTCAAACATCATGTAATAATGAGAGGAAAATAGCTATGACAGGGCCTACTCATATTCTACCATGGCACTTACTACTGTTCTCATATCAACTCTAAGCAATAACATGCGTTGTTATAAAAATCTTGGAAATGAGAGTAAAATATAGCAATCATGAGGTTATACTCATAATATCTATTCTAACAAACATTAGATGCCAATTGTTCTCATATCAACTCTAACAATAACATGTGTGGTCATAAAAATATAGGAAATGATAGGAACATATAGCAATGATGTGGTTATACACATACTATCTATTCTAAATTTGTAACAAAGAACAGGCAGTCGTATTCATAAGGTAAAGATGAGATGAGATAGAACAATTACACGACGATAGATTCCACTAGTATAGGCAGCCAATCCGTGCGTCGACCGCGTAAACGATGCCATCATGCACTATAGCATCAGACATAAATGTTGGCTGAAGAGGATTGACGATGAGCCTTAACCATGTACGGCGACCGGATTCCAGATAGACTAATCCTATGTTGAACAAGGCAATGAGCTTGTAATCCATGTAGTCTTCTGATGGTGTGGGCACTTCGCAGATTACAACCTTCAAAGAAATGTGAGGTTGAGCCAAAAGCTCGACGCGTCTCGTGCGTAGTAGCCAGGAGTGTCCGGCGGTCCGCGAGGCTCGATGGCAGCGGTATCCAACGATGGAAGGGTGATCTCTCGCTGGGTGTAGATATCCACGAGATGCCACAGACTACAGGATTGGTGGATGAGGACGATCCAGTTGGCCTTCATACCCGCCCAGTAGTGGCCGCGCATGAAGGACATGTGGACAGGAAGTGGTAGCATGTCGAGGGGCACCACGGCAACTTCCGTAGGATCGTCAAGTCGGTGTCTGGGCCACTTGCAAGGATCGGGCATCTGCAAGCAGGGTGTCTTGAAAAGAGCCGGCCGGCTGCAGACGAGTAGACGGTACAAAGATACCGAGCATGCAGCCAGACGGACGGTGCTGAGCAGGTCCATACGATTACAGATCTGCTCCAAGAGAACATCAGGGAGGGAATTCCAATCGCGGCTCTGCGTGTCAGTCAGTTCTGCCATAGGGTTTTTTAGGGCGCTGAGTGATTGGGGTTTTCGGTGCCTGCGAGCCAGTGGGGAAGTGGATTCAGGCGGGCGAGCGAAGAAGATGGCGTGTGTGGCCGAGCAGTGAGCGGGGGGATATGGTACGCACGAGCTACCAAGGAAGATGGCGCGGGTGGGCAAGCAGTGAGCGGGGGGAATGGTGTGCGGCCGACGATGGGGAAGAGAGGAGGAAGAAGAATAGAGGAGGAATAAGAGTGAAAGACGGGGAAGAAAGTGCATTAAATCTCAATTATACTAGTACTACAACCAGGATATACCGTCCTTCAGAGTGTAAATAGTTACGCCGATGAGGCAATGACATGTGGGTCTACCTCAAGATGGCCCATATGTTAGTTATTGGAGGAGAGAGATGCGTAGGCATATTTGCGGAAGCGTGCTCCACTGGAAAACATGATGGCAGAATTGGGTAAGGCTGATTTAGTAACACCAACACGCTGGTTCAGCTTATTAATTAAGTGTCCCATCTGTTGCAGCGTGTATTGTCACTTCACTGTGAATACTAGTTGAATAGTTATATCTGACCGAGATGGGGAATAATGGATCGCGAAGACTACCTATCTACAGTATCCCTATGCATGTATGCTCTTATCCTGTCCAACAAGATGAAACATTGGCCAAGGCACCCGACGCCAATAATGTAGGAGTACTAGTAGTACCTCCTTTCTGGTTTATAGGGCTCAATTCAAAAATCTCATCAACCAAGGTAGATGATGAGTGGTGGAATCATTTTTGTAGTTTGCAAAAACACTCAATTAATGCACTCGTTTTCCTCAATAAATTATGTTCACCAATGCATTAATTTTGTGTCAAACTTTGACCATCTACTCCCTCCATCTAGGTGAATAAGTCATCTTTGGTTGTGCACCGTGACCAAGGAGGGAAAAACAAGAAAACTTAATGTTTATTTGCTACTCCCTCCATTCCTAAATAGTCTTTTTAGACATTCAAATGGAATACAATATACGGATGTATGTAGACATATTTTAGAGTGTAGATTCACTCATTTTGCTCCGTACGTATTCACTTGTTGAAATCTCTAGAAAGATAAATACTCCGTATTTGGGAACAGAGGGAGGCTTTTACTCCGTATTTGGAAACAGAGGGAGTATCGCCATATGGAGGGAAAATAGGAAGCTTGAAATATGAGCATGTCAATGGGAGGGAGTAAAAGCCTCATGCATGCATGCAACATGCAACACTCACACGTACACATGGACGCACTCAACACTCACGCACCCATGCATCACACAGCACACGATGCACCACACACGCTCACGCTCAAGTGCTCAACCTACCCCTTACGTCCGGGAAAGACTGTATATTTAGAGATTTACACATTGACCAGGGCATAATTAACGCCCAAAAGTAGCAGACTTATGTATGCATGCGACCATTGAGAGAAGAAGATTAAATGAACGTTGTTGCATGCTGTAATTCAGGATAGACATGTAGCCTATAGCTAGAGCACAAGTTGGTGCATTAGCCAATCAATATCGATTTAGATTAAAGGCTAAAAGCATTGGAAGTGTAGATGTACACTCTTTGTTTTTTAGCCGATGTACACTCTTTGTTGGAAGACCGAGGGAGTACACGTGCATGCACTCACATACACAGCCAGGGTGGTTCGCGCACAAAGGCTGGACTCCTGGCGCGCCTGCGTAAAGTTTTGTTTAACTGATTTCTTTGCTCTACCTACTGACAGGTGGGACCCAGAAACCAAGTGACAATTTAACCAGTCAACAAAGTGCCACGTCGACTATGTGGCCAGTCAGTAGGGTGCAATACGGTGCTCTATGATGAGCTAGTGATCGTCTAATCACCGCAAAACTATATATAGTGACTGTAAAGAGCGTATTGTTACATACGTTGATTGTCAGTGTATTTTCTCGTTTCAAATTAAGCCATAGTAACCGGAAAGGACGCAGTATGAACTAGTACTAGTACTGCTTTGATGTGTCCCGTCAACTCGCCGAACGAGGAGAAGCTTGCTTACTATGCCTCTCCCTCGCCCACGCGCACGGTGGCTCGCAGGACGAGGAGAGGGTTTTGACTACAGCGCCCTCTCCCTCTTGCTCGCCCTTGCCCTCGCGTTGGACGTGCAGCAATTCAATCGGTGTCAGATTGCCAAAAGCATATTGTACTGTAGTATCATCATTGTTGGACTTCCCGAAGAGGCGAAGAGTCAAGTGCAAGGTTCACATGAGTACAAACTATTGAATCTCCCAAAGAGGCAAAGAGCCAAGCGGAAGGTTTTATAGGAGTTTTCGTCCTAGTAGGAGTATATTACAACTATAGCGAACGATGCTGCTGTATGATGCCACCATGTCACCTATATCCAAAGCTGTGCCACCTTTTTTTTTCTCGAAGAGCATGTTGGAGCCCGTGCAACAGCCACACAAGTTGCGCGTACACATAACACATTTACTAGCAATAAATTCTAAAGGACAAATGCCAGTATGCCACACAAGTTCATCTCCAGTTCATGTGATAAATTTGTGCATGACTAGTCTACATATATTCACAGCGCTACCATTCACAATTTACCATACTCCACTTACACGTTATAGATGGGCTACATGTCCTCCTCCAGGTTCCAATCCCAGGTGTTCTTCATGGATGGCACGATCCATAGCGGTGACGTACATAGTCAAGGTCCATGGATATTAATGTTGTGCTCAAATATGGCGGTCTGTAATACTGTGCAGCAAATAGTACTACTCCAGTATAGAGGAAGTAAAATAACTAGCTTATTTTATATAGCCACTCTTGGCTGCATTGATGAGATAGTAAGACATGGAAAAACAAAAATGGTGGCAGCTAGCAGGTTCAAGTCTTCAAGGGCCTAGCTAGCTATACACGTCCTCCAAGGTAAAAAGTACTCCTACTAGTACTTTAAGTAGTATAACAATGAAAGAGAAGGCGAGAGGGTTAAAAATATAATACTAAATGGAATACCTGGGTAGATGGTGACGGTCCGATCGTGGTAGATTGTGTGACCATGTTGCACATCAGTGGTACCATGGGTAACGGTGCTAAGATAGTTGATCCCAATATGCCAAAGTCAGCCACAAGGTTCCAGGTTAGACCGAATCGCGGACGCAAATGCACATCCAGGATCGGCGATCTTATTTTGATCGAGGGATGACTGGTCCCTGCAAAATAATGGAGTACCATTAGGGATGCAAATGATGGTTTGTGCATTCTAATTGCAATCTCCCGTACCGTAGGATGGCAACCAGATGAAACAAGTCCCCTGGCTTGTCACCGCAAAGATGCGGCCTAGATGGAACACGGCGTCTTCGAACATGTAGGGGTACAAATCTGCCGCGGCCAACATGTGCCAGCCTCTGCCCTGTCTGCCGTTACTGCCTCTTGTATTGATGGCAATCCTTATGTTGAACACCGCGATGAGATAGTAATCGTTGTAGCTGCGTCGCTTTGTCGATGGTCCGCAATTGCTATCTTCTTCAATCTCATGTTGGCATCATCATACGTATTCAAGCCCAGCCGGTCCGGAAGGCCGATCCCAATGGTGGAGAAGGGGACTACGGGAATGGCCGCACTGCTGTGGATGTTGTGCAAAATGATGGTGATATCCGGCTAGAGGTATGCAAGCCAATCTTTGTTGGCACCGACCCAGACCTATATATAAGACGGTGGGCAGCAGAGAAATTACGGGATGGAAATGGAATAGCTAAGTACTACATGATCAAACTCCATGACTGACCTGCTCATCGGACAAAATCCGACTACCTCTCAACGTCGGCAACTCTAGCGGAGTCAACGTGCAACCATAGCCAAGGAGCGGTGGACTGTTTGAAGGATTGTCCCATAGAAGAATCTTCTCCTCGAGAACGCATGGAAGACCAACAAGCATGACCTTTTTCCAAGCCTGTTTAAGCACCGTCTTGAAAAAGTTGGTGCAGGAAGCACCGAGTCTTGCGGCGGTGAGGACATTAGAGCGGCGTGCGATTTCTCCCAGAGATCGTCGTCCAAGGTCTCCCAGCCCCGACGAGGAGGAGAACCGCCTGGCGAATCCATGGGAGCGGTGACGAACTGCCTTGTCTTCGTGGGGAGGGGAATTGGCGAGGAGGAGATAAGAGCGTAGTAACCGCAGGGCCTCGTCCCTTCCAACTGTAGCTCCTCGATCTTTCCTTAGCGAAGGGGTGAGGCTATTATTTACTACGTACTCATACTGTAGCAGTACTAGTACTACTTTCTCAACTAGTAGTGCGATGTAGTACTGTACTTCTAGTATAATGCACCAGTTTTGAACTCTTGAATCTCAGGGCCAAGGAGCTACAGTTGTAAGTGGAGGGTAGTACTGTTCTCTAGAACCATCGTTGTACTATCAATGCAGGAAAAGTACACCTGCGTAGTGGGTACTCTCGGTGCTCTATTCAAGCGCTTAGCTGGCCTACTCAGCCGCTCCTCTCACGCACACACTAGCAGCCTGTTTATTAGCGACGGTTACTGCGGGGGCAGAACATTTGAGTTATTTGATACAGCGAGACTAGACTTTTCGCTTCCATTTGTGGAGGTGTAATGGATCTCGTCTAACTTTCTTAGTAGTTCCTTCTTTATGAATGAGATGAGGCAAAGCTTTTGCCTACGTTTCAAAAAAAATCACGTCAAGAGGATTTTTTTATAGAGACGATAATGGAGTGAAGTCCATGGGTGTAACGCCACAAGCTATAGAATAGTAGAGTACTAGCAGTTTACGTACAGAGCATATTGCACAGTTCCCAATGCCGCACCAGGCTTTTCCGGCTCCTCGGGCTTAATTTGGAGGCGCTAGTTTAAATATGCTACTAGCTGATGAGGAAGCTGCAAGCAAGGTGCGGCTAGGGCGAGCACGCGAGCAACGAGATGATGGGAAGGAAAACCCGTTCATGTGGCTGGGCTATCTATTGCACCCAGATTGTGGTGTGACACGTCCGTTTGACTTCAAAACTCAAACTACCCGTGTACAATATTGGCTCGCAGCAAAGTTACTATTTAAAAAAATCCCAGGTGTGTTCGGCCGGGATCGAACCCACAAAACGAGGTATACACACCCCCGACCACTAGTAGTACTCGTTGGAGTACAACGCAACCTAGAATCACCTTTTGTCGCTAGTAGTACATTGTTCCTTACAAGAAACCACTAATAATGCCAAGAAACCACTAATAATGCCAAGAAACTACTACCACTTGCATACATGGCAGACTTAAGATAAGACTACCTTATCAACCATTGTACATGCCCTTACCAACCAGCCCTACCAAGAAATGACTACTATACAAAGTGCCATTATAGGCACGTTTCAACCCATGTCGCCCCTTAAGTCAATGCCTTCTATTCGACCGACAAGTTAGGTGTTATGACTTGTGGGACCTGCATGTCAGTCTGCACAAAAATCCCCGAGTGACCTCCTACCTCCGGCCTGTCCACCTAGTCATACTCGGCCATGGGACGCAACTACCGCCACCGGCAGAAGGCGAGGTCAAAACCGCCGGTGGTGTGGAGCCCATCTTGCGGCAGCCCGGATGCCAGCTCCGTCCTGCTCTCGCGGCTCCGTCCAGCTGCTTGTCTGCAAGGTTTGCTAGCTAGACTGGCACGGCGACGCGGCGGCTTGCTCACGAGGGCTGCGCTAAGGCCAGCCATTTGGCTCGAGCGAAGGCCAGCGCGGCGTCTTGCTCGCGCATGAGTCACGCTCGGGCCAGCCTGCCAACCCGAGCGGAGGCCAGCGCGGCGTCTGGCCCACCGGCGGAGCGGCGGCCAACTCGCTCATCATCGGCGCCACCGGCGAACACGCATCAAGATCTTGTTTGAAGTAATGTTCAGGAAAAATAATGATTTGAGGGGGAATAACAGGATAGAAGGTCAGATGTGGGTCCCTCATGTAAACGGTCAAACAACATGTGTTGGTTTAAGCTACCTCGTCAGCACGGACGTGTGGGCCAACCCTGTCATAAACGGGTTTAAACGAGCCTAATCGGCACTAGGTAGTAGTTTTTGGCGTGGATTAAGAATTTTTGGGTATGTTTTTGCTATTTTTTGTACAATAGATTCTTCCTAGGGCTGGTTGAAAGTGGTAGTTTTTTGTTAAATACTCTACACATTGTAAGTATGAGTGAAAGTTAAGCTTTGGAAGCCAATAAGCAAGGCTAGTTACATAGTGCCTATGTTACGTGATTGAAAGTAAATATCAACCATGAGTGAGTAATATCTTGATGGAAAACTCGTAACTATGGAAATACTAGCATTCTTTGCATGGTTGGAAATACTAGCAATGTTCACGTGTGTTGCAACGGATCATAATTAGAATAATACTTATTCACAAACTTGATACAAAACAGTCTAATTTTGATATACATATATCACTAGAGATATATTATGTTTCAATCAGAAAATATTCCTTAGGCTGTTTTGGTGAGGTGAGGGAGGGGTGTGGTTGGTTTTAAGATACTAATTATGGGTTTTTCTGCAAATTGGTAGAGAAGTGGGATGTTGGTGAGAAAAGGCAATAACTTACCTCACAGTCGTTAGATGTAGATCTAATGGTCAGAAATGACGGATGTCAGACACACCATCATCACCAACTTAGTATTTTGTAGGAGTACTAGCAAGATGTCCGTGCATTGCACGGAACATCAAGATGCATTTTTTTTATAAAACACTTGTTGTGATTGACCCATGCGGGAGTAATCCCATGTGTAAAAACTAATGATATCTCGAGAAAGAGGGGATAAGGTGAAGAGGAGTGGGGCGTGGTGGTGATTGGTGGTCGGACGGAGCGGAGGCATGGGGATGGACGACGCCGGCAGCAGCCACCAGGCCAATTTGTTCCAGAGGCTTCCTTTTCTAATTGCTCAGCAATGAGGTTGTTGGAGATAAGGATGAACGAGGGAAGGCCTTGTCTGCAAATGTGGAGAGAGGTGCGGGTATCTTTTAGTTTAATTGCCATCCATCAGATATAGATCGGATGGTCTATATTGCAAGATGGCACGCATACCATCATCACCAACTCGGTTTATTTATAAGAGAAGAAATATAAGTATGGAGATACAAACGTATTATCGATACTTGTTTCCATAAACTAGGATCTACATTATATTCAATGGCTCAGCATGTGGGGCCTTAGCACAATGACTTCTCGACTGTGTAAAACAAAGGTTTTCCTGTCGCTGATAAGGAGGGGGTGACGGCGACGCGCTTTCGGCTTGATCTAGTCCTAGTAGTCATACTAGGTGGTCTACGCACGTGTAGATTTATTCTTTTTCACGTCTCGTGTTCGCCGTACTGCCAGGACTGTTGATGAATAGATGGCAAGTTACTCATGGGGAAACCCTTGTTGAGCGTGTTTGCTAGAGAGAGAGTGTGCGTGTGTGATATGTCTAAAGACTGAGGCAATGATAAGAGATTCTTTGTGTCTATGTGTGTGGAGGATAGAGAGACACATGTACATGGGGCTTTGTGTTGTGTAACATGGAGACACATAGACATAATCAGAGAGTGAGTGTGTGAGATACACATGCGGACATGGGGAGAGATTTGTGAGTTAGAGAGATGGAGAATTTTGGTGTGCATCTGAGCTAAAGAGGGGGGGTATATACATACCTAGAGCTGGAGAGAATATGCAAGGGTGTGTGTCTAAAAAGAAGGATCCAGATAGATGGGTGTTTGTGCGTGTCTATGTGTGTTTGTGCGCGCGTTTGTGTGTGAGTGGGAGCGTGTGTATGTGGAGTAGAGAGACCACTAATGATGTAAACCTAGTATAAGGGAAGGGGGAATGGTGTGACATGTGTGTCAAAGAGAGACAAAGGCATGTGTAGTAGTGGGATAGCATGGATGCGGGCGGGGAGCAGACTATTTGGAAGAGACATCGAGTGTGTGTGGAAGAGGGGCGTGAGAGTGGGTGAGTGAGAGAGAGAGAGAGCTAGAGACAGAGAGAGAGAGAGAGAGAGAGAGAGAGGAAGAGAGGGGTCATTTGTGTCCATAAGTGGCGTATAGATAGGGAGACAATGTTGATGTTGTTCGAAATTGGCCTATGTACGGAGATGCAAGGGAAGCGAGTCATCGTGTGTGTGATAGCGACTTCATGAGAGATCTAGAAGAGATGGTGTAGAGAACAACGTGTGAGATTGAGAACGATGATACATTAGGGAGCCATGGAAAGAGTCACGACATATATGTATACAGGGAAGGAGTTGGGGCGGGTCCACATGTGGGAGAGGTAGAAAGAGGAGAGTGGTGCACAAGGAGACAAAGTGTGCTTGTTTGCAGTGGGGGTGGTGTGTGAGGTGAGTGTGCGAGAACCACATAACTAGGGAGATAGATGTTTGGGGGCAACGTTTTGTGTGTATGGGAAAGATACACTCTACATAGTGCATGTGCTTGGGAAAGAGAGATGCCGGAAGACCTAGAGAGTGGGGGAAGAGATGTGTGCATGCCCGAGAGACAAAGTGATAAGAGACCTATATTGGGGTCCGGACTTTAGAAGAGAGGGGGATGTTAATGTGCTCGTGTGTTCGTGTCTAGGGGAGAGAATGAATTGTGTGTGTGTGGAGGGGGAGGAGGACGGGGGGTGGGGTGGGGGGGTTGGTTTCAGATAAAGAGTGAGGAGTCTATGTTTGAGGGAATTTACCGTAATTGAGATATATATGGTCAATAGTGTGTGCACTCATGGTTGATCAATTTGTTTCACAGTTTGGACTATGAGATAACGATACTTTTGAACATGTGTGATATACCTTGATGTGCAGAATTACAAACCTAAGATTGGAATTTTGGAATTCGACTCCATCATTAGCTTTTGTAATTCATTTAAACGGAGGTACATTTTTTAAGCCGGGATTTCGTGATTTCAAATTCATATATCAAACCTAGAGATATAGACATACGGGCATGTTCAAACTTTATAATCATCCACTTTATTCATACACATACATATTTTTGCTTTTGTCATCATATTTAGGATAAACACATTTTGAATTTCATTTGAATTGGACTGTATGATGGTATTTGCTTGTACTAGCTCAATGATCCATATTTGAATTGAATGGACAATATAAGTTTTGAGTTGGAGACATTGACTTTCAAAACTTGCACTTTTTTTGCATGCAAAACAAATAAGTTCTCGGCCATGATATCATAGTCGGCCGTACAAGAGCAGAACACTTATAATTTCAGGCGCCAAAAGCTTTCAAACTTCCCGCTCACATCAAAATATCTCGTGCCCGAAAGTTTAGCCCTACGATATTCCTGTTTTACCCCTGCCACATGAACGGAAAAGGGCTGCTTTGGTAACTCCATTGTTCTCCCCTCTTTGCCCCCAACATTCTTCCCCAGAGCCCCTCCCCTTCCCCTCCCGACCCCCAACCACGGCAAGCCGCCGAATCTAGTCCTCCGTCGCAGTGGCGAACCTCACA
The DNA here is from genome assembly GCA_021605145.1 of Aegilops bicornis. Taxonomy (NCBI): domain Eukaryota; kingdom Viridiplantae; phylum Streptophyta; class Magnoliopsida; order Poales; family Poaceae; genus Aegilops; species Aegilops bicornis. The sequence continues at coordinate 561,759,800 of CM038673.1, read as the reverse complement.
CCCCGCCGGATCTACCTTGCGCACCTTGCAACCCCCAACTGCCAAATCACCACTTCACTGGAGCCGCTTCAGTGACTGGCTTGTCCACCGCTCCAGATCTCCTTAACCGCCATCATGGTCCATCGCACCGGATCTGCTTAGCCAGCGCTCTCGTCCACCACAGTGTAGGCCCTTCACTTACTCCCTCGTCCGCCCCATCGCTGGCCCTTCATACAAGCCCTCGTCCGCCGCAACAGATCTGCCTCACCGAAAGCACTGTACATCGCGCCCGCCGAAGCCTTCGTCGCTGCATCGGACCCGCTCCACGGACGCCATATTCAACTCCACCGTCCCTGCTTTACTGATGTCGTAGCCTCATCGGGTTATTTTGATTTGTACTCCTTCAGTTTTTCTCTTCTTTATCGTGCAACTATTCACTTACCACAGATGTGCTTTCTTGTATGTCGACAGGCGCCGCAACCGAAGCACCGGAGCCGCTTCAGCGATGGCGACAGCCGGCCCAAACTCAACCGCAACACGAGCACCATCGATGATCCTTAGCTATCAAGTATGACAACGATACCCATACGCCACCGAGAATCAGGTACTATTATCCAACGGTCGTCGCCTACGTTCACTTTCTTAGCATAACACCGCACCTTTAATTTCTTCAGGGCATCATTCAGTTTTTCATGAGACGCGTTATTCTGCTTGCACAAGAGGGCCATACTTACAGCGATGAACATGTTATATGTGCTAAATTACATACTAGTGCACATAAGTTAATATGCTTTAGTTTTGTCCTAAGTATTACTGTACTTCCTAGATATCACTGCCTACAATTTTACTGCTTGCATGCTATATTTGTGATAATGGTGTTGTTTTGATGCCACCTGTTGGTTCCATCAGACTGCTTCATGTTCTTTATGCTTAATTACACATAAGCAAACTAGCATGTCGTTCCGCTGCTTTTTATTCGTTTTACCCTACATTTTCGGATGCTAGCTATTATATCACTGCTCCAAGCCTTTGTTCATTACTTTTTTGTGTGTTCTTGATCTTCCCAAGTTGCATGACTAATTTGATGCTTCTATTAATTATGGAGCTGCCAACCGCATCAAGCAAAATATTTGTTCTGTTGGGGCTGGCACCTTGAACAAGCATAAAAATAGAGTGAATCAGGTATATTTTCGTGTAAGCACACACCCTTCTTTCATTAGTTTAGATGAACAATCGATGATCAATTCGAACTAGTGCATGCGATTAAAATTAATTTTACCTAAATAGAGGGTGCAGACTACAACAACTAGATTTGCAGCCACGGGATGCTGACGATATCTTCCAAGAACATTGCAACAGCAGCGAGGCTTCACAACAACATATGGTAAGCCAGTGTGTTTTAGTACATGTGAAATATAATGCGTGTGGGCTACTTTCTTGGCTTGTGCCCTCAACCTGTAATCCTACAGAATTACAAATAGTTCAGTTGTCTGCTTTGCTGTATTGCTTGATCCGAATGCTTGTTTGTTACTTGTTAGGCTATACCTGAGTTGGCCAATATGTCAGCAGTGCCTGTTGTACTATCGTAAAGAAATGCACGCCTAGTTCATTTGAGTCCTTAACTTTTCCTCTGAACTTCATCACAAGACTGTCTTCGTAGTTTATATGATGCCACATTGTTAAGTGCTTTCTCAGATTATTTCAACTGCTTAGATGCCTTGGCAACTTAAATATAGCGGTGGTACACTCCCTTTCAACTAGGGATGTTAACTGGGTCCCATTTAATCATGATTAAAGTCCACTAGTAGTATGATAGTTCAAAAGAGTTTTTGTTTTTTGAGGAAAATGAACTAGGGAGATAGCAAAAACTAACTAGATGGGACTGGCAGATGTCGATTATTTGCCACTTACATCCCTAGTTTCATCTTACCATTTTAATTTCTTTTCGGCTGATGCTGCTTTGAACAATTTAAATATAGCTTGCAATGCTTGGCAATAATTCGTATGTCGTTTACCATGTAAGCTTACTGCCTGGACCATGCGATAACTATCTCTTACTAATGTCTAGCGAAAACCTTTCAGGATGCCGTTCACACTAGGACACAATGTACAACCCCAGAATCTATTTGTGGAAGAAGTACACCATCCATGTTACCAGATGGTAGCATTTCAGAGGCAACACCGCCGGAGAGCAGTCTGAGCACAGATATTATAGTTCTTGAGGCTCTACTAGAGGCAGAAAGAGATGGTGTGGCTGCCATGAAAGAGGTAATCTTGATCTTGAGGCTGAAAATTATGCAATTAGTCGCACGCATTATGCATGCAACACCCAAGAATTGGAGGAAGTAAGAATGTTGCATTTGAAGACGGAGGAGGTCCTGCTGTTTCTGCTATCTGAAGCCCAGGGTAATCCCAGTTCTTCTTTAGATACCAGTTGAAATTGTCATTAGATTATTGTACTTGCATGTTGTGTCATGTCTCTGAATGGATTATGTTGTAAGACCCCCTATGTTGTCCATGTGTTGTAAAGATCCGATTTTTTAGGCGAGGTAATCCTCAATACTTGTATGATTGACATAAGGTGAACTGTTTTTCGTGTGAGCATATTGTATTGGATGAAATAACCGTTTGACCCAAAGTGTATCCAACCTACTGAATTCGAAGATCGCGGCATTTATAAATCATAATCATATATAAAGGGGGAATAAATCTTTGTTGTGGTTTTGAAGAAATAAATAACAAAACATAGAATTATCTGTGAATATTCGTAATCAAATACAAATTGGATTTGAATTTAGTTGCTAGGGCCCAGGGCAAACGTGAATGCTAATTCTCCCAAGTTTTGAACGAAGTGGCTAAACACCCACTATCATTTGTGGGCTGCCCGAAGAAAGTGTTTGCGAGATGGAAATTGTTGTCTACCCCTGACACTTTGACATCCTTATCGACCGGATTTACACTGTTGTCGATAGGGGTAGACTAGTAACTTCAATCAGACGTGACACGACCACCTCTGAGCCCATTCAGAAACGGTGGGCGCCAAACATGGGCGGCAAAACACATTTGATTCAAGCTCATCCAAAATACATGTGTCTCTCCCTCCATTTCCCCATTCATACACGATGGGTGGCAAAACAAACTCTCCTCGTCCGAAATCGATGTAGGCAAATATTTTTAAATAGGGGCAGATGTGTAACTTTCCTTTGACGTGACACAACCGCCCTACCTGCCAGCCCCGTTCATACACCGTGGGCGCCAAAACACCCTCTCCTCGCCCGAAATCGCTACCGGCAAATATTTGGGAGATGCTAGATTACCGTCCTATCCCCAAGCGACGTGATGTCCGAAATTTTAAACGGGGGATAAGTTCGTAGCTTTCCCACATTTCAGACAAGCGTGTCCCAAAGTTTGAGATCCCCCTCCCCCTCCATTTCCCCATTCATACACCGTCGGCGTCACAACAACCTCCCCATTATGGCCAGCCTCCTCCGTCCGCCACCCCATCCTCCACCTTGCTGGAGCCGCTACCCCTACCACGTCGTCCACTGCAAGAGATGGACGTCTCTCATCCACGGTACCGGACCAGGATCGTTTCATCACGTCCTCTTGCTTCATCGGCGCCATCGTCCACCTTGTCGTTGCCGCTCCTACGACCACCTCGTCCACGGCAACAGGATTTATCCCCCAACCCGGCCGGCTGCCGTCTAAAGTCTTCTTCCCCGCCGCCGACAGCCATCGCACTCGTAGCACCCTCAACGTATCAGCAGGGGCCTACACGGCGTCGCAAGAGATGTGGTACTCTTCCATATGTGCTTAAGTTATTGATCTCACCCAGAAAATAGATTGTAAATTGTTTACCGTACTTTTCTTGTCCGTACCAAATGGTAGTGGCTAGTTGCAAGCAAACATTGGTTGCGAAGTAGCTTTGTCCAGTTTGCACCTTCAGATCCTCCATGGCATGATCACTATACTCGTAAATCTTATGGTTTCCCCCCTTTATATTCACTACCATCATCGTAGGTGCTTTGTGTCATGCTAGCACTGCTCCTCAAGACCTCAACCCATCAAGCGAAACAACATGCCACTCATAATTCCAAAGCTTAGGTGTTGAAATCCGAATCTGATATGATGCTCATATTATTAAAATAGAGAATGTTTAATTCGTCACCTAATGTTCCTATATTCGTTTTGAAAAGCATGTGCGCCACCCACTGGTTCAGCTAGTTCCACTTTCCAGATTTTACTCTTGATGCTTAGGGGTTTCCCCTTTTATCTACTCTACTATGATCTGCATAGGTGCTTTCTGTCGTACTAGCATTACTCTTACTCCACCGCTAAACAACACAACACTCAAAATTACAAAGCTTAGTTGTTCAAATATGATTGTGATATGATACTGATATTAGTTAACAGACACATTTAATTGGTTAGCTAAAGGTCCCACTTGAGTTTCCAAATGCATGTCGTGACATATATAGAGACAACAGAATTGCATTTCTTTGTCACTTGTTGACTGTACTTTCTTGTCCATACCAAATCTTAGTTGTTATTTCAAAGCAAACATCGGTTGCTAACTACCCTTTGCGCGGTTTGCAGCTTCATATCGGCCATCCCACCGCAACGTTCAACATTATACTCGTCATGCTTACGGTTTCCCCATTTTATGATGACCATGATCAGCCTACGTGGTTCGTGTCGTAATAGCACTTCTCCACCCATCGAGCTAAACAAGCTTAGTTGTACAAATTCAAATATGATATTATGCCGATATTAGTAAAACTGAGAGATATTTAATTGGTCAGCTAAATGTTCCTACTTTAGTTTCAAAATGCATGTGAGCCACATATGGAGAGACCGGAAGGAATAGTATTTCTTTGTGTGCTCTGGTTCATCATGGGTGGGCAACCGACATTGTATAGAAAGACTTGTAATATCTTCAATCTGCTTGCTCTTCTGCTCTTCTTTAAGATGATCCTCTTCTCTTCTTTAATAAGTATGTTCCTGACTGGGAAGAGTAGCAGAGACATTTGCGGACGTCTGGTCAGGTCGAGTTGTTCTCCCTTAGTATATTTTGAATCTGTTAGGTCAGGTCGACTTGTTCTTCTTTACTATATGTTGAAGCTGTCATCTGCGAAGTATCATCACTCCTGGAGCTCTCATATTTTGAGTAGTAGGCCACATTATATTAATGCACACACAAAATTACAACATGCATGGCATCTCTGAGAAGAATTTCAGAGATAGCACAAAGGGGTTTACAGGGAGGCAGTATTGGATTAGAATCACTTCTGCATTACAAAGATAATCTCACTTGTTTTTATGTTTTCATGCATGTCAGGTATTGAACATTATCAAAATGAATATAAGAGTGGATGCACGAGAGGAATATTGCGGAACAATCCACTGGCTAACAAACTTGGCATTGTGGAGGATGGCCTATCTTATTCACCCATCAAGGTGCTTGCTCTAACTTGGCAAGGTTGTATTGGTCGCTTTATATTTTGCATCGACCTCTTGCATTACTTCTACTTTGTTACACCATCTACTTAGTTTAAGCATCATATATGAGTATATGCCATACCTATCCATTTTCTGTACCTATTCCATGTGTCATCATACTATGTTTTTCCAGTCAAATGTTGTTCTTTCGTAATAGATGTCCAAAAGGAAGAGGGTGAGTGCAGATCCTCAAGGAGTACAAACTAGGTATTTGGAAAACATAGTGATACCTGTTAAATCAGATAGATCAGCAGGCACAGAAAACATAGGCCCAACTGTACCACACTTTACCCCTACTCCACTGGCCAAGCCCCTATTAGAACTGCTGAGAGCCTAGCGTCAGGTACTGTCTATGATATCAATTCAAAATTTGAACTCCTAAATTTCTGCATGTGCCTTACGTTCTCTCTTGTATGAAAACTAATTTAAGATGAATCTCCTTTCTCAAAGGATCAAAGGATCTCAAAACAATACTGGGCTCTGCATTGCTGATAACCCACAAGTGTAGGGGATCGAAACAGCTTTCGAGGGTAGAGTATTCAACCCAAATTTATTGATTCGACACAAGGGGAGCCAAAGAATATTCTCAAGTTTTAGCAACTGAGTTGTCAATTCAGCCACACCTGGATAACTTAATATCTGCAGCAAAGTATTTAGTAGCAAAGTAGTATGATAGTAGTGGTAACGGTAACAAAAGAGTAATGAAAGCAAAAGCAATATTTTTGGTGTTTTGTAGTGATTGTAACAGTAGCAACGGAAAAGTAAATAAGCGTAAACCAGTATATGGAAAGCTCGTAGGCATTGGATCATTGATGGATAATTATGCCGGATGCGGTTCATCATGTAACATTCATAACATAGGGTGACACAGAACTAGCTCCAATTCATCAATGTAATGTAGGCATGTATTCCGAATATAATCATACGTGCTTATGGAAAAGAACTTGCATGACATCTTTTGTCCAACCCTCCCGTGGCAGCGGGGTCCTAATGGAAACTAAGGGATATTAAGGCCTCCTTTTAATAGAGAACCGGAACAAAGCATTAGCACATAGTGAATACAACAACTCATCAAACTATGATCATCACAGAGAAGTATCCGGTTATTGTCACTTGGGTTGTCGGATCATAACACATAATAGGTGACTATAGACTTGCAATATAGGATCAATAACTCACATATATTCATGAAAAAATAATAGGTTCAGATCTGAAATCATGGCACTCGGTCCCTAGTGGCAAGCATTAAGCATAGCAAAGTCATAGCAACATCAATCTCGTAACATAGTGGATACTAGGGATCAAACCCTAACAAAACTAACTCGATTACATGATAAATCTCATCCAACTCATCACCGTCCAGCAAGCCTACGATGGAATTACTCACGCACGGCGGTGAGCATCATGAAATTGGTGATGAAGGATGGTTGATGATGACGACGACGACGAATCCCCCTCTTCGGAGCCTCGAACGGACTCCACATCAGCCCTCCCGAGAGGTTTTAGGGCTTGGCGGTGGCTCCGTATCGTAAAACGCGATGATTTCTTCTCTCTGATTTTTTCTCTCCAAGGGGCCCACGAGGTTGGGGCGCGCCCTAGAGGGGGGGGGGCGCCCCCCACCCTCGTGGACAGGGTGTGGGCCCCCTGGTCTTCATCTTTGGCGAGGATTTTTTATTATTTTTTCTAAGATGCTCCGTGGAGTTTCAGGTCATTCTGAGAACTTTTGTTTTCTGCACATAAAACAACATCATGGCAATTCTGCTGAAAACAGCGTCAGTCCGGGTTAGTTCCATTCAAATCATACAAGTTAGAGTCCAAAACAAGGAAAAAGTTTTTGGAAAAGTAGATCTGACGGAGACGTATCAACTCCCCCAAGCTTAAACCCTTGCTTGTCCTCAAGCAATTCAGTTGACAAACTGAAAGAGAAAAAGAAAAACTTGTACAAACTCTGTTTGCTCTTGTTGTTGTAAATATGTCAAGCCAGCATTCAAGTTTTTAGCAAAGATTATAACTAACCACATTTGCAATAATTCTCGGGTCTCATGTTTTCCCATATCAATGGCATAATCAACTAGTGAGCCATAATAATAAATCTCGGATGACAACACTTTCTCAAAACAATCACAATATGATATAACAAGATGGTATCTCGCTAGCCCTTTACGAGACCAAGAAACATAAATGCAGAGCACCTTTAAAGATCAAGGACTGACTAGACATTGTAATTCATGGTAAAAGAGATCGAGTCATAGTCATACCCAATATGAATTAACAGTAATGGATGCAAATGACAGTTGTGCTCTCCAGCTAGTGCTTTTAATAAGAGGGTGATGACTCAACATAAAAGTAAATAGATAGGCCCTTCGCAGAGGGAAGCAGGGATTTGCAGAGGTGCCAGAGCTCGGTTTTGAAATAGAGATAAATAATATTTTGAACGGAATACTTTCATTGTCAACATAAAAACTAAGAGATGGCGATATCTTCCATGCTACACACATTATAGGCGGTTCCCAAACAGAATGGTAAAGTTTATACACCCCCTCCACCAACAAGCATCAATCCACGGCTTGCTCGAAACAACGAGTGCCTCCAACATACATCAGGTCCCAGGGGGAGTTTTGTTTGCAATTATTTTTGATTTAGTTTGCCTAAAGCATGGGACTGGGCATCCCGGTGACCAGCCATGTTCTCGTGAGTGAGGAGCGGAGTCCACTCCTCTTGAGAATAACCCGCCTAACATGGAAGATAAGGACAGAATGTTTATACATGAGCTATTCGAGCATACAAAACAGAATGTTTATTTGAAGGTTTAGAGTTTGGCACATACAAATTTACTTGGAACGGCAGGTAGATACCGCATATAGGAAGGTATAGTGGACTCATATGGGATAACTTTGGGGTTTAAGGGATTGGATGCACAAGCAGATTCCCGCTTACTACAAGTGAAGGCTAGCAAAAGACTGAAGCGACCAACTAGAGAGCGACAACAGTCATGAACATGCATTAAAATTAATAAACATTGGATGCAAGCATGAGTAGGATATAATCCACCACGAACATAAATATCGTGAAGGCTATGTTGATTTGTTTCAACTACATGTGTGAACATGTGCCAAGTCAAGTCACTTAAATCATTCAAAGGAGGATACCACCCCATCATACCACATCACAACCATTTTAATAGCATGTTGGTGCGCAAGGTAAACCATTATAACTCATAGCTAATCAAGCATCGCATAAGCAACTATGATCTCTAATTGTCATTGCAAACATGTTTATTCATAATAAGCTGAATCAAGAACGATGAACTCATCATATTTACAAAAACAAGAGAGGTCGAGTTCATACCAGCTTTTCCCATCTCAGTTAGTCCATCATATATCATCATAGTTGCCTTTCACTTGCACGACCGAACGATTTGAATAATAATAAGAGTGCACGTGCATTGGACTAAGCTGGAATCTGCGAGCATTCAATAAACAGGAGAAGACAAGGCAATATGGGCTCTTGGTTAAATCAACAATAATGCATATAAGAGCCACTTCAACAATTTAATCATAGTCTTCTCCTATCGACCCCCAAAGAAAAGAAATAAAACTATTTACACGGGAGAGCTCCCAACAAGCAAAAGAAGAACGGGAAATATTTTTGGGTTTTCTTTTTAGTTATTACTAGTACAGCAAGAAAAGTAAACTAACTAGAAGCTACACTATTTTTTTGTTTTCTTAAAGTTTAACAAACACACAAGAAGAAAGTAGGAAAAAGAAAATAAACTAGCATGGATATTACAGTGAAAGAGTATGAGCACCGACATCTAGCAATGAGTGTGTGTGAACATAAATGTAATGTCGGTGGGAAATACGTACTCCCCCAAGCTTAGGCTTTTGGCCTAAGTCGGTTCATTGCCAGGGATAGCCTGGCTGATACCTGTAGGTGTAGCTGGGTTCGTACTGTGATGCAGCGGCTATCGCCTCCTGAGCTGCAGCGTGGCGGCGAGCTGCCTCCGCTCTCCTCTCGTACTCATCTGCCTCCTCTCTAGTAATAATATATCTTCCTTTTGCCTGATAATCAAAGAAGGCAGGAGCAGGAGAGGTAATCTGGACAACACGCCGTCTGTCAAAGATTAGTCGATACTGGAGAGGTGATTCACTCCTCTCGATAAACTGGTGGTGGACCATGGCATTATAGTCTAAATAAGTAGGAGGCAACTCCATATCATCCTCATGAACGTCCACATCAAGAAAATCAGATAAGCGGGTTGCATAAATTCCTCCAAAGAAATCTCCATTATATCTATTATGATGCAACCTACGTGCAACAATGGCTCCCATATTATAAGATTGGTCCCCTAACACGGCACTCCTAAGAATACTGAGGTCAGGCACACACATATGACATGCTTCATCTTTACCATTTATGCACCTACCTATGAAGAGAGCAAAATAATGTATAGCAGGAAAGTGAATGCTCCCTATAGTGGCTTGCGTTATATCTCTAGATTTCCCCACAGTTATACTAGCAAGAAAGTCTCTAAATTCAGATTTACGGGGATCAACAGTACTACCCCATGGTGAGAGTTTCCAAGCAAAAGTAAAGTCCTCTAAGTCCATGGTATAAGATTTGTCATAAAGATCAAACATGACTGAAGGAGAATTACGCGAAGATGAAAATTCAAACCTCCTCACAAATGAACTAGTGAGATCATGATACTGTGGGCATTTGTCTGCCTCGAAGTCCACAAGACCGGCGTTATGCAAATATGCGTTAAATTCTTCTTTGATTCCCGCTCGGTCCATAAAATTTTCCGAAGGCCATTCACAGGGCCTCACGAGAGCGTCCCTTGCGGGCTCCTCATCGGCATCGCGCATTTCAAGCGTAGGGCCTTGCTTCCTTGAAGAACCACCTTCGAACATCTTCCTAAACATATTGTTTTCTCTGAAAAAATTCTGAAATTTTTAGTAACTTCAAAACAAAAGTGAACCAACTTCAATAAAATTGATAGCAACTACTCCTACAAGTGCCTAGAGCCTATATCAAGCATTAGAACTACTTGGAACCATATAAATTTGACATGCAAGCTCAAGAACATGGTCACCTATGCAGCAAAAATTTGCAATGAATAAAGCACTAGAACAAAAACTAATTGTACCAATGGAGGAGTCACATACCAAGGAACAATCTCCGCAAGCAGTTTTGTGAGAGGTGCTTTGAGCAAGGAGATCGAAAATCACAGCAACAGGGGCTAGAACTCGTGTTTAAGCCAGATATTCGTGTTTGTGGGAGGAAGAAGAGGATGGGTGCAGGAATAAGTGGAGGAGGGCCACCGTGGGCCCACGATGCGAGGCGCGCCTACAGGGGTAGGCGCACCCTCCACCCCTTGTGGCCAGGTGGCAGCTCCCCCCGTGGTAATTTTTGCACCATAAATCCTCAAATATTCCCGAAAAAATCATATTAAATTGGCATGGCATTCTGAGAACTTTTATTTTTGGGATATTTTTATATTGCACGGATAAGTCAGGAAACAGACAGAAAAATAATATTTTTACTTTATTTCAACTAAATAACAGAAAGTATAAAGAGGGTACAGAAGGTTGTGCCTTCTAGTTTCATCCGTCTCATGATCATCAAAAGGAATTCATTAACAAGGTTGATCAAGTCTTGTTAACAAACTCATTCCGAATAACATGGAACCGGAGAAATTTCGAATAACACTATGTTACCTCAACGGGGATATGCACATCCCCAATAATAAGAATATCATATTCCTTCTTGACAGTAGGAAGAGGAAATTCAAAACCTCCAATAATAATAGTTGGAACTTTTCCAATAGAATTGATGCTATGAATTTGAGATTGTTTCCTCGGAAAGTGTACCGTATGCTCATTACCATTAACAAGAAAAGTGACATTGCCTTTGTTGCAATCAATAACAGCCCCTGCAGTATTCAGAAAAAGGTCTTCCAAGAATAATAGACATACTATCGTCCTTGGGAATATCAAGAATAACAAAGTCCATTAAAATAGTGACATTTGCAACCACAAGAGGCACATCCTCACAAATACCGACAGGTATAGCAGTTGATTTATCAGCCATTTGCAAAGATATTTCAGTAGGTGTCAACTTATTCAATTCAAATCTACGATATAAAGAGAGGCATAACACTAACACGGCTCCAAGATCACATAAAGCAGTTCTAACATAATTTCTTTTAATGGAACATGGTATAGTTGGAACACCGGATCTCCAAGTTTCTTTGGTATTCCACCCTTAAAAGTATAATTAGCAAGCATGGTGGAAATTTCAGCTTCGGTATCTTTCTCTTATTGGTAATGATATCCTTCATATACTTAGCATAAGGATTTGTTTTGAGCACATCAGTTAATCGTGACATAAAAGTTAGGTCTAATCATTTCAGCAAAGCGCTCAACATCCTCATCATCCTTTTCTTGGATGGTTTGGGAGGAAAAGGCATGGGTTTCTGAACCCATGGTTCTCTTTCTTTACCATGTTTCCTAGCAACAAAGTCTCTCTTATCATAACGTTGATTCTTTGATTGTGGGTTATCAAGATCAACAGCAGGTTCAACTTCTACATCATTATCATTACTAGGATGAGCATCATCATGAACAACATCATTAACATTTTCGCTAGGTTCATGTTCATTACCAGATTGTGTTTCAGCATAAGAAATAGATATATCATTTGGATTCTCAGGTGGTTCAGCAATAGGTTCACTAGAAGTTGTCAAAGTCCTATCATTTTTCTTTTTCTTCCTTTTAGAAGAACTAGGCACATCAGTATTATTTCTCTGAGAATTTTGCTCAATTCTCTTAGGGTGGCCTTCAGGATACAAAGGTTCCTGAGTCATTCTACCAGTTCTAGTAGCCACTCTAACAGCATAATCATTTTTCTTACTATTCATTTCATTGAGCAAATCATCTTGAGCCTTAAGTACTTGTTCTACTTGAGTGGTAACCATAGAAGCATGTTTGCTAATGAGTTTAAGTTCATCTAACATTAGCCATATAATCACCCAAGTGTTTAATCATATAAGCATTTTGTCTTAATTGTCTACCAAAATAAGCATTGAAGTCTTCTTGCTTAAACATAAAGTTATCAAACTCATCCAAGCACTGACTAGCAATTTTAGTAGGAGGGACTTGACTTTATCATATCTATAGAGAGAATTTACCTTTACTACCGTGTCGGGTTATCGTGGATCAGGAGGTTCTTCAATAGGTAATGGATCAAGATCATATGTTTCTTCAACAAAGTGATAAATTAAGACCATGTATTTCTTCAATAGGAGGTAAATTCTTAACATCTTCAGCTTTAATACCTTTTTCTTTCATAGATTTCTTTGCCTCTTGCATATCTTCAGGACTGAGGAATAGAACACCTCTCTTCTTCGGAGTTGGTTTAGGAATAGGCTCAGTAATTGGCTCTGGAGCTGGCTCAGGAGGTGCCCAATTATTTTCATTTGTCAACATATTTTTCAATAGAATTTCAGCTTCATCCGTGTTCTTTCCCTAAAAGAGAACCAGCACAACTATCCGTGTAATCTCTGGAAGCATAAGTTAGTCCATTATAAAAGATATCAAGTATTTCATTTTTCTTAAGAGGATGATTAGGCAAAGCATTAAGTAACTTGAGAAGCCTCCCCCAAGCTTGTGGGAGACTCTCTTCTTCAATTTGCACAAAGTTGTATATTTCCTTTAAAGCAGATTGTTTCTTATGAGCAGGGAAATATTTAGCAGAGAAGTAATAAATCATATCCTGGGGACTACGCACACAACCAGGATCAAGAGAATTAAACCACATCTTAGCATCACCCTTTAATGAGATCAGAAATATTTTAAGGATGTAAAAGTAGCGAGATCTCTCATCATTAGTGAACAGGGTGGCTATATCATTTAATTTAGTAAGATGTGCCACAATAGTTTCAGATTCATAACCATGAAAAGGATCAGATTCAACCAACGTAGTTATATCAGGATCAACAGAGAATTCATAATCCTTATCGGGAACACAAATAGGTGAGGTAGCAAAAGCAGGGTCAAGTTTCATTCTATCTTTAAGAGATTGCTTATTCCAATTAGCTAATAACCTCTTGAGCTCATATCTATCTTTGCAAGCTAAAATAGCTGCAGAAGATTCTATATCAAAAACATAACCTTTAGGAATAACAGGCATATCTTCATCATCACTTTCATCAATATAATCATTTTCAATAATTTCTTTCTCTCTAGCCCTAGCAATTTGTTCATCAAGAAATTCACCAAGGCACATTAGTATCAAGCATAGAAGTAGTTTCATCATAAGTATCATGCATAGCAGAAGTGGCATCATCAATAACATGCGACATATCAGAACGAATAGCGGAAGCGGGTTTAGGTGTCGGAAGCTTACTCATAACAGAAGGTGAATCAAGTGCAGAGCTAGATGGCAGTTCCTTACCTCCCCTCGTAGTTGAGGGGTAAATTTTTGTCTTAGCGTCTTTCAAATTCTTCATAGTGTCCAGCAGATATAAATCCCAAGTAACTCAAAGAATAGAGCTATGCTCCCCGGCAACGGCGCCAGAAATTGGTCTTAATAACCCACAAGTGTAGGGGATCGCAACAGCTTTCGAGGGTAGAGTATTCAACCCAAATTTATTGATTCGACACAAGGGGATCCAAAGAATATTCTCAAGTTTTAGCAACTGAGTTGTCAATTCAGCCACACCTGGATAACATAATATCTGCAGCAAAGTATTTAGTAGCAAAGTGGTATGATAGTAGTGGTACGGTAACAAAAGAGTAATGAAAGCAAAAGCAATATTTTTGGTGTTTTGTAGTGATTGTAACAGTAGCAACGGAAAAGTAAATAAGCGTAAACCAGTATATGGAAAGCTCGTAGGCATTGGATCGGTGATGGATAATTATGCCAGATGCGGTTCATCATGTAACAGTCATAACATAGGGTGAACAGAACTAGCTCCAATTCATTAATGTAATGTAGGCATGTATTCCGAATATAGTCATACGGACTTATGGAAAAGAACTTGCATGACATCTTCTGTCCTACCCTCCCGTGGCAGCGGGGTCCTAATGGAAACTAAAGGATATTAAGGCATCCTTTTAATAGAGAACCGGAACAAAGCATTAGCACATAGTGAATACATGAACTCCTCAAACTATGGTCATCACCGAGAAGTATACCGATTATTGTCACTTTGGGGTTGTCGGATCATAACACATAATAGGTGACTATAGAATTGCAAGATAGGATCAAGAACTCACATATATTCATGAAAACATAATAGGTTCAGATCTGAAATCATGGCACTCGGGCCCTAGTGACAAGCATTAAGCATAGCAAAGTCATAGCAACATCAATCTCGTAACATAGTGGATACTAGGGATCAAACCCTAACAAAACTAACTCGATTACATGATAAATCTCATCCAACCCATCACCGTCCAAAGCAAGCCTCACGATGGAATTACTCACGCCTGGCGGTGAGCATCATGAAATTGGTGATGGAGGATGGTTGATGATGACGATGGCGACGAATCCCCTCTCCGGAGCCCGAGCGGACTCGAGATCAGCCCTCCGAGAGGTTTTAGGGCTTGGCGGCGGCTCCGTCTCGTAAACGCGATGATTTCTTCTCTCTGATTTTTTCTCTCCGAAAGCAAATATATAGAGTTGGAGTTGGCGTGGGAGGGTCTCGAGGGGCCCACGAGGGAGGGTGCGCCCCCACCCTCGTGGGCAGTGTGGGCCCCCGGTCTTCATCTTTGGCGAGGATTTTTATTATTTTTTCTAAGATGTTCCGTGGAGTTTCAGGTCATTCCAAGAACTTTTGTTTTTACGCACATAAAACAACATCATGGCAATTCTTGAAAACAAATACGATCCGGGTTAGTTCCATTCAAATCATACAAGTTAGAGTCCAAAACAAGGGCAAAAGTGTTTGGAAAAGTAGATACGACGGAGACGTATCAATTGCTCTTGTCAGTACCTCTTGCCCTTTGTCAGCATACTTACACTCATTGCTGTTTGATTATGTAGCATCACTGATAATGTTCGCTTCTTTATCCTCCCTTTGCTTCAAATTATAAGATCTATATTTACTCTTAGATAAATGTAGAATTAGCACAATGGTTATGAAGTTTTGGATTGCTCATTTAAGTACCTGTTGTCATGTACTCCCTCTGTATCGAATTAATTGTTGATCAATTGGATGTATTTAGAACTTAATAGTGCTAGATACATCCATTTGAGCGACAAGTAATAACGGACGGTGGTGGTATTACTCTACTTGCATCGCGAGATAGTTGATTGTATAGCATTACTCTGCATCTTATCTGACTTGCCCTCCACTTTCTCCAAATTATCATATCTACATTTACTCTTACCAAAATGTTGAATGAAGCCAATGCCACTGCACACGTTGATGTTTGCATTCCTCTGTCAGTACCTTTTGCCTTGTAAACCTGTACTTAATTAATTGCTATTTGATTATGTATCATCAGTCTTCACCTGAGCTTCATTATCCTCTGTTTCTTCCAATATTATTTGATCTATATTTACTCTTTGCAAAATGTAGAATAATGGCAACACTTATAAAGAATTTTATTTGGGGATCCTTCCATCAACATGGAGAAGGGCTTTGTCCAGCCCGTGTTAACATGTAATGTAAGTTCATCCTTCTCAAGCCTTCAAACTTTATTCTAGTATAGGTTTGGATAGGCATCATTTCCTCCACAGCTGTTTACTTTGTTGTTTACATCTGATTGGATGTTTGCAACAACTACCAGTTTTAAATTGTAGTTGTAAAAACATGTTCCTTATGCAGAATAGATCCATTTATTTGCTTATATAATTGTGAAACCTGTTACGTGTCTCCTTGTTTCTCTTTCAGAGTCGTATCTCTTATGCCAGGCAGAACTTTAGGGAAGATAGTGAGCCAATCCATATTGAGGACAGCGAGATGGACCCAAGGTCCTGTCTTGATGAAGACAGTGAGTTGAAGCTACTCACCAGCAGGTGTGAGACAACCTCTGTGCAGCCGCTGCCTCAATCAGTTCGACTTCTTCAGTCTCAACTTAAAGCGGAACGGCTTGCTTCAAATTTCAGCTCCGACTTGAAGTCAACGATGCAAGGAAGATGTCAGAGTACTGCCTTGCGCACTATAGTGCCATACAGCTAGGGATGGAGCATCTATCTTTGACACAACTGAGGTCTCATCAGCTTGTTTGGTTCCTTGCGGGGCCCGTCCTAGCTAGGCCTAGTGCCTTCTGAAGTGCTCTCAGTTTTGTATATTATTTTGTTGGCGCGTTTATATGCACTTGTGGCGACCTTTGATGCCCAGTGTATGTAATCTGCGGTCACGTTGCACTTTATTATCACCGGTAGTGAACTTTGCTTCCCAGTGGATGTAATATGTCGTAATTTCTTTATTGTATAGTCTAGGTTTATTCTTTTGTCAGTATGCTGTAATTTAGGCCAGAAGGTTCAGTGGATCTCAGTGTTGTCGGTCTTGAGGCCGGCATGTTACTCATATGGGCCAAAACGTGGGCCTATAATCATCTTGGGCCATTAGCAGGTCTAAACCTATAGTAGTTTCCCGCTTTTAACAGCCCGAGTAAAGTTCTAGCCAGCTGGGCCAGAGAATACCATGGGCTTTTAACAGGCTAAAACCTAGATTGGGCTAGCGTTGGGCCGAAAAATTCACGGGCCAATACAGGCCGAAACTGCCTAAGGCCCATGTTTGGCCCAAATAGGATGAGCAGTTAATAGGCCAAAATATATCTCGGGCCTATTTGGCCCAATAAAATTATGGGCTTTAAGCAGGCCGGTATCCATGTGGGCCATGGGCCCAAAAGTGTCATGGGTCATTATCAGATGGGATGTTAGCAGGCCGGATTCAATGCGGGCTGTAATTAGGCCCAACTGTTACACGGGCCATTAACAGGCCGATAGGCCAGTTGGGCTGAAATTTATCCACGAAGACTATGGGCCGTTAGAGGCCTAAAGTTACTTCGGACAAGAAATAGCCCAGTTTCTGCATGGGCCGTTAAATGGCCTAAAGTTAAACCGGGCCGACAACGTCCCAGATGCACCATGGGCCGCTAACAGGTCGAAACTATTATTGGGCCGAACTGGTAAACGGGCATTTAACAGGCTGAAATACAAACCTGTCTTAGAATGGGCCCAAAAGAACAGTGTCCTATTAACGGGCCTGATCTGATATGTGTCGTAATTTGGCCCGAAACACGACAGGATTTGGATGGGCCTGATCTGGTATGGGCCTCAATTTGACCCAAAACAAGGCAGGCTGTTAACGGGCCAGCACACTAGTGTCTGAAAAAACATAGTGGGCCTTTAGCTGGGCCGGCCATTTCACCAGAATGGGCCTCTGTTAGGCCGTGCCACGTGTCGACGTATCATAGGTGCCTCCTATCCAATGAGTGGATGGCATCTGTCCCAACAAAGGAGCAAACACGTGTTTCCTCCGGCCAAAGGAGAATTTTACACGTGGAAAATCCCCATTGGTCCGGGCTGTTAACGGGTTATCGGATCCAAAACCGGACCCGATAGCTTAATGGCAACCCGTTACGGTCGATGCCATGTGTCGGTCACCCTTGACGAAAGCACTTCTATGACCCGCGATTTATCGTCATGGAAGTGGACACTCCTGTGATGATAATTTTGGTAATGTCATGGAACACTTCTACGACAGCACAGGTATGACTATCTTGATTCTGTCATAAAATCGTCATGGATGTGCATGCATGACAGAAAATGTGACCTATGGTGACAAACACGTATCATCACGAAAGTGTACTTTTTTTTGTAGTGACCCCTGTGACACTGCAGTGGTGCAACTCTCCATTGACAATAGTCATTGACTTAGACCGCCGGGTTATCTGCCTGGCCAAAGTTTCATCTTCAGGTAACTCGCCCCGTGTCATATAAGCCAAATATGGAACTATCCAATCAGGAATAGCATGAAGAGCCGCCACCAACTACGCCTCCGGGTCAGGAATAGCAAGATCTTCCTCCGTAGGCAATTTGAATGAAGGATTATGCAGAATATCAAGGAAAACATTAGGTGGTACCGGCTTACGCTGGGACCCTAACCGGCTCAAAGCATCAGCCGCCTCATTTTTCCGGCAATTAACATGTTTCACTTGATAACCTTTGAAATGACCAGCAATAGCTTCAACCTCGCGACAGTAAGCCACCATGAGCGGGTCCTTAGAATCCCAAGTGCCTGAAACTTGCTGAGCCACCAAATCTGAGTCACCAAAACACCTCACCCAGCTTAAGTTCATCTCCTTAGCCATCCGAAGACCATGGAGCAAGGCCTCATACTCAGCTGCATTCTTAGTACAAGGGAACATCAACCTTAAAACATTACAAAATTTATCACCTCGTGGGGAAGTCAAAATAACTCCAACCCCCGAGCCCTCCAACTGCCTGGATCAATCGAAGTGAATAGTCCAATATGTGCTAGCCGGCTTCTCCTCAGGCATCTGCAGCTCAGTCCAGTCATTGATAAAATCCACAAGTGCTTGAGACTTGATAGCTGTCCAAGGCATATACTTCAAACCATGGGGTCCCAGCTCAATGGCCCATTTGGCTACCCGACCTGTGGCTTCTCTATTTTGAATAATATCCCCCAAGGGAGCAGAACTCACCACAGTGATGGGATGACCAAAGAAATACTGCTTCAACTTACGACTGGCCATAAACACACCATATACCAGTTTTTGCCAATGTGGGTACCTCTGCTTGGATTCAATGAGGACCTCATTGATATAATAAACCGGCTGCTGAACCGGATACTCCTTGCCTGATTCCTTCCTTTCCACCACAATCGCCACGCTGACAGCTTGGCTATTAGCAGCCACATATAACAACAAGGGTTCCTTATCAATAGGAGCAGCAAGGATCGGCGGCCCAGCTAACTATTTTTTCAAGGCTTCAAACGCCTGATCAACAGCATCACTCCAAACAAAGTGATCTGTTTTCTTCATCATCTGGTATAGAGGGATAACTTTTTCCCCCAGCCGGCTTAAGGCCGCAATACGACCCGCCAGACGCTGAACATCATTAATATATGCCGGCTTAGCCAAGGAAGTGATAGCCTTGATTTTCTCCGGATTAGCTCCAATGCCTCGTTCAGAAACCAGAAAACCCAAGAGCTTGCCTGCTGGTACACCAAAGACACACTTGGTCGGGTTAAGCATTATCTTGTAGACCCGAAGATTGTCAAAGGTATCTTTCAAATCATCTATCAAAGTCTCTTTCTTCCTGGATTTCACCACAATATCATCCACATAAGCATGAACATTGCACCCAATCTGATTATGAAGGCAATTTTGAACACACCACTGGTAAGTCGCCTGAGCACTCTTGAGCCCAAAAGGCATAGACACATAGCAGAAGGCCCCAAAGGGAGTGATGAAGGCTGTCTTCTCCTGGTCCTTAACTGCCATCTTGATCTGATGATAACCAGAGTAAGCATCCAAAAACTCAAACACTCACAACCCACCGTAGAATCAATAATCTAATCAATACGAGGGAGAGCAAAAGGATCGGCCGAGCAGACTTTATTAAGGTCTGTATAATCCACACACATGCGCCAAGTACCATTTTTCTTGAGTACTAGCACCGGATTAGCCAACCATTCAGGATGAAAACTTCAACAATGAACCCAGCTGCCAAGAGCCGGGCCACTTCTTCACCAATGGCCTTACGCCTCTCTTCATTAAAGCGGCGAAGGAATTGTTTAACTGGTTTAAAATTTGGATCAATATTGAGAGTGTGCTCAGCGAGTTCTCTCGGTATACCTGGCATGTTTGAAGGCTTCCATGCAAAGATGTCCTGGTTCTCACGGATGAACTCGATGAGCGTGCTTTCCTATTTCGGATCCAAATTAGCAATCTTGAGCATCGAATCGCTTGGATGAGTCGCCAGAAACAAAGTCAACCAGCTTAGTGTCGTCTGCCGACTTAAACTTCAATAAGGGGTCATGCTCTGTGGTTGGCTTCTTCAAAGGTGTCATATCTGTTGGGTCAACATTATCTTTGTAAAACTTCAACTCCTCCATTGCACAAACAGACTCAGCATAAGCAGCATCACCCTCTTCACACTCCAAGGTTATCTTCCTGTTCCCATGCACTGTGATGGTGCCTTTATGAACCGGCAACTTAAGCTGCAGATAAACATAACAAGGCCTTGTCATAAACTTAGCATAAGCCGGCCGCCCAAACAAAGCGTGATAAGCGATCTTGATCTTGACCACTTCAAAGGTCGGTGTCTCAGGTCGGTAATCATGCTCATCACCAAAAGCCACTTCCAAAGCTATCTTACCCACCGGATATGCCGACTTACCAGGCACCACGCCATGGAAAACAGTATTAGACGGCTTAAGATCCTTGTCGGTCAAACTCATACGACGGGAGGTATCATAGTAAAGGATATTGATGTTGTTGCCTCCATCCATGAGCACCTTAGTAAACTTGTACCCTCCAACCTGAGGTGCAACCACCAAAGCCAACTGACTCAGATCGTCAACCCGGGGCGGTTGATCCTAGCGGCTCCACAGAATAGGATGTTCAGACCATCGCTAGTAACGGGGAATCGCCGGCTCAACTGCGTTTACCGCCCTTTTATGAATCTTCTGGTCTTGTTTGCATAAACTCGTGATGAACACATGATATTGTCCACTATTCAACAGCTTAGGATTACTCTGATAACCTGATTGCTGCTGCCGATTTCCTTGACCAGACTACTAATTAAAACCACCTTGATTGCCTTGGCCTTGGAAACCAGAGCTTGAGCCGCCACCACCAAAGCCAGGCCCGTGAGAGCCGGATCCTGAACCGCCATTCGGGCCATGATTGTTCTAAAAAAAATGGAATTCCTATATTCCCTCATGATGAAACAATCCTTTCATAGATGACTGGCCGGCTTCTCCTGCGTACC
Source organism: Aegilops bicornis (assembly GCA_021605145.1). NCBI lineage: Eukaryota > Viridiplantae > Streptophyta > Magnoliopsida > Poales > Poaceae > Aegilops > Aegilops bicornis. The sequence continues at coordinate 561,738,344 of CM038673.1, read as the reverse complement.
ATGCTTTGGGCAAGGCTGATTCATCATCACCCCAAGGTTGAACTTTGGCCCACCAAGCCGGGGCAGCTTTCCCTTCCGACCCTGATTATTGTTCTGCGTATTGGTGTTGGCCACAAAGTCTAAACTGCCCTCAGCCTTGCGTTTACCATTGCCGTCGTGACCCGCCGGGTTATGCTGCTGTCCCTTTGCACTGCCACTCTTGTTCCCCTTACCGGCCTTCTCCCCATCAGACTCAGGATATTTAGTACTATCAGAGTCGGCGTATTTAACGAGAGCTGCCATGAGCTCGCCCATATCATTGCAGGGACGCTTCAGCCGCCCCAGCCTCTGTTTAAGGGGAAGGAAACGACAATTCTTCTCCAACATCAGGACTGCTGAACCGGAATTGATACTGTCCGATGAGTGTATAATAGCTGAGATCCGACGCACGCAATTGGTTGTCGACTCACCCTCACCTTGGACACAAGAGTCTAAATCCAGAATTGACATGGGCTGCTTGCATGTGTCTTTAATTTTTTTTGGATGAAATGTGTTTTCAACTCTGCCCATGATCTAATGGAGTTAGCGGGCAACCCTTTTAACCAAGTACGAGTTGGCCCATCCAACATCATCGTGAAGTACTTAGCACATGCAGCATCACTAACATCCAACATCTCCATAGCCATCTCGTAGCTCTCGATCCAAGCCTCTGGGGGCTGATCCGCTGTGTAATTAGGCACCTTTCGAGGGCCCTTGAAATCCTTAGGCAAACGCTCGGTGCGTAGATCCGGCGCTAAACATGGCACACCCAGGGTTCTAGAGGTCACTCCTGCCTCCACAGACGCCGACGGATAAACCGGGGATTGTTGCTGAGCCGCTAGCTGAGCCGCCAGCTCCGCCTCTCGATGCGCCCTGCCCCGATCCACCAAAGTCTGGGCATCAGCACCACCGCACACCAGGTCATGCCTACGAGGCTGGTTACGGTGTTGCTCACTGCTTGAAACTGCTGGCGAGTCAATGTGGCTGCTGTAACTCCTGCTTGGTCGAGGGGTTGAGTGAATCCGCTCGCGGCTATAAGAATAAGCCGCCTGTTGAGCCACCTCTGTCTGAAGAAGCTCTCTAGCCCTCCCTGTTTCTACTGCTGTCGGTGACTTGCCTTCAACTGGGAGAGCCGCCAATCACGTCGCCGCAGCAATCATATTCTCCAAAGGGTTAGAATAATGGACTGGTGGCGTCGGAACATGCCGAGGCGGAGTCATATCCAAACGAGGCGGATTCACATCACACGGCTGAACCGGCGCTCTGGTCACGGGTGTCTCAACCGCTCGATTCACCACAGGCGGGTCACTGGTCCCTGCCCCAGGCATGTTGAAGAGATTCCTCGCGTCGTAAACCGGAGGCAAGCGACTCTGGTGTCTCCTTCTCATGATGGCATTTGAAGCATTTTGATCCAAGGTAAGCCGGAAAGATTCTGCCAGAATTCTTTGAGCCCGAGCGTCCAACGCAACTCGCTCCATGGACATCCTAGCATTCTCAGCTGCCAGTTCTTCCTTGGCTTGAGCTATCTTATCTCGTAGCTTCACAACATCTACCTTATGCTGTTCCTGAGTGTCCGGGGTGACGTCCACCCCCATCAAGGCCGCCAAAGCCTCCAACAACTCTGTCAAAAATTGAGCCAGCGGGCGCGCAGAGCCACTAGCACCAGCTGTCGCCGCAGTCGTTGAGCTGGAGGTCATTGTCGTCGCGGTCGTTGAGCCGACCGTCGGTTGAGTACCGGCCATGAAAATTGCAATCATGTTCGGCGGCTCGTTGGGGTCCGGAATACTGTCGCCATCGGAATAGCCCCCAAGCCAGCCGTCCTGCAGCTGATACATTGAATTGGTTTCACCGGTTGACGATTCACCATCAGAGTAGATGGCCGTCTCACCACTAGACACAGATCCTTCCTCAAATTCCGCCCGATGGATGAAACCAACAAAGGCACGCTTCTTGGCGGCTTGAACCTTGGCGGGTCGTGCACGCTGAGCCATCTCGATGATGTCAGTGCAGGTGTCCGTCTCAGGCCCGATTCGCCGATCTTGCCGATGAAGACGTTGATTCCGCCGAAGGGGACCCGGTACCCGTACTCAATCAAGCCGGCCTCAGGGCCCCAGCCAGCGTCGTCAATGTAGAGCTTGTCGCGACGACTCTTGGTCATCCGGCCCACAGCGTATCCCTTGATCCCTGCGAAGTTGCCCTTCAAGAACTCGAAACCACCGTGCGCTGGCCCCACGGTGGGCGCCAACTGTCGTGGACTTAACACGCCAGATGTCCTAGCGAAAGGACTTAGTCGTGGAGCCATCGCAACTAGGTAAGCCTATTGACCTGGTTCTCGATCTCTTCTTTCTTGAGTTAACCCGCCGCTGGGTCACCCCTTTATATACACAGGTTGATTCCCGGCGGCTTACAGAGTCCCGGGCGGCTCATATACTACGTGTCCGGCTCGGTGACTTAACTAAGCTTGACTTATAATACAAGTCATACATATGGCGGTTCATCCCCTTGAGCCTCAAGTCGCCTCTGGGTCTTGGGCCGTTAATAGGCTTGCCATGATCCGCCATCTTCATTGTATAAGCCGACAGTGGTATAACCCGGCCCCTCCTGGGCGGGTCATACCCAGTAGTTATATCCCCAACATGGTGTGTGTGGGGGGGGGAGTGGGGGAGGGGGGCCAGCCAGCCAACTAGTAATAGACAATGCAGTGCCTAAGGGCTAGGCGCTGCACATTACATGTGTGGCGCCTAGCTCTGAGGCGCCGACCATCAAAAGGGCCTGTGGGCTGCCACGCCGATGTGAGGTGCAACGCCTGCAGCTAGGCGATGCACGTGTGACGCCTGCGTGTTAGGCGCCACTCAAAAAGGTCAGCCGAAGAAAATTGTTTTAGGAGCAATTTATTTTGTGAATTGATTTTGTCCACAGGTTAAAATTGTCAAATTTGCCGCGTGGTGCTGGGTAGGAACATGGAAGGCAGAATGAAAGTTGGAGGGGAGGGTATATTCTTGTGCATGCATGCAGTTGATCTGCACCTCACCAGAATCTGACTCTGCATCTTGGCAGCATGCACTAGGTGGAATTGGTGCCACTTGGCCGCCGAACCTTGGCTCGATCATGCTTGCATCCACGCGTACCTTGCTCAGTTCGATTGCACACGTACGAACCCCACTAGCCCGCTTGACCAAATGAGCAGTGCATGCGTGCATGGATGGATGCCAAGCCACTCGTGTCACCATCGACTTTGCCAGCCGACCGATCTCTCCTCTCTTGCAACAAAAGCACGGCAGCTGCATTATTCACAGCAGCAGCAACAGGATGGATCGGCGCCAGTGAAACGAGCACCGAGGAGTTTCCGTTTTGTCACCTCGCCAGTGGCAGAGGCGGAAAAGGCCCCCGTTGCCGCATATGCTTATACAGCCAGCTACTCTGCAGGTAATAATTTGCCCGCGGCCTAGGTATTAGGTACAGTAGCTTGAATTGATCGATCGATCCATCCATCCATCATCGATGCTGCGCGTGACATTAGCACTGAGACGTTTCCGTTTCTTCACCTCGCCAGTGGCACGGCGCAGAAAAGCACCGCTGCTGCATGCACGATGTATACCAGCTAGCAGACGAACTACGCACTACACGCGCGTGAAATGCCCCTCGCGCCTCGCTCCATGTACGTACAGTGGTGCGATGCAACTGTAAAGTGAAAGAGACAGGAGGAATGCACGAGACGAAATGGAAGAGGGGAGACATCGATCGACGGTGATGGGTAACTTACTAATATCACACAAGACGGTGATCGTTAAGCTCATGCAGGTGCAATGTATCATGCATCAAAAAGTCGGGAAAGACCACGCCCTGACTATCCTTTCTGCATCAAAACGTTCGACTTAATGAACCGGACTTCAGTTGTGTAATAACTGAACGGACCCAAAGATGCAACTGCATCGTTGGGTGCTGGGTGTGACGTGTCGGTTGCTAGGTCGGGTCAGGTCATGTCAGTTCACACATTGACCGGAGGAGCAAATGCATAGCCCTCACCGCGGCGGCCACTTCGGCACTCGCTGCAAGTTTTAGCTATCAGCTTCAGCTACCTGCCTACCTGTACCCTTCAAAAAACAATAAAAACCTGCCTACTACATGTAGTTGCATGCAAGCACATATCTTTTCAGCGGGATACAACGATAGCATCATATCCTGTTGGCGATCGATGGATCAGAGCATGCATCCACCGGTGATGCAAGGCTTATACCACTTGATGCACCATGGCATTGTTATTGCACACGTCGATTTTAACCGCTCTAAAGTAATGTAAGTGCTGTAAAGGCATACATATATACTAGAGCCAACATGTTATACACACGACAAAATATGGACTGACTCATAGACGATGCTTAAATATGGCCGGACATTCGTGCATACATCGGGCACCGGCCGCTGGATTTCGATGTCGTGCATTCATCAGGCACCAGGATCATGCAGGAAGCAGTTTCGTATACGTACTTCGTTTTATGCTTTGGTTAGTAGCCTCGACGTACTCAGTGGTTCTGTGGAATTAATGTACATGCACGTTTCTTTTACTACTTTCAATTCTATCACATGCCCTTGTAGAGGCTACGTGCGCACACACGTGGTAAACAGCAGTATATGGCAGTAACCGATAGCCCTTTTTTGCTTCCGGTAATGTCCAAACGGAATGCTATGCACGTATTCTTCATCTTGGCTGGGAAAAGGATGCATGCATACATGTTTACATGCATGGTACACCGATACACGCGTAACCACGCACTCACGCACACTTGTTGAATTTTCACCACTGTGGCTGCCCTGGAATTCCACTACGTACTCGTCGTCGTAGAGCTAGAGAGGATGGGGAGGGGCTCCCCTGCTGCTATATATACACGACTTGTTCCCATAGGAAAAACCACACAAGCACTGCCTTCCCTCCCTAGTCTCTGGGAAGGAGAAGAACACACAGTAGATACATCCATCTGATCTGCTTAGTTACCGTGCTTTGTACTCGGGATCAGGATGGCAGAAGGGCTCTTCTCCATGGCTCACCCGTGGGCCTCCGCCTTTGGCATCCTAGGTAGGCATCCATATCCATGCATCCATGCTGCTCGAGTGTTGATTCCATCATGCATGCATGCATGTATTTCCAAACCATTGTTTTGTCACATGATTAAGTCTCACTGACACAAAGGGTTATTTCTCGTTCCTGTTTTTTTTTCTGCAGGCAACATCGTATCCTTCCTGGTGTTCCTCGCACCCACGTAAGCCCGGCCCCATCGAGCACATTAATCTTTTGCATGCATCTCATGTTGTGATCACCATGAGTTTGCTTCGTAATGCATATATGTGTGCACTTGCATGTGTTGACAGGCCGACGTTCCTGCGGGTGTACCGGAAGAAGTCGACGGAGGGGTTCAGCGCGGTGCCGTACGTGGTGGCGCTCTTCAGCTGCATGCTGTGGATCTTCTACGCGCTGGTCAAGACCAACTCCAGCCCGCTGCTCACCATCAACGCCTTCGGCTGCGTCGTCGAGGGCTTCTACATCCTGCTCTACGTGGTGTACGCGCCCAGGCACGCCAGGCACCGCGCCCTCGCCTTCTTCCTCCTCCTCGACGTCGCCGCCTTCGCCCTCATCGTCGTGGTCACCGTCTTCCTCGTGCCCCAGCCCAGCCGCGTCAAGGTCCTCGGCAGCGTCTGCCTCGCCTTCTCCATGGCCGTCTTCGTCGCCCCGCTCAGCGTCATCGTAAGTACTACTACTACTACTGCTCTAGTTTGAGTGATGAGACTGGCTGGCCGGTGAATAATGCATGCATGCAGTTCGTGGTGATCAAGACCAAGAGCGCCGAGTACATGCCCTTCTCGCTCTCCTTCTTCCTCACCCTCAGCGCCGTCGCCTGGTTCTTCTACGGCCTCTTCACCAAGGACATCTACGTCACCGTACGTCTTCTTGCACAATCAGTTTCATCGTTAGCTATATATCCATGACACATAGGTACTTGACTCCTGTGTAAAACATATGCATGCAGCTCCCGAACGTGGGCGGGTTCTTCTTTGGGGTGGCCCAGATGACGCTCTACTTCTGCTACCGCAAGCCCGACACGTCGGCCCTGGTGCTGCCGACGGGGATCCACGACGTGTCCACGGAGGCGGCGGCGCAGCAGGAGGTGGAGCTGCCGGAGGGCACCCACCCGGCGGTGGCCATGCTGACGGTGAGCACGCTGCCGATGCTGGCGGAGCTGCAGAAGATGGAGCAGGAGATCAGCTCGCCCACCCCGCGCAAGGGCTACATCAAGGCTTTCTGATCCGATCGAGAACGCCGATGCGCGCACGGGCGCATGCATTCAGGAGATGAATCAATCGCTAATGACTGGCGAACCGACCGCCAGCAGAGATACGTTTATATAGTTCTTAATTTCAGTCGTTCGTTTGTAATGGTCTGTAGTAGTAGCACATTCGTGTGTGTGTTGTCGTCCAAGGGTCTGATATAGCCGCCGGCCGGGCAAGTAACTGATCTACCATTCCACATGCCCTGGAAATAATAAAGTTATAAACAGAAGCTCGCGTTCGTTGTTGATTCAGTGATGCTACTGCGAACTGATACTGCACTATGTGTGTTGCATGTCCATGTCCCTGTTTATTCGCACGTACTACTGTACTGTACTGTACTGTACTCCACAATGCATGAGAGGTGCGTGTGGCATGGAAGCAAGGAGTGGGGGTTGGCTGGCTGGTCGGAGTACATTTTTTTTAACACGGTACAATCAGAGATGCCCACATACAGACACATACATTCACCCATATAAATACACACATACACACACTATCCCTATGACCATCTTCGAGATTGCCTTGTAGTCGACAAAACATGTTCGTCGACAAAGTCGAAGCTGCTTGGTCGTTGACGTGTGTGGTTGACTGTTTGGCATCGGCCGACACAGGCCTCGACGCTTGTTTGCGGTGAAGGCACTTCGGTGGTCGTCGATGGTGGAGTCAAAGTCGCCCTTTGCGGAGGTGTGATGGCAATGACACCGGGTTGCAACCTCGACGGCGTATGTGGGTTGCCAGGTTGCCCTGAGTGCCTTGTTTTTGTGGGCGTTTTTGACGGTTTTCGTCCGGTTTTTCGTTAATTAACTGGACAACTCTCTTTGACTTTTTTAATGGATCATGCCCTAAAGGGCCGCATTTCAACCAAAAAAAAACATCACCTCCCACCAAACAAGACTTGAACCTGGTGGGCTGATTCCATCACAAAGAAATCTAACCATCTAAGCAAGGCTTAGTCCACGAGTACAAGGCGATGCTTAGCATTAAACCGAGCAGGAATTGTAACCTGTTTTTCTTTTTATTTTGTTGCAAACACGACAACGACCATATTTTCAAAAGTGCCCGTTTGGGGCTATTTCGCAAAACATCTCACACCCCCTCCCTTCCTTCGATTCCAAATGGGCCGGCCCTTGGAGCGCACGAGAGGGAGGATTCCTCCCCGGATTTGGGAAGCTTCCAGGCTGGTTCAGGGAAGCTGTTGGATCTATTTTTTCTGAACCGGGGATTGTTCAGTTTTTTGCTGTTTTTCCTCTTCTTTTGTTGTTTTTATTTTCCATTTTTCATTTCATTTTGGTTTTTTTCAAATGCATGAACTTTTTAAATTTTTGATTTTTTTCGAACATTTTCTCTTTTTATATGTGTGAACATTTTTTTCAATTTCGAAACTTTTCTTGAACCTTTTTTTTTCAAAACACATGAAGTTTTTAAAATATTTTTGAACATTTTTCGAATCCTGCAAACTTTCTCAAATACATGAATATATTCTAATTCATAAACTCTTCCCAAATTTATGATTTTAAGATCTTTGATCGTTTTAAAAAAACCCGTGAACTTTTTTCAAAACCTTGAACTTTTTTTCAAATCATGATTTTTTTTATTTCTTGAACTTTTTCTGAATTTTTGATTCTTTCCAATCCATGAACTTTATTGAATTCACCATGTTTTAAAATTATTCAGGAGTTTCCCCCCAAAAGTCAAACGGTTACCGGTCATCTAGTCAACTGTTCACCGAGCGAACCAATTGCGCCCTGTCTCGTCATGTGATGGGTCGGTCCATATATGTGATGGGTCACCCTAAACCCTAAACCCTTAACCGACGCACAAGGTGCCGATTAGGAGGTTTTGGGTGCGCGGGCAACAACCGGCTGTTCGGCTGCATGCCCTGTTATGTGTGGCACCCCTATGTCTCGCATTCAGCGCGACAGAGGGAACCCTTGGTGAACGGGTGTCACAAGTTGGCCGGGCCATGTGCGTGGAAAACAACAACTTCATTTTCTGTTTTTACTTTTTTTCTACTTTCACATATTAAAATAAACATATTACAAAAATCACTCCACATAATATATTTGAAAAATGTTGACAAAACATTTGAAAAATGTTAAATGAGTATAGTGAAATTGTTCATCACGTATAGAAAAAATGTATTAAATCATGTCTATGAAAAAAATGATCATGTATTTAAAAAGAGTGAATCAAGAATTTGAAAAAAATGTTGAACACATGTCAAGCATTTGGAAAATCTTAAATGTGTATAAAAAAGTGTTGACAATGTATTAAAAAAGATGAAATTTTTTTGCTCATGTGTATAAAAATGTTAATCAAGCATTTGAAATAAAAATGTTGAACAAGTATTGAAAAAATGTTAAATGTATATAGAAAAAATGTTGATCGTGTATTTAAAAAGATGAAGATATTTGGTCATGTATATAGAAATGTTAACCAAGCATTTAAAAAATGTTGAACAAGTACTTGAAAAATGCTAATCAAGCATTTATTAAGATGTTAAATGTGTTTATAAAAATGTGGACCATGTGTTAAAAACATGTCAATAATGCATTTACAAAATGTTAATCAAGCATTTGAAAATATTTAATGGAAAAAGAAAAATGTTGACCATGTATTAGAAAAATATTAATTTTGTAGTTGAAAAATGTTAATAAAGAATTTGAAAAAGTTGAAAGTGTGTCTAGAAAAAATGCTTACCATGTATTAAAAAAATCATAAATTTGTATTTAAAAATGTTAATCATGCATTTGAAAAATGTTCAAAATCTGTATAGAAAAAAATGTTGACTATGTAATAAAACGTGTTAAATTTATACTGGAAAAATATTAAATGTGTATATGAAAAATGTTGTTGACATATCCAAAATCTAGAATGGAAACCAAAAGAAACAAAGTAAACAAAAAATAAAAATCAAAAAAGAAACTAAATAAACCAAAGAAAAAGTAAAATAAAAAAATAAAACCATAGAAACAAATGCAAAAAGAGTGAAAATAACTAGTGACGTTAAAAGAAAAAGAAAAATAAAAGAAGAAAAAACCGAAGGAAACCAAATAAAACAGAAATGGTGTGCAAGGAAAGAAAAAAACATTGAGAATTAAGAAACAAACAAAAACCAAAAATAAAAAAATTGTGTAAACCGCGCCATATGAATTGTACAGGACTTGGAAATCAGCGTAGTGGCCAACAGTGCCCCGTTGCAATGAGGACATCTTAGGATCGATCTAGGGATGGCAATGGGTACCCATTACCCGCATACCCTGACAGGTAGAAACCTATTAAGGTAACGGCTTGGAACAAAAAGTTACCCCTATGTACTTAAATGGGAAAATATCATGCCCATCAGGTAGAGAGGGTACAGGTATGCAATCGTATAACCCATGTCGGCGAACCCATATACCTATGTAAAATGTTAAAAAGGGTTTCCTTTAATATCCTAACATATTAACTATCCCCCCTATTCGCGTAGGTAAAAACGGTAACGTGCATTTAAATTATCTCTATAATTTATCCTTATTTTGTTAACTTAAAGTGCATGACTATGTACTATTGTTTAACATTTTTATGTGTTGCTACATAGGCACGTTCTTTTTGTTTATGAGAATGTGTGGTTGTTACAATATGTTGTTGTACACATTATTTAAAATGCGTTGCTATTAATAATTTATGATATATGTTGCTTTTTACAACTATTTTCTGCTCAATTTGATATGTTGTAAACGTGGGTAATTTTACCCGCGGGTACCCATATACCCTGTCGCATGACGGGTGTGGGGAAAAATTGTACCCTTGACGGGTATGGGTATGGGCGATAGGAAAGTTCTGATGGGGAACGAAGCATGAATATAAAAAAAATACCTACGAACACCCAAGATCTATTCTAAGAGATGCATAGCAACGAGAGGGGAGTGTGTCTACGTACCCTTGTAGACGAAAGCAGAAGCGTATAAAGCGCGGTTGATGTAGTCGTACTCTTCGTGATCCAATCACGATCCAACCGATCTAGTGCCGTACGAACGACACCTCCGAGTTTAGCACACGTGCGGCTCGGTGACGTTTCCTCCTCCTTAATCTAGCAAGCGAAGGGGGAGCAGTAGATGGGATCACTACCAGCACGACAACACGGTGGTGGAGCGCCGGCAGGGCTTCGCCAAGCCAAACCGGGAGGAGGTGGTGGTAGAGAAGGTGAGGGGTTGCACCAGAGAAGGGGTACGACTGCCTTTCCAACCCCCCACTATACATAGGGGCAAGGGGGGAGGGAGCGCCGGCCCGAGCCCTCCTCCAAGGAAGGGGTGGCGGCCCTAGGGGAGTGGCTTGCCCCCCAAGCCAAGGGGGCGCCCCCATCTAGGGTTCCCACCAACCCTAGGCGCATGGGCCTAGGTGGGGAAGCGACGCCCAACCCACCAGGGGCTGGTGTGTTCCCTTTGCTGCCCATGTGGCCCTCCGGGGCAGGTGGACCCTCGGAACCCTTTTGGCACTCCGGTACAATACCGGCAAAACCCGAAATCTTTCCGGTGGCCCAAATAAGACTTCCCATGTATAAATGTTTGTCCCCAGACCGTTTCGAAACTCCTCATGACGTCCGGGATATCATCCCGGACTCCAAAAAACTTTCGTTTACCAATGCTAGTCATCGAACGTTAAGCGTGCGACCCTACGGGTTCGAGAATCATGTAGACATGACCAAGACACCTCTCATGTCGATAAACAATAGCGGGACCTGGATTCCCATATTGGTTCCTACATATTCCACGAAGATCTTTGTCGGTTGAACCACGATGTCAAGGACTCAGTCAACCCCGTCTGCAATTCCGTTTGTCCGGCGATATGTTACTTGCCCAAGATTCTATCGTCGTGTGACGCCCGGATATTTAAGCTACAGTAATTCCCTGTTAATCATGCCACATCATCACGGTTACTGTTGTTAATCTCATGATAGTTCAAAACGATTCAAATTCAAATTTGAGTTAAAGGCAAACCACCAAAGTTTTCAAATATTAAAACTAAAATGTTCAGGCGGTGCCATAATTTGCTTTAGTAAATATGGTGTAATAAACACATTTTTATAAGTGCCTAGATAATTTAAAATGATTTAAAACAGAAAAGAAAATAAATAAAAGAAAATGCAAAACAAGAAAAACACACACACACACACACACACACACACACACACAAAAGGAAACCACCTTCCCGTGTGGGCCTTGGCCCAGTTGGCCGGGCAGCCGACCGGCTTGCCGGCCCACCCCCGCACGCCCCTGGCCTACTTGGCCCACGTCCCCCCCACTACCAGAAACCCTAGCTACCGCACCCCATTCCCCCCCACACCCACGTCTCCTCCCCCACTCCTCTCGATCCCATCTGGATCGGGGAGGGGTTCGATCCACCTCCCCTCCTCTGCCCCCGATTGGATCGGGGGGATCGATCCCCGCCGCTACACACGCGACGCCGCCCCGACCCCATCACCTCGCACGCCGCTCGCCACCGACACCATTGCCAGATCGCCCCGCCTCACGCCGGCGCCCCGCCGCCACATCGATGTTGCCGCTACCGGATCGCCCTCGCTGTCGTTCGCCGGGTCGCCCACGACCTTGCCGGCGCCGCCTCCCCGCCGGACTGCGTCATCCTCGCCCCCGTCGTGCCGGACTGCCCGTCCCCGCCTCTCCTTCGTCGGTCCTCCCCGCGCATCGCCGCCCTCTTCTCATCAACGGGGGTGAGCTCCCCATCGGGCCCCGTCCGTCTCCCCGCCGCGCTTGCGCCCCCACCGTCCGTCGCGGCGCCCGCCTCTAAGGCGGCGCGCGTCAAGACGCTCCCGCCGTCCTCGCCAGGCGCGCTTGCTGCGCCCGCCGCTTTGGGCCGGCTCCTCCCTGCTACTTTCGCCATCGCCGCTCGCCCTCGCCTTCGGGCGCGGCCGTCCGCCGCCCGCCGTGGCCTCTCCCGCCGCCTGCCGTTGCCTCTCTTGGTGGCCAAGGCTCTGCTCCCGGTAGTGGCTGCGTGCGTGCCGAGTGGCCTCCCTTGTTGACTTAGGGGATAATCCCCAATTAGTGATAATCCCCCTGAGCCACTGACCTTAGGGCCCCACGCCCCAGAACATAAAAAAAGACTTAATAAAAAAATTATATATAAATAAATAAAATAATTAACATATTAATTAGTTAATTAATTAAAGAATTAATTAACTTAATTAATCCTGATTAGATTAACCTAATCACCTAGTTTAGTTAATTAATCATTAGGTTAGTTAACGATCGATGACAAATGGGACCCACATGTCAGTTGACCAGTCAACACCTCTGTTGACTGCCGACGTCATCTTGACGTCGGCAAGAACACTGCTACGATAATTTTGTTTTAAAAAATTAAATAATCCTAAAAATGATTTAAATCTTTCAAAATTAATATAAAATAATCCGTAACTCGGATGAAAATACTTTCTACATGAAAGTTGCTCAGAACGACGAGACGAATTCGGATACGCAACCCGTTCGTCCGCCACACATCTCTAGCATAGCAAACACGCAACTTTCCCCCTCCGGTTCATCTGTCCGAAAACGCGAAACACCGGGGATACTTTCCCGGATGTTTCCCCCCTTCACCGGTATCCTCATACCGCGTTAGGACACGCCTAGCTCGCCTCTTATCCTGTTATGCACTTGCTTGCTATGTATTTACTGTTTCTCCCCGTCTTCTCTTGGTAGACCCGTGGCGATCTTGATGCCCCGGTTCGACTACTACGGAGTTGGCGACCCCTCTCTCTTGCCCGAGCAACTGTGCAAGCCCCCTTTGATCACCATATATCGCCTACTCTTCTCTATACCGCTTGCATTAGAGTAGTGTAGCATGTTATCGCTTTCGATTAATCCTATCTTTTGCATAGCTTTGTCCTTGCTACTCAAGTTGTTACCTTTACCGCTATCCTCTTGCTTAGTATAGGATGCTAGTGTTCCATCGGTGGCCCTACATTCTTGTCCGTCGCCATGCTATACTATCGGGCTGTGATCACTTCGAGGTGATCATGGGCATATACTATATACTTTACACTATTACATTACCTGTGACATCGTTCGGAGATGGGGGCCGAAAGGACAGTGGCTCCATCCGGTAGAGGTGGGCCTGGGTTCCGACGCCACCGATCGTTACTTTTAGGGCGGAGCGACAGGCAGGTTGAGACCACCTAGGAGAGAGGTGGGCCTGGCCCCTGGTCGGCGTTCACGGATACTTAACACGCTTAACGAGATCCGGGTATTTGATCCGAGTCCGCCATTTGGTCTATACGCACTAACCATCTACGTGGGAGTAGTTATGGGTATCCCGACGCCGTGGTATCACCGGCACTTCGTGACGCCAGCGATCGAGTGGCGCGCTACCGAATGGAACGTAAGCCCGCTCTTGTATTAAGGGGCTAGTTCCGCTTTTCGGTCACAGACGTCAACATGCAGGTGTGCTATGGGCGATGGGCCCGGACCCTGTACGCTTAGGTTTAGACCCGGCGTCGGGCCTCTCTGTTATGCCTAGGTGGGCTGCGACGTGTTGATCTTCCGCCACGGGCATGACCCAGAAAGTGTGTCCGCCAAATGGGATCAAGCGTGTTGGGTTATGTGGTGCACCCACGCAAGGAAGTTAATCTATTCAATAGCCGTGATCTTCAAAGAATGTGACGACTTGGAGTTGTACCTTGACCTTATGACAACTAGAACCGGATACTTAATAAAACACACCCTTCCAAGTGCGGATACAACCCGGTGGTCGCTCTCTAACAGGCATTGAGGAGGGATCGCGGGTAGGATTATTGCTATGTGATGCTACTTGGAGGACTTCACCGCTCTCTTCTACATGTTGCAAGACGGAGGCTACCAGCGTAGTCTTCGGCAGGATCAGCTATCCCCTCTTATTCGGCATTCTCGCAGCTTCACCCATCGATATGGCCCTTTACACATATATCCATGCATATGTAGTGTAGCTCCTTGCTTAAGTAGTACTTTGGATGAGTACTCACGGTTGCCTTGTTCCCCTTTTCCCCTATCTTTACTCGATTGCTGCGACTGCACGATGGAGCCAGTGAGCCAGCCGCCACCGTCGATGGCGACTACTACACCGGAGGTGCCTACTACTACGTGCAGCCATGGACGGATTTACTCAGGAGTAGTTAGGAGGATCCTGCACGAGGCCCGCGCCTCTTTCGATCGGTATCCATGTTTGTGCTAGCCTTCTTAAGGCAAACTTGTTTTAACTTATGTCTGTACTCAGATATTGTTGCTTCCGCTGACTCGTCTATGATCGAGCACTTGTATTCGAGCCCTCGAGGCCCCTGGCTTGTATTATGATGCTTGTATGACTTATTTTATTTTTAGAGTTGTGTTGTGATATCTTCCCGTGAGTCCCTGATCTTGATCGTACACGTTTGCGTGTATGATTAGTGTACGATTGAATCGGGGGCGTCACAAGTTGGTATCAGAGCCGACTGCCTGTAGGAATCCCCTTTCCAACTCCTTGGCCGAAGTCGAGTCTAGACATTGCAAAACTTTTACTAACATGGCTGTGTGTCTTACGGGCACACGTCGCCATTGGGTGGTAGTAGGATCTTTTTTCCTCGTCCTATACTCTGGGACTCTGATCTCTCTTCTATTCGAGTTAAATGAATTTTACTAAATCTAACATTAGGATCTCGTTATCACTTTCACCCGGAGAGCCCCTTATTACTGTTGATCGCCCCACTGCACGTGAAGACCTCAAGATACTCTCCGCTGTTAACCCGAGAACTTGTGTTCATCGCGTTTGCAATTCCCTTCCACCGTCAACCCTTATGGATAACTACTTGCAGTTGTTATTCTTACATTCATCCCCAGTTGGTCTTGTTATTACAAGATACCCCGAAATTCTCTCTAATGTTTCGATAATCCTTTGAGCTTACTGCCTTGCTGTTCTTTGTCACCTGAATACCCCTACGGATAATTCTCGCACTTCTCGAGTATCCGCTCATCCCCCAGTTGTTCATGTGTTTCACAATGGTCTTCAAAATACTATTCGATCCTCCAATAATCCTTAGCAGCTTTATTGCTCTGCAAATACTTGTCTACTTGCATTATGGATGCTTCCCATATATCTGGCAATATTCACTAGTATCTTTTGACACCGTCATTTTGATCCTATTGATTCAACATGTGTGCGAATGCACACAATCATCTATCAACCCTTCTAAATTATCTTTCCGGCTTAGACATCATTTTTGAACATGAGTTGGTTCTCGACCAAACTAATTGTCGTCAATTGTGCCTCTGGTCTATCCAACTTATCCATCCTTGATCAGAGCGACTGCTTCTGATCCTTTTTTATCTAAGCATCGAATTATTCAGATGTTGTATAATATGATGCCCGTGCATTCTTCTTCCTCTGGTTGAGTACCGATGCTCACATCAGATCCCTTGTGGACCATCGGTTCCTTTGCTGGATTTTATCCGACAGTGTCCTTCATATTGAATAACCTTGAGAGCCTTTCCATGGGTATATAATGCCTTTGGTAAATTGTATCATCTGCTTTTGAACAATGCTCTACTTTCGAGCTTGTATTGTTTATCCCGAAGTTTGTGGTATATGTTCGTAAGATGCCCTGATGGGTTGAACCTATGCCTTCCTTAATATGTGTGAACTCAGAAGTTTTCACGGGTCAGACTCATCTGGTATTTCACCAGGTAAAACTTTCAACACTAATGCCATTATCGAAATGAGACGTGAATGTAAGGTTATGCTTTGGAGAAGTGGGAGTCGACCTTGAACTTTGTGTTCATGCCCATGGACACGATGTAGATCCTACCATAGAAGCTTCTTGTGATAATAACTATTTCATTGATACAATATCATCTGGTATCTGTGAATTATCCTATGCAATCGTGGTCCCGACCACATTTTCTCCTTGATTCAATTTCTCGGACAAGTTGAAGTACTTGTCTTCTGCAGGACAATACACCTGTCCAACCTCTATTCTGCTCTACCTTCGAGTATACCCTCTGGTACCTCGAGAATATCACGGAACTACATAATTTCTTATGAGTTCTTCATCAACTATTATTCGCGCCGAGTCCAATCCCCCTCAACTTTTGACTTATTAGTCACTCAAGAACACCGATAAGTGTATCGATTCCGCACTCCGATTCAATACTCTAAGTAACTTTCGTTGCTTATGAGTTTAATAATCCTTCAAGTCATTCCTAGCCTAATTGGCTATAACTTTATCATGCTAAATTTTAATCGTGCTACTTGGTCCTTCTTCCTGGAGCACAATTTTTGATGGTGAGCTAAGCTTACGTCGATTTTCCTCAACATATCATCTCGCCTTGAACCGCAAGCTTGATTTTGAGTTTGTGTCGTAACCATGGTTCCAATAACCTTCCGCTTCATCATTCCTTCAACTTGGTGTCATCGCCGATCGATTACATCTTCATGATATCTCGCGACAAATGTGTCATGATCATCATCAAGATTCCGAGCTCTTCCGTGATATCAATTGAATTTATGATTGAGAAAGACCATCCTTGCCCTCGATGATTAGTGTTGTCCTCGACCACTCTACTGCCTTCCCTCCAACACAAACTTGTTTGTGTTTTGTGTTATACCTTGAGTTCCTTGCTATCCAGCAATTGCTCTTCTTTACCTTGGAGTATTACCATCCTTTGTGTCAAGAATGTCGTGAGAATTTCACCACCTCTTGAGAATTCTTGGTATTGTGATACTTCTCACCATCACCATTTTTCTTGGTCCCTGTGTTGATTTCAACAAGTGGACGGTGTCGTTTGGATGCTTTCCTTCTAGCAACCCTATTGCTTTGAAGTTAATGGTCGACATTTCATTCTTAGATCATTGGTTATCGAATCACCATTATAACATTGGTCGTGCAACCCAACCCATATTTCGGGCGCACCTTTCCACCAATGTTTAATTGGGTATGTTTTCCTCGAGCATAACTCATTATATCATTTGATCTGACAAATGCTATCTCCCTGTTCACATAATTGTGGAAATCCATCTTTTGGAGGTCCCAATGAATTTTCGCTGAGTTCATCAGCCACCTCCCCATCCTCTCCTTGGTTTAATGATGAACTCATGAAGTAGTTGCTTCCATAATTCATTTCCTGAGGATCTTGCAACGCCATCTCGTCAAATTGTGTTGCACCCCTTCCTTCTTAGACATCATGAGTCTGAGGTATCCTAACACCAATCGGATCTGAATCTCGGTCAGATATGATGGTTGGGACAACTTTCCAATAGTTATGATGTTGGTCCTTTGATGACCCGGTAATATGATGTCATGCCTAGCACCCCCCCTGGCTGGAGGATCTATCATTACAATTTCTTTTGCAAGGATAACCATTCTTCCTGGAGGAAATTGTAAGGCTTATTTTATAAGTTGTTCCTGATGAATCCTTTGTGTATCCAAGTCTGACCTTTGCTTAAAGACCATGTCAGCATGTATGTGGTACTCTGATTTTCAACAAGAACATTTGAAGCCAAATGCTAAATGTTTCTTGCTCAATTATCCAAACACCTTTGTATGGGTAATGCCATGAAATTTCTCTCCCCCTACCTAAAGGGTTTTCTACTTTCTATCCTCTTATGGATATCATGCCCTCCTTGTCCTTGGGAAGGATATATCCCTGAAATATGTGTTTAAACACATTTTCCTTTCCATTGTTCTGCTTTAACCTGATGATCACGTTGTTCTTTTCATTGGGTTGTTTGACCTTTCTTGTGATCTATATAATCTAAGCAGTAAAGATTCAATGCTTCTGTAAACACCTCGGTTTACAACTCTGTCAGGGTGACCCTGTTACTATTGCTGACGACATCCTAGTAACCCCCGATGGATGAGAACTTTGCCTATTGGTCCGCCTCGTTCAACGAGCAGGAAAATGGTTCTCTTCGTCCCTCGCCCTTGGTACCAATGGTTGTTGCCGACATAATCGATAGTCCATCCTCTGACAGGCCTTGCTTACATGATCATGCAAGACGTCATACCCTTCCTACTTTTTACCCACATGGTGGGCCCATAACCCACAGTTCCACATGATCGAAACCTGACTCTCCTGTACACCCCTGTTGCTAAAGTTATTTCTCGCGTTTGACTCCGTATGTAATTCACGAGCTACTTCCTAGAGATGATCTATTCTGGTATCAGACGCAATACTTATTCTCGTTGCTCGACCCCTTTCACACTTTGTTTCAAGAAACGAATGATTGCCTACCTGCTTGAAACTTTCCATGCTACCTCCTTACTTGCTCTCGATATTTTCTTAAGTTTCAATTCGGGAGTTACTTTCCGCCACCTTCCTCGATGTTATCGACGGATAGACAACCTTGTAGAGGTATGTCCTTTTGAAGCTACCCTTATCCTTTCCGTAAGTACAATGAAGATCCCCAAGGAAGGACGACAACTTCATCATGATGACCCAAGCGGAACCGAAGACATCAATGTAATGGATCGACCTCTTCGAGAAGAGCAACTATGACCGAGAAGAATCGTTAGAGTTACGTAACCAGATCCCTTCCCCTTACTCCGCTCCTAAATCTCGACGAGATTTCTTGTAGTGGAGGAGAATTGTGACGCCTTGGGATATTTAAGGTACAGTAATTCCTGTTAATCATGCCACATCATCACTAAGCATCGTTGTTAATCTCACGATAGTTCAAAACAATTCAAATTCAAATTTGAGTTAAAGGCAAACGACCAAAGTTTTCAAATATTAAAACTAAAATGTTCAGGCGGTGCCATAATTTGCTTAAGTAAATATGGTATAATAAACACATTTTTATAAAGTGCCTAGATAATTTAAAATGATTTAAAACAAAAAAGAAAATAAATAAAAGAAAATGCAAAACAAGAAAACACACACACACACACACACACACACACACAAAAGGAAACCACCTTCCCTTGTGGGCCTTGGCCCAGTTGGCCGGGCAGCCGACCGGCTTGCCGGCCCACCCCCGCACGCCCCTGGCCTACTTGGCCCACGTCCCCCCCACTACCAGAAACCCTAGCTACCGCACCCCATTCCCCCACACCCACGCCTCCTCCACTCCTCTCGATCCCATCTGGATCGGGGAGGTTCGATCCACCTCCCCTCCTCTGCCCCCGATTGGATCGGGGGGATCGATCCCCGCCGCTACACGCGCGACGCCGCCCCGACCCCATCACCTCGCACGCCGCTCGCCACCGACACCGTTGCCAGATCGCCCCGCCTCACGCCGGCGCCCCGCCGCCACATCGATGTTGCCGCCACCGGATCGCCCTCGCCGTCGTTCGCTGGTCGCCGACCTTCTTGCCGGCGCCGCCTCACGCCGGATCGTCATCTCGCTTCGTCATACGGATCGCCGTCCAGCCTCTCCTTCGTCGGTCCTCCGCGCCGCCGCCCTCTTCTCTCATCAACGGGTGAGCTCCTCATCGGGCCGTCCGTCTCCCCCTCCGAACGCCGCGCTTCCACCGTCGCCCTGCGCGCCGCTTCTCTGCGATGGCGGCGCCCGCGTCGCTCACGACGTCTCAGCGCCCGCGCGCTTGCCTTCTGCGCCCGCTGGGCAGCTCCACTAGCTGCTGCTACTTTGCCATCGCCGCTCGCCCTCGCCGGTAGCGTCGCCGCCCGCCAGTGGCCTCTCCCGCCGCTGCCGTTGCCTCTCTTTGGCCGGGCCACTGCCAGCTCCCCCGTGGTCGTGCGTGCCCAGTGGCCTCCTTTGTTGAGTTAGGGGATAATCCCCAATTAGTTATAATCCCCCTGAGCCACTGACCATGGGGCCCCACGCCCAGAACATAAAAAAGATTTAATAAAAAAATATAAATAAATAAAATAATTAACATATTAATTAGTTAATTATTTAAAGAATTAATTAACTTAATTAATCCTGATTAGATTAACCTAATCACCTAGTTTAGTTAATTAATCTGTTAGGTTAGTTAACAGTCAATGACAGCCGAGACCCACATGTCAGTTGACCAGTCAACACCTCTGTTGACTGCTGACGTCATGATGACGTCAGCAAACACTGTTCTGGATAATGTTGTTTTAAATATTAAATAATCCTAAAAATGATTTAAATCTTTCAAAATTAATATAAAATAATCCGTAACTCGGATGAAAATACTTTCTGCATGAAAGTTGCTCAGAACGACAAGACGAATCCGGATACGCAACCCGTTCGTCCGCTACACATCTCTAGCATAACAAACACGCAACTTTCCCCCTCCGGTTCATCTGTCCGAAAACGCGAAACACCGGGGATACTTTCCCGGATGTTTCCCCCCTTCACCGGTATCCCCTCATACCGCGTTAGGACACGTCTAGCTCTGCCTGTTATCCTGTTATGCACTTGCTTGCTATGTATTTACTGTTTCTCCCCCCTCTTCTCTTCGGTAGACCCCGTGACGATGTTGATGCCCCAGTTCGACTACTGAGATGACTAACCCTCTCTCATGCCAGAGCAACCAGGCAAGCCCCCCTTGATCACCAGATATCGCCTACTCTTCTCTATCGCTTGCATTAGAGTAGTGTAGCATGTTACCGCTTTCGCTAATCCTATCTTTCTTGCATAGCTTGTCCTTGCTACTCTTGTTGTTACCTTTACCGCTATCCTCTTGCTTAGTATAGGATGCTAGTGTTCCATCGGTGGCCCTACATTCTTGTCCGTCTGCCATGCTATACTCTTTGGGCTGTGATCACTTTGAGGTGATCACGGGCATATACTATATACTTTACACTATTACATTACCTCGTGACATCGTTTCGGAGATGGGGGTGAAAGGGCGAGGTGGCTCCATCCCGGTAGAGGTGGGCACAGGTTCCCGACTGCCCCAGGCTATTACTTTAATGGCGGAGCGGCAGGCGAGTTGAGACCACCTAGGAGAGAGGTGGGCTGGCCCTAGTCGGCGTCGTGGATACTTAACACGCTTAACGAGATCTGGGTATTTGATCCGAAGTCCGCCATTTGGTCTATACGCACTAACCATCTACGTGGGAGTAGTTATGGGTATCCCGGCGTCGTGGTATCGGTAAAACTTCGTGATGCCGGCCGATCGAGTGGCGCGCCCGGATTGGAACGTAAGCCCTCTTGTATTAAGGGGCTAGTTCCGCTTTGGCAGACACAACGTCTTGGTGTGCTATGGGCGATGGGCCTGCACTGTCGCTTAGGTTTAGACCGGCGTCTTTGGCCTCTCTGTTGTGCCTAGGTGGGGCTACGACGTGTTGATCTTCGCGGCCGGGCATGACCCAGAAAGTGTGTCCGCCAAATGGGATCAAGCGTGTTGGGTTATGTGGTGCACCCCTGCAGGGAAGTTAATCTATTCGAATAGCCGTGATCTTCGTTAACAGGACGACTTGGAGTTGTACCTTGACCTTATGACAACTAGAACCGGATACTTAATAAAACACACCCTTCCAACTGCCAGATGCAACCCGGTGGTCGCTCTCTAACAGGGCATTGAGGAGGGGATCGTCGGGTAGGATTATTACTATGTGATGCTACTTGGAGGACTTCAGTCTGCTCTCTTCTACATGTTGCAAGACCTGAGGCTGCGAGCGTAGTCTTCGGCGGTGATTAGCTATCCCCTCTTATTCTCGCATTCTGCGATTCGGTCCACCGATATGGCCCTTTACACATATATCCATGCATATATAGTGTAGCTCCTTGCTTAGCAGTACTTTGGATGAGTACTCACGGTTGCCTTGTTCCCCTTTTCCCCCTATCTTTACTCGATTGTCATACTGCACGATGGAGCCTGTGAGCGCCCACCACCGTCGATGGCGACTACTACCGGAGGTGCCTACTACTACGCAGCAGCCCGCGATTTACGACTGTGAGTAGTTAGGAGGATCCCAGGCAGGAGGCCTGCGCCTCTTTTGATCTCAGCATCCCGGTTTGTGCTAGCCTTCTTAAGGCAAACTTGTTTAACTTATGTCTCAGACTCGAGATATTGTTGCTTCACGACTCGCCTATGATCGAGCACTTGTATTCGAGCCCTCGAGGCCCTGGCTTGTATTATGATGCTTGTGTGACTTATTTTATTTTTAGAGTTGTGTTGTGATATCTTCCCGTGAGTCCCTGATCTTGATCGTACACGTTTGCGTGTATGATTAGTGTACGATTGAATCGGGGGCGTCACACGTCGGTATCTCCATACCTAGTTCAATCTCATTACCGGCAAGTCTCTTTAGTCGTTTCGTAATACAAGATCCCATGACTAAACGCATTAGTCACATGAAACTTCTTGTGATGTTGTATTACCGTGAGGACCCAGAGATGTCTCTCTGTCACACGGAGTGACAAATCGCAGTCTTGATCGTACAACTCAATAGACACCTTCGAAGATACCAGAGAGAACCTTTATGACCACCAGCTATGAAGTGACGCTTGATAGCACACAAGCTATTCCTCCGTGATGCAGGGAGTGATATGATCTCATGGTCTAAGGAATATAAACTTGACATGAAGAAAGTTGTAGTAAATAACTAAGT
This sequence comes from Aegilops bicornis, assembly GCA_021605145.1. Taxonomy (NCBI): domain Eukaryota; kingdom Viridiplantae; phylum Streptophyta; class Magnoliopsida; order Poales; family Poaceae; genus Aegilops; species Aegilops bicornis. Next base: position 561,715,512 of record CM038673.1, on the reverse strand, counting down.
GATACGATCTGATGCTAAGATTGCGGTTGGCTCTGACTAGCACATCATTATTCTAATGATGTGATCCCGTCTGACTAGCACATCATTCTCCTAATGATGTGATCCCGTTATCAAATGACAACTCATGTCTATGGTTAGGAAACCTTAACCATCTTTGATCAACGAGCTAGTCTAGTAGAGGCCTACTAGGGATACAGTGTTGTTTATGTATTCACACATGTATTTAAGTTTCCGGTCAATACAATTGTAGCATGAATAATAAACATTTATCATGAATAAGGAAATATGAAAATAATTAATTTATTATTACCTCTAGGGCATATTTCCAACAAATTCAGTGTGGACGGTAAGGGTATGGGGTGGCTCCACCTGTACCCATAACCTGCGGGTATCCTAGATCGACCCCTCATTGTAGCCTCGATGCTAGAGGTGCCTTGATGCAAGATTTATACTCGCGTGTTACGTGACGGCTTCCGGGTCAGATCCCCAGCCCGTTCGGCTTGAAATCGCCTCACTCACGCATTCGGGACTGACGGGAGCACTACGCCACCTCGAGGCCTTGGATCCTTTTTGTTTTTTTTCCTGTATTTGTTTTTCATTTCTCATTTCTTCCTTTTATTTATTTTGTGCAGAACGTTTCTTCCTTTTACTAAAGTTTAAAAAAATTTCTTTAAATACACGGTTATTTTGAAAATGACTGAACACTTTAGAAATAACATAAGAACAACTTTTCTACAATTATTTTTTTAAAGTATGAAAGAAATTTTATAATTAAAATAACATTGTTAAAATGCGTGATCACTTTTTAGAATTACATACGCATTTTTGAAAACGCAGATATTTTTGAAAGCTGCACAATTATTTTGTGGGAACATATGATTACTTTTAAAGTACATGGCCATTTTTTTAGAACACGACTCATTTCTTAAATTCAATGAATACTTTTGGCATGCTTGCATACTAACATATATAAATTGTAATTTCTATAAAAATACAAAATATTTTCTTAAATTGCATAAACTTTCTTACATATGCAAGAATTTTTTGTTAGCAACATGCAAATAAAAATTTCATTTTAGTATATTAAAATGTTTTATTCATAATAAATGAAGTAAACTTATTTTCAAAGTTATATATTATTGGAACCATTTACTTTTGGAAAAACATTGTGTACAATGGCTGCATCCCTATTGCTATAAGCAATACATAGCACGCTCAACCTAAATAGAGTTACCCACTAAAAAAGGCAATTAGGAGGACAGGCCAAAGAAACAAAGCACACCCCGCCACCACCTCCTCCTTCACAAAAAGCTAGGGTTTCTGCCTCCCGCCGGTGCCGCCGCAGGTCCGCCTCCTCTCCAGTGGCCCTAGGGCCATGAGCGTGCGCTGGATCTCAGCAAGGGCAGCGGGGAGGCTCCGTTTTTAGTCGTTTCTTTCAGTTTTGCTAGGGTTTATGTCCTAGCCCCCGTCCTGGCGGTGCGTATAGCACCGTTGGTGGGCGTGTGGAGGTTTGTCTCCGGCGGATCTATCTTTGGTGGATTTGTTCGGATCTCGTCGTTATTCGTCTACGCTCGTGTGTCTTTGGATTGGATCCTTTCGATCTACGCTAATTTTCATCTGCGTTGTCGTTCTAGCTACTGTCTCAAGGGGCCTTAGCACGATTTACTTCCCGACTGTCTACTACAACAAGTTGTGCCCGACTCCGGCGATGGAGGGGCGATGACGGCGGCGCGCCTTTGGCTCGCTACAGTGCTTGTAGTCGTTGCTAGGTGGTCTGCGGATCAGGTTGTAATTTTTATTATTTCTGGTATTCGTTGTACTGCTATGTTTGAAGATGAATAGATCGGAAATTTTCTCGCAAAAAAAAAGGCAATTAGGAAGAGAAGAGTTTTGTCGGGGTTTCTCCTCAAGTCCTGATACTTGAGTACCTGGGAGGGGGGTGGGGTGGTGCACCCCTGTTTTTCGCTCTATGAGAGGATAGGGGAAGCCTCGCGTCGGGAGAAGCCCTAGACGGGCCGGCCCAGCCACGCGGGAGGCCACAACCTGTTTTTTTTCTTCTATTTTGTGTTCTAGTTTTTTTGCTTTATTTTTGTATTTTTCTTTATAATTTAAAGTATTCTACATATATACACAAAAACACTCTTCAAAAACACATTTGAAAAATGCTGAACAAGTACTTGAAAAATGTTGAATAAATATTAAAACATGTTGAACAAGTATTTGAAAATGTTAAATAAGTATTAGAAATGTTGATCAAGTATTTGACAAATGTTGAATAAGTATTAAAAAATTGTTGAACGAGTATTTGAGAAAGTGTTGAACAAGCATTTTGAATTTTTGAATAAGTATTTGAAAATGGTTAATAAGTATTAAAAAGTGTTGAACAAATATTTGAAAAATGTAGAACATGTATTTGGATTTTTTTGAATAAGTATAAAAATGATGAATAATAATGTCAGATAATTATTTGAACAAGTATTTGAAAAATATTGATCAAGCATTCAAAAAAATGTTGAACAAGTATTTGAAAATGTTAATCATACATTTTGAAAAATGTTGAACAAGTATTTGAACAAATGTTGAACCAGTATTTGAAAAATGTTAATCAAGCGTTCGAAAAATGTTGAACATGTATTTCAAAATTTTTGAACAAGGATTTTAAAAAGATGTTAAAAATTGAACAAGTATTTGAAAAATATGGAAAAAATATTTGAAAAATTGTTGATTATGTATATAAAAATGTTGAACAAGTGTTTTGAAAATGTTGAACAAGTATTTAAAAAGTGTTGAACAAGTATTTAAAAAACATTGATCATGTATATAAGAATGCAGAATGAAAAACAAAAAGAAACAATGAAAAACCAAAAAAAAAAGAAAAACCACAAAAGAAAAACAAAAAATGGAGAAGAAAAAAGAAACCCAAAAAAAAGTGGAGAAGAAAAAAAGAGAAAATGAATGAAAGAAAAACGGAGAAGAAAAACAAGAAAAGAAACAAAATTAAACAAAAAAAGGATAAAATCCCGAAGATAACCATTCGAGGAGCGTCAAGTACAGGGTGCCCCTAGCACTAACAACGAAACGAACTTGCGCGGGCTGGTTAGCGTAGCGTGCTATCTCACTGGCGTGCTGGAGACCATGGTTCGTCTACTCCTTCTCGCATTTCCTAGTCCCTTTCTCCGATTATGTGCACGTTAATGGGCCGGCCCAATACGACACGAAGGGGTAAAAAGCTTCAGCGAGAGCTGCCACTTGGGTCGCTTGAAGCGATAAATAGTCGCCGCGAGGGGATGGGGCCGGGGGGGGGGGGGGGGGGGTGGCCTTTTTTCGAGGGATAGATTATGTGGCCCATATCGTAATCGGCAACCCAATCCAAGAACATCCTCTTCTCCCTACTGCAAGGGCACTTGAAAGATTTTGGTGACATTTGTGCAAAAAATTGTGGTTTTACTCCCACCTTTTCATTTTACTTCACATATAAGATTTGCCTAAAGTTAAACTTCATAAAGTTGGACCATGTTTATAGGAAAAACTATCAACATTCACAATGCCAAATGAATATGATTAGATGCATGATGGAATTAATTTTCACATATATAACTTTAATATTGTAGATATTGATTTTCTTTTGACAAATTTGGTCGAAATTTATGAAGATTGACTCCAGACAAATCTTATATGTTGAGTAGAAAAACCGGAGGGAGTAGTTGCACTCATAAGGCGCAGCTAATTAACTACATTTGACCTGGAGGATGGACATCTAAAAAAAATCCGAGCTGAAGCAAATTTGTTTCAATCGCCTTTTGCTTGTTAGTTTTGTTTTATAAGAACACGATCTGTCAAAAAATACACCTTGGAACGTGGTGCACATGTACCCGAACATAGTTTGTACTTGCAATTTTTATCTTTTTTGCCAACAATTTCACATAAGTCATTTTGTCTTACTTGCACGTGAGTAACACAGCTGACAATGCTTGTTCTGTATTTTTTTTTACTATATTTAAATTGTGTTTTTGCCTAACCGGGACTCCCAGCTTCCAAAAATCCACACCGCATGATCTGTTACCTATATGTTTTCTCCAATCATCAAGGTTGGGGAAAAATTTGGTGCACTGGTGCTTGTGGTGCTACCAGTGCACCGGACCTCCGTAGCACATTTTAAAATGTTCTAAAAAGTGTGAAAAAAATGAGCTCATTGAAATGTCATCAATGTTTGTTGTCCCATCAGCCACATTCTGTTGGACTGTGTGTATGCAAGGCAGGTGTGGAGAGCGATCGGCCAAGCCCTCGGGCAGGCAGCGTGGGTGCCAGTGAGGGGCACATCGCTCTCAGAATGGTGTCAGGACAAGACTGACGCAGGTCGGAGCACGAGGGATGTGTTGGGGAACGTACTAATTTCAAAAAAATTCCTACGCACACGCAAGATCATGGTGATGCATAGAAACGAGAGGGGAGAGTGTTGTCTACGTACCCTCGTAGACCGTAAGCGGAAGCGTTATGACAACGCGGTTGATGTAGTCGTACGTCTTCACGATCCGACCAATCCTAGTACCGAAAGTACGGCACCTCCGTGATCTGCACACGTTTGGCTCGGTGACGTCCCACAAACTCTTGATCCAGATGAGTGTCGAGGGAGAGCTTCGTCAGCACGATGGCATCATGACGGTGATGATGAAGCTACCAACGCAGGGCTTCGCCTAAGCACTGCAACGGTATGACCGAGGTGGATTATGGTGGAGGGGGCACCGCACATGGCTAAGAGATCAATGATCAACTTGTATCTTCTAGGGTGCCCCCTGCCCCCGTATATAAAGGAGCAAGGGGGGAGGCCGGCCGGCCCTAGGGCGCGCCAAGGAGGGGAGGAATCCTCCTCCTAGTGGGAGTAGGATTCCTCCTTTCCTAGTCCAACTAGGAGGAGAAGGGAAAGAGGGAAAGGAGAGGAAGAGGAGAAGGAAAGGGGGGGGGGGGCCCCCCCATCCCTAGTCCAATTCGGACTCCCTATAGGGAGGGGGCGCAGCTGCCCCTTGTGGGCTGCCTCCCCTCTTCCCTATGGCCCATGTAGGCCCAATCTCCCCCCCAGGGGGGGGGGGGTTCCGGTAACCCTCCGGCACTCCGGTTTTCTCTGAAATCACCCGGAACACTTCCTTGTCTGAATATAGCCGTCCAATAAATCAATCTTTATTCTCGACCATTTCGAGACTCCTTGTCATGTCCGTGATCATATCCGGGACTCCGAACTACCTTCGGTACATGAAAACACATAAACTTATAATATTGATCGTCACCGAACTTTAAGTGGTCGGGCATTGAGTCTTACTCAACTTCACACCTTGTAACACAGGCAAGAACCCTTTCTTTGCTTGATCCATTTTGAACTTCTTCAAAACTTTATCAAGGTATGTGCGTTGTGAAAGTCCAATTAAGCGTCTTGATCTATCTCTATAGATCTTGATGCCTAATATATAAGCAGCTTCACCGAGGTCTTTCATTGAAAAACTCTTGTTCAAGTATCCTTTTATGCTATCCAGAAATTCTATATCATTTTCAATCAACAATATGTCATCCACATATAATATTAGAAAGGCTACAGAGCTCCCACTCACTTTCTTGTAAATACAGGCTTCTCCAAAAGTTTGTATAAAACCATATGCTTTGATCACACTATCAAAACGTCTATTCCAACTCCGAAATGCTTGCACCAGTCCATAAATGGATCGCTGGAGCTTGCACACTTTGTTAGAATCCTTTGGATCGATAAAACCTTCAGGTTGCATCATATACAACTCTTCTTCCAGAAATCCATTCAGGAATGCAGTCTTTACATCCATTTGCCAAATTTCATAATCATAAAGTGCAGCAATTGCTAACATGATTCAGACGGACTTAAGCATCGCTACGGGTGAGAAAGTCTCATCGTAGTCAACTCCTTGAACTTGTTGAAAAGCGTCAGTCTTCTTCTTGAAGATCCATTTATTCTCGATGGCTTGCCGATCATCGGGAAAGTCAACCAAAGTCCACACTTTGTTCTCATACATGGATCCCATCTGAGATTTCATGGCCTCAAGCCATTTTGCGGAATCTGGGCTCATCATCGCTTCCTCATAGTTCGTAGGTTTGTCATGGTCAAGTAACATGACCTCCGAACAGGATTATCGGACCACTCAGTGCGGATCTTACTCTGGTTGACCCTACGAGGTTCGGTAGTAACTTTATCCGGGTTACATGATCATCATCATTGGCTTCCTCACTAATTGGTGTAGGAGTCAGAGGAACAGATTTCTATGCTGAACTACTTTCCAATAAGGGAGCAGGTACAGTTACCTCATCAAGTTCTACTTTCCTCCCATTCACTTCTTTCGAGAGAAACTCCTTCTCTAGAAAGGATCCATTCTTAGCAACGAATGTCTTGCCTTCGGATCTGTGATAGAAGGTGTACCCAATAGTCTCCTTTGGGTATCCTATGAAGACATGATAACCCACAAGTATAGGGGATCGCAACAGTTTTCGAGGGTAGAGTATTCAACCCAAATTTATTGATTCGACACAAGGGGAGCCAAAGAATACTCTCAAGTATTAGCGGTTGAGTTGTCAATTCAACCACACCTGGATAAGTTAATATTTGCAGCAAAGTATTTAGTAGCAAAGTAGTATGGAAGTAGCGGTAACGGTGGCAAAAATAACACTAGCAGTTTTGTAGTAATTGTAACAGTGGCAACGGTAAAGTAACTAAGAAAAGATCAATATGTGAAAAGCTCGTAGGCATTGGATCAGTGATGGATAATTATGTCGGATGCGATTCTTCATGCAACAGTTATAACATAGGGTGACACAGAACTAGCTCTAATTCATCAATGTAATGTAGGCATGTATTCCGAATATAGTCATACGTGCTTATGAAAAGAACTTGTATGACATCTTTTGTCCTACCCTCCCGTGGCAGCGGGGTCCTATTGGAAACTAAGGGATATTAAGGCGGAGGGCCTCCTTTTAATAGAGTACCAGACCAAAGCATTAACACTTAGTGAATACATGAACTCCTCAAACTACGGTCATCACCGGGAGTGGTCCCGATTATTGTCACTTCGGGGTTACCGGATCATAACACATAGTAGGTGACTATTGACTTGCAATATAGGATCAAGAACTCACATATATTCATGAAAACATAATAGGTTCAGATATGAAATCATGGCACTCGGGCCCTAGTGACAAGCATTAAGCATAGCAAAGTCATAGCAACATCAATCTCAGAACATAATGGATACTAGGGATCAAACCCTAACAAAACTAACTCGATTACATGGCAAATCTCATCCAACCCATCACCGTCCAGCAAGCCTACGATAGAATACTCACGCACGGCGATGAGCATCATGAAATTGGTGATGGAGGAAGGTTGATGATGACGATGGGGATGAATTCCCCTCTCCGGAGCCCCGAACGGACTCCAGATCAGCCCTCCCAAGAGAGATTAGGGGTTGGCGGCGGCTCCGTATAGTAAAACGCGATGAATCCCTCTCCCTGATTTGTTTTCTCCCCAAACGTGAATATATAGAGTTGGAGTTGAGGTCGGTGGAGTACCAGGGGGGGCGCCCCCACCCTCGTGGGCAGGGTGTGGGGCCCCTGGTCTTGATTCTTTCGCCAGTATTTTTTATAAATTCCAAAAATATTCTCCGTGAAGTTTCAAGTCATTCCGAGAACTTTTATTTCTGCACAAAAATAACACCATGGCAATTCTGCTGAAAACAGCGTCAGTCCGGGTTAGTTCCATTCAAATCATGCAAGTTAGAGTCCAAAACAAGGGCAAAAGTGTTCGGAAAAGTAGATACGATGGAGACGTATCAAGACACATTTCTCCGATTTGGGTTCGAGCTTATCAGGTTGAAGCTTTTTCACATAAGCATCGCAACCCCAAACTTTAAGAAACGACAACTTGGGTTTCTTGCCAAACCACGGTTCATAAGGTGTCGTCTCAACGGATTTAGATGGTGCCCTATTTAACGTGAATGCAACCGTCTCTAAAGCATAACCCCACAATGATAGCGATAAATCAGTAAGAGACATCATAGATCGCACCATATCTAGTAAAGTACGATTACGACATTCGGACACACCATTACGCTGTGGTGTTCCGGGTGGCGTGAGTTGTGAAACTATTCCGCATTGTTTCAAATGAAGACCAAACTCGTAACTCAAATATTCTCCTCCACGATCAGATCGTAGAAACTTTATTTTCTTGTTATGATGATTTTCTACTTCACTCTGAAATTCTTTGAACTTTTCAAATGTTTCAGACTTATGCTTCATCAAGTAGATATACCCATATCTGCTCAAATAACGATATCCGCCACGAGCTTCAACATTCATCGGACCACATACACCAGTATGTATGATTTCCAACAAATCTGTTGCTCGCTCCATTGTTCCGGAGAACGGAGTTTTAGTCATCTTGCCCATGAGGCATGGTTCGCAAGTACCAAGTGATTCATAATCAAGTGATTCCAAAAGTCCATCAGAATGGAGTTTCTTCATGCGCTTTATACCAATATGACCCAAACGGCAGTGCCACAAATATGTTGCACTATCATTATCAACTCTGCATCTTTTGGCTTCAATATTATGAATATGTGTGTCACTACTATCGAGATTCAACAAAATAGACCACTCTTCAAGGGTGCATGACCATAAAAGATATTACTCATATAAATAGAACAACCATTATTCTCTGATTTAAATGAATAACTGTCTCGCATCAAACAAGATCCAGATATAATGTTCATGCTCAATGCCGGCACCAAATAACAATTATTCAGGTCTAAAACTAATCCCAAAGATAGATGTAGAGGTAGTGTGCCGATGGCGATCACATCGACTTTGGAATCATTTCCCACGCGCATCGTCACCTCGTCCTTAGCCAATCTTCGCTTAATCCATAGTCCCTGTTTCGAATTGCAAATATTAGCAACAGAACCAGTATCAAATACCCAGGTGCTACTGCGAGCATTAGTAAGGTACGCATCAATAACATGTATATCACATATACCTTTGTTCACCTTGCCATCCTTCGTACCCGCCAAATACTTGGGGCAGTTCCGCTTCCAGTGATCAGTCCCTTTGTAGTAGAAGCACTCAGTCTCAGGCTTAGGTCCAGACTTGGGCTTCTTCACTTGAGCAGAAACTTGCTTGCCGTTCTTTTTGAAGTTCCCCTTCTTCCCTTTACCCTTTTTCTTGAAACTGGTGGTCTTGTTGACCATCAACACTTGATGCTCCTTCTTGATTTCTATCTCCGCAGCCTTTAGCATTGCGAAGAGCTCGGGAATTGTCTTATCCATCCCTTGCATGTTATAATTCATCACGAAGCTCTTGTAGCTTGGTGGTAGTGATTGAAGAATTCTGTCAATGACACTATCATCAGGAAGATTAACTCCTAGTTGAATCAAGTGATTGTTATACCTGCACATTTTGAGTATATGTTCACCGATGTAACTATTCTCCTCCATTTTGCAGCTGTAGAACTTATTGGAGACTTCATATCTCTCAATCCGGGCATTTTCTTGAAATATTAACTTCAACTCCTGGAACATCTCATATGCTCCATGACGTTCAAAACGTCGTTGAAGTCCCGGTTCTAAGCCGTAAAGCATGGCACACTGAACTATCAAGTAGTCATCAGCTTTGCTTTGTGTCGGAGTAATGGGCCACGGGTAGCCTGACCCGAGCCCCCGAACCTTTCAAGACATCGGGGCCGGTTGCGCCCCTCAGGACGTCAAGACAGGTCTCCGCCTTCTGGCAGCCGGATGGCCGAACGACCGACTGCCAGAAGACGACCATGCTCAGGAAGGCGGCCCCGATACGGGCTGACTCCTAGCAGGAGGCCTCCAGAGAGGCCGACTCCTAACAGTCAGCCCATGACGCCCTCAGAGTCCACGCCCCATAAAGAAGACAAGGCATTATGAGGCTATAGTGCAGCCCATCACCCCCAAATCCAGGGCCGGGCATGGCCACGGTTCGTGACAAAGTGAGATCTCGCCGGCGCGACATCATACACTCCGCCCCTGACATCACACCTGTCAGGCGATGCCCTGCTCCCACGACCGTCTGTCGGTACGGCCCAAAGACGGCTGGCCCTACCGGTCAGCGAGAGCCCGGAAGACGGCAGGAGCCTCACCAGTCGGACCCGAAGGAGGCCGGCTCCCAGCAGGCGGCCCATTCCTTCCTCGGGGCCCATTCGCCATTAATCAGATAAGACCCGGAGTGGCTACAGTGATCCCCCACCAGGCGGCCGGACTATAGCCACGCTCCCCTGACCAAGCCTGCGTCATTAGCATCATGGCTATAGTGATCAGCAGCCGGCAAGACCCGCGAGCAGTGGTTGCGGCCTGTCGGCTCCGTACCGGACCAGCCGGCGGAGAAGCCGGAGGCCAGAGAGACTGACGACTGGGTCCTGCACCCGGCCAGATTACCATTGTACCCCTGGGGGGTAGGCCTATATACCCCCCCAGGGCACCCATGCAAAGGGTTCCCACCTGTTAGAATTAGACCAACACCTAGGGGAAGAGGAGAGTTAGCCTTGCCTTCTTCTACCTCTAGCATACAGCTCGAGGAGCACCATTGTACTCACTAGAGCCTTAGTGATCATGCGGAGACCCTGCAGAGCAGGACTAGGGGTGTTATCTCCTAGGAGAGCCCCGAACCTGGGTAAAGTACGCCGGCGTTCGTGTGTACGCCTCATCCCGCTTCCAGGCATCGACGGCGTTCTACTCGCTCCCACCATGATAAGACATCCCTTGGCATATGTCGCACCCAACCCCCGACATTTGGCGCCCACCATGGGGCGAGGTGCACCGTCTCCCGAAGACCTGCTCTAGACGGGAACCCTATTCCTCCCTGGCGAGCGCAGCCAGCCCGGCACGCCAGACGGTGTCTGCACCGACGTGCTGCACGGTGCGGAGGTCGCCTTCGCAGCAAGCTGCCTCGCTGATCTTGTCGGTGAGGTTTGCCTCTCCGACGAGCCCGCGTCCGATGCGGGCACCGATGGCCCCGATAGCCGGCTCGTGAGCCTCCTCGATCAGCTCCATGTCGCTAGCGAGCCTGCTGTGGACTTGGAGTCGGTTGGCTCCACCGACCCGATGTTGGTTGACTCCGACACGCGTCACTTGACACGTTCCCCACCAACGTGGTGGTCTACGACAAGCCGCTTCCTCGCGCGGACAGCGGCGGCAGCACCGTCAAGGAGGTGCTCGTCATCAGCCACATCGAGCACCCTGGCGGAGGTGGCCAGGATCCGTTGCAGGCGGTGATGCAAGATCTGACTGCGCCCATCCTGGAAGACGCTGACACTGAGACGCTGGAGGCACGTCGCGTCTAGCTCATCGAGAGCGCCAACTGGCTGGCCAGCATGAGACGCCTTTCGGAGGTCTACCAGCGTGAGATGGACCATGCTATCAGCGGCACGCCGGCTCCTAGTGGGCCTAGCCGCATTGGCCAGATCCGGCAGTGTGGCGCGACCATCGCCAGCATGTTCAGGACAGATCGTCCCGTCTACGCCACGATTGTGGAGAACATACGAGCTGCCCAGGCGGCAATAGACGAGCTATACAAGCTCGAGGGCGACGAGCGTCGCCACATGACGGAGCGAGTCCAGCGGCTCCTCGATGCGGCTGCTGAGCAGCAGGAGGCCGGGTGCCGCGCTGAAGCGCCCAACCGGCGGAATGACGACCCGCCTCCTCGCCGAGACCAAGGCGCGACATCCCGGATGCCGACTGGTGGCGCCCGCGATAGGAGAGACAAGGAGCCGGCTGCTAGCCGCAGCCGGACTCGCATCACCATCGAGCGCGACCAAGACGGTCGCCCAAGAGCAGTGCAGCGACGAGACGACTGAGGGAGTTTCGGACTAGGGGGTGTCCGGATAGCCGAACTATCATCATCGGCCGGACTCCAAGACTGTGAAGATAGAAGATTGAAGACTTCGTCTCGTGTCCGGATGGGACTTTCCTTGGCGTGGAAGGCAAGCTTGGCGTCTGGATATGTAGATCTCCTACCTTTGTAACTGACTTTGTGTAACCCTAGCCCTCTCCGGTGCATATATAAACCAGATGGCTTTAGTCCATAGGACGAACAACAATCATACCATAGGCTAGCTTCTAGGGTTTAGCCTCTTTGATCTCGTGGTAGATCCACTCTTGTAACACACATCATCAATATTAATCAAGCGGGACGTAGGGTTTTACCTCCATCAAGAGGGCCCAACCTGGGTAAAACATCGTGTCCCTTGTCTCCTATTACCATCCGCCTAGACGCATGATTCGGGACCCCCTACCGAGATCCGCCGGTTTTGACACCGACATTGGTGCTTTCATTGAGAGTTCCTATGTGCCGTCGCCATCAGGTAGGATGCCTCATCTCGTCTTTAAAGACGATACTATCACCAAAGGAGCCTTGGCCGCTGGCCAGACTCTTCGGCTAGGTGGTTTTCTTATGACCGCCAGCCCGGCCACCGCGCCGACGATGACCTCTCGAGTCATCGAAACCAATCTCCAGGTTAGTTCGGAACTTGCCGAACAGTTAGATCCGATCGAGCTCTCCTCCATAAACGAGCTCTTGGATCGCATCGCCGCCCTGGGAGTCGCCACAGACTACGACCGGATCGGGCCTAAAACCGATCTGAGAGAGATCAACTCTCCCCAGGCTACCCATCATGTTGCTGTGATAGAGCAGCAATGCGGCGATTCTTCTTGTATCTTAAGGACTAGTTACGTCCAGATTCCCGATCCCTCCATGCCGGATTCCCGCAGAGGGACGGATGTCGATCAAGCCCTGAACTTAAAGTCAGACGGCGGGTTGGACTCATTGGATAACACTCAAAAATCCAAACTTCCAAGTTCGGAAACTTCTCGGCCATTGATTCCTAAATTGGACGGGGTTCCGGATCTAGTTCCACCCGCCCACCCAAACATTAGTGATCTCTCTCGAATTCGGCAAGAGCCTGCTGAAACAGTACATCATTACTGGGCCAGATTCCTCCTGGTTATGAACAGGATAAAGGACTGCCGAGAGGAGGACGCAATCCCAATTTTCTGCAATAATTGCACGGACAAGGGAATCCTAAACGCCATAAGTCGTCGCGAAATTATACGCTTTACTGACTTGGTGACCATAGTACAAAAGTATCTTGTGCGATGGAGAGCGCTGGAAAACCGAAAGTAAATTTTGGGATAATCCGCCCCGAATACATCCCTAGTCCGAAACAAAAGGGTGCATCATTATCAAGCACCCGGTTGAATACCAAAAACCAAAACCCCCTAAAGGGATACGGAACCGTCTTTGGAGGGTTGGCTCAACGGACCACTGCAAAATCCACAAGATGCGGGCGCCACTCCAACACACAGCCTTCGAGCGTGTTGGATACTACGGCAGTGGCCAAAAGTGGCGTGAGGCTTTTTAGCCCCGCAACCAACCCAGCATTACCGGACGGTATTAATGATCTTGAGACTTTCGCATCAAATAACATGCGGAAGCGAACAATCCGCAGCCTCGCCAAGTCTACCAAGTAGCAACAACAAATACATGGAGCGACACGGCTATCACCTTCAACGCCAGATGACGAACCTAAATTCGAACAGCTAGAGCACCAGCCGCATTGGTCCTCGGTCCGATAGTGGACGGTTTTGTCTTACTAAGGTACTCATGGATGGAGGAAGCGGATTAAACCTCATCTATGAGGAAACCCTTCAAAAATGGAAATTGACTGGAGCCGCATTGAGCGAAGCAGCACAACCTTCGTGAGGGATAATCCCTAGTCGAGAAGTCGCTGCAGAAAAAATCACACTAGATGTAGTGTTCGGCTCACCGGACAATTACAGGTCCGAGGAGGTCACGTTTCAAGTGGCCCCATTCGGCAACGGATATCACGCTTTGTTAGGGCGAGAGGCATTCACAATCTTCCAAGCTATACCCCACTACGGGTACATGAAGCTCAAAATGCCCGGACCCAATGGGATAATCACTCTCGCCAGTGATCCAGATACAGCACTCCGCGCTGAAAATAAGACAGCCGCACTAGCCCTAGAGGCATTGTCCAAAGCCCTAGCGGCAGAGGAACTAACTACGCCGCGCTCCACGGTGGATAGGGACGATGTGATACTCGATAAGAGGTCCAAGTCCACCTCTTTTAAACCAGCAGCCGAGATAGTCAAATTTCAGGTCCATCCAACGGACCCCACAAAGACGGCCTCCATTGGGGCACAATTAAGTCCTGATGTCGAAGCCGCACTACGAGAATTCCTTTGGGAAAATTGGGACATTTTTGCCTGGCACCCTTCAGACATGCCAGGAATCCCACGCAGGCTGGCAGAGCACAGCCTAAATATCCTAAAAGGATTCAAGCCAGTCAAACAAGCTCTTCGGCTATTTTCCGAACCCAAAAGACAGGCATATCAGAGATATAAAACATCCGGACTGGCTAGCCAATCTAGTAATGGTACCAAAAAAGGACAAATCCTGGTGCCTCTGCGTCGATTTTAAAGACCTTAACAAGGCCTGTCCAAAGGACCCTTTCCCCTTCCCTCGCATCGACCAAATCATCGATGCTACCGCGAGGCACGATTCATTGTGCTTCCTCGACGCATACTCCGGATACCATCAAATCAAGATGGCGGAGAAAGATCAGGCATAGCGGCATTCATTACTCCATATGGGCCATTCTGCTTCAACACAATGCCCTTCGGACTCAAAAACGCCGCGCAACATATCAGCGCATGATTCAAACATGTCTGGCTACCCAGATAGGCAAAACAGTAGAGGCATACGTAGACGATGTGGTCGTCAAGACCAAACACGTCGGAACTCTAGTAGAAGACTTGAGGGTGACATTCGACAACCTCCGAGCATATGACATTAAGCTCAATCCGGAAAAATGCGTCTTCGGCATCACCGGAAAGCTCTTGGGCTTCATCGTATCCGGTAGAGGAATTGAAGCAAACCCGCCAAAATCCGAGCTCTGTCACAATTGGATATTCCAAAAGACCTCAAGCAGATACAAAAACTAACCGGATGCGTAGCGGCCTTAAGTCGCTTCATCTCCCGTTTGGGAGAAAAGGCTCTGCCCCTCTACCGCCTCCTCCGGCGCACCGAACATTTCGAATGGACGGATGCTGCCACAGCCGGACTCGAAGAAATAAACTCCATCGGCAACAAATCCGGTTCTGCCCGTGCCCAACCTCGGGCGAACCTATGTTATTATATATCGCAGCAACACATCAAGTTGTCGGTATGTACTCGTCGTTGAACGAGAAGCGAAGGGCACAAATTCCCTCTTCAAAAACCAGTGTACTACGTATCCACTGTTCTAACTCCATGCAAATCCCGGCACCCACATTATCAAAAGATAGCGTATGCGGTGTTCATGGCATCCCGGAAGCTGCGACACTACTTTCAAGAATGTTCAATAACGGTGGCCTCCGAAGTACCTCTCAACGATATTATAAACAATCGCGACGCAACGGGCAGAATTGCAAAATGGGCTATCGAGCTCTTACCATTTGACATAACCTACAAACCACGGCGAGCTATAAAGTCGCAGGTTCTGGCTGACTTCATCGTCGAATGGACCGAAGCCGAACTCCCTAAAGAGTACGACGCGTACTCCAACTGGATCATGCATTTTGACGGATCCAAAATGTTGGCTGGCTTGGGGGCTGGCGTCGTCCTGATGTCCCCAACTGGAGACACAATCCAATACGTACTTCAAATAATGTACATGGACACCAACAACGCAGCCGAATACGAGGCCCTTCTACATGGCCTCCGGATGGCAATCCACATGGGCATTCAACGCCTAGAGGTGCGCGGGGATTCAAACCTCACAATATCCCAAGTAAATGGAGACTTTGACGCCAAAGATCCAAAAATGGCAGCTTACCGCAACGCCGTCCTAAAAATGTCAGCTCGGTTTGAAGGACTAGAATTCCACCATGTAGCCCGGGATAATAACCAGGCAGCAGACGTGTTAGCACGCATCGACGCGAAACGAGACGCCGTCCCTCCAAACATCTTCCTGGAACGGCTCTTTAAGTCATCCGTATTATGGGAAGAGGAGTCCGGAAATAACAATCCGGAGCCACCGCATCACCTAACTCGCACCATTACGACACAATCGGCGGCTCACCAATGAAATAACACCTTCAGCTCACGAAATAATGGCAGTAATTGCCCTGCGGATGTAACCATTCCTAGCCTAATTAATGCGGCAGAACTTCCGAAGACCAAAATGAGGCCCATTGCATAGTTCGGGCGATCTAAAGCCTACAAGGTCCATGAGGGAGAACTTTATAAGAAAAGCACAACCGAGTCCTTCAAAGGTGTATCTCTGAAGAGGAAGGGCGAAATCTCCCGGTTGGAATTCATGCCGGACTACATGGGCACCACGCTGCAGCCCGGCCCTTGTAGGCAAGGCCTTCCGTACATGATTTTATTGGCCGACAGCCGGGCAGATGCTCGGGACTTAGTCCAAAGATGCGTCGGTTGCCGCCTCTTTGCTAATCGAGCCACATGCCACCCACCACCCTCAAAACTATACCCATTACACGGCGTTCATGGTCAGGGGGCTTGACATGGTTGGACCCCTTAAAGGGGGAACCCACAAGCACAAATATTTATTGGTCATGGTGGACAAATTCACCAAATGGATTGAGGCCAAGCGGTTAAAACGGCAGAATCCGGACCGGTGATAGACTTCATATCCGGTAGTACACCGCTTTACGTCCCCCACAAAGCATCATCACTGATAACGGCACGAACTTCACGGCCGACGAGGTTAAACTCTGGTGCAAAAACATGGGCATTAAGCTCGATTACGCTTCAGTCTATCACCCCCAAACTAACGGTCAAGTCGAGCGAGCAAATGGTCTAATCATGAGCGGCATCAAACCCGGACTAGTGCGGTCCTCAAGGAATCTAACACGCCTTTGGGTAGAGGAGCTCGACTCCGTACTCTGGGGCTGCGGACCACGCCAAACCGAACTCATCGGATTCACACCATTTTTAATGGTATACGGCGCAGAGGCAGTTCGCCTGCGATATAATTCATGACTCACCTCGTAATGCGCATGTACGAAGAAAGAGAAGCCGAGTTAGATCGGCAGGACAGTTTGGACGCCTTAGAGGAGGAGCCGGACGTGGCAAAGGCTCGTTCCGCATTTTATCGCCAGCAGCTCGAAGATATCAAAGGTAGAAGTACGGGCCAAAACTTACAATGTTGGCGAACTTGTTCTACGCTCACGGACAAGAAAAAGGACAAACTTAAGCCCAAGTGGGAAGGTCCCTTCATCATCGACCAAGTCCTGACCGGCGGAGCATACCGTCTACGTAACGCATCTGACAACCGACTCGAGCCGAACCCATGGAACGCAGCCCGTCTCCGAAGATTCTACGCCTAACGCCGGACTCCGGGTTCGTCTCACTCCCCCGTCCACCCCTTTATACTGTCTCTCGTCCTCCTCCTTCTTCCCACTTTTTTGTTCAATACCTTTTATGGGCTGATTTGCGCTTTGTTCGCACACACTTGATGTGCTCCTGGCACTCATTATACCTGGGGGCTTCTATAACAGAAGCTTATTCATACGGGCTTCATGCCCAATACATGTGTCATACTTCCGCATGTACCTTTTGTTCACCATTATATGCATCGATATGACTTAAGTTTTGGCCAAGCTGGGTTGCTGGCTCTGTGCTTACCCCTCGTTCCCGATTGTTCGGCTAGGAGGTAAAGGGAGCACCTCTGCGATTATTCTTGCCCGAATTGACGGATGTGTACCTCAGACCAGGTGAAGCCGAAAGCTAAGCGTTCTTAAGAGAATATTTGGTCGGTGACTTGAAAGATGATTTATTGCTTACTTATTTATCTGCCCCAGATACTTTTTCTGCTATTTTCGCAGTTCGGCATTGCACTTTAGGGCATGCCTCCCAGGGAAAGGAACCCTTAACGGAACTATTCTCCCTGGAAGATGTTTCTTACTAACCATGTAATATAACATAACTAGTTGGGCACTTGTCTGATAAAGCAATTATGACCCAGACGCCTTGTCTCCATGCATGTCCCGGTTCTTTTATAACCGTAAGGGTATTCAGACACACTGCGGACTGTTGGGTCCCGAGGTTGAAGCGAAACGGTCCGCAAAGACAAACGATCTACAATCCGGCTAGAAGGCATTTTACATGTCATTTCAAATTACATCGTCAAACCGACTGATTGTACTCCTCCTCAATCCCATCTAATAGGCTGTCTAATTTACAGTCCTGTTGGGAATATTTCGCGGCCAATTCTACTTGGTCGTACATCAAGCTCACAGGATCTCCTTCCCATCAGGCCCCTTGGTCCGACCTCGGCCATGTGGTTTGGGTCAGCCTTCGGGTAACGTGTCTTCACCATGGCCCGAGCCTCCCTGGCGCTCGACGGCAGCCGATATCTTCCACAAGCGGAGGCGTCGCCGTGCTCCTGAAGCTTCTCAGCAAGCTCACCAAGGCCCTCGGGTAGGGAGACGGATGGCCATAAAGCATGAACGACGCCACTCATCGCCTGCCGAACACGTTCGAGCAATTGCACTAGCTCGGGAAGTTGATCACCCGTTGACTCAGGCATTTCCTCCGCAGGGCGACCTGTGAGCACACCTAAAGACATATTTCTGTCAATCGACTTCCTCGCTGAATTCCTCTTTTCAAAGGAATTTGTTCAAGCACTTACTATAAATGCCGCTGACGGCCGATTCTCCTTCACGGAGCTGCATACCGGGCCTGAACACCTTTCAGCTCTTCTCCTCGCTGGGTGTGGGCATCTTGGAGCTTGTTTCTCTCCTGCTGCACCTTCATAAGCACCCTCTCGCCAGCCTTTAGCTGACGCGATAGCTGTTGCTTGTCCGGATCTAGTCCGGCGCCCTCTGCAATACTATTGTCAGATCCACGCTGCACTTTGTTAAATAATTATCTTTTCAAAGTACATCTTACCAGTAGGGGTCTCTATGGCTCCCCCACAGCAGCAGCCAGTCACGGCCTCCAGTTGGGCCTTGCACTCTTGGAGCTCACCGGGACAGATGGGTATTCTTCTCCGTAGATCTCGCATCATAATTGATCCTTAAATCAATTATTTCAACTATTTTAAGTCTAGGGGGCTACTGGCATATATAACTATTAAAATTACTTACCCGTATGTCTTTCACATACTGCTCCGTGGCTCTGGTTAACCCATCTTGAGCGGCACGGAGGTGCTGCGTTTCCGCTTCAAAGGCATTTAACGCCTCGGGAGAAACACGCGTCACGAAGAACTGTCCGGCGACGCCTGTGATTCATGGCGCTCTCCATCTCAGACCGGGTGGCGGACAGCCTGTCGGCATCCTCCGTCGGAGGAGCGTCCGGCTCACGCCTTGTATTCGCCTCCCCTCCCGGACCATGTGTTGGAGCATGGCCGGCGGAGGCTTGATTGGCAACCTCTCCGGACACGTCCGTGGCGCTCTTCTGGAAAAGTTATGAGCATTAATATACCTCCTAGGGATCCTTCCCTTAAAAATAGCGGTGCTCCGTGCCGTTGTGGCGACGTTTGGTTCAAGGCGCGCTCCTCTTCCGCCCTTTGGGCTGGCCCGACCCTTGTTGGCCGGCCGCCGCGGGTTCGGCTTCCCACCTTAAAGGCACCTCCCGCGATGCACCATCAGTATGGGATGGTCAGAATTGAGCGCGGATCAAATGATGGTGTCAAGACCTTGGTCGTAGTCACCTGGGAGGTCGGAAACAAACCGGGGTAGTCAGCCGTAATGGCGACTAGGGCATTGTCTATGCTATGTTGGTGGAACACCCCGTCAATCAGCTCCACCTTTATGTCCAGATCCTCTTCGGAGGTCGGATCAAGGGATCTTTCCGGATCCTCGGGCTGTGGAGTTAGGCTTCGTATGCCCTCCACGTCCCAGCGCAGCTCCTGCGTCAAAATCACAAAGTAAGATACTTGACTTTAAAAGTACGGATCGGGTAGACGAACATCTGCTTACCCAGCTCCGAGGGTTATTCATAGAAAATCCATTCAACGGATTCTTGCGGAGGAAGTCCTCCTCCTCTCCCTTGTACAAGCCGGACAGGATCTTTGCCAGATCGGCTACCGAGCCTGGCCCTTTGCGGCCATGACGGGTGGCGTCGTCTTCCCCGTTGAAATCCCACATAGGGTGGCCCCTATATTGGAGTGGCTGCACCCCTTGCATAATGCACGTGGCCATGACTCCAATCATGGTCAATCCGGAGTGGGCCAGTAACCTAATCCGGCCCATCAGATAATGGACGCTCCTATCATCTTCCCGTTGAGGGCTCCGCGGGCGCCAGCTCAGGCGTTTCTTCAAGGGAGCATTGTTGAACTCCGGGAGGCCGATCCGAACTGGATCCGACAGAGGGGTGTCCTCCATGTAGAACCATTCCGAAGGCCAGTCTTCGGGCGCCTTCTTCGGGGTGCCGGATAGATATCCGGTCCCGGCGATGCGCCATATTTCGGCTCCGCCCACTTGATATATCGACCCCTCATGAGAACGGGGTACGAGACAAAACAATCTCTTCCACAGCGCAAAATGGGGCTCGATGCCCAAGAACAGCTCGCAAAAAGCTAGGAAGCCCACGATGTGCAAAATGGAGGCGGGCGTGAGGTGGTGAAGTTGGAGTCCGTAGAACTCTAGGAGCCCCCGGAGAAACGGATGTATGGGAAATCTGAGTCCCCTTATTAGATAGGGGACAAAGCATACCCGCTCCCCTTTGGAAGGGTTGGGGACGCTCTCCGCCTGCTTTCCACCCTTGTAGGTGGCTAGTCCGACTCGAACCGGAACCATGAAAGCTAGGGGAAGATATCCCTCGGTTTGAAGTACCACTAGCTCTCTGTGTGGAACTGAGCATCTCCCCCAATCTCCTGGCTTAGGGCTGGGAGCGCGAGAGGAGGAACCGCGTCGGCTATCCATGATAGAATGGATTTTTGTCAGAGGCGCTTCAATGAGAACTTGCGGATGGAGGATGGTGTGAGCTGGATCTAGATCATCGCCTCTCTTATAGGCTGCCTGCTCGCACAGCTAAGCGGGTAAAATGTAAAAATATCCCAGCCTTTCGCATTAAATGCGACACATGGAAGAAGGCCATTATTGGGCGTAGAAGCCAAGGAGCACAACATTTATAAAGAAGCCGGACACTATTCGACGGGAACATGAAGATTGAAGGAGAACTCGCCTTGCAACGCCGAAGACAATATACGTGCGGACTCGTCGTCGCTGAAGCCGGTTCGGAGACTCTTGAGGGAGTTCCGGACTAGGGGTGTCCGGATAGCGAACTATCATCATCGGCCGAACTCCAAGATTGTGAAGATAGAAGATTGAAGACTTCGTCCCGTGTCCGGATGGGACTTTCCTTGGCGTGGAAGGCAAGCTTGGCGATACGGATATGTAGATCTCCTACCTTTGTAACCGACTTTGTGTAACCCTAGCCCTCTCCGGTGCCTATATAAACCGGATGGCTTTAGTCCATAGGACGAACAACAATCATACCATAGGCTAGCTTCTAGGGTTTAGCCTCTTTGATCTCGTGGTAGATCCACTCTTGTAACACACATCATCAATATTAATCAAGCAGGACGTAGGGTTTTACCTCCATCAAGAGGGCCCGAACCTGGGTAAAACATCGTGTCCCTTGTCTCATGTTACCATCCGCCTAGACGCACAGTTCGGGACCCCCTACCCGAGATCCGCCGGTTTTGACACCGACAACGACTGTCCGCCTCCTCCCCCTACAGGGAGAGGCACATTTCCCCGCCGCCTATTGATCACCCATCGCTCGGCGACCGCTTTGCCGCCGAGAAGGAATCGGAGAAAACGATGCCCGCCACCGGATCGATCGCCTCAATCGATCCTTGGCACTAGAAGAAGAAGATGAGCTGGGTCCGCCTTGCTTTGCCCCCCGCATTCAAGATGAGCCTTTCCCCAAGGGGTTCACGCACCCGAGAGATATGCCCAAATACACCGGCTCCATGAAGCCGGAGGACTGGCTGGTCGACTACTCCACAGCCGTCAGCATCGCGAACGGCAACAAGCGCGTTGTCGTGAAGTACGTACCGCTCATGCTCCAGGGCATGGCCCAGACATGGCTGAACAGCCTGAAGCCCCGCAGCATCAACATCTGGGTTGATTTCACTGAACCATTCGTCCGCAACTTCACCAGCACGTACAAGCAGCCGCCCAAGCCCCGCCAGCTCTCCTAGTGCGTCCAAGGCCCCAACGAGTCGACTCGCGACTACCTCACGCGCAGGGCCGAGCTACGCAACTCTTGCGAGGGCGTGCACGAGGTGAAGGCCATCGAGTACTTCACTGCCGGGTGCCGAGAGGTGATACGTCTCCAACGTATCTATAATTTTTGATTGCTCCATGCTATATTATCTACTGTTTCGGGCAATGTTGGGCTTTATTTTCCAATTTTATATTATTTTTGGGACTAACCTATTAACCGGAGGCCCAGCCCAGAATTGCTGTTTTTTTGCCTATTTCAGTGTTTCGAAGAAAAGGAATATCAAACGGAGTCCAAAAGACCTGAAACTCCACGGAACCTATTTTTGGACCAGAAGAAGCCCATTGAGTACAGGAAGCTCACCAGGGGAGTCCCGGGCTGCCCATGAGGGTGGGGGGCGCGCCCACCCCCTGGGGCGCGCCCCCTACCTCGTGGCCAGCCCGGAAGTCCACCGACGTCCTCCCTGCACCCATATATAATCCCGGACCCAAAAACATCCAGAGGAGAGATTAGATCAAGTTCACGCCGCAAGCCTCTGTAGCCACGAGAAATCAATCTAGGCCCTCTCCGGGCGCCTGTGGGAGGGCCATCATCACCGATGGCCATGGAGGAGTATCTCAGAGGGGTCTTCATCACCATGAAGGATAAGGACCAGAAGGTGGAGGCCATGGAGGAGGCACAAGGGGGAGAACCTCTCCTCCTCTCTTCCGGTGGCGCCGGAGTGCCATCGGGAGGGGAATCATCGCCACGGTGATCGTCTTCATCAACATCACCATCATCATCACCATCCTCATCTCTTTTACGCGGTCCACTCTCCCGCACCCCGCTATAATCCCTACTTGAACATGGTGCTTTATGCCACATATTATGATCCAATGATGTGTTGCCATCCTATGATGTTTTGAGTAGATAACTTTTGTCTTTGGGTTGATTGATGATCTAGATTGGTATGAGTTGTATGTTTTACTTTGGTGCTGTCCTATGGTGCCCTCCGTGTCGCGCAAGCGTGAGGGATTCCGCTGTAGGGTGTTGCAATACGTTCATGATTCGCTTATAGTGGGTTGGTGAGTGACTGAAACACAAACCCGAGTAAGAGGGATTGTTGCGTATGGGAATAAAGAGGACTTGATGCTTTAATGCTATAGTTGGGTTTTACCTTAATGATCTTTAGTAGTTGTGGATGCTTGCTAGAGTTCCAATCATAAGTGCATATGATCCAAGTAGAGAAAGTATGTTAGCTTATGCCTCTCCCTCATATGAAACTGCAATAGTGATTATCGGTCTTGTTAACAATTGCCTAGGACAATTCCTTTACACCGATCCACCATTATTCCACACTCGCTATTTATATTATTTAGTAATATATTCTAACTTTATGATAACAGCACCTACTTTTATATTTTATCTCTCCAATATCATACAAAGTTATCCTCTTCATACCCACAACGTAGTTTTATTTATCGTTTCTAGTTGGAAGCAAACGTTCGATTGTCGTGAAGAGTCGTGTCGATTGGCGAGATAGGGCTTGCGAGAATATTGATCTTACCTTTAGCTCCTTGTGGGTTCGACACTCCATACTTATCACTTCCATATTTGGAAAGTGCTACGATGATTCCTTGCACTTGGGGATTATCAAGCTCTTTTCTGGCTCCGTTGCCGGGGAGCAATAGCGTGGGGTTGATATTCTCGTGTGTGCTTGTTTGCTTCATTCACTAAGTAGATTTTGTTTTTCCTTTTTGTTTCTGTTTAGTTGTGGGTGAAACATACAAAAAAAATTAAAAATGAAAATACAAAAAATTTATTACTTGCCTCTCATGCCTAAAAAGTTTTTCAAAAAGAGAAGTGATTGGAAGGTTTTGCATTGAAGAAGTGAGGGTCGACCTTGAGCACTTGTGCTCATGCTCACGGAAACAATGTAGAATTTTTCATGGAAGTTTCTCTGTAAATATTATCCCCTTGTATATATTCATTATATTATAAAAATAAATGTGCCAATCTTTGGTTTTAGGATGATTAGATTGCTTGTTTGCTTTGTGCAGAACAAAAACAGAAACTTTGTCTGTAGTGCGTGAATTTTCAGTTTTAACTGGAAAGTCAAATGGTTCTGATTCTTTTTGAACATTACTTCTGTATAAATTTTTAAAATTTTCAAATTTAGTTTATAATTTTAGGAGTTACATAAGTTTGGCAAACTTCCAGATTACTACAGACTGCTCTGTTTTTAACAGATTCTGTTTTGCGTGTGTTGTTTGCTTATTTCGATGAATCTATGAGTAGTATCAGAGGGTATGAACCATAGAGAAGTTGGAAAACAGTAGATTTAACATCACCACCAATAAATAATGAATTCATTACAGTACCTAGAGGTAGTGATTTGCTTTATTACACTAACGGATCTCACAAGTTTTTGTTAAAGTTTTGTGTGGATGAAGTGTCCGAATGTCGAGGAGCTATCAATATGAGAAGAATAAAGAGAGGCAAGAGCTCAAGCTTGGGGATTCCCAAGGCACCCCAAGTAAATATTTAAAAGTATACTCAAGCATCTAAGCTTGGGGATGCCCCGGTTGGCATCCCATCTTTCTTCTTCAACAAATATCGGTATACCTCGGTTTTTGCTTTGTTCACATGATTTGTGTCCTTTGTGTTTTTGTTTTTCCTTTAAGAACCATTCTAGCATGAGATAGCCCTTCATTGATTTATAGAATACTTCATGTGCTTCACTTAAATCTTTTAAGTATGATCTTATAGAATTACTCTTTGCGCTTCACTTAAATCTTTCGAGTATGGTTTTATAGAATGCTTCATGTGCTTCACTTATACATTTTGAGCTTGGATATTGGTCAGTTGTAAAATGCTCCATGAACTTCACTTATACCTTTTGGAGTATGAATAATACTATCATTTAAAGTGGGTTTGGAAGAGTGTCAACTTTAGGAATTAGTGATCCCACTATTTTGGAGGATGTTGAATCTTAATGTGATATTTATGAAAGTGGATTCGGAAGAGTGTCAACTTTAGCTAGTAATGATTCCACTATTTTGGAAAATGTTCCAATTGAGTATGAGAACAAAGTTGCTATCCATGATACTACTGAAAATTATTATGAGGGAGGAATACATGCTTGTAGGAGTTGCAATAATATTAAGTTTCCTCTCTATGTGCTTAAAGTTTTGAAGTTATACTTGTTTTGCCTTCCTATGCTAGTTGATTCTCGTTCCCATAAGTTGTGTGCTCACAAAATCCCTAGGCATAGGAAGTGTGTTAGATTTAAATATGCTAGTCATATTCTTCAAGATTCTCTCTTTGTGTTTCAATTCCTATCTTTAAATTGAGCATCATTGAAATCATCATGCCTAGCTAAAAGGCATTAAAGAAAAGCGCTTGTTGCGAGACAACCCAATATTTAACCTTACTGTTTTTGTGTGTTTACATGATTAAGCTACTGTAGTAATCATGTTTTATATCTTTTGTTTCAATAAAGTGCCAAGTAAGACCTTTGGGAAGACTCGGGTGAAAGTTAATGTGATCTTGCTGTAAAAAACAGAAACTTTGCGCTCACGAGAATAGATGTCATTTTTTACATAAGAGTGATTTTGAGTTGATTCTTTTTGCATAAGATTAATAGACAAATTCCTCACGTCCAAAAATTTATTTCATAATTTTCGGAGTAGTATAAGTATGGTTATTGTTCAGATCATTACAGACTGTTCTGTTTCTGACAGATTCTGTTTTCATTGCATAGTCTGCTTGTTTTGTATTTTCTACGGCTTATATTTCTCAATATAATTTGTAAAAATGATATGGTACAGTAATAATTGTGTGAAAACAAATATGAACCTTGTCTTTGTCATTACCAAAGTGAATGGTTTTCTCTTTATCATACTAACCTATCTCACGAATTTTGGCTAAGTTTTGTGTGATTGAAGTTTTCAAGTTTTGGGTGAGATATCGATATGAGGAGAATAAGGAGTGGAAAGACCCTAAGATTGGGGATGCCCAAGGCACCCCAAGGTAATATTCAAGGAAGACTCAAGCGCCTAAGCTTGGGGATGCCCTGGAAGGCATCCCCTCTTTCGTCTTCAAAACTATCGGTACACCTTACTCGGAGCTATATTTTTATTCGTCACATGATATGTGTTTTACTTGGAGCGTCATTTTATTTTGTTAGTATTAGATAGCTGCTATTTATAATAGTGTTTTGCATCTTTACTTTCAATAAAAATGTCAAGGATAGCCTTTACCATGCTTATTTTGCTATTATACATGTTGCTGTTTGAAAACAGAAAGTTTACCGCTGTTGCAAAAATTCCCTAGAAAAGTCAGAGCATGATATAATGTTGAAATTTTTTGCATAATGAGCTCTGATAAATACAATACAGTGGGAATCTTCTCTCATAATTTTTGGAGTTAGGGAAGTATTGATACTCTTGCATTCTTTACAGGCTGTACTGTTTTGACAGATTGCTGTTATGTTTGCATTGTTTGCATATGGTTGCTTGTTTAATGATTCTATTTGAGGATAGGAGTATTAAATATGCAGAGTAATTTAGTATGCAATGTTGAATAATAATTTTAGCGGTTTGTTACAGTAGAAAATGATAAGGTTTTGCATTGGTTTATACTAACCTATCTCACGAGTTCTTGTTGAGTTTGGTGTGGATGAAGCTTTCAATAAAAAGAGAAACCATGATATGAGAGGAATTAAGGAGATTTAAAAGTTCAAGCTTGGGGATGCCCAAGGCACCCCAAGATAATATTCCAAGAAGTCTCAAGCATCTAAGCTTGGGGATGCCCCGTTAGGCATCCCACCTTTCTTCTTCAACAACTATCGGTTAGTATCGGTTGAGCCTAAGTTTTTGCTTCTTCACATGAGTTGTGCTATCCTTGCAATGTCATTTTATTTTACTTGCTATTTGAATAAAATCATTGGATCTGAAATTTTGAATAGAGAAGGGACCCTCCCATGGCTAGTTAATTATTTGACTACTCAGTGTCCTTCACTCATATCTTTTGGAGTAGTTTTGGTCATCACTACTGTTATTGAGAGTTGGCAACCGTAGTTTTGGTCATCGTTGCAATTAATAGGAAGTAATAAGGAAAGAGAGGTTCACATACAAATATATTATCTTGGACATCTTTTATGATTGTGAAGTACTCATTAAGTATGACATGCTAAAAGAGTTGACGTTGGACAAGTAAGACAACGTAATGGTTTATGTTTTCCGACATCTCAGTTAAAGTATATTGTCATTGACCTTCCAAACATGTTGAGTTTGCCTTTCTCCCTCATGCTAGCCAAATCCCTTGCACCAAGTAGAGATACTACTTGTGCTTCCAAATACCCGTAAACCCAGTTTTGTCATGAGAGTCCACCGTACCTACCTATGGATTGAGTAAGATCCTTCAAGTAAGTTGTCATCGGTGCAAGCAATAAAAATTGCTCTCTAAATATGCATTACTTATTAGTGCAGAGAAAATAAACTTCGTACGAACTTGTTGTGGAAATAATAAAAGCGACGGACTGCATAATAAAGGTCCACATACACGGGGCAATATAAAGTGACGTTCTTTTGCATTAAGATTTTGTGCATCATGTGACGCCCGGGTAATCAGGCTACAGTAATCCCTCGGTTACTGTTGATAATCCCACGTTAGATCGAAACGGATTCAAATTCTAAATTTGAATTAAAGTTAAAACAATTAAAGTTTTCAAAAGTCAAAACTAAAATGTTCGATGTGTTGAAAATATTCCCTAACTATTTGTCATGAAGAAACCATGTTTTTATATAAGTCCAATATTTTTAAAATGAGCTAAAACAGTAGAGAAAATAAAGAAAAAGGAAGACAATAAAAACAGAAAACAAAACTACAAGAAAAAAGAGAGAGAGAGAGAGAAGCCCTGCACCACTTGGGCTTCGGCCCACCCAAGCCAACTGGCCCAGCAGGCCGGCCGACCCCCCTCACCGGTCGCTCCCTCCCCTTCCTGTTCCCCTGCTCCGTGTCGCTACAGGGGCAGGGTCGACCCCGACCACCTCGCCGGCGGCGCCGATGAGGATAAGGGCAAAGCCACGGGCTCCACTCGTCTCCCCACCCCACTTGCCCCCTCGCCCTCCCCCGAAACCCTAGCGCGCCCACAATCCCCCTCTCGTCCCCTTCCTCGCCTCTGTTCGAGATGCCCGAGCACCCCCGTCGCCGTCGATCGCCGTAGCTGTGACCATCGTCGTCCGTTCGCCGCCCCGGCAAGTCCTACAGCTCCACCGTGGTCCTCTCCTTCCACTACACCGCTGGATCGAGCCCCGGAGCCCCTCGCGTCACCGCACTCTTCTTCTTCTCCGGCTCGGACACCGCATCGTCCTCGTCCTTGATCTACGCCACCGGTCCTCCCGAGCCCTTCCGCCTGCACTCCCACGCTCCCTCGGTGAGCCTCTGCGCCCGGATCGCCTCCCCTGCCTCCTCTGTTCGTTTGTAGCGACCGTTCCACGCTTACCCAAACGCGCCACCACTTGGCCTCGTCGCCGGCGTGGCCACGGTGACCATTTGGTCTCGTGCATGCCAACGTTCCGCTTCACGCGTCGAGTAGGCACCGTAGGCACCTCGCGCAGCTCGCTTTGCGCCCCGTAGCCCCGTTCCCGTACGTCGCCCGAAGAACCTCGCCGCCGATGAGCTCGATGCACTCAGCTCCGGCCACCGCAGCCTCCGCCATCGTCACAGATCGCTCCGTCGCCGTCTTGCCGTTCGAACGAGCCCGGCCGCGCCCAAAACGGTGCGGGGTGGACGAATCCCACACCTCTCCCGATCGCTCCGCCGTTGGAATGGTCGCCGGAGTTAGATCCGACGCGTCTCCGGTGGGTGCCGAGCTGGCACCCACGTGGCACCGCCTGGGCCACTGGCAGGTGGGCCCAGGCCCCCCTTTGACCAGTTGACTTGGGTCAACGCTGACGCGTAACCGCCCACGTGTCTATGACATGTGGGTCTCGAATGAATAAACAAATTAAAATAAATAATTAAAGCTGTTAGTTAGTTAGTTGGTTAATTAAAGTGCTAAACACCCCCTAACTAGTAGGCCCACACGCTAATTAGGTTAATTAGATTAAACCAACTCTGTTTAGTTAATTCAAATGACACGTGGGTCCCACCGGACCCACAGGCCAGATTTGACTCGATCAACCTCACTGTTGGTGATGATCTCAGCATTGCGTCATGCTGACATCAGCAGAGACTATTCTGGATAATGTTAGAATTAAATAACTAATTAAAATCAGAAAATGATTTAAATCTTTAGAAAATCATATCTTTTAATCTGTAACTCGGATGATTAAACTTTGTACATGAAAATTGCTCAGAACGACAAGACGAATCCGGATACGCAGCCCGCTCGTCCGTCACACACCCCTAACATATCAAACTCGCAACTTTCCCCCTCCGGCTCCCTCGCTTAAAAGCGAAACACCGGGATATTTTCCGGATGTTTTCCCCTTCACCGGTATCACCTCGTGCAGCGTTAGAACACGTCTAGCTCGCTTGTTGTCCCGTTATGCACTTGCTTGCTATGTATTTACTGTTTCTCCCCTGTTCTCTCCGGTAGACCCGTGATGATCTTTGATGCCCCTGTGGTCGACTCGTCACCGTGACCCCTCTCTCTTGCCCGGAGCAACCAGGCAAGCCCCCCTTTGATCACCGGATATCGCCTACTCTTCTCTATCTTGCTTGCATTAGAGTAGTGTAGCATGTTCTTTTTCGATTAATCCTATCTTTCTTTGCATAGCCTTTGTCCTTGCTACTCTTTGTTGTTACCTTTACCGCTATCCTCTTGCTTAGTATAGGATGCTAGTGTTCCATCGGTGGCCCTACACTCTTGTCCGTCTGCCATGCTATACTCTTTGGGCTGTGATCACTTGGAGGTGATCACGGGCATATACTATATACTTTACTGCTTGTTACATTACCGTGATACCGTTAGGAGATGAAATTTGAAAGGACAGGTGGCTCCATCCCGGTAGAGGTGGGTCTGGGTTCAAGCGGCCCCATTGTTACTTTGTGGCGGGCTGACAGGCAGGTTGAGACTACCTGGGTGAGAGGTGGGCACTGCCCTGGTCGGCGTTCATGCGGTTACTTAACACGCTTAACAAGATCTTGGTATTTGATGCGAGTCGGCCATTTGGTCTATACGCACTAACCATCTACGTGGGAGTAGTTATGGGTATCCCGACGTCGTGGTATCACCGGCACTTCGTGGCGTCGACAATCGAGTGGCGCGCTACCGGATTGGAGAACGCCTGTTAGGCTGGAGTGCACTTCCGGCCAGCCCGCATAACGTCTTGAGTGTGCATTGGGCGATGGGCCCCGGACCCTGTCTTTAGGTTTAGACCGGCGTCTTTGGCCTCTGTTGTGCCTAGGTGGGGCTGCGGCGTGTTGATCTTCCGCGGCGGGCATGACCCGAGGAAAGTGTGTCCGCCAAATGGGATCAAGCGTGTTGGGTTATGTGGTGCACCACGGAGGAAGTTAATCTATTCGAATAGCCGTGATCTTGATAACAGGGCGACTTGGAGTTGTACCTTGACCTTATGACAACTAGAACCGGATACTTAATAAAACACACCCTTCCAAGTGCGAGATACAACCCGGTGGTCGCTCTCTCTCGTGGTTACGAGGAGGATCGCGGGTAGGATTATGCTATGCGATGCTACTTGGAGGACTTGATCTCCTCTCTTCTACATGTTGCAAGGCGGAGGCTGCGGAAGCGTAGTCTTCGACGGGATTAGCTATCCCCTCTTATTACGGCATTCTGCGATTCGGTCCAGCGATATGGCCCTTTACACATATATCCATGCATATGTAGTGTAGTTCCTTGCTTGCGAGTACTTTTCGATGAGTACTCACGGTTGCCTTGTTCCCCTTTTCCCCTTTCTTTACCCGATTGCTGCAACCACGATGGAGCCGAGGAGCGAGACGCCATCGTCGATGGCGACTACTACCCCGGAGGTGCCTACTACTACGTGCAGCCCGGCGGCGGCGACACAGAGTAGTTTAGGAGGATCGAGCGGGAGGCATGCGCCTCTTCGATCTCAGATCCCGGTTTGTGCTAGCCTTCTTAAGGCAAACTTGTTTAACTTATATCTGTACTCAGATATTGTTGCTTCCGCTGACTCGTCTATGATCGAGCACTTGTATTCGAGCCCTCGAGGCCCCTGGCTTGTATTATGATGCTTGTATGACTTATATTATTTGTAGAGTTGTGTTGTGATATCTTCCCGTGAGTCCCTGATCTTGATCGTACACGTTTGCGTGTATGATTAGTGTACGATTGAATCGGCGGCGTCACACATCAACCCTAAACGCGCATGACAACCTCTACTTCCCTCTGCGAAGGGCCTATCTTTTACTTTATGTTTTTACTTTATGCTTGAGTCAAGGTGATCCTCACCATTCCCTTTTTCATTTTATCCTTAAACAAGCTCCTTGTGTTTGAAAGATCATGATATATATATATATATATATATATATATATATATATATAAAATTGGATGTAATATAGAATGTGCTATTATTGTTGACATCACCTAAAGGTGAATATGTTGGGAGGCAACACAATAAGCCCCTATCTTTCTCGATGTCCATTTGAAACTCCATAACCACAAGTATTGCGTGAGTGTTAGCAATTGTAGAAGACTATATGATAGTTGAGTATGTGGACTTTATTTGAAAGGCTCTATTCTTGACTCTTTACGATGTTATGATAAATTGCAATTGCTTCAATGACTGAGATTATAGTTTGTTGGTTCTCAATGAAGTTTCTGAACCGTGCTTGACATTGTGAATAGATTGTTACTTGATCATGAAAAGTTTTATGAGATAAGCTGCTATTATGACACATATTGATGCTAGAAAAAGTGATTGGAATTATCATTGATCAAACTTAAGCACTTACTAGCATTCCACATCAAAAATTATCTTTTATCATTTACCTACTCGAGGAATGACGGGAATTAAGCTTGGGGATGCCACGATACATCTCCAACGTATCTATAATTTTTGATTGCTCCATGCTATATTATCTACTGTTTGAACAATATTGGGCTTTATTTTCCACTTATATTATTTTTGGGACTAACCTATTAACTGGAGGCCCAGCCGTAATTGCTGTTTTTTTGCCTATTTCAGTGTTTGAAGAAAAGGAATATAAAAGCGGAGTCCAAAAGACACGAAACTCCACGGAACCTATTTTTGGACGGAAGAAGCCCATTGAGTCTGTGAAGCTCACGGGGAGTCCGGGCTGCCCACGAGGGTGGGGCGCGCCCACCCCCTGGGGCGCGCCCCCCCTACCTCGTGGCCAGCCCGGAAGTCCACCGACGTCCTCCCTGCACCCATATATACTCTCGTACCCTAAAACTTCCAGAGGAGAGATTAGATCAGAAGTTCCGCCGCCGCAAGCCTCTGTAGCCATGATAAATCAATCTAGGCCCTCTCCGGCACCCTGCCGGAGGGGGCCATCATCACCGGTGGCCATGGAGGAGTGTCCCGGAGGGGTCTTCATCACGATGAAGGCTAAGGACCAGAAGGTGGAGGCCATGGAGGAGGCACAAGGGGGAGAACCTCTCCTCCTCTCTTCCGGTGGCGCCGGAGTGCCATCGGGAGGTGAATCATCGCCACGGTGATCGTCTTCATCAACATCACCATCATCATCACCATCCTCATCTCTTTTACGCGGTCCACTCTCCCGCACCCCGTTGTAATGCCTACTTGAACATGGTGCTTTATGCCACATATTATGATCCAATGATGTGTTGCCATCCTATGATGTTTTGAGTAGATAACTTTTGTCTTTGGGTTGATTGATGATCTAGATTGGTATGAGTTGTATGTTTTACTTTGGTGCTTTGTCCTATGGTGCCCTCCGTGTCGCGCAAGTGTGAGGATTCCGCTGTAGGGTGTTGCAATCGTTCATGATTCGCTTATAGTGGGTTGGTGAGTGACTGAAACACAAACCCGAGTAAGAGGGATTGTTGCGTATGGGAATAAAGAGGACGTGATGCTTTAATGCTATGGTTGGGTTTTACCTTAATGATCTTTAGTAGTTGCGGATGCTTGCTAGAGTTCCAATCATAAGTGCATATGATCCAAGTAGAGAAAGTATG
This sequence comes from Aegilops bicornis, assembly GCA_021605145.1. Taxonomy (NCBI): domain Eukaryota; kingdom Viridiplantae; phylum Streptophyta; class Magnoliopsida; order Poales; family Poaceae; genus Aegilops; species Aegilops bicornis. The sequence continues at coordinate 561,682,096 of CM038673.1, read as the reverse complement.
TTAGCTTATGCCTCTCCCTCATATGAAACTGCAATAGTGATTATTGGTCTTGTTAACAATTGCCTAGGACAATTCCACTTTTGCGATCCACCATTATTCCACACTCGCTATTTATATTATTTAGTAATATATTCTAACTTTATGATAACAACACCTACTTTTATATTTTAGCTCTCCGATATCGTACAAAGTTATCCTCTTCATACCCACAACATAGTTTTATTTCTCGTTTCTAGTTGGAAGCAAGCGTTGATTGTGTACGTGAGAGTCGTGTCGATGGCGAGATAGGGCTTGAGAGAATATTGATCTTACCTTTAGCTCCTTGTGGGTTCGACACTCCATACTTATCACTTCCATCTTTGGAAAGTGCTACGATGATTCCTTGCACTTGGGGATTATCAAGAGAGCACCCTCCTCAAGCATAGGCTCCTCTGCGATGAGCCGGTAACCCTCGACGAACTGCTGATCATAGAAGACAAGTACGCCACGACGGACTCCTCCATGAAGGCGGAGATCCAAGTTAACGCGTCGGCAAGGTGGCCCCTCAAGCTCCGCGGACCTCGGCTGGTGACACCAGCCGACGACAACAACCAAACGACAACAAGCGCAAGGCCATGCAGCCGGCTTCCACGAGCCGGCAGGTGGCAACGGTCGAGGATCAGCAGCCGGAAGGGCAGCCTCCCCCAAGCGCCAGAAGGGCGGCAAGCCCAGCTGGTTGCCCGCCTTCTCATACGGGCAGACCCTTGATGCACCCTGCAAGTTCCACAGCGGCGCGAAGCCGTCCAACCACACCACTCGGAAGTGCCACTGGCTCACCAGGATCGCCAAGGGTGACGGACTCCAGCCTCCCCCACCTGCCGGCCCGCCGCCTCCTCCTCAGCAGCCGGCGGTCCGGCCGGTCGGCGTGATACAAGATGAATACCCTGAGGAGCACGGAGCTTACGTCGTGTTCACCAGCGTGGCCGACGACAGGCGCGGTAGGCGGCGACAGCAACAAGAAGTAAACGCAGTGGCATCAGAGGCCCCTGAATTCATGCATTGGTCGAAGAAGCCCATCAGCTGGAGCAGAGCCGACCACCCGGAGGTGATGCCCAATCCTGGCTCCTATGCTCTGGTGTTGGATGCCACCTTTGCCCACAGAGAGGCAGGCTGCTCGCTTCTCCCGAGTCCTGATAGATGGCGGCAGCAGCATCAACATCCTGTACAAAGATACCATGGAGAAGTTGGGGATCAAGCAGAGACATCTTCAGCCCAGCCGGACTGTTTTCCATGGCATCGTTCCAGGCCTTTCCTGCTCACCAGTCGGTAAGACTCAGATAGACGTCCTCTTTGGGGACAAAAATCATTTCGCCGAGAGCCAGTCTGGTTTGAGGTGGTGGACCTTGAAAGCCCCTATCATGCGCTGCTTGGCCGGCCTGCCCTGGCCAAGTTTATGGCGGTCCCCCACTATGCTTACCTGAAGATGAAGATGTCGTGCTCCATGGGGAATCCTGACCATAGCAGGAGACTACAAGAAGTCGTCCGCCTGCGCAGCAAAGAGCAGCCGGTTAGCTGAGTCCCTCGTGATCGCGGCCGAGAAGCGACTCCTTGACCGAGTGGTGGCCATGGCCGGCAAGCAGCCGGAAATGTCATCCAACCCCAAGGAATCGGAAGCTGAGGGCTCGTTCAAGCCAACAAAGGAAACCAAGAAGATACCCTTGGACCCGGAGCACTCGGAGAGGTACGATGTCATAGGTGCAAACCTTGACAGCAAATAGGAAGGCGAGCTCGTTGATTTCCTCCTTGAGAATCGGGACATCTTTGCATGGTCTCCCAAGGAAATGCCGGGTGTTCCGACGGAATTCGCCGAGCACAAGCTACACGCCCAGTCAGATGCCAAGCCAGTCAGGCAGCCCTTGCACCGCCTGTCGGAGGAGAAGAGAAGAGTCTTTGGAGAAGAGATAGACCGGCTTCTAGCAGCCGGCTTCATCATGGAAGTGTTCTTTCCAGAATGGTTAGCCAACCCGGTCCTAGTGCTGAATAAGAAAAAGTAGTGGCGCGTGTGTATTGATTATACCAGCATCAACAAGGCGTGCCCCAAAGACCCATTTGCTCTGCCAAGAATCGACCAAGTGATTGACTCCACAGCCGGATGCGAGCTGTTGAGCTTTTTGGACGCATACTTAGGGTACCACCAGATCAAGCTGAACCCGTCCGACAGGCTGAAGACCGCCTTCATCACGCCATTCGGAACCTTCTGCTACCTAACCATGACGTTCATCTTGAGGAACGCTGGCGCCACTTTTCAGCGATGCATGCAGAAGTGTCTCCTTAAGCAACTCGGTAGAAACACCCACGTCTATGTGGACGATGTTGTGGTGAAGACGGAGAAGCGTGGAATGCTGCTAGAAGACCTCAAGGAAACCTTTGAGAACTTGCGCCAATTTCAGATCAAGCTCAACCCGGAGAAATGTGTCTTTGGTGTACCAGCCGGCCAGCTTCTTGGTTTTCTGGTTTCAGAGCACGGCATAGAGTGCAACCCTGTGAAGATCAAGGCCATCGAGAGGATGGAAGTGCCCACCCGACTGCTGGACGTGCAAAAATTCACCGGCTGCTTGGCATCCATTAGCCGTTTCATCAGTCGGCTGGGCGAGAAGGCTCTTCCCCTGTACCATCTCATGAAGAAGACCACTTTTTTTGAGTGGAACGACAAGGCGGATGAAGCTTTTTTCCAGCTCAAGAAGATGTTGACCACTCCGCATGTTCTAGCGGCTCCGACTCCTAAGGAGCCCATGCTCCTCTACATCACCGCTGCCAGCAGGGTGGTCAGCACAGTCATAGTGGTGGAACGCAAGGAAGAAGGAAAAGCACTACCAGTCCAGAGTCCGGTGTATTACCTGAGTGAAGTGTTGTCCGCCTCCAAGCAAAACTACCCCCACTACTAGAAAATGTCCTACGGCGTGCACTTTGCCGCCAAGAAACTGAAGACATACTTCCAAGAGCACCCAATCACTGTGGTTTGCACTGCTCCCCTTGCTGAGATCATTGGAAGCCGAGACGCCTCAGGCCGAGTGGCCAAATGGGCCATAGATTTGGCCCCTACACCATCTACTACCAGCCTCGCACCGCCATCAAGTTGCAAGCGTTGGCCGACTTCCTCGTCGACTGGGCCGAGACCCAATACCTGCCGCCAGCACTTGACTCCACCTATTAGCGAATGCACTTTGATGGTTCCAAGATGCGCACCGGTTTGGGAGCCAGCATCGTCCTCACCTCTCCCAAAGGCGACAAGCTCACATATGCGCTGCAAATTCACTTTGCCGCCTCCAGCAACGTTCTTTGAGTCTGAAGCACTCATTCACGGGCTCCGGCTTGCCAAGGAACTCGGCATTCGCCGGATCCTGTGTTATGGAGATTCCGACTTGGTGGTCCAACAGTCGTCAGGTGATTGGGATGCCATGGATGCAAACATGGCGAGCTACCACTTCCTCGTATAGCAACTGAGTGGATACTTTGAAGGGTGCGAGTTTCTCCATGTGCCACGAAATGACAATGAGCAAGCTGATGCCTTGGCACGGATTGGCTCCACCCGGCAAGCAATACCGGCAGGTGTCGCCCTACAACGACTCCTTAAGCCGTCCGTCAAGCCATCGCCAAAGTCGGATTCCATCTTTGTGCCGGATCCTCCTGAAGCAGTCGGATCTGACTCGAGGACCTCAGCAGCCGGCACGGGGGATTCGGCAGGCGACCCGGGGACTGCAGCAGCCGCACCCGGCCCGGGGACTGCAACAGTCGGCCCGGGGACTTCATCAACTCAGCAAGCGGCAGCCGACTCCAATCTGCCGCCTCCCGGCCCAACCGCCCTCGTGCAAGTATCAGTCCTAGCAGTCGAAGAAATTGCGGCACCTTCATGGGCCCAACGCATCCTCAACTTTCTGGTAAATAAAGAGCTGCCGACTGATGAGATCTCGGCCCGGCAAGTGCAACGCCGGGCAGCAGCATACACCGTAGTTAACAGAGAACTTGTGAGGCGTAGTGTTACTGGTGTTTACCAGCGCTGCGTAGAGCCGGAGCAAGGCCAAGCAATCCTCAAAGATATCCATCAAGGTGAGTGTGGCCACCACACGGCTTCAAGAGCACTCATGGCCAAAGCTTTTCGCCACGGTTTTTTCTGGCCGACTGCTCTAGAAGACGCCAAAGATTTGGTCCAGAAATGCAAAGGGTGCCAGAAGTTCCGCTCCAAGCCACATCAGCCGGCTTCTACACTCAAGACTATCCCCATTGCCTGGTCCTTTGCCGTTTGGGGCCTAGACATGGTGGGACCATTCAAGACGGCGCGTGGCGGCATGACTCATCTGCTTGTCGCGGTGGACAAGTTCACCAAGTGGATAAAAGCAAAGCCAATCAAGAAATTGAATGGTCCGACTGCTGTGACTTTCATCTCCGACATCACCATCCGGTATGGCATACCGCACAGCATCATCACCGACAATGGCACAAAATTTGCCAAAGGAGCCTTGGCCCGTTTCTGCGCGACGCTGGGCATCCGGCTGGACTTAGCGTCCGTCGCCCATCCGCAGTCAAACGGCCAAGTGGAGCAGGCAAACGGCCTCATTTTGTCCGGCATCAAGCCCTGACTGGTCGAGCCTCTCGAGCGTTCAGCCGGCTGTTGGCTCAATGAGCTGCCGGCCGTGCCCTGGAGCCTGCGCACAACTCCAAACAAGTCAACCGGCTTCAGGCCTTTCTTCCTCGTCTACGGTGATGAAGCCGTCATCCAGACGGATATAGAATTCGACTCCCCTCGAGTCATCATGTACACCGAAGAGGAGGCAAAATAAGCACGAGAAGACGGCGTCGATCTGCTGGAAGAGGGCCGGCTGTTGGCACTCAGTCGGTCCGCCATCTACCAGCAGAGCCTGCGTCGATACTACAACAGGAAGGTCAAGCCAAGATCCTTCCAAGAGGGAGACCTTGTGCTCCGGCTGATCCAGCGAACAGCCGGCCAACACAAGCTCTCGGCACCTTGGGAAAGGCCCCTTCATCATCAGCAAGGGAAACAACAGTTGGGTAACGTAGTAATTTCAAAAAATTTCCTATGCACACGCAAGATCATGGTGATGCATAGCAACGAGAGGGGAGAGTGTTATCCACGTACCCTCGTAGACCGAAAGAGGAAGCGTTAGCACAACGCGGTTGATGTAGTCATAAGTCTTCACGATCGGACCGATCAAATACCAAACGCACGGCACCTCCGAGTTCAGCACACGTTCAGCCCGATGAAATCCCTCGAACTCCGATCCAGCCGAGTGTTGAGGGAGAGTTTCGTCAGCATGACGGTGTGGTGACGATGATGATGTTCTACCGACGCAAGGCTTCGCCTAAGCACCGCTTCTGATGTATCGAGGTGGACTATGGTGGAGGAGGGCACCGCACACGGCTAAAAGATCAAACAATCAATTGTTGTGTCTCTAGGGTGCCCCCTGCCCCTGTATATAAAGGAGCAAGGGGGTAGGTGCGGCTGGCCTAGAGGGGGCACGCCAGGAGGAGTCCTACTCCCACCGGGAGTAGGACTCCCTTCCTTTTCCTAGTTGGACTAGGAGTGGAGGGGGAAAGAGGTGGAGGAGAAGAAGGAAAGGGGGGGGGTGCCGCCCCCTCTCCTTGTCCTATTCGGACTAGGGGGAGGGGCACGCGGCCCTTGCCCTGGCCGCCTCTCCTCTCTTCTACTAAGGCCCACTATGGCCCATTAACCTCCTAGGGGGTTCTGGTAACCTCCCGGTACTCCGGTAAAATCCCGATTTCACCCGGAACACTTCCGACATCCAAACATAGGCTTCCAATATATCAATCTTCATGTCTCGGCCATTTCAAGACTCCTCGTCATGTCCGTGATCACATCCAGGACTCCGAATAACCTTCGGTACATCAGAACATATAAACCCATAATATAACTGTCATCGAAATGTTAAGCGTGCGGACCCTACAGGTTCGAGAACTATGTAGACATGACCGAGACACGTCTCCGGTCAATAACCAATAGCGGAACCTGGATGCTCATATTGTCTCCCACATATTCTACGAAGATCTTTATTGGTCAGACCGCATAATGACATACGTTGTTCCCATTGTCATCGGTATGTTACTTGCCCGAGATTCGATCGTCGGTATGTCAATAACTAGTTCAATCTCTTTACCGGCAAGTTTCTTTACTTGTTCCGTAACACATCATCCCGCAACTAACTCATTAGTTGCAATGCTTGCAAGGCTTAAGTGATGTGTATTACCGAGAGGGCCCAGAGATACCTCTCCGACAATCGGAGTGACAAATCCTAATCTCGAAATATGCCAACCCAACAAGTTCCTTCGGAGACACCTGTAGAGCACCTTTATAATCACCCAGTTACGTTGTGACGTTTGGTGGCACACAAAGTGTTCCTCTGGTAAACCGGAGTTGCATAATCTCATAGTCATAGGAACATGTATAAGTCATGAAGAAAGCAATAGCAACATACTAAACGATCGAGTGCTAAGCTAACGGAATGGGTCAAGTCAATCACATCATTCTCCTAATGATGTGATCCCGTTAATCAAATGACAACTCATGTCAATGGTTAGGAAACATAACCATCTTTGATTAACGAGCTAGTCAAGTAGAGACATACTAGTGACACTCTGTTTGTCTATGTATCCACACATGTATTATGTTTCCGGTTAATACAATTCTAGCATGAATAATAAACATTTATCATGATATAAGGAAATAAATAATAACTTTATTATTGCCTCTAGGGCATATTTCCTTCTGTCTCCCACTTGCACTAGAGTCAATAATCTAGATTACACAGTAATGATTCTAACACCCATGGAGTCTTGGTGATGATCATGTTTTGCTCCTGGAAGAGGCTTAGTCAACGGGTATGCAACATTCAGATCCGTATGTATCTTGCAAATTTCTATGTCTCCCACCTGGACTAAATCCCGGATGGAATTGAAGCGTCTCTTGATGTGCTTGGTTCTCTTGTGAAATCTGGATTCCTTCGCCAAGGCAATTGCACCAGTATTGTCACCAAAGATTTTCATTGGACCCGATGCACTAGGTATGACACCTAGATCGGATATGAACTCCTTCATCCAGACTCCTTCATTTGCTGCTTCCGAAGCAGCTATGTACCCCGCTTCACACGTAGATCCCAACACGACGCTGTGTTTAGAACTGCACCAACTGACAGCTCCACCGTTCAATGTAAACACGTATCCGGTTTGTGATTCAGAATCGTCCGGATCAGTGTCAAAGCTTGCATCAACTTAACCATTTACGATGAGCTTTTTTTCACCTCCTAAAACGAGAAAGATATCCTTAGTCCTTTTCAGGTAATTCAGGATGTTCTTGACCGCTGTCCAGTGATCCACTCCTGGATTACTTTGGTACCTCCTTGCTAGACTTATAGCAAGGCACACATCAGGTCTGGTACACAGCATTGCATACATGATAGAGCCTATGGCTGAAGCATAGGGAACATCTTTCATTTTCTCTCTATCTTCTGCAGTGGTTGGGCATTGAGTCTTACTCAACTTCACACCTTGTAACACAGGCAAGAACCCTTTCTTTGCTTGATCCATTTTGAACTTCTTCAAAACTTTGTCAAGGTATGTGCTTTGTGAAAGTCCAATTAAGCGTCTTGATCTATCTCTATAGATCTTAATGCCCAATATATAAGCAGCTTCACCGAGGTCTTTCATTGAAAAGCTCTTATTCAAGTATCCCTTTATGTTATCCAGAAATTCTATATCATTTCAAATCAGTAATATGTCATCCACATATAATATCAGAAATGCTACAGAGCTCCCACTCACTTTCTTGTAAATACAGGCTTCTCCAAAAGTCTGTACAAAACCAAATGCCTTGATCACACTATCAAAGCGTTTATTCCAACTCCGAGAAGCTTGCACCAGTCCATAAATGGATCGCTGGAGCTTGCACACTTTGTTATCTCCCTTTGGATTGACAAAACCTTCCGGTTGCATCATATACAACTCTTCTTCCAGAAATCCATTCAGGAATGCAGTTTTGACATCCATTTGCCAAATTTCATAATCATAAAATCGGCAATTGCTAACATGATTCGGACAGACTTAAGCATCGCTACGGGTAAGAAGGTCTCATCGTAGTCAATCCCTTGAACTTGTCAAAAACCTTTTGCAACAAGTCGAGCTTTATAGACAGTAACATTACCGTCAACGTCAGTCTTCTTCTTGAAGATCCATTTATTCTCAATTGCTTGCCGATCATCGGGCAAATCAACCAAAGTCCACACTTTGTTCTCATACATGGATCCCATCTCAGATTTCATGGCTTCAAGCCATTTCACGGAATCTGGGCTCACCATCGCTTCTTCATAGTTCGTAGGTTCATCATGGTCTAGTAACATAACCTCCAGAACAGGATTACCGTACCACTCTGGTGCGGATCTTACTCTGGTTGACCTACGAGGTTCAGTAACAACTTGATCTGAAGTTTCATGATCATCATCATTAACTTCTTCACTACTTGGTGTATGTGTCGCAGAAACCAGTTTCTGTGATGAACTACTTTCCAATAAGGGAGCAGGTACAGTTACCTCATCAAGTTCTACTTTCCTCCCACTCACTTCTTTCAAGAGAAACTCCTTCTCTAGAAAAACTCCGAATTTAGCAAAACAAGTCTTGCCTTCGGATCTGTGATAGAAGGTGTACCCAACAGTCTCCTTTGGGTATCCTATGAAGACACATTTCTCCGATTTGGGTTCGAGCTTATCAGGTTGAAGCTTTTTCACATAAGCATCGCAGCCCCAAACTTTCAGAAACGACAAATTTGGTTTCTTGCCAAACCACAGTTCATAAGGCGTCGTCTCAATGGATTTCGATGGTGCCCTAAAACGTGAATGCGGCCGTCTCTAAAGCATAACCCCAAAATGATAGTGGTAAATCAGTAAGAGACACCAAAGATCGCACCATTTCTAGTAAAGTACGATTACGACGTTCGGACACACAATTACGATGTGGTGTTCCGGGTGGCGTGAGTTGCGAAACTATTCCGCATTGTTTCAAATGTAGGCCAAACTCGTAACTCAAATATTCTCCTCCACGATCCGATCGTAGAAACTTTATTTTCTTGTTACGATGATTTTCAACTTCACTCTGAAATTCTTTGAACTTTTCAAATGTTTCAGACTTATGTTTCATTAAGTGGATATGCCCATATCTGCTTAAATCATCTGTGAAGGTGGGAAAATAACGATATCCGCCACGAGCTTCAACATTCATCGGACCACATACATCTGTATGTATGATTTCCAACAAATCTGTTGCTCTCTCCATAGTACCGGAGAACGGCGTTTTAGTCATCTTGCCCAAGAGGCACGGTTCACAAGTACCAAGTGATTCATAATCAAGTGGTTCCAAAAGTCCATCAGTATGGAGTTTCTTCATGCGCTTTACACCGATATGACCTAAACGGCAGTGCCACAAATAAGTTGCACTATCATTATCAACTCTGCATCTTTTGGCTTCAATATTATGAATACATGTATCACTACTATCGAGATTCATCAAAAATAGACCACTCTTCAAGGGTGCATGACCATAAAAGATATTACTCATATAAATAGAACAACCATTATTCTCTGATTTAAATGAATAATCGTCTCGCATTAAACAAGATCCAGATATAATATTCATGCTCAACGCGGCACCAAATAACAATTATTTAGGTCTAAAACTAATCCGAAGGTAGATGTAGAGGTAGCGTGCCGACCGCGATCACATCGACTTTGGAACCATTTCCCACGCGCATCGTCACCTCGTGCTTAGCCAATCTTTGCTTAATCCGTAGCCCTGTTTGAGTTGCAAATATTAGCAAATGTAACCGATATCAAATACCCAGGTGCTCTGCGAGCATTAGTAAGGTATACATCAATAACATGTATATCACATATACCTTTGTTCACCTTGCCATCCTTCTTATCCGCCAAATACTTGGGGCGATTCTTCCAAAGTGACGGTCATTTGCAGTAGAAGCACTCAGTCTCAGGCTTAGGTCTAGACTTGGGTTTATTCTCCAGAGCAGCAACTTGCTTGATGTTCTTCTTGAAGTTCCCCTTCTTCTTCCATTTGTCCTTTTTCTTGAAACTGATGTTCTTATTGACCATCAACACTTGATGATCCTTCTTGATTTCTACCTCTGCAGCCTTTAGCATTGCGAAGAGCTCGGGAATCGTCTTATCCGTCCCTTGCATGTTATAGTTCATCACGAAGCTCTTGTAGTTTGGTGGCAGTGATTGGAGAATTACATCAATGGCGCTATCATCCTAAGATTAACTCCCGGTTGAATCAAGTGATTGCGATGCCGGACATCTTGAGTATATGCTCATCGATGAACTATTCTCCTCCATCTTGCGGTATAGAACTTATTGGAGACATCATATCTCTCAATCCGGGCATTTGCTTGAAATATTAACTTCAACTCTTGGAACATCTCATATGCTCCATGACGTTCAAAACATCGTTGAAGTCCCGGTTCTAAGCCGTAAAGCATGGCACATTGAACTATCGAGTAGTCATCAGCTTTGCTCTGCCAGACGTTCTTAATGTCGTCAGTTGCATCAGCAGTTCGGCACTTTCGGTGGTGCTTCGGGGCGTAATTCTTCTGTGCAGCAAGGAGGATAATCCTCAAGTTACGGACCCGGTCCGTGTAATTGCTACCATCATCTTTCAACTTTTCTTTCTCAAGGAATGCATTAAAATTCAACGGAACAACAACACGGGCCATCTATCTACAATCAACATAGACAAGCAAGATACTATCAGGTACTAAGTTCATGATAAATTTAAGTTCGATTAATCATATTACTTATGAACTCCCACTTAGATAGACATCCCTCTAATCCTCTAAGTGATCACGTGATCCATATAAACTAAACCATGTCCGATCATCACGTGAGATGGAGTAGTTTCAACGGTGAACATCCCTATGTTGATCATATCTACTATATGATTCATGCTCGACCTTTTGGTCTCCGTGTTCCGAGGCCATATCTGTTATATGCTAGGCTCGTCAAGTTTAACCTGAGTATTCCGCGTGTGCAATTGTTTTGCACCCGTTGTATTTGAACGTAGAGCCTATCACACCCGATCATCACGTGGTGTCTCAGCACGAAGAACTTTTGCAACGGTGCATACTCAGGGAGAACAATTATATTTTGATAATTTAGTGAGGGGTCATCTTATAATGCTGTCGTCAATCAAAGCAAGATAAGATTCATAAAAGATAAACATCACATGCAATCAATATAAGTGATATGATATGGCCATCATCATCTTGTGCTTGTGATCTCCATCTCCGAAGCACCGTCATGATCACCATCGTCACCGGCGCGACACCTTGATCTCCATCGTAGCATCATTGTCGTCTCGCCAATCTTATGCTTCTAAGACTATCGCTACCGCTTAGTGATAAAGTAAAGCATTACAGGGCGATTGCATTGCATACAATAAAGCGACAACCATATGGTTCCTGCCAGTTGCCGATAACTCAGTTACAAAACATGATCATCTCATACAATAAAATTTAGCTTCATGTCTTGACCATATCACATCACGACATGCCCTGCAAAAACAAGTTAGACATCCTCTACTTTGTTGTTGCAAATTTTACGTGGCTACTATGGGCTTAGCAAGAACCGTTCTTACCTACGCATCAAAACCACAACGATAGTTTGTCAAGTTGGTGTTGTTTTAACCTTCGCAAGGACTGGGCGTAGCCACACTTGGTTCAACTAAAGTGAGAGAGACAGACACCCGCCCGGTCACCTATAAGCAGCGAGTGCTCACAACGGTGAAACCAGTCTCGCGTAAGCGTCTGGCGTAATGTCGGTCCGGGCTGCTTCATCTCACAATACCGCTGAACCAAAGTATGACATGCTGGTAAGCAGTATGACTTATATCGCCCACAACTCACTTGTGTTCTACACGTGCATATGACATCTACGCATAAAACCAGGCTCGGATGCCACTGTTGGGTAACGTAGTAATTTCAAAAAAATTCCTATGCACACGCAAGATCATGGTGATGCATAGCAACGAGAGGGGAGAGTGTTGTCCATGTACCCTCGTAGATCGAAAGCGGAAGCGTTAGCACAACGCGGTTGATGTAGTCGTACGTCTTCACGATCCGACCGATCAAGTACCAAACGCACGGCACCTCCGAGTTCAGCATACGTTCAGCCCGATGACGTCCTTCAAACTCCGATCCAGCCAAGTGTTGAGGGAGAGTTTCGTCAGCACGACGGTGTGGTGACGATGATGATGTTCTACCGGCCAGCGAGGGCTTCGCCTAAGCACCGCTTCTGATATTATCAAGGTGGACTATGGTGGAGGAGGGCACCGCTGCGGCTAAAAGATCAAGCGATCAATTGTTGTGTCTCTAGGGTGCCCCTGCCCCGTATATAAAGGAGCAAGGGGGAGGTGCGGCCGGCCTAGAGGGGGCGCGCCAGGAGGAGTCCTACTCCCACCGGGAGTAGGACTCCCTCCCTTTTCCGAGTTGGACTAGGAGTGGAGGGGGAAGGAGGTGGAGGAGAAGAAGGAAATGGGGTGCCGCCCCCCTCTCCTTGTCCTATTCGGACTAGGGGGAGGGGCACGCGGCCCTTGCCCTGGCCGCCTCTCCTCTCTTCTACTAAGGCCCACTATGGCCCATTAACCTCCCGGGGGGTTCCGGCAACCTCCCGGTACTCCGGTAAAATCCCGATTTCACCCGGAACACTTCCGATATCCAAACATAGGCTTCCAATATATCAATATTCATGTCTCGTCCATTTCGAGACTCCTTGTCATGTCCGTGATCTCATCCGGGACTCAGAACAGCCTTCGGTACATCAAAACATATAAACTCATAATATAACCATCATCGAAGCGTTAAGCGTGCGGACCCTACGGGTTCGAGAACTATGTAGACATGACCGATACACGTCTCGGTCAATATCCAATAAGCGGAACCTGGATGCTCATATTGGCTCCCACATATTCTACGATGATCTTTATCAGTCAGACCGCATAAAACATACGTTGTTCCCTTTGTCATCGGTATGTTACTTGCCCGAGATTCGATCGTCGGTATCTCAATACCTAGTTCAATCTCGTTACCGGCAAGTTTCTTTACTCGTTCCGTAATACATCATCCGGCAACTAACTCATTAGTTGCAATGCTTTCAAGGCTTAAGTGATGTGTATTACCGAGAGGGCCCAGAGATACCTCTCCGACAATCGGAGTGACAAATCCTAATCTCGAAATATGCCAACCCAACAAGTACCTTCGGAGACACCTGTAGAGCACCTTTATAATCACCCAGTTACGTTGTGACGTTTGGTGGCACACAAAGTGTTCCTCCGGTAAACGGGTGCATAATCTCATAGTCATAGGAACATGTATAAGTCAAGAAGAAAGCAATAGCAACATACTAAACGATCGAGTGCTAAGCTAACGGAATGGGTCAAGTCAATCACATCATTCTCCTAATGATGTGATCCCGTTAATCAAATGACAAATCATGTCAATGGTTAGGAAATATAACCATCTTTGATTAACGAGCTAGTCAAGTAGAGGCATACTAGTGACACTCTGTTTGTCTATGTATCCACACATGTATTATGTTCCGGTTAATACAATTCTAGCATGAATAATAAACATTTTATCATGATATAAGGAAATAAATAATAACTTTATTATTGCCTCTAGGGCATATTTCCTTCAACGACTCCTACTACCTGATCGATGCTCAGAAGTCTCGAGCACGCAAAAGAGACGACTCCGGCAAGGAGACGGAGCAACCATGGAACGCAAACCTCCTTCGAAGGTTTTACAGTTGATGCAGTATGTACCATGCTAACTTTTGTATTAAGTACGAAGACTCCGGGTCCCCCGAGAAGAGCTCGGGGATTGCCCTCTTTTATCTATATAATAAATATTATGCCTATCCATGTGTTGTTTCGTTAGTCCGTCTGGCACCGGGTTCGACCAGTCGACCCGGGGACTCGCCGCCTTGTACTATGTAATGCTTCCTGCAGCCGGACAAGTAATGTATTGGCACTTAAGCTTTCTCCTGCCAGAAGCCACAGTTCGCAGAGCAACTATTCGGTCGGCAAGAGTTAAGGCAGAAAGGGTGTCTGCATGAAAAATGGCTAAGGATCCAAAGTATGCACATAGTCCAAGCCGGCTTCCCACCTTGCCGACCGGCTGTTGAGCAGCCGGCCGGCCGGCTTCTACTTAACTTGCTAAAGAACTCTAAAACGGCTAAGTACTTGCCTCCCCGGAAGCGGCTAAGTACTTGACCCAGCCACAGTCCGCAGAGCGGCTGTTCGGCTGGCAAGACGGCAACCAAGGGAAGGCGGCAAAGGAAAAAAAGCCTAAGAGCAGAAAACAAGGAAAGATAGAACTTGGAAAAATATTTACATAGCAAAAAGGCCCCTGGCCGACATTCAAAGGAAGTTTGAGATACACCCCGTGGGTGGAATTGTGCAAAGCTAACAAGTTCGTCGAGACTGTTAAGCTGGTAAAACAAAAGGTAAACTAGCGGCCTAGGGAGCAGCAGATGGGTTCGGTGGAGAGGTGGAGCCAGTGGTGTCTGTTGGTGGAGCGGCCGAATGGTCAGTCTCCGCTTGGCCGACTTCAGTAGCAGCCGGCTCGCTCGGGCGTGGCTCGTTGCTGGAGGCGCGGTCGAGCTGAGGCTGGCCGTCCGCTCCGACCTCTGGCGCCTCCTCTTCACCTTCCTCCTCCTCGTCGTCTTCTTCCTCGCTGCTGGAGATGATCACCTCGGCCGAGTCCTCGCCGTCTTCTGGGTTCAGCCTGAACCACTCTGGTGGCACCTCGGCACCGTTCTCAGCCCGCTCCAGGATCGATGAAGATGCTAGTGTTGGTGTACTCGGTGATTGCTGCCGCCCGCTTGACGAGATCATCCTCCACCGCCGCCAGCTCCTCCTGGGCCTCCAGTCTAAACGTGGTCAACTGGGCTAGATTTAGCCCAGGGTACCACACCTTGACGAACTCCAAGGCCCGACGTGCTCCAGCCCGGGCCGAGGAGCCCTTCCACGCCTCAAGATGGCCAGCCGCCACCTCCAGCCAGTCGGCAGTCCGACTGGGAGTGCGCAGTGCCGGCATGTCCGGCCATAGGGCGGCGATCGCCTGGGCACCGACACGTTGAAGACGGCGCAACATCCGATGAGCCGGCTGGAGACGGGCCTAGATGCTGAGAAGCTGCTCGCTAAGGGTTCGGGGGCGTCGGCAGCAATCTCCGCACCTTCTGCCCTCCGCCCTTCGCGATCGGCCTCGATGGCCCGATTGGCGGCAACGGAGTGACCGGGGAAGAAGTCCGCTCAAACAGAAAGCCAAAAAGCCAAAGTTAGAAGCAAGAAACCGGCCTGATCAGAAGACGGCGACTCGAAGAAAGAGTAAAGAGGGAAGCTCACCGTCAACCATGTCTTCAATCTCGCGGAAGCCGGCAGTCATCATCGCCTCCTTGTCGGTCCAGGTGGAGCATTCGGTCTCGAACTCAGCTAGGAGACTGGCCTCCTTGTCCTCCGCCTCCTTCTGGGCCTTCTTGAGAAGATCCGCCTGTTCCGCCAGTTGCGTGACCAGCCGGTTACGCTCCTCGGCCAGCTTGTTGCAGTCCGCCTCCTTGGCACGCAGCACGGTGTTGGCTTCACCCAGCTGCTGCTGCAGGGCGGCGTTGGCCTCTGAAGGAGAGGGAAAAAAGGAAAGGACGTCAATAATCAATAGAGAGATATAGTTGCCAGGAAGATCCGGCCCGACTGCTCAGCAGTCGGCCCGAATCTCAGGGACTACAACCCGTGGGTGCGCCAGCGCGCCCCCGCAGAGAAAGAAGTCATCAATATCAACGAAAAGAAGAACAGTCGCCAGGAAGATCCGGCCCGACTGCTCAGCAGTCAGCCTGAATCTCGGGGACTACAGCCCACGGGTGCGCCAGCGCGCCCCCGCATAGAAAGAAACAAAGACTTACTCCGGCTTTCCAATAAGTCGGCGGTCCATTGAGTCAGGTCCTGAACCTTGGAGTTGAAGACGGTCGCACGGAGGTTGTGATAATCCTGCAATGAAGATATCAGATAGTGTTAGTACTTGTAGCTTGCCAGTTAAAGTTCCGAGTCACCGCTTTCGAGCCGCCCGAAACTCGGGGACTACACCCGGTGGAGTGCTGGCGCTTACCGAGAAGCATAAAAATCTAAGAAGCAAGAAATATACCCGGACGGCGGCTCGCGACTCCAAGAACGCATTGTTGCAACGCTTAAGAGCGTCGGCCTCGGCCTGAAGCTTGGCTTGGACGTGTAGGATCGCCATGTTCAAAGGGCCCGTCTCACCTCCCTACACCCACCCAGTGGGCGCGGCGCTGGTCGCCTCGGCGTCCGGGATTGACGAGCTCACGGCGGCGGTCTCCTGCGGGCGTGGCGCCAAAGCCGTCTTTGCAAGCCGGCGGCGCGTCGGGGTGCGGACCTGAGGAGTTGGGTCCATCGCCATCTCGTCTCTGGCTGGCGGCGCCGGTGGATCAGCCGGTTGCTTGTCTCGCGCCTCCTCAGAAGGTGGCGGCCGGGACACGATTACATCCGGCATAACGACATCGTCGTCGTCCCTCTCCATGACCGGGTGCTCATCGCCGGCTCCCCCAGTCGACATCGCGAATTCTGGTGGCGGCGGCGCGGAGTTCAGGGGGGTGACGAATATCGCCGATTGACGACGCGCGGCTTCCTCGGCCTGCTTCTTCGCCACGGCAGCAGCCTCGGCCTCCGCCAGCTTCTTCAAAGCGGCGGCCTCTGCCTTGTCCGCCTCCGCCTTCTCCAGGTGGGCGGCCTCCTGCTCCTCGCGCGCCTCCCGCGCGTTTCGCTCCGTCGCCTCCCGGAGGTCGGCGGCCGGATCGATCCGCCGGGTGGTGGAAGAGGTCTCCGCCGACCCAACGATGGAGGCGGGCGACTTCTCGAGAGAGCGGAGCCCTAAAATCAAGAAAATAAAACAAAGGAAGTTCAGAAGGAATCAACGAGAAAGAAGACCGCAAGGGAAAGATACTTACGCCGACACCATAGGAGGCGCCTTTGGGAGCTTCTGGTACTTGGCCGCCCTCGCTGCGGCCTCCTTCCGCCTGGTTGCGGCGTTCGGATTTTTGGCCTTCTTCGGTGCGCTGCCGAACAAGACGGCGCCTTGCTTACGCTTGCGCGTGCCGCCTCGAGCAGCCGGCTCGACAGAGGGTCCCGCGTCTGCCTTGCCGGCGCCCCGTGCTAGACTCCGCTCTTCTTCCTCCTCGTCGTTGTCAGGCCAGGTCTCGATGCCGCCTTCCTCAGAGCTGCCTGCTTCGTAGACGCCGCCTGTTGCGGTGTCCTCCAAGGCGGCCGCCCCCAAGTCGGGGTCATCCACATCGCTTACCGCCCGGTCCGGCAGGTAGTCGCCACCTGCCCCTACAATAGCGGCCGTGGCGTCCGACATGTAGATCTGTTTCAAGCGGCGAGAGGCCGGCTGATCAAGACCAAGATCGAGACCAGGACAAGTGTCCAGGAAGAAAGAATTGGAAACTTACCGCAGGCGGTGTGTCGGCGCGGGAATACGGCCGTTTGCCGAAACTCCAAGAACCCTCCATCTTGAGGCCGGAGATCTCCTTCACCAAGTTGGCGACCTCAGCAGCCGGCATCTCCTTGGTGCTCAGCCGGCATGGGTCGCGATGCCCGCTCATCCGGCTGATCAGGTGTGGCCAGCCTTGGAGCGGGAGAACTCAAGTCGATTTAAGGAGACCAGCAAGTCGGACGCCTTGAGGCCTTCGGTTGCGGTCAGCTCCCGGAGCCGCTGGATGGTGACGGCGCCGTCTGCTGACACCGGTTTCGGCTTGTAGGCCCAGCTGGCCCGAGGCTCGGCAGGCGGGCCGGCTACATAATCCGGCAGGTTGAGGAAGTCGATAGTGAAGGAAATATGCCCTAGAGGCAATAATAAAGTTATTATTTATTTCCTCATATCATGATAAATGTTTATTATTCATGCTAGAATTGTATTACCCGGAAACATGATACATGTGTGAATACATAGACAAACATAATGTCACTAGTATGCCTCTACTTGACTAGCTCATTAATCAAAGATGGTTATGTTTCCTAACCATAGACATGTGTTGTCATTTGATTAACGGGATCACATCATTAGGAGAATGATGTGATTGACTTGATCCATTCCGTTAGCCTAGCACTTGATCGTTTAAGTATGTGTCTATTGCTTTCTTCATGACTTATACAAAGTTCCTACAACTATGAGACTATGCAACTCCCGTTTACCGGAGGAACACTTTGTGTGCTACCAAACGTCACAACGTAACTGGGTGATTATAAAGGTGCTCTACAGGTGTCTCCGAAGGTACATGTTGGGTTGGCGTAATTCGAGATTAGGTTTTGTCACTCCGATTGTCGGAGAGGTATCTCTGGGCCCTCTCGGTAATACACATCACTTAAACCTTGCAAGCACTGTAACTAATGAGTTAGTTACGGGATGATGTATTACGGAACGAGTAAAGAGACTTGCCGGTAGCGAGATTGAACTAGGTATTGGATATCAACGATCGAATCTCAGGCAAGTAACATACTGATGACAAAGGGAACAACGTATGTTGTTATGCGGTTTGACCGATAAAGATCTTCGTAGAATATGTAGGAGCCAATATGAACATCCAGGTTCCACTATTGGTTATTGACCGGAAACAGTTCTAGGTCATGTCTACATAGTTCTCGAACCCATAGGGTCCGCACGCTTAACGCTATGGCGATGACAGCTTTATTATGAGTTTATAAGTTTTGATGTACCAAGGTTGTTCGGAGTCCCGGATGTGATCACGGACATGACGAGGAGTCTCGAAATGGTCGAGACATAAAGATCGATATATTGGACGACTATATTCGGACACCGGAAGTGTTCCGGGTAATTTCGGAGAAAAACCGGAGTGCCAGAGGGTACCGGAACGCCCCCGGGAGAAGTAATGGGCCTTATGGGCTTTAGTGGAGAGAGAGAGGGGAAGCCAGGATGGGCCGCGCGCCCCCTCCCCCTCTGGTCCGAATTGGACTAGGAGAGGGGGGGCGGCGCCCCCCTCTTTCCCTCTCCCTCTCCCCTTCCTTTCCCCCTCCTAGTAGGAGTAGGAAAGAGGGAGTCCTACTCCTACTAGGAGGAGGACTCCTCCTCCCTGGCACACCCACAAGGGCCGGCCGACCTCCCCCCTTGCTCCTTTATATATGGGGGCAGGGGGGCACCCTAGGACACACAAGTTGATCTTCGTGATCGTTCCTTAGCCGTGTGTGGTGCCCCCCTCCACCATATTCCACCTTGGTCATATCATCGCGGAGTTTAGGCGAAGCCCTGCGTCGGTAGAACATCATCGTCGTCACCACGCCGTCGTGCTGACGGAACTCATCCCCGATACCCTGCTGGATCGGAGTCCGGGGATCGTCATCGAGCTGAACGTGTGCAGAACACGGAGGTGTCGTACGTTCGGTGCTTGGATCGGTCGGATCGTGAAGACGTACGACTACATCAACCGCTTTGTCATAACGCTTCCGCTTATCGGTCTACGAGGGTACGTGGATAACACTCTTCCCTCTCGTTGCTATGCATCACCATGATCTTGCGTGTGCGTAGGAATTTTTTTGAAATTACTACGTTCCCCAACAGTGGCATCAGAGCCTGGTTTTATGCGTTGATGTTATATGCATGAGTAGAACACAAGTGAGTTGTGGGCGATACAAGTCATACTGCTTACCAGCATGTCATACTTTGGTTCAGCGGTATTGTTGGATGAAGCGGCCCGGACCGACATTACACGTACGCTTACGGGAGACTGGTTCTACCGACGTGCTTTGCACACAGGTGGCTGGCGGGTGCCAGTTTCTCCAACTTTAGTTGAACCGAGTGTGGCTACGCCCGGTCCTTGCGAAGGTTAAAACAACACTAACTTGACGAACTATCATTGTGGTTTTGATGCGTAGGTAAGAACGGTTCTTGCTCAGCCCGTAGCAGCCACGTAAAACTTGCAACAACAAAGTAAAGGACGTCTAACTTGTTTTTGCAGGGCATGTTGTGATGTGATATGGTCAAGACGTGATGCTATATTTTATTGTATGAGATGATCATGTTTTCTAACCGAAGTTATCGGCAATGGCGAGAGCCATATGGTTGTCGCTTATTGTATGAAATGCAACGCCTGTAATTGCTTTACTTTATCACTAAGCGGTAGCGATAGTCGTAGAAGCAATAGTTGGCGAGACGACAACGATGCTACGATGGAGATCAAGGTGTCGCTACGGTGACGATGGTGATCATGATGGTGCTTCGGAGATGGAGATCACAAGCACAAGATGATGCTGGCCATATCATATCACTTATATTGATTGCATGTGATGTTTATCCTTTATGCATCTTATCTTGATTTGATTGACGGTAGCATTTTAAGATGATCTCTCACTAAATTATCAAGAAGTGTTCTCCCTGAGTATGCACTGTTGCCAAAGTTCGTCGTGCCCAGACACCACGTGATGATCGGGTGTGATAAGCTCAACGTCCATCTACAACGGGTGCAAGCCAGTTTTGCACACGCAGAATACTCAGGTTAAACTTGACGAGCCTAGCATATGCAGATATGGCCTCGGAACACGGAGACCGAAAGGTCGAGCGTGAATCATATAGTAGATATGATCAACATAGTGATGTTCACCATTGAAAACTACTCCATCTCACGTGATGATCGATTATGGTTTAGTTGATTTGGATCACGTGATCACTTAGATGACTAGAGGATGTCTCTCTAAGTGGGAGTTCTTAAGTAATATGATTAATTGAACTTAAATTTATCATGAACTTAGTACCTGATAGTATTTTGCTTATCTATGTTTGTTGTAGATAGATGGCTCGTGTTGTTGTTCTGTTGAATTTTAATGCGTTCCTTGAGAAAGCAAAGTTGAAGGATGATGGTAGCAATTACACGGATCTGGTAATGCGTAACTTGAGGATTATCCTCATTGCTGCACGGAAGAATTACGTCCCCGAAGCACCGGGTGCCGAACTGCTGCGAGAAGCAACGCCAGATGTTATGAACGTCTGGCGAGCAAAGTCGATGACTACTCAATAGTTCGGTGTGCCATGCTTTACGGCTTAGAACCGGGTCTTCAACGACGTTTTGAACGTCATGGAGCATATGAGATGTTCCAGGAGTTGAAGTTAATATTTCAAGCAAATGCCCGGATTGAGAGATATGAAGTCTCCAATAAGTTCTATAGGTGCAAGATGGAGGAGAGTAGTTCTGTCAGTGAGCATATACTCAAAATGTCTGGGTATAATAATCACTTGATTCAACTAGGAGTTAATCTTCCAGATGATAGCGCCATTGACAGAATTCTCCAATCACTGCCACCAAGCTACAAGAGCTTCGTGATGAACTATAATATGCAAGGGATGAACAAGACAATTCCCAAGCTCTTCGCAATGCTAAAAGCTGCGGAGGTAGAAATCAAGAAGGAGCATCAAGTGTTGATGGTCAACAAGACCACTAGTTTCAAGAAAAAGGGCAAAGGGAGATAGAAGGGGAACTTCAAAGAAGAACGGCAAGCAAGTTGCTGATCAAGTGAAGAAACCCAAGTCTGGACCTAAGCCTGAGACTGAGTGCTTCTACTGCAAGCAAGCTGGTCACTGGAAGCGGAACTGCCCCAAGTATTTGGCGGATAAGAAGGATGGCAAAGTGAACAAGCTATATTTGATATTCATGTTATTGATGTGTACTCTACTAGTGTTTATAGCAACCCCTCGGTATTTGATACTGGTTTAGTTGCTAAGATTAGTAACTCGAAACGGGAGTTGCAAAATGAACAGAGACTAGTTAAGGGTGAAGTGACGATGTGTGTTGGAAGTAGTTCCAAGATTGATATGATCATCATCGCACACTCCCTATACTTTCAGGATTTGTGTTGAACATAAATAAGTGTTATTTGGTGTTTGCCTTGAGCATGAATATGATTTGATCATGTTTATTGCAAAACGGTTATTCATTTAAGTCAGAGAATAATTGTTGTTCTGTTTACATGAATGAAACCTTATATGGTTACACAACCAATGAAACTGTTCATTGGATCTCGATAGTAGTAATACACATATTCATAATGTTGAAGCCAAAAGATGCAGAGTTGATAATGATAGTGCAACTTATTTGTGGCACTGCCGTTTAGGTCATATCGGTGTAAAACGCATGAAGAAACTCCATACTGATGGACTTTTGGAACCACTTGATTATGAATCACTTGGTACTTGCGAACCGTGCCTCATAGGCAAGTTGACTAAAACGCCGTTCTCCGGTGCTATGGAGAGAGCAACAGATTTGTTGGAAATCATACATACAGATGTATGTGGTCCGATGAATGTTGAGGCTCGTGGCGGATATCGTTATTTTCTCACCTTTACAGATGATTTAAGAAGATACGGGTATATCTACTTAATGAAGCATAAATCTGAAACATTTGAAAAGTTCAAAGAATTTCAGAGTGAAGTTGAAAATCATCGTAACAAGAAAATAAAGTTTCTACGATCTGATCGTGGAGGAGAATATTTGAGTTACGAGTTTGATCTACATTTGAAACAATGCGGAATAGTTTCGCAACTTACGCCACCTGGAACACCACAACGTAATGGTGTGTTCGAACGTCATAACCGTACTTTATTAGATATGGTGCGATCAATGATGTCTCTTACCGATTTACCACTATCGTTTTTGGGGTTATGCATTAGAGACAGTTGCATTCACGTTAAAAGGGCACCATCAAAATCCGTTGAGACGACGCCTTATGAACTGTGGTTTGGCAAGAAACCAAAGTTGTCGTTTCTGAAAGTTTGGGGCTGCGATGCTTATGTGAGAAAGCTTCAACTTGATAAGCTCAAACCCAAACCGGAGAAATATGTCTTCATAAAATACCCAAAGGAAACAGTTGGGTACACCTTCTATCACAGATCCGAAGGCAAAACATTCGTTGCTAAGAATGGATCCTTTCTAGAGAAGGAGTTTCTCTCGAAAGAAGTGAGTGGGAGGAAAGTAGAACTTGATGAGGTATAGCAGTACCAACTCCCTTATTGGAAAGTAGTTCATCACGTAAATCGGTTCATGTGACACCTACACCAATTAGTGAGGAAGTTAATGATGATGATCATGAAACTTCGGATCAAGTTGTTCTTGAACTCAGAGATCAACCAGAGTAAGATCTGCACCAGAGTGGTACGGTAATCCTATTCTGGAAGTCATGCTACTAGATCATGGTGAATCTACGAACTATGATGAAGCGACGGTGAGCCCAGATTCCGCAAAATGGCTTGAAGCCATGAAATCTGAGATGGGATCCATGTATGAGAACAAAGTGTGGACTTTGGTTGACTTTCCCAATGGTCGGCAAGCAATAGAGAATAAATGGATCTTCAAGAAGAAGAAGACCGACGGTAATATTCTTTGTTTACAAAGCTTGACTTGTTGCAAAAGGTTTTCGACAAGTTCAAGGGGTTGACTACGATGAGACCTTCTCACCCGTAGCGATGCTTAAGTCTGTCCAAATCATGTTAGCGATTGCCACATTTTATGATTATGAAATATGGCGGATGGATGTCAAAACCGCATTCCTGAATGGATTTACGGAAGAAGAGTTGTATATGATGCAACCGAAGGTTTTGTCGATCCTAAGGGAGCTAACAAAGTGTGCAAGCTCCAAATGATCAATTTATGGTCCGTGCAAGCCTCTCGGAGTTGGAATAAACGCTTTGATAGTGTGATCAAAGCATATGGTTTTATCTGAGACTTTTGGAGAAGCCTCGTATTTACAAGAAAGTGAGTGGGAGCTCAGAGCATTTTGATATTATATGTGGACGACATATTGTTGATTGGAAATGATATAGAATTTCTGGATAGCATAAAAGGATACTTGAATAAAAGTTTTCAATGAAAGACCTCGGTGAAGCTGCTTACATATTGGGCATCAAGATCTATAGAGATAGATCAAGACGCTTGATTGGACTTTCACAATGCACATACCTTGATAAAGTTTTAAAAAGTTCAATATGGATCGAGCAAAGAAAGGGTTCTTGCCTCAGACATAAGGTGAAGTTGAGTCAGACTCAATGCCCGACCACTGCAGAAGATAGAGAGAAAATGAAAGGAGTTCCCTATGCTTCAGCCATAGGCTCTATCATGTATGCAATGCTGTGTACCGGACCTGATCTGTGCCTTGCTATTAGTTTAGCAGGGAGGTACCAAAGTAATCCAGGAGTGGATCACTGGACAGCGGTCAAGAACATCCTGAAATACATGAAAAGGACTAAGGATATGTTTCTCGTTTATGGAGGTGACAAAGAGCTTGTCGTAAATGGTTACGTCGATGCAAGCTTTGACACTGATCCGGACGATTCTAAATCGCAAACCGGATACGTATTTATATTAAACGGTGGAGCAGTCAGTTGGTGCAGTTCTAAACAAAGCATCATAGCGGGATCAACATGCGAAGCGGAGTACATAGCTGCTTCGGAAGCAGCAAATGAAGGAGTCTGGATGAAGGAGTTCATTTCCGATCTAGGTGTCATACCTAGTGCATCGGGACCAATGAAGATCTTATGTGACAATACTGGTGCAATTGCCTTGGCAAAGGAATCCAGATTTCACAAGAGGACCAAGCACATCAAGAGACGCTTAAATTCCATTCAGGACCAAGTCCAGGTGGGAGACATAGAGATTTGCAAGATACATACGGATCTAAATATTGCAGACCCATTGACTAAGCCTCTTCCACAAGCAAAACATGATCAGCACCAAGACTCCATGGGTGTTAGAATCATTACTATATAATCTAGATTATTGACTCTAGTGCAAGTGGGAGACTGAAGGAAATATGCCCTAGAGGCAATAATAAATTTATTATTTATTTCCTCATATCATGATAAATGTTTATTATTCATGCTAGAATTGTATTACCCGGAAACATGATACATGTGTGAATACATAGACAAACATAAAGTCACTAGTATGCCTCTACTTGACTAGCTCATTAATCAAAGATGGTTATGTTTCCTAACCATAGACATGTGTTGTCATTTGATTAATGGGATCACATCATTAGGAGAATGATGTGATTGACTTGACCCATTCCATTAGCCTAGCACTTGATCGTTTAAGTATGTTGCTATTGCTTTCTTCATGACTTATACAAAGTTCCTACAACTATGAGATTATGCAACTCCCGTTTACCGGAGGAACACTTTGTGTGCTACCAAACGTCTAACGTAACTGGGTGATTATAAAGGTGCTCTCTGGTGTCTCTCAAGGTACATGTTGGGTTGGCGTAATTCGAGATTAGGTTTTGTCACTCCGATTGTCGGAGAGGTATCTGGGCCCTCTCGGTAATACACATCACTTAAGCCTTGCAAGCATTGTAACTAATGAGTTAGTTACGGGATGATGTATTACGGAACGAGTAAAGAGACTTGCGATAGCGAGATTGAACTAGGTATTGGATACCGACGATCGAATCTCGGGCAAGTAACATACCGATGACAAAGGGAACAACGGATGTTGTTATGCGGTTTGACCGATAAAGATCTTCGTAGAATATGTAGGAGCCAATATGAACATCCAGGTTCCACTATTGGTTATTGACCGGAAACAGTTCTAGGTCATGTCTACATAGTTCTCGAACCCGTAGGGTCCGCACGCTTAACGTTACGATGACAATTTTATTATGAGTTTATAAGTTTGATGTACCGAAGGTTGTTCGGAGTCCCGGATGTGATCACGGACATGACGAGGAGTCTCAAAATGGTCGAGACATAAAGATCGATATATTGGACGACTATATTCGGACACGGAAGTGTTCCGGGTGATTTGGAGAAAACCGGAGTGCCGAGGGTTACCGGAACCCCCCGGAGAAGTAATGGGCCTTATGGGCTTTAGTGGAGAGAGAGAGAGAGAGGGGCAGCCAGGATGGGCCGCGCGCCCCCTCCCCCTCTAGTCCGAATTGGATTAGGAGAGGGGGGGGCGGCGCCCCCCTCTTTCCCTCTCCTCTCCCCTTCCTTTCCCCTCCTAGTCGGAGTAGGAAAGAGGGAGTCCTACTCCTACTAGGAGGAGGACTCCTCCTCCCTGGCGCACCCACAAGGACCGGCCGGCCTCCCCCCTTGCTCCTTTATATACGGGGGCAGGGGGGCACCCTAGGACACACAAGTTGATCTTCGTGATCGTTCCTTAGCCGTGTGCGGTGCCCCCCTCTACCATATTTCACCTCGGTCATATCGTCGCGGAGTTTAAGCGAAGCCATGCGTCGGTAGAACATCATCATCATCACCACGCCATCGTGCTGACGGAACTCATCCCCGACACCCTGCTAGATCGGAGTCTGGGGATCGTCATCGAGCTGAACGTGTGCAGAACACGGAGGTGCCGTACGTTCGGTGCTTGGATCGGTCGGATCGTGAAGACGTACGACTACATCAACCGTGTTGTCATAACGCTTCCACTTATCGGTCTACGAGAGTACGTGGACAACACTATTCCCTCTCGTTGCTATGCATCACCATGATCTTGCGTGTGCGTAGGAAATTTTTTTTAAATTACTACGTTCCCCAACAAACAGCCGGGTCCACGTTCTCCACGTAGAAGTAAGATTGCTGCCACATCTTGACCGACTGTGGAAGCTTGATGGTGGGGAAGGCATTCTTCGGCGACGGCCGGTGAACTGCGATAAATGCACCGCACTATGCAGCCACCTCTCGGACGGAGGTGCCCAGCTTGGTGTAGAAGAAGGCTCCCCACAGCTCGATGGTGGGGAGGATGCCAAGATAACCTTCGCACAGCGTGACGAAGGCGGTTAGGAGCATCACGGTGTTGGGCGCGAGATGATGAGGCTGGAGGTGGTAGAATTCGAGAAATGAGCGGAGGAAGCCGCTCGCCGGCAGGCCGAAGCCGTGGATGAAGTGCGAGCGGAAGACGACCCGCTCGCCCTCCCCCGATGCCGCGAGATCTCCCCCTCCGGCGGCACGCGTGCCTTCACGTAGCCCGCGCCGGGAAGACGCCGCGTCTCGCGGAGGAAGGTGAGTGGTCCTCATCGACATTGGACCCGTCCCAGTCGCCTCCTCGCTCGCGCGCCATGGAGAGCTTGACAGAGAAGGGGCGCGGCGAGGGAGCTGAGAATGGAGCGGAGCAAAGAGGGCTCGGGCGAACGAGCTCGGCGGAGACGAACTGCGGCAACGCTTAGGCGGGGCTTGGGGGAGCTGCGGCGAGAGGAAGAAGAAGGAGGTAGGATGGGGTGGAGGGGCGCGCGTGCTTCACCGCCCCCACCCCCTCCCTACTTATAGCCTACAGGCTATGAAGCCGAGGGGGTGGGCGTGGGATCATGGGATTAACTGTGCCCACGACTCCACGTTCCCACCTTTACCGTGTGAGTTACTGCGCG
The DNA here is from genome assembly GCA_021605145.1 of Aegilops bicornis. Lineage (NCBI taxonomy): Eukaryota > Viridiplantae > Streptophyta > Magnoliopsida > Poales > Poaceae > Aegilops > Aegilops bicornis. The sequence goes on along the minus strand of CM038673.1, from coordinate 561,654,604 downwards.
CATTAACTCCGCGAGGAAACCCAACTGCCCGCCTCGGCTGCAGCGGATCCGCTCGCATGCCGAGCCCGATGGTGGCGGGCCCATCCTACGGTCACGTCCCATCACGCGCGTGGGCTGGCAGGCCGACCCGGCTGGCTGGCGCCATGTGGCACGCCCGCGACGGTCGGCGGGCCGAGAAGCTTAGCAAGCACGCCACCTGGTTCCTGCCCATGCATTCGAAATTCCAGAAAGATTCGACTGGACGTACCCGACTCCAGCCGACCGGCTTCCCAGAAGTCGGATGAAGCTTCCTTCAGACCACCCGGAGGAGGAAACTGATGAGACTCCCCGGCTCCTCAGCCGTGGCTCCTCACCAGCTTCGGGGACTACTGTCGGAGTAATGGGCCACGGGTAGCCTGACCCGAGCCCCCGAACCTTTCAAGACATCAGGGCCGGCTGCGCCCCTCAGGATGTCAAGATAGGTCTCCGCCTTCTGGCGACCAGATGGCCGAACGACCGACTGCCAGAAGACGGCCATGCTCAGGAAGGCGGCCCCGATACGGGTCGACTCCTAGCAGGCGGCCTCCAGAGAGGTCGACTCCTAACAGTCAGCCCACGGCGCCCTCAGAGTCCGCGCCCCATAAAGAAGACAAGGCATGATGAGGCTACAGTGCAGACCATCACCCCCGAATCCAGGGCCGGGCGTGGCCACAGTGCTCCGTACAGGCGGAGATCTCCGCCCGACGCGGCACTGTTGCCACTCCGCCCCTGACATTACTCCTGTCAGGTGATGCCCTGCTCCCACGACCGTCTGTCGGTACGGCCCAAAGACGGCTGGCCCTACCGGTCAGCGAGAGCCCGGAAGACGGGGGGAGCCTCACCAGTAGGACCCGACGGAGGCCGGCTCCCAGCAGGCGGCCCGTTCCTTCCTCGGGGCCCATTCACCATTAACCAGATAAGACCCGGAGTGGCTATAGTGATCCCCCACCAGGCGGCGGGACTGTTGCCACGCTCCCCTGACCAAGCCTGTGTCATTAGCATCACGGCTACCGTGATCAGCAGCCGGCAAAGACCCGCGAGCGGCGGGGGCGGCCTGTCGGCTCCGTACCGGACCAGCTGTCAGCTCTGATTTTATCTGTCATAACCCGGCTGGTACTTGGTGAGATCCGTATCATTCCCGATCAGAGTGGCCATAGGGCGTATTTCTTTCACGCAGGCGGTGAAATCCTTCTCCTCAAAGGGGGTGCCATCCTCCTTAAAGCTTGGATATCCAAGGGAGATGTCGGCCGGGTCCAGCTCTGGTAACCATGCCTTAGCCCGGCTTAAGGCGGCTATGGCTCCTGCTCTTGCAGAAGCACGTCTCAATTCTTTGATCCGTTGAGGAAGCACAACAAGTCGTTTCAGCACGCCAGCCAGGCGAGTGGGAACATCATTTGACAAAGCCACAATGGCTAAAGCGCGTTGTGACCCGATGTACAGTTGTTCCACCAATGTGTAAACCGCCTTCAGCTTTGTTAACATATTCTGGTTCAGATTGGAGCTCACAGGGCTGCATTAACAAACATCAGGTGAGCCGGAGATGACAGACAAGTTACTTGTCGAAAAAAGATTTACAGTATTTAAACTTGCAGAATAGCTTACCAAAGATTGCTGAGGTCGTCTGAGATACCATGGCGTTTTAAGCCGGTTAACTCAGTCGTTGTGTCTGCGAGAGCCGCTCTGCTTTCTCGGCCCGGATGACCAAGGAGGCTTTTTCATCAGCCCATGCCTTTTTATCAGCTACAAAGCTTTTCTTCAGTTTCTCCTGCTCAGACACGCTGAACTCAAATTTGGAGTTGGCCTTTTGGATTTCAGTTTCTTGCACTGCCAGGCGACTCTTCAAATAAGCAATCTTCGACTCAAATTGACTTATGGTGGCTCAATCAAGCCGCTTTTCTGATCAAGATTGTTATAATACAGCATTAAGTCCCAAGCACTTTGCAAGCAAAGGTACTTGACACTTGGGGGCTATGTATACTAAAGCACTCTAAATTACTATGGGGGTTCATGGAAATTAAGTCCCAAGAACTTTGCAAGAAAAAGATACTTTGCACTTGGGGGCTAATGCATATTGCAGTTAAAAGTATTATACGATGCCGGTTCAAATATCTTCTTTTCAAGTTGGTCTTCGATTGTTACAACATAAGCCGAAAGCGCCCCGACAAGCAAGCTAAGCATTCTAAGTCTACAACATATTCTTTCTCATAAGCAATAGACTTGGGGGCTGGTACAGTAAGGAGGAATAAGGAATATCAACAAGAGTTATACCTCAGATTTTTGATGGATTTGCTTCACCATATTCCAGATCACGGCTGCTATGCACTTGACTTATATAACCAGAAACAATGTCTCCAATGCTGAGATGAGTGTAATCAAGTGATCGTCCCTTGGCCTTTCTACGCCTCGAAAGTTCTTCCTTGGCAGAACACTTAGCAAGAGTAGTGGGTCTTCCCGGTTCAACAAATTGAGTCTTAAGAATCTCAACTTCCGGATCATCTGTTCTTGCCGGGCTGGGAACCTCCGGGTTATCAAAACTGTTAAGAGTTTGTTCAGTAGGTGGATCAGAGGTTGGAGCTGGAATGTCATGGGCCGGTTCAGGTGGAGGCTCATGTGTGGAGGTCTCAGGAACGGTTGTTCCGACCTCCGGGTCAGTCACTACTGGCTCTTTGGCCAGCTTATTTTTCTTCGCCCTTTTGCTGGGCTTCACATGTACGTTGTGTGCAAAACAGAAAGGTTAAGTACAAAAACATGAGTAAGATAAGCATGAAAATGAATACATTGACATTACCCTGGAGCAGTCTTGAAAGCCGGCATGTTGGATTGCATAGATTCGCCAGAAGAAGGTGAAGTATCCTGATAGTTTGAGTCAGATGAATTGAGGGGTTGATGAATAAAACCCGCCAAAGGAAAAAAGGAACGTAACTCGGAGATAACCTCAGCCCGGCGCTTCCTTGTCACGTCAGGTAAGCCGGAGGAGAGTTCCGCGTCTTTGCTGGTCCGGGTCTGCCTCCGGCTCTCATGAGCTTGTTGCTTCAAAAGAAATTGAGGATCTTGGTAAGCTAAAGGATGTGAAAATCTTACTTTCCGGGTCACTCTTCGGACTTTCTGCCTTGGCAAAGGCTCGGAGTCAGAGGAAATTATAGTTACCTCTTCCTCAACTGCTTGGCTATTTCCCATGTCCCCCTGAAGGAAATTATTGTCAATAAGATGATGGGAAAGGAATTCAGGGGAGTTAAGGATTACCTCTTCTTCATCGTCAGAGGAGTCATCTAGTTTGAGCAAATCTGAAGCACTTGGCTTCTTCTTCCTCTGAGCTCCAGCTTTGGTGGTTTTCCTTGCAGCTCTCTTGGCCGCTCTGGCCTGTTGGCAGCTTCATGATCATATTTGACCTTCCAGAAGTCATCCTTTGCCTGGGAATAATGAGAAAAGGTTATGAGTAAAAGCAAGGCATTCCACAAAAAAGAGTAAAATTCTTAGATTGATAACTTACTGCAGGAGTCGGGTTATTCTTGCAGAAGGGAGGTAAGACGAAGGTGTTACTGACCACTGAGCCTTCTTTCAAAAGAGATTAGGTCGTGGCTTCAATCATATCATCAGGCAAGTCATCAGGACAATGACGCAGCGGGTCATCTTTTTCGCCTGTGTAAGTGCACATCAAGCCGGGCCGGCGGCTTAACGGTATCACCCGCCAGGAGATCCAGACATGGACCAAATCAATGCCATCTAAGCCGTTCCCCAAGAGAGCTTTGATTTTCTTTATGGTAGGAGCAATCTGTAGGCATTCAGCAGCAGATATCTTATCCGGCAGTGGATGGTTGGATTCAAGGCACAAAGCGCGAAAGCCGGGCAGCGGATTCTCATCAGCCAGAGAAGTTTCCTGGCAATAGAACCACGTCTGGTTCCAATCCTTAGGATGGCTTGGCAGTTCAGCATATGGGAAAAGGCAGTCTCTCCGTCGCTGAATGGAGATACCACCAAGTTCCAGGCTGGGCCCGTTGGCACGTTCATTCTGCCGGTTTAAATAAAACAATTCTCTGAAAAGCGGTAGGTTGGGTTCTTCTCCAAGATATACCTCGCAAAAGACTTAGAAGTTGCAAATGTTTGACACGGAGTTGGGCCCGATATCTTGAGGTCCAAGGTCAAAAAAGTGTAAAACATCTCTGAAGAATTTTGAGCCGGGTGGAGAAAAGCCCCAGTTCATATGATCAGTAAAAACGATCACTTCCCCCTCCTTGGGTTGAGGCTTTTCTTCTGACGGGTCAGGAGCATGATAAGACATAACTTCTTTCTCGGGCAGATAACCAATCTTCACGAAATCAGATAAGGTGTTCTCAGTAACAATGGACATGACCCAGTTACAAGTCACAGGTGCTTTGGGAGCTTTGGGTGCCATTATGCAGATGAAAACCTATGACAGAATAAAAATTTTCCGGTTCAGTTTAACTCGGAGAAAAAACATTTCAAATTCTATTCAATACGACGGCTTATGAAGGGGCCTAATGACATATGGCTAATTATATCGGATTATCTAAGCCGCTATGGGAATCAGAAATAGTTAAGTTATTTTAAGCCGCCAGCAGCTGGCAAGGCTGTCGATTAACATTATCTATTTTAAACCGGCAATGAGAGCCGCCAGAGTTAAATGGGCCTGACAAAAACATATTTTGCCTAAGTGTCGCACAAACAAGTTTCGCAACTGGTAGATATTATTTTGGATCAAACAGGTGTGCAGAAAAGGAAATATTTCTAGACCTAGAAACCAAGATGTATGAGTTCATAAACTTGAATGAGGCCCATATGCAAGCTTAAAAGGGATCTATTTGCATTCGAAATGGGTGCGAAACAGCTACCGCGGCAGTTTTATATTATCTTAAGATCAGAAAAGGGTGGCGGAGGTGAAATCTATCAAGGGTTCATGACGAGCAGCGACGAACACCAACGAACTCGAAAATCTTAATGCAGATCTGAGGAACAGGGAGGAAGAAACTAACAGATGCAGAGTTGCTACGGAGGTTCGTCGCGTTTTTCTGGTCAGATCAGGTCGATGCAGCGGCCAAGGTCGACGAAGATGCGGAGCTCACGCAGCAAGCGGCGGCAAAGTGGAGCTCGAGCAAGCAGAAGAATAGCGAGAGGAAGAAGACGACAGAAGGGGGAGAATGGAAAAGACCTTGTGGTCGTGTCTATTTATAAGGAAGGGCTGACTGAGAAAGCACGAGAAACGAGGAGGCCGGGACGTAATTCTTCTGTGCAGCAATGAGGATAATCCTCAAGTTACGGACCCAGTCCGTGTAGTTGCTACCATCATCTTTCAACTTAGCTTTCTCTAGGAACGCATTAAATATCAAAGGAACAATAGCACAACAACATAGACATGCAAAATACTATCAGCTACTAAGTTCATGATAAATTAAAGTTTAATTAATCATATTACTTAAGAACTCCCACTAAGATAGACATCCCTATAATCATCTAAATGGGCACGTGATCCAAATCAACTAAACCATGTCCGATCATCACGTGAGATGGAGTAGTTTTCAATGGTGAACATAACTATGTTGATTATATCTACTATATGATTCACGCTCGACCTTTCGGTCTCAGTGTTCCGAGGCCATATTTGCATATGCTACGCTCGTCAAGTTTAACCCGAGTATTCTGCGTGCGCAAAACTGGTTTGCACCCATTGTATGTGAACGTAGAGCTTATCACACCCGAACATCACGTGATGTCTCGGCACGATGAACTTTCGCAACGGTTCATACTCAGGGAGAACACTTGTACCTTGAAATTTAGTGAGGGATCATCTTATAATGCTACCGCCTAACTAAGCAAAATAAGATGCATAAAGGATAAACATCACATGCAATCAATATAAGTGATATGATATGGCCATCATCATCTTGTGCCTTTGATCTCCATCTCCAAAGCACCGTCATGATCACCATCGTCACCGGCGCGACACCTTGATCTCAATCATTGCATCGTTGTCGTATCGCCAACTATTGCTTCTACGACTATCGCTGCCGCTTAGTGATAAAGTAAAGTAATTACATGGTAATTACATTTCATACAATAAAGCGACAACCATATGGCTCCTGCAGTTGCCGATAACTGTGTTACAAAACATGATCATCTAAAGTTTAGCATCATGTCTTGACCATATCACATCACAACATGCCCTGCAAAAACAAGTTAGACGTCCTCTACTTTGTTGTTGCAAGTTTTACGTGGCTGCTACGGGCTGAGCAAGAATCGTTCTTAACTATGCATCAAAACCACAACGATTTTTCGTCAAGTATGTGATGTTTTAACCTTCAACAAGGACCGGGCGTAGCCACACTCGATTCAACTAAAGTTGGAGAAACTGACACCCGCCAGCCACCTGTGTGCGAAGCACGTCGGTAGAACCAGTCTCGCGTAAGCGTACGCGTAATGTCGGTCCGGGCCGCTTCATCCAACAATACCGCCAAATCAAAGTATGACATGCTAGTAAGCAGTATGACTATTATCGCCCACAATTCACTTGTGTTCTACTCATGCATATAACATCTACGCATAAACCTGGCTCGGATGCCACTGTTGGGGAACGTAGTAATTTCAAAAAAATTCTTACACACACGCAAGATCATGGTGATGTATAGCAACAAGAGGGGAGAGTATTGTCTACGTACCCTCGTAGACCATAAGCAAAAGCGTTATGACAACGCGGTTGATGTAGTCGTACGTCTTCATGATCCGACCGATCCTAGTACCGAAAGTACGACACCTCCATGATCTGCACACGTTCGGCTCGGTGACGTCCCACGAATTCTTGATCCAGCTGAGTGTCGAGGGAGAGCTTCGTCAGCACGACAGCGTGATGACGGTGATGATGAAGCTACCAATGCAGGGCTTCGCCTAAGCACTACAATGATATGACCGAGGTGGATTATGGTGGAGGGGGGCACCGCACACGGCTAAGAGATCAATGATCAACTTGTATCTTCTAGGGTGCCCCCTGCCCCCGTATATAAAGGAGCAAGGGGGAGGCCGGCCGGCTCTAGGGCACACCAAGGAGAGGAGGAATACTCCTCCTAGTGGGAGTAGGATTCCTCCTTTCCTAGTCCAACTAGGAGGAGAAGGGGAAATAGGGAAAGGAGAGGAAGAGGAGAAGGAAAGGGGGGGGGCGCCCCTTCCCTAGTCCAATTCGGACTCCCTATAGGGAGGGGGCGCGGCTGCCCCTCGTGGGCTGCCTCCCCTCTTCCCTATGGCCCATGTAGGCCCAACTTTCCTCGGGGGGTTCCGGTAACCCTCCGGCACTCCGGTTTTCTCTGAAATCACCCGGAACACTTCCAGTGTCCGAATATAGCCGTCCAATATATCAATATTTATGTCTTGACCATTTCGAGACTCCTCGTCATGTCTGTGATCATATCCGGGACTCCGAACTACCTTTGGTACATCAAAACACATAAACTCATAATACCGATCGTCACCGAACTTTAAGCGTGCGGACCCTACGGGTTCGAGAACTATGTAGACATGACCGAGACACATCTCAGGTCAATAACCAATAGCGGAACCTAGATGCTCATATTGGTTCCTACATATTCTATGAAGATCTTTATCGGTCAAACCGCATAACAACATATGTTGTTCCCTTTGTCATCGGTATGTTACTTGCCCGAGATTCGATCGTCGGTATGTCAATACCTAGTTCAATCTCATTACCGGCAAGTCTCTTTACTCGTTCCGTAATGCATCATCCCGCAACTAACTCATTAGTCACATTGCTTGCAACGCTTATAGTGATGTGCATTACCGAGAGGGCCCGGAGATACCTCTCCGACAATTGGAGTGAAAAATCCTAATCTCGATCTATGCCAACTCAACAAGTACCATCGGAGACACCTGTAGAGCACATTTATAATCACCCAGTTACGTTGTGATGTTTGGTAGCACACAAAGTGTTCCTCCGATATTCGGGAGTTGCATAATCTCATAGTCATAGGAACATGTATAAGTCATGAAGAAAGCTATAGCAATATACCAAACGATCAAGTGCTAAGCTAACGGAGTGGGTCAAGTCAATCACATCATTCTCTAATGATGTGATCCCGTTAATCAAATGACACTCATATCTATGGCTAGGAAACTTAACCATCTTTGATTCAACGAGCTAGTCAAGTAGAGGCATACTAGTGACACTCTGTTTGTCTATGTATTCACACATGTACTAAGTTTCCGGTTAATACAGTTAACATGAATAATAAACATTTATCATGATATAAGGAAATATAAATAACAACTTTATTATTGCCTCTAGGGCATATTTCCTTCAGGATGCGCGTGCGACGGTCATCCTTGTGATGTGGGAGCTATGGAAGCACCGAAACGCTATTGTGTTCGATGGATGTACACCTTCGGTAGAGCAAGTCCTTGCCAGGATTGAAGGAGAGGGGAGAGCATTGAAGATGGCCGGGATCCTAAAGGGCGATGGGTCCATTGGGGAAGTGCTAGGGCGGGCGAGTGCGAGAATGTAACTACCAGAATATCGCCGTGGAGTGGGGTGGCGTAGCCGTAGAGTTGGGTCCATGTAATTGCAACGCCAACGTGGAGGGGCTCTATCCCCATTATCTTTAATATAAAGTATGCATGCTCGTGCATATTTGAGAAAAAAAGGACACGATGGTGTTTGCTTGCAGATCGGGGTTCAACTCTCGTCGGCAGCGAGTTACCGTGATCTCACCCGGGTGGCTTTTTCTATAAAAATATGTTCTGGGTGCTAGTGCCACGGATCTCATTTTGTTGTCGCAAAATTTTAAACATTGCTCGAGGTACAAAGATAACAAATTTAACACCATATAGTATGCAACATAAGTTGGGCTTTAGATTTGACCCATTATCACACTAATGTCAGATTTATCGTTTTTGTATCTCGAACGATATTTGATTTAAAATTTTGCGACAACAAACATTGATATTTTGTGAATGCGCTCAATTTTTTATGTATATTTTTCGGAACATTTCGAAATGTGCCCAGAAGCACTGGTGCACTGGATACGATCCGAGGTCGATCTACCGGGTCAGCAGGCACAGACGAGATGTACTCAACTCCAGCGATTATCTTGCACCGGAACATATGACGACTTGGTCCCATAGTCCCAATCACGTGCATGCATGCAGAGCGTGCATGGCTGCATCCGTCCCAATCTCCGGTGAGCAAAAAAGAGAAAAAGGCAAACAAAAAAAGTAGGAAGAGACCACAGCACCACAAGCGCAGTAGCAGCTAGTGCTTGACGGGCTTCTCCATGTCTCCGCGCCAGTCCAAGCCGGTTCACATGCATTTGTTCTCTTCCATCGTAGCCTCTTCTAGCCTCCCTCCCCTCTCCCCCAACCTCATCCGGTCATCCCCATTGCTTGCTAGCTAGCCAGCTGCCTGATCTCGTGGCGGCAATGGCGAGGAACTGCAGAGCTCCCGCCGCGTCGTCGTTCATTGCGCTGCTGCTGGTGGCGGCGGCGGTGGTGGTGTCGTTCTTGGGCGGCGGGGCCGAGGCCAGGAAGTCCAGCAACATCACGGTGGTCGGCTCCGTCTACTGCGACGCCTGCTCCAACAACACCTTCTCCAAGCACAGCTTCTTCCTCAAAGGTGAGAGTGAAGCACACGGCCTGCCCTTTCCGGCTACCATTCTTTTTCAACGCCGTCTTGATCTGCATGGCACTCCGTGTCCGTGGTTTAGTTTGCTCTGGGACGCGGTGTGTTTGTTGCTTAATTAACCAAGCGTACACTTCTACATTAACTGGCTCCTGCTTTGCTGCATTTCTTCTGCAGCAGATTTGTCAATCACAAGGGGTGCGAATCTCTTGCTCAATGCAGAGTGCTGCACTGCCGTACCATTTTATTGGTTTTTATTTGTAAATTTACTGGGAATCGATAAGTAGGAGCAACAAGTTGCTTCGGCGTAAAAGTGCAGTTTCACTCAAGTCTGAACTCACGGAGCAGACTCGGCTAAAGAGTAAAAGAAAGATACGAACTGAGGAGACATTGAGCATACTTTTAACCTGCATTGTACTTACACGTTTACTGGAGGATGTAGTTCTTGGCTGCATGTTGTTGACAGATCTGTTAATTACAAGGTGTGCCAGTCGAGTGCCACATGCATACGAAGTAGCTATTTGTACTCTCATCTCTTTCTTAAGAGTTTTACTGAACAATGATTCTTCTGAAAAATATTACCGAACATGCCCGGTTGCTACAGAGTTTTAGTAGTGCTCTGCCTGTGGTGTCGTTCAAGTCTCAGCTGTGACCATGTATTGTTTGTCACTAGAATGTTATGCCTGATATGAACCCCAGAGGCATTAGGCATGCTGTTTTAACTGGACAGAATAACTGCGATCTGAACAATGTTGGCACTTCTTCACCCTGATCCCCTGCTTTGCCACTCTACGTTGCTACTTAAACTCTCAGGTAGTAGTTTGCAATGAACCCAGAACCAGATTAACCCTTTGAATTAGTAGCAAATGATAAAATTTTGTTGTTTCTATTTTGTTTACTGCAATGAACTCTGAACCAGATTAACGCCGTGACTGAGCAGCACATTCTCAAATTCTGGTGTTTCTGTTCATCTTTTGAACACAAATAGTTCAGACCCTGAATTTTTACCCGGCACTAACAGTAGCAGGTTCTGTGGTGTGAATGTGATGTGATGATGCAGGGGCTCGAGTGCTGATCCAGTGCAACTTCAAGGTGAACTCCAGCGCGGCGCCGGAGGAGATCTCGCTGGAGGCGGAGCGCACCACGGACCAGCACGGCGTGTACAAGCTGGACGTGCCCCCCGTGGACGGCTTCGAGTGCCGGGAGGGCCACGAGCTCCGGTCCGCCTGCCGCGCCACGCTCGTCCGGAGCTCCTCAGCCGCCTGCAACGTCCCGGGCCTCCGCGGCTCCACGCAGCACATCGCGCTCCGGGGCCCCCGCGGCGCCGCCGCCTGCTTCCTCAACCTCAACGCGCTCAACTTCCGCCCCGCCAAGCGGGACCGCAAGCTCTGCCACGGCGATGGCGGCAGCGCGTTCGGTTCGTCGCTCTTCTTCTGGCCGTTCCTGCCGCTCTTCTGGCCGCCGCCGCTCGGGCTCCCGTCGCCCGCCGCGCCGGGCGGGGGCGCCGGAGGGACGGTGTCGTTCCCGTGGCCGTTCCACGTGCCGGAGTGGCTGGTGCCGTTCCTGCGCCCGCCCTTCCTGCCTTTCCCGCTCTACCAGCCGGCGCCGGTGTCATCGTTGGCGCCGCCCCCGTTCGAACGTTTTCCGCCACCGCAACGAACGGCCGCTCGGCCGTAAACCGGCCGGCCGGCTTCAGAACTTCAGGACAAGCTTGACAAGACACGGGATTTCAGCCTTCTTGCCAAGATCAATGTTAGATTTTTCAATTTTTTTCGCTTGACTGCTTGTCATGCATGCTAGGTGTTCGCTGCCATTGTCCATTGGCATGCTGTTCGTTGACCTGATGAATGTATTCATTTGGTACTAGTAATTCGTAGTCATGATCATTATTAGCCTTGTCTATTTCTTTTTCAGTTGCCCAATTTGCATGTGGCACGATGGGATAGGTGCACACATGTCTGTAACCGATTGCTGGAGATGGAGCTGATCAGAATCGCTGCCTTGTCTCTTCCCTCGGATCCTAGTAAGGCAACAGCCAGTAGGATTTTGTCAAGCACGCTGCAAGCTCAATCTTTTTCTTTTGCAAACAAAGCTCAGCTCTGCGTGTATGCCGGTAGCATGACCTAACTAAGATATTTTTCAGATGGACAGTGAGTCTGTGGACACTCTACAAAGGAAGACAACACGAAGATACGACATGGGGTCAGTCAGTTTCATGTCGACATTCGCCCCCTGAATATCTCCTCGTTGGCCAAGACAATTCAGAATCCAACATTAGGAGGCCATCTTCATCAACCTTGCAATCTTCTCTAAAATCACTCCCATGTAAGCTTTTATGATGTATTCGTTGGGATCCGATGAATTGTGAGTTTATGATCAGATTATCCACTGAATCTGCATGAGTTTCTTGAGCCTTCTTTGTTGCGTAATTTTATAGCTTTGTATTTCTCTCTGATCCATCTGTCTACTTTGGCCAAGTTAGATTGATTTTTCTTCAAGGGAGAAGTGCTTTGTGGTAGGTTTAATTTTGCAGTGATCCTGTCCACTGACAGAAAGGATAAGGGCACGTATTTTGTTGTTGCTATTAAGAATAAAACGATGAGGTTCCGTCATATTGTTGATTGATCTTATTCTGTCTATATTATGTCATCTTGCGTAATGTATTACTATGTTTGTGTGAACTTGATACTTTGAGATGCATGCTGGATAGCGGTCTTGGATGGAGTAATAGTAGTAGATGCAGTTGGATTGACGGTCTACTTATCACGGACGTAACGCCTATGTATTGATTATGCCATGGATGATCATCATGAATATGCGCAATTCTGTTAATTGCCCAACAGTAATTTGTTTACCCATCGTTACATTGCTTTCGAGAGAGATGCCACTAGTGAACCTATGGCCTTCGGGTCCATTCTTAATTAATTTGCAAGCTTTTACCATTGCTACTTATTTGCTATCATTATCGCTATTTGCTTTTAACCTTGTAACTGACAAGAACAAGGGTAGTGACGACCCCCTTGCCTTTGTTGGGTGCAAGAAATTATTTTGTTTGTCTGCAGGTGCCGCTAAAGTTGTTCACGTGTCGTTTCCTACTGGTTCAATAAACCTTGGTTCTTAACTGAGAGAAAGACTATCTGCTACTATAATGCGTCATCCTTCCTCTTCGGAGAAATCCAACAACTTCAACACGATTAGCAATTACCCTTAAAGAAGAAAGAAAATAAAATAAAAGCTATTTTTTAAAATAATGAAGTTTTATAAGGAAGAATGATTTAGTGCCATACCCTAAAAAGAAAGAAAATGAAAATAAGTAAATAAAGGGTTATAATAAAGAATGAATTAATGAAATTGGCACTACACTTAAAAAAGGAAATGAAAATGAAAAAGAAACTAAACAAAATAAAAGAAGGACAATGTATGCTCACGGTGCAACGCACGAATATTTAGATAGTATGCATATAATAGTGTAATTTTCACAAAAAGAAGTTCCCTAAAAAGGACTTAATCTGCCATTTGTATTACGATTAGAGAAGAAAGAAAATGAAATAAAATAATAATTCAATATACTGAAGTTTTCTAAGAAAAAATGAATCAGTGGCTTCGGTATTAACCTTTAAGCAGAAACAAAATGAAATAAAAACAATAATAAAATAAAATTATGAGGTTTTATAAGATATTAACCTTTTAGAAGGAAGAAAATGAAATAATAAATAAATAAAATAAAATATGAGTTTTTCTATGGAAAAGTGAATTAGTTGCATTGGTATTACCTTTAAAGAAGAAAGAAAATGAATTAAAACTAAAACAAAATCCAAATAAAGTTTTCTAAGAAAAAAATGATTTAGTGGCTTTGGTATTACCCTTGAAGAAGAAAGAAAATAAAACAAAAACTAAAACAAAATTAGGATAATGAAGTTTTCTAAGAAAGAAATAATTAGTGACATTTGGTACTACCCTTTGAAAATCAAGAAAATACAAAAATATAAATAAATAATGACAAAATTTGCACACAATTTTACAAAAAAATTGCGCTTTTTATAATATGAAAGAATAAGAATATAATAGTGAAATTTTAGTTCAAAGAAATTTCCTAAGATAGAATGACTAAGTGTCATTGGTATTAAAGAAGAAATAAAATGAAATATAAACTTAATCAAAATCAAAACAATGAAGTTTTCTAAGAAAGAATGAATGAATTAGTGGCTTTGGTATTACCCTTTAAGAAGAAAATAAATAAAATAAAAGCTAAAACAAACAAAAATAATGAGGTTTTCAAACGAAGATGAATTAATGGCACTGGTATTACCCTTTAAGCAGAAAGAAAATTAAAAAAACTAAAGCAAATAGTGGAACAAGTTGCACTGAGTATACACAAAATTTATGTTTTTTTTCAAATATGCAAAAATAAACATATGCTAGTGAAATTTACGCAAAACAAATTTCCTAAGAAGGAATGAATTAGAGGCATTGGTGTTAGCCTTAAAAAAGGAAATAAAATAATAACTAAAACAAAATCAAAAAAATGAAGTTTTATAAGAAACAATGAATCAGTGGCATTATTGTTACCCTTTAAGAATAAACAAAATAAGAAAATAAATTATGAAAAAGCTTGCACACAACTTTACACCAAAAATGCACTTTTTCACAATACGCAAAAAATACTCACATAATAGTGCAGCTTTTGCATATATTTTATAGTATATGTGTGTGTATACATTTACAAAAAAAAACTTACTAGTAAAGAAAAGAAAAAGCAAAAACAAATGAAATCAGAAAACAGAAAGAACAAAGGGAGAGAGGGGAGGGCTAGATCGCACAGGTAATGGCTTGAACCCATTAAGGAATTGACTGAGCCGAGTATGTGGTGAGTCGAAAACCCCAGCCCAAAACAACTCACGTAACAGAACAGAAAAAAAACACGAAACTCAAAGTAGAAATCAAGGGCCAAAAAAATCGATTGGCCGAAAATCATTTTTGGCTAAAGTGATGCCAAAAATACCTATGCCGTGAACTGAGCGTAGCTCAGATGGTTAGGTTCATTGTGATGGAACCAGCCCACCAGGGTTCTAGTGAAGGAAATGTGCCCTAGAGGCAATAATAAAGTTATTATTTATTTCCTTATATCATGATAAATGTTTATTGTTCATGCTAGAAATGTATTAACCGGAAACATAATACATGTGTGAATACATAGACAAGCGGAGTGTCACTAGTATGCCTCTACTAGACTAGCTTGTTAATCAAAGATGGTTAAGTTTCCTGACCATAGACAAAGGAGTTGTCATTTGATTAACAAGGTCGCATCATTGGTTGAATGATCTGATTGACATGACCCATTCCATTAGCTTAGCACCCGATCGTTTAGTATGTTGCTATTGCTTTTATCCATGACTTATACATGTTCCTATAACTATGAGATTATGCAACTCCCGTTTGCGGAGGAACACTTTGGGTACTACCAAAGCGTCACAACGAATCGGGTGATTATAAAGGAGTATTACAAGTGTCTCCAAAGGCAGATGTTGGGTTGGCGATTTCGAGATTAGGATTTGTCACTCCGATTGTCGGAGAGGTATCTCTGGGCCATCTCGGTAATGCACATCACTATAAGCCTTGCAAGCAATGTAGCTAATGAGTTAGTTACGGAATGATGCATTACGGAACGAGTAAAGAGACTTGCCCGATGTGAGATTGAACTAGGTATTGGATACCGACGATCGAATCTCGGGCAAGTAACATACCGATGACAAAGGGAACAACGTATGTTGTTATGCGGTCTGACCGATAAAGATCTTCGTAGAAAATGTAGGAACCAATATGGGCATCCAGGTCCCGCTATTGGTTATTGACCGGAGATGTATCTCGGTCATGTCTACATTGTTCTCGAACCGTAGGGTCCGCACACTTAAGGTTTCGATGACGGTTATATTATGAGTTTGTGTATTTTGATGTACCGAAGGAGTTCGGAGTCCCGGATGTGATCACGGACATGACGAGGAGTCTCGAAATGATCGAGACATAAAGATTGATATATTGACGGCTATATTCGGACTCGGAAAGGTTCCGGAAGTTTCGGAGAAAACGAGTGCCGAGGGTTACCGGAACCCCGGGAAGTAATGGGCCTTATTGGGCCAAGAGGAGAGAGAGGGCTGCGCCAGAGGTGGCGCCCCCATGGGGAGTCCGAATTGGACAAGGAAGGGGCGGCCCCTTTCCCTCTTCCTCTCCCTCTCTTTCCTTCCCCTTCCTCCTTCCTAGTTGGACTAGGAAAGGGAGTCCTACTCCCACTAGGAGGAGGACTCCCCTTCCCTTGGCGCGCCTCCTAGGGCCGGCCGGCCCTCCCCTTGCTCCTTTATATCTGAGGGGCGGGGGCACCCCATGACACACAAGTTGATCCTTGAGATCGCTCCTTGGCCGTGTCTGCGGTACCCCCTCCACCATATTCCACCTCGGTCAAATCGTAGCATTGCTTAGGCGAAGCCCTGCGTTGGTAGAACATCAAGATCGTCCTGCCACGTCGTCTTGTGAAACTCTCTCTCCCGAGCTTTGCTGGATCGGAGCCCGAGGAGCGCCACCGAGTCTGACGTGTGCCAAGAACTCGGAGGTGCCGGAGTAACGGTGCTTGGATCGGTTGGATCGCGAGGAGAACGTACGACTACTTCCTCTACGTTGTGATTGCTTCCGCTTCGGTCTATGAGGGTACGTAGACAACACTCTCCCCTCTCGTTGCTATGCATCACCATGATCTTGCGTGTGCGTAGGAAATTTTTTGAAATTACTGCGTTCCCCAACAGTGGCATCCGAGCCTAGGTTTTTATGGATTGATGTTTTGCACGAGTAGAACACAAGTGAGTTGTGGGCGATACAAGTCATAGTGCCTACCAGCATGTCATACTTTGGTTCAGCGGTATTGTGAGATGAAGCGGCCCGGACCGACATTACGCTGCGTGACGCTTACGCGAGACTGGTTTCACCGTTCTGAGCACTCGTGCTTAAAGGTGGCTGGCGGTGTCTGTCTCTCTCACTTTAGTTGAACTGAAGTGTGGCTACGCCCGGTCCTTGAGAAGGTTAAAAGCGGAGTCTATTTGACGAAGTATCGTTGTGGTCTTGATGCGTGGGTGAGATTGGTTCTTGCTTAAGCCCGTAGCAGCCACGTAAAATTTGCAACAACAAAGTAGAGGACGTCTAACTTGTTTTTGCAGGGCATGTTGTGATGTGATATGGTCAAGACGTGATGCTATATTTTATTGTATGAGATGATCATGTTTTTTAACCGGTTATCGGCAATCGGTGGAGCCATATGGTTGTCGCTTTATTGTATGAAATGCAACGCATCTGTAATTGCTTTACTTTATCACTAGCGGTAGCGATAGTCGTAGAAGCAATAGATGGCGTAAACGACAACGATGCTACGATGGAGATCAAGGTGTCGGCCGGTGACGATGGTGATCACGACGGTGCTTCGGAGATGGAGATCACAAGCACAAGATGATAATGGCCATATCATATCACTTATATTGATTGCATGTGATGTTTATCCTTTATGCATCTTATTTTGCTTGGTTGACGGTAGCTTTTTAAGATGATCTCTCACCTAAATTATCAAGTAGTGTTCTCCCTGAGTATGCACCGTTGCCAAAGTTAAATGCGTGCGAGACACCACGTGATGATCGGGTGTGATAAGCTCTCGTCCATCTACAACGGGTGCAAGCCAGTTTTGCACACGCAGAATACTCGAGTTATACTTGGCGAGCCTAGCATATGCAGATATGGCCTCGGAACACGGAGACCGAAAGGTCGGCGTGAATCATATAGTAGATATGATCAACATAAGATGTTCACCATTGAAAACTACTCCATCTCACGTGATGATCGGTTATGGTTTAGTTGATTTGGATCACGTGATCACTTAGATGACTAGAGAGATGTCTCTAAGTGGGAGTTCTTAAATAATATGATTAATTGAACTTAAATTTATCATGAACTTAGTACTGATAGTATCTTGCTTGTCTATGTCTGCTTATAGATAGATGGCTCGTCTTTGTTGTTCCGTTGAATTTTAATGCGTTCCTTGAGAAAGCAAAGTTGAAAGATGATGGTAGCAATTACACGGACTGGGTCCGTAACACGAGGATTATCCTCATTGCTGCACGTAAGAGTTACGTCTGGATGCACCGCTAGGTGCCAGCTCTTCTTGATGATGGCCCGGACGGCGTTAAGAACGTCTGGCGAGCAAAGCTGATGACTACTCTATAGTTCGATGTGCCATGCTTTACGTCTTAGAACCGGGTCTTCAACGACGTTTTGAAAGTCATGGAGCATATGAGATGTTCCAGGAGTTGAAGTTGATATTTCAACAGAATGCCCGGATTGAGAGATATCAAGTCTCCAATAAGTTCTATAGCTGCAAGATGGAGGAGAATGGGTCTGTCGGTGAGCACATACTCGTAATGTCTGGGTATTACAATCACTTGACTCAAGCGGGAGTTGATCTTCCGGATGATTGTGTCATTGATGTAATTCTTCAATCACCGCCACCAAGCTACAAAGGCTTCGTGATGAACTATAATATGCAAGGGTTAGTAAAGACTATGCTCGAGCTCTTCGCAATGTCAAGGCTGCGGAGGTAGAAATCAAGAAGGAGCATCAAGTGTTGATGGTAAATAAGACCACTAGTTTCAAGAAGAAAGGCAAAGGGAAGAAGAAGGAACTTCAAGAAGAACAGCAAACAAGTTGCTGCTCAGAGAAGAAACCCAAGTCCGACCTAAACCTGAAATCGAGTGCTTCTATTGCAAGCAGACTGGTCACTTTGGAAGCGGAACTGCCCCAAGTATTTGGCGGATAAGAAGGATGGCAAGGTGAACAAAGGTATATGTGATATACATGTTATTGATGTGTACCTTACTAGAGCTCGCAGTGGCACCTGGGTATTTGATACTGGTTCTGTTGCTAATATTTGCAACTCGAAACAGGGACTACGGATTAAGCGAACACTGGCAAAGGACGAGGTGACGATGCGCGTGGGAAATGGTTCCAAAGTCGATGTGATCGCGGTCGGCACGCTACCTCTACATCTACCTTCGGGATTAATTTTAGACCTAAATAATTGTTATTTGGTGCCGCCGTTGAGCATGAACATTATATCTGGATCTTGTTTGATGCGAGACGGTTATTCATTTAAATCGAGAATAATGGTTGTTCTATTTATATGAATAATATCTTTTATGGTCATGCACCCTTGACGCAGTGGTCTATTTTTAATGAATCTCGATAGTAGTGATACACATATTCATAATGTTGAAACCAAAAGATGCAGAGTTGATAATGATGGTGCAACTTATTTGTGGCACTTGCCGTTTAGGTCATATCGGTATAAAGCGCATGAAGAAACTCCATCTTGATGGACTTTTGGAGTCACTTGATTATGAATCACTTGGCACTTGCGTAACCGTGCCTCATGGGCAAGATGACTAAAACCCGTTCTCCTACTATGGAGAGAGCAACAGATTTGTTGGAAATCATACATACAGATGTATGTGGTCCAATGAATGTTGAGGCTAAATGGCGGATATCGTTATTTTCTCACCTTCACAGATGATTTAAGCAGATATAGGTATATCTACTTAATGAAACATAAGTCTGAAACATTTGAAAAGTTCAAAGAATTTCAGAGTGAAGTTGAAAATCATCGTAATAAGAAAATAAAGTTTCTACGATCTGATCGTGGAGGCGAATATTTGAGTTCTGAGTTTGGTCTACATTTGAAACAATGCGGAATAGTTTCGCAACTCACGCCACCCGGAACACCACAGTAGCAATGGTGTGTTCGAACATCGTAATCGCACTTTACTAGATATGGTGCGATCTATGATGTCTCTTACAGATTTACCGCTATCGTTTTGGGGTTATGCTCTTGAGACGGCCGCATTCACGCTGAATAGAACACCGTCAAAATCCGTTGAGACGACACCTTATGAACTATGGTTTAGCAAGAAACCAAAGTTGTCGTTTCTTAAAGTTTGGGGATGCGATGCTTATGTGAAAAAGCTTCAACCTGATAAGCTCGAACCTAAATCGGAGAAATGTGTCTTCATAGGATACCCAAAAGGAGGCGATTGGGTACACCTTCTATCACAGATCCGAAGGCAAGACATTTGTTGCTAAGAATGGATCCTTTCTAGAGAAGGAGTTTCTCTCGAAAGAAGTGAGTGGGAGGAAAGTAGAACTTGATGAGGTAATCGTACCTTCTCCCTTATTTGAAAGTAGTTTATCACGAGAAACCGGTTTCTGCGACATCTACACCAAATAGTGAGGAAGTTGATGATGTTGATCATGAAACTTCAGATCAAGTTACTACTGAGAACCTCGTAGATCAACCAGAGTAAGATCCGCACTGAGTGGTACGGTAATCCTGTTCTGGAAGTCATGCTACTAGATCATGATGAACCTACGAACTATGAAGAAGCGATGGTGAGCCCAGATTCCGCAAAATGGCTTGAGGCCATGAAATCTGAGATGGGATCCATGTATGAAAACAAAGTGTGGACTTTGATTGACTTGCCCGAGGGTCGGCAAGCAATAGAAAACAAGTGGATCTTCAAGAAGAATCTTGGCCGACGGTAATATTATCGTCTACAAAGCTCGACTTGTCGCAAAGGGGTTTCGACAAGTTCAAGGGATTGACTACGATGAGACCTTCTCACCCGTGGCGATGCTTAAGTCTGTCCGAATCATGTTAGCAATTGCCGCATTTTATGATTATGAAATTTGGCAAATGGATGTAAAGACCGCATTCTGAATGGGTTTACGGAAGAAGAGTTGTATATGATGCAACGAGAAGGTTTTATCGATCCAAAGGGAGCTAACAAAGTGTGCAAGCTCCGGTGATCCATTTATGGACTGGTGCAAGCATCTCGGAGTTGGAATAAACGCTTTGATAGTGTGATCAAAGCATTTGGGTTTATATGCACTTTTGGAGAAGCTTTGTATTTACAAGAAAGTGAGTGGGAGCTCTGTAGCATTTATGATATTATATGTAGATGACATATTACTGATCGGAAATGATATAGAATTTCTGGATAGCATAAAGGGATACTTGAACAAGAGTTTTTCGATGAAAGACCTCGGTGAAGCTGCTTACATATTAGGCATAAAAATCTATAGAGATAGATCAAGACGCTTAATTGGACTTTCACAAAGCACATACCTTGACAAGATTTTGAAGAAGTTCAAAATGGATCAAGCAAAGAAAGGGTTCTTGCCTCAGATTGCAAGGTATGAAGTTGAGTAAGACTCAATGCCCGACCACCGCAGAAGATAGAGAGAAAATGAAAGATGTTCCCTATGCCTCAGCCATAGGCTCTATCATGTATGCAATGCTGTGTACCAGACCTGATGTGTGCCTTGCTATAAGCTTAGCAGGTGGAGGTACCAGAGTGATCCAGAGTGGATCATCGGACAGCGATTAAGAACATCCTGAAGTACCTAAAAGGACTAAGGATATGTTTCTCAGATATGGAGGTGACAAAGAGCTCATCGTAAATCAGTTACGTTGATGCAAGTTTTGACACAGATCCGGACGATTCTAAATCGCAAACCGGATACGTATTTACACTAAACGGAGGAGCTGTCGGTTGGTGCAGCTCTAAACAAAGCGTCGTGGCGGGATCTACATGTGAAGCGGAATACATAGCAGCTTCGGAAGCAGCTAATGAAGGAGTGCGGATGAAGGAGTTCATATCCGATCTAGGTGTCATACCTAGTGCATCGGGACCAATGAAAATCTTTTGTGACAATATCGAGCAATTGCCTTGGCGAAGGAATCCAGATTTCACAAGAGAACAAAACACATCAAGAGACGCTTCAATTCCATCCGGACTTAGTCCGTGGGAGACATAGAGATTTGCAAGATACATACGGATCTGAATGTAGCAGACCCGTTGACTAAGCCTCTTCCACGAGCAAAACATAATCAACACCAAGACTCCATGGGTGTTAGAATCATTCTTGTGTAATCTAGATTATTGACTCTAGTGCAAGTGGGAGACTGAAGGAAATGTGCCCTAGAGGCAATAATAAAGTTATTATTTATTTCCTTATATCATGATAAATGTTTATTGTTCATGCTAGAAATGTATTAACCGGAAACATAATACATGTGTGAATACATAGACAAACGGAGTGTCACTAGTATGCCTCTACTAGACTAGCTTGTTAATCAAAGATGGTTAAGTTTCCGACCATAGACAAAGGAGTTGTCATTTGATTAACAAGGTCACATCATTGGTTGAATGATCTGATTGACATGACCCATTCCATTAGCTTAGCACCCGATCGTTTAGTATGTTGCTATTGCTTTTATCCATGACTTATACATGTTCCTATAACTATGAGATTATGCAACTCCCGTTTGCCGGAGGAACACTTTGGGTACTACCAAACGTCACAACGTAATTGGGTGATTATAAAGGAGTATTACAAGTGTCTCCAAAGGCGGATGTTGGGTTGGCGATTTCAAGATTAGGATTTGTCACTCCGATTGTCGGAGAGGTATCTCTCGCCATCTCGGTAATGCACATCACTATAAGCCTTGCAAGCAATGTAGCTAATGAGTTAGTTAAGGAATGATGCATTACGGAACGAGTAAAGAGACTTGCCAAGAATTTAGATTGAACTAGGTATTGGATACCGACGATCGAATCTCGGGCAAGTAACATACCGATGACAAAGGGAACAACGTATGTTGTTATGCGGTCTGACCGATAAAGATCTTCAGAGAAAATGTAGGAACCAATATGGGCATCCGTGTCCCGCTTATTGGTTATTGACCGGAGATGTATCTCGGTCATGTCTACATTGTTCTCGAACCGTAGGGTCCGCACGCTTAAGGTTTCGATGACAGTTATATTATGAGTTTGTGTATTTTGATGTACCGAAGGAGTTCGGAGTCCCGGATGTGATTACGGACATGACGAGGAGTCTCGAAATGATCGAGACATAAAGATTGATATATTGGACGGCTATATTCGGACTCCGGAAAGGTTCCGGAAGTTTCCGGAGAAAACCGGAGTGCCGGAGGGGTTACCGGAACCCCCCGGGGAAGTAATGGGCCTTATTGGGCCAAGAGGGGAGAGAGAGGGCTGCGCCAGGAGGTGGCGCGCGCCCCCCCCATGGGGAGTCCGAATTGGACAAGGAGGGGGGGCGCGGCCCCCTTTCCCTCTTCCTCTCCCTCTCTTTCCTTCCCCCTTCCTCCTTCCTAGTTGGACTAGGAAAGGGGAGTCCTACTCCCACTAGGAGGAGGACTCCCCCCTTCCCTTGGCGCGCCTCCTAGGGCCGGCCGGCCCTCCCCCTTGCTCCTTTATATACGGGGGCAGGGGGGCACCCCATGACACACAAGTTGATCCTTGAGATCGTTCCTTAGCCGTGTCTGGTGCCCCTCCACCATATTCCACCTCGGTCAAATCATTAGCAGTGCTTAAGGCGAAGCCTGCGTTGGTAGAACATCAAGATCGTCCTGCACGCCTTGCCGTCGTCTTGTGGAACTCTCTCTCCCCGGAGCTTTGCGGATCGGAGCCGAGGAGCGCCACCGAGCTGTACGTGTGCCAAGAACTCGGAGGTGCCGGAGTAACGGTGCTTGGATCGGTTGGATCGCGAGGAGAACGTCGACTACTTCCTCTACGTTGTGATTGCTTCCGCTTCGGTCTACGAGGGTACGTAGACAACACTCTCCCCTCTCGTTGCTATGCATCACCATGATCTTGCGTGTGCGTAGGAAATTTTTTGAAATTACTGCGTTCCCCAACATCTAGTCCTAGACTTTGCATCGGTGCTAGCATTTTCCTTGATTTATTTCAAACTTGTCGGTGATGTTCATTCAATGGGACGAGACATTCCAGTGTGTGTGTGCGTGCCTTCATAGAGTGAGTGTATGTGCGTGTATGCGGGCATCTTCGATTGTACCGTGTTAGAAAAAAATACTTATACCAAAAATACCCATGAAAAGAAAACCGACTAAAATATAAATAAAATAAAAAGCAAAAACACTAGGAACAAAAAAAACATGTAATATGCAATGGGCTTCAAATCCAATAGAAAAATCGACCTACTCCAAACCGGGGCAAATAAAAAAGTCAGCCTAAGGAAAAAAACGAATTACCCCAGAGAGGGCAAGTAAACAAAATCCAACCTAAGAAAAACTTGTGAGGTTTGTGGCCTCCTTCTCGGTCTCGCCAAAGTTGGGATTATCTTGTGTGGCCCTTCTCGATGCCGGCTTCTCTGGATGGTGATCTATCCTGTTTGCAGTTATCGATGTCTTCCTAACCATTGCTTCTATAAGCTTCTGTGTTTCAAGAAGATTGCTCCGGTAAGACATAGGGCTGGTTTTATTTATTACTCCATCTGTCTTAAAATGTGTCAAAAAATATTTTACATTTTGCTTCATCTGCCTTTCCACCATTCCGCAAAAGGAAAAAAAAATAGGGAGAGCCAGCTGGGCATCAAGTAGAGGTTTGCTTCATCTGCTCGTACATGAACAACGGAAGGTCTGAAGGACCAGTTGCCCAATTTGCATATGGCACCAAGGAATAGGTACCCACATGTCTTCACCCGCAAAAAAAAAAAAAGGTACCCACATGTCTGTAACCAATTGCTGGAGATGGAGCTGATCAGAATCGCCGTCTTGTCGCTTCTGTCGGATCCTAGCAACACAGCAGATAGTAGGATTTTGTCAAGCACGATGCAAGCTCAATGATTTTCTTCTGCAAACAAAGGCCAGCTTCGCGTGTATGCTGTTAGCATGATCCAAACTAGATATTTTTCAGATGGAGACTGAATCTCTGGATACACCTACAAAGGAAGACAGCACGAAGATACGACATGGCATGGGGTCAGTCGATCAGGTTCATGCATGTCGACATTCGCTCCCTGAATATCCCTTCGTTGGCACTTGGCAAAGACAATTCAGAGTCCAGCAGGGCCATGGCTCAAGCAAATCAGCTCGAGACACCACGCACACGTCTTGCACCCTTAATCAAATCTACGCAAACCCTATCCACTAATACACAAACACTATCTACTAGCACAAGTGTATATATACTTGGTGCATTATTAGACCCAGGTGTCAAATCCCCAAACCGCCGATGACCCCATCAAACAAAGCCTCCACGGTTTGGAGCGTTGCATGCATGCGCCGTTGCTAATGCTGACCTAAACAACGCCGCTTGTGGTTGGGAAGTTAGACACCTCAACACTAGCCCAAATCATGCAGCAAGCGGGGGTCAGTCCGAGAGGGATTAGCTAATCCGCGGCTAAATCTAATGCATTATTAGCCATGACGCCACGCCATTGGCCCCTCCTCCAGCTCCCACCCCCTCCAAGTCGACCATGAGGGAATGATGTCACACACGCTTCCACAATCCACAGTCGCAGCTAGCTCCTACCCTAGTTTAACCTTCCGAGGCAGCCAAATCGCACTCTAGATCTCCAGCTAACATAGTACTCCCTCTGTAAACTAATATAAGAGCGTTTAGCATACTACTTTAGTATTTTAAACGCTCTTATATTAGTTTACGGAGGGAGTATTAAGCATGGTTACCACTTTTCAAAGATTCAACGAGTAAGGCGCAAGGGATTGATTCTATATGCGCAATAATTGTCCAACTAATCTCCATATGTTTCCATTTCTTCTTTTCTTAATGGATGGTGAGCAAAGTCTTTTGTGTATTCACGAAAACAAAGCCTTCAGGTCACTCTTGTTGGATTATGGATGAGCTTAGGCCCATATAAGACACTAATTCCTATATTTCCAACAACTCTCACCGGCTTCAGCATGAAAGCAAGCAATGGAGCAGCATTTGGCATATTCAAGTACCTTCAAAACTCAGGATGTTTGTATGGAGGCTAGCTAGGCAGTCCATGCCTACAGGCGATTTGCTGAAGCACCGCCATATGTCGACAGAGGACACATGTAACCTCTGCGGGGCGAGGGACACATGGAGACATGCGTTACTAACTTGTCCAATGTCCAGCAGTGTTTGGGCGTTGGCCCCTGAACACCTCGTGCAACATCTAGTTGATCGACAAGAGGAGAGCCCGAAGGATTGGCTTTTTGCTTTACATGAGATACTAAGCAAGGAAGATTTTGTGCGGCTTGTTGTCACCTCATGGGCAATCTGGGGAGCGAGAAGGAAAGAAATACATGAGGATATTTTTCAGTCACCGTTATCAATTAACGGCTTCATCACGCGCTACCTGATCGAGCTACAAGTTGTGAACACAGTGTCGTCGAAGCCGGTGGTAGCGAGGGCCCCAAGACCTTCCGTTTGGCAGCCGCCGGTAGCGAACAACGCGAAAGTAAATGTTGATGCTGCGGCACCACAACACAGAAGATACAGAGCAGTGGGTGCTATATGCAAGAGCGCCGAAGGAGTGTTCTTGGGAGCTTAAGCATTGGTTTTCAGATATGTCTCTGAACCGGAAACACTTGAAGCTTTGGCTATTCGAGAAGCACTTGCTTTATCTGATGACTTATATCTACGGAGGATCCACGTGGCATCCGATTGCAAAGTGGTGGTTCAAGACATTATGAAGGAGAATGCCTCTCGGTACGGAGCAATCATACATGAAATAATAGATCACTCGTCGTCTTTTGATTTTTGTAAATTTAGCCATGAATTTAGGAGCTCAAATTTTGAGGCTCACAATTTAGCGAAGCATGCACTTTCTCGAGGGGTGGGCCGCCATGTTTGGTTAGGCCATCCCGGAGACCTTCATTTCGTCCCTGTAAACATTGTGATGACTTAATAAAGCTTCGTGAGATTGTTTAAAAAAAACTCTCACTGGCTTCGGATTTCAAATACGGCCTTTCGATCGACAGACCACAGCTTGGTCGACCCCTCCCCCCTATATAAACCATTCCACACCTTTCCTCCCAACCTCCCAATTCCAAGCTTGCTACACATTCTTTGTAAATTTGCAATTAGCTATAGCATGCGAGGTTTTGTGCACCATGGGCATGGCTGAGAAGGGGTCGGCGGCGAGGAAGGCCGGGCTGATCACCAAGACGCTGGACCGATGCCGGAGCACCACGACGAGGAACAAGCCAGCGGAGGGCTGCTTCTCGGTGTACTCGGTGTGAACAGACAACGATACGTGGTGCAGACGGAGTGCTTGAACCACCCGTTGTTCCAGGCGCTGCCGGAGGAGGCCGAGGAGGTGTTTGGGTATGCAGGCACAGGGCCCCTCGAGTTGTCCTGCAACACCGAGGCGTTCGCCAAGGTGCTGGAGAAGATTGAGAAAGAGAAGCAGATGGCGAGGAGGCACATCCTCCCTAGGGGGAACTCCTATCGGTCGCTTGGCACTGGTTGGCCCATGATTGTCGGCCGGTCGTAACACTTGTCATTGGATTGGATAATGTGAGTTGATGAGCTCTGAGTTTCTGTTGAGCTTGCATCCTCATACTACCGTGTACACAGTCTGGAGGCAACCTTACCTCCCAAGTATGTTATTGTAAACAACATCACCATATACTTGGCAATCTTAGATATTTTTCTTTCTTATTCTATTTTCTGTTTTTGTGAGAAGGCATTGTTAGATGTTAATGTGTGTTCTCCTCCTAAGTTGTAGTAACTGTCTGGGAAAGTGTTATACAGATACACAATAGAATTTGTAAGTTTTCTGCCGACTATATGTGGCGTAATACCATACGAGACCCGCTTCGGTAGACCCTCCTCACAAAGCGTATAAAGGATAATATAGACTTTTCACAAACTGATGTATACGTATTTAATACATACACGTAATAGTCTAGTTTTCGCTAAAGGTAGGGAGCAAACGGGCCGGCCATTTCACAAGAGCTGAGCGAATGCGGGAATTTCGCGTAAACTATGAAAGTGCTTAAAACGGGTATCAAACCCACAACATGGGCATGCGTGCAACCGATGCTAACCAGACGACCTACTAACTGATGACGGCTTAAAGGCAGCACTAACTTTATAGTACTAATTAGAGCTGCAGGTCCGGGTTTCTTTTCAATACTTTTTACAAAACAATGTGAAAAAAATTTCTTGAGAGTGCCAACAATGTTTCAAATCGTACAAAAAATCGCATATTCTTTTCTTAAATGTGAACAATTTTTTAAAAAGTGAATTTAAAATACGGACTGAACATTTTATTAGTATATGATGAATTTTTTGCAAATACAAAACTGAACTTTCTTGAAATGCCGATTTTTTTTATAAAATGCACGCTGAATAAAATTTGTACACACGATGAACACTTTTTATACACAGTGAACATTTTCCCAACGTACAGCGAACTATTTTTAACATGAATATTTTTTTGGAAAATGAACAAATTGGAATCTTGAACTTTTATTGTAATTTGGAATTCTGAACTTTTTTTGAAACATGAATACATTTGAAAAACATGTTTACTTTTCGAATATGTGAAGAAAAATAGGAATTTCAATCATTATTGAATTTTTTAATTTATGGAAAACAAAAAGGAAAAAATAAGGCCAGAAATTTTTTGGTTTTAATTTTGCTAAACGAATTAAGAAAAGAATAGTATAAACCAAAATTTTGATTTCTACCGAATGCCCACATTGATTTTTTAGTATTCCAGACAATTTTAAGAACACATTTTTTAATTTTGAACAAATTTCAAAAGGCATAATAACGTTCAAAAATTGAAAATTGAAATATGAAAAAACAAAATATGTCAAGCTACTCACTGTACAGCGGGAGCTCCTAGGGAGCACTCGCATGCCAGCTTTCCTAGGTTGGCCCAACTACACGAGGGATCAGCTGTCGCTCGTCAAGACCATACACCCGATTGCTTCTTTCTGGTTCGACCAAAAAAACCTTCTTCATGGTTAACCTGGACGACAAGTTGAGCATGGACATCTTTGACCTTTGACCGTTGAATTTAAAAAGAATCATCTATTTGGAGAGTTCATGTATTTGAAAAAATATTTGCGGATTTGCAAAATGTTCACAAAATGAAAAACACTATGAATTGAGAAATTTTTTATGGATTTTGGAGAAAAAAGTTTAAGGATTTGAAAAAGTTCATTGATTTTGAAAAGAGTCCATCAATTTTGAAAAACAAAGTTCATCTACTTTGAAAAATGCATTCATTTTGAAAAAAGTTCATGAATTTTGAGAAAAAAGTTCATCGATTTTGAAAAACAAATCATCTGTTTTGAAAAGACGTTCATCAATATTTTTTTATGAATTTGATGAAAATTTCTCGATTTTGGAAATAGTTCACCAAGTTTGAAAAAATGTTCACAAATTTTAAGAAAAGTTCATTCATTTCATCAAAATCAAAATAAGTTTGCACATTGCAAGAGAAAAAGGAAAATGAACAAAAAAAGAATGAAAACGAAAAATAAAAATGGAAAAGGAAAATAAATCCGGAACAAAACAACTTTAAAGTACGTGAAAAAAAGAGCAAGGAAAAGGAAAGAAGGAAAGAAGAAAATAGGAAAAATAAAAGAGGGTAGAAGAAAAGAATAAGAAAGACGCTTGTATTCATGTTAACTGGTGGCGGCAAGTTGGCTATGGTGACGCATTATGAACTATAAGTTGCTGGCTCGAATCTTGGCACTCTCAGAATTTTTTGTGATTTAAATTCAGAGGAAAAAGTGATGGATGGGACACCCAGCTCGCAAGTGTCTATATGTATACAGCGAAATGATTCTGAAAAAAAAGTATACAACAAAATATGACCATCATGCCCTTTATTATTATGAAGATGTATGGGTTAATCTGAGCCGTCCTTGTGTTTATGGGGGTCTACCAAAACAGAAGTGAATACCATAATTCCAAAGTAGAATAGCGCCCTTCTATTCATCTCACACTGATTGCAAGTTGGAGCGTTGCGTCTCTACTGTGTTTATGCGTCTCTATTGTGTTTATTCAGAGAAAAGTGATTTCGATGAAACTATGCTAAGATTGATCAGCCATATTGTTTTTCGGAAGTTAATCTGCTACACAAGTATCTACTGATTTGATATCTAATCAAATCCATTTACACACAGGATTATATAGCCTCAAGTCACATGGCTAATTTTCAGATCCAGAAGGATAAACAGAAACATGTTTGCCCAGTAGACACATGTCACACCAAAGGCAAAACTCGCTTATAGTTGTATTTTTCGACAAAGGAGCTTTTTATCGACACATAATATCACATCAAGAGAATACAAGCACACCGAGTACATGCCTGGCCTTTGCATGACTAGAAGAAAAGAAGAGTGAATCAACCTATGGTTGGATAGTTAGGGGGACAGCGGTATCCCCAATCCACCATATCGAGTTCAATTCCTAGACTTGACGTTAGTGCTTGCATTATTCTAGGATTTATTTCAGGCTTCCGGCAATGTTCGTTCAGTGGGAAGAGACGTTCACGTCAACTGCTAGGCGCCTGTGGTGACTTCATAAAATCTCAAGATGCGATGCGGCCCAGTATCTCGGGGGTGCTCGAGTAGGGTGTAGGTGCGTGTGTTCATAAAGGTGAGTGTATGTGAGCGACTTCGATTGTATTGTGTTAAAAAAATAAAGAAAAGAAAAGAAAAGGAAAGGATCAACGCAAGAAGAACGACCCACTATAGTAACCGATCAACAACTACCACTGCCGTTCACATGCTTCGGCACTACGAGATGGTTCCCCAATAGCATCACCTTTAAAAAGGAAATAATGCATGAACACCATTGTTGCCGGATCCAACCACATAGGCTAAATCATGGGTTTTCACCCCAGGAGAGGAAGTCCAAGCAAACTTGAGACAATATCTTCAACAAGAGAGCACAAACGACTACTGCCAGGTACAACTAGTGAAGGTTGGACCTAGGGTTTTCACCCAGAACTTGAGGAGCACCACCAAAGATGAAGTCTCTTGTGTTGCCGCCATGAACTTGCCAGAGAAGAAATCTTGCTCCAATACCTCGATCAACATGAAATCATGCATCAAGATGAACTGCACACGTTGGGCATTTGTTGAGATGCTAGCTTTGCCATCGAAGACATCGAGCGTGCTAACACCTGCACCGATGTGGGGCACATTCCGACCATCACTAGAGCACGATGGATACCTGTTGAAGAGTATCTTTGGCCAAAATCAATTGTTAGAATTTTTTCTTCATTGCTTGACTGCTTGTCATGCATATTGCTAGGTGTTGCCGCGATTGGTCTGGTGTTCTTTGACCTGATGAATTCATAGTTCATCAGGGATACCCATCATTTAGGTGATGCATATTGCACGTGGTATGATCGAATTCATAGTCATGATCATTGTTAGCCTGCCAGATTTCTTTTCTCTTCTTAGGGATTATTGATTTCTTTTAACATAATAGCACTAGAACGCAATATCTGAAGGATCAGTTCAGTTGCGCAATTTGCACATGGCGCAAAGAGATAGGTGCACACATTTCTGTAACCAACTGCTAGAAATAGAGATGATCAAAATCGCTGCCTTGTCACTTCTATCGGATCCTAGCAACACAGCAGCTAGTAGGATTTTGTCAAGCACGCTACAAGCTCAATGTTTTTCTTTTGCAAACAAAGGCCAGCTTTGCGTGTATGCTGTTAGCATGGTCCAAACTAGATATTTTTCAGATGGAAACTGAATCTGTGGATACTCCTACAAAGGAAGGCAGCACGGAGATACGACATGGGTAGACAAATTCACAAGTCTACAAAGGAAATCGTTGGCACTTGGCAAAGACAATTCAAAGTCCAGCAGGGCTCAAGCAAATCAGCTCGAGACACCACACACACGTCTAGCACCCTTAATCAAATCTACACATACCCCATCCACTAATACACAAACACTATCTACTAACACAAGTGTATATATACTTGGTGCATTATTAGACCCAGGTGTCAAATCCCCAAACCGCCGATGACAGAGGCGCCCGCCCAATTGCAAGCATGGAGACCCCATCAAACAAAGCCTTCCACGGTTTGGAGCGTTGCATGCGCCGTTGCTAATGCTGACCTAAACAACGCCACTTGTGGATGGGGAGTTAGACACCTCAAAACTAACCCAAATCATGCAGCAAGCGGGGGTCAGTCAGAGAGGGATTAGGCTGGTCGTAATCGAGAATATTATATATTAGTACAATGCATATGATAATGGTGTATGATACCACATTCGTATTGCATAGTGTCATATTTGGTAGTATTATAGATGACTTTATTTATAGCCATGCATAACACATACTACTGTAGTTGCACATCATTTAATATAATACAGTATCATGATATGATACTCCATCATCTTTTTTTTTATTTAATTCTATGCCACCTCATCAAAATTATCTAGTTGACATGCACCATACTAGGTACGATACTCCCATTACGAGCAGCCTTAACTACTCCGCGGCTAAATCTAATGCATTATTTGCCATGACGCCACGCCATTAATTGGCCCCTCCTCCAGCTCATACCCTTCCAAGTCGACTATGATGGAATGATGTCACACACGCTTCCACAATCCACAGTCGCAGCTAACTAGATTAACCTTTTGAGGCAGCCAAATCCTACTCTGAATCTCTGACTGTGAGAGTATTATAATGCAGATGCTGCTAAAGCAACAAGGTGCATCCTTCCAAAGATTCAACGAGAAAGGCGCAAGGATTGGTTATCTCCATCTGTTTCCATTTCTCTTTTTATTTTAATGTAATGGCGAGCAAAGTCTTTTGCGTATTCGCGAGAAGCAAAGCCTTCGGGTCATTCTCATCAGATTCAGATTTCAAATACGGCCTTTCGCCCCCCACCCCCCACCCCCCATTATATATAAACCATTCCACCACTTTCCTCCCCACCTCCCAATTCCAAGCTTGCTACACACTCTTTACAAATTTGCAACTAGCTATAGCCTGCGAGTTTTTGTGCACCATGGGCATGGGTGAGAAGGGGTCGGCTGTGAGGAAGGCCGGGCTGATCACCAAGACGCTGGACCGGTGCCGGAGCACGACGGCGAGGAACAAGCCAGCGGAGGGCTGCTTCTCGGTGTATGTCGGTGCAGACAGACAACGGTACGTGGTGCGGACGGAGTGCCTGAACCACCCGTTGTTCCAGGCGCTGCTGGAGGAGGCCGAGGAGGCGTTTGGCTACGCGGATGCGGGGCCCCTCGAGCTGCCCTGCAACACCGAGGCGTTCGCCAAGGTGCTGGAGAAGATTGAGGAGGAGAAGCAGATGCTGGCGGGGAGGAGGCATGGCCTCCCGAAGGGCAACTCCTATCGGTCGCTCGGCACTGGCTGGCCTATGATTGTGGGCCAGTCGTAACATTTGTGTTTGGATTGGATGATGCCGAGTTGATGAGCTCTGAGTTTCTGTTGAGCTTGCATCCTCATATCATACTATCATGTACACAGTTGGAAGCAATCTTAGCTCCCAAGTATGGTACTGTAAACAACATCACCATATACTTGGCAATGTTAGATATTTTTCTTATTCTATTTTCTGTTTTTGTGAGAAGGCACTGTTAGATGTTAATGTGTGTTATCCTTCTAAGTTGTAGTAACTATCTGCGGAAGTGTTATACAGATACACCATAGAATTTGTAAGTCTTCTGCCGACTATATATGGTATAATACCATAATTCCAAAGTAGAATAGCGCACTTCTATTCATCTCACACTGATTGCAAGTTGGAGCGTCTGTATCTCAACTGTGTTTTTTCAGATAAAAGTGATTTAGATGAAACTATGCTAACGTTGATCAGCCATATTGTTTTTCTGAAGTTCAACTGCTACACAAGTATCTATTGATTTGATATCCAGTCAAATCCATTTACACACAGGATTGCATAGCCACAACTCACATGGTTAATTTTCAGATCTCGAAAGATAAATAGAAGCATGTTTGTCGAGTAGACACATGTCACACCTAAGGCAAAAATCGCTTATAGTTGTATTTTTCGACAAAGGAGCTTTTTATCGAAACATAATATCACACCAAGAGAATACAAGCACGAGTACATGCCCGGCTTTTGCATGATTAGAAGAAAAGAAGAGAGAACCAACCTATGGTTGGATGGTTAGGAAGACAGTGGTATATATCCTCAGTCCATCAGAGTTCAAGTCCTAGATTTGACATTGGTGCTCACATTTTTCCTAGATTTATTTCAGGCTTCCGGCGATGTTCGTTTAGTGGGAGGAGACGTTCACGTCGACTGCTAGGTGCCTGTGATGACTTCGTAAAATCTCAAGATGCTATGTAGCCCAGTATCTCGGAGATGCTCGGGTAGGGTGTAGGTGCGTATGTTTATAGGGGTGAGTGTATGATCATAGGGGTGAGTGTATGATCGTATATGTGAGAGACTTGATTGTACTGTGTTAAAGAAAAATAAAGAAAAGAAAAGAAAAGGAAGGGATCAACGCAAGACGAACGACCCACTACAGTAACCGATCAACAACTGCCACTGCCGTTTACAAGCTTCCGTACCACGAGATGGTTTCCCAATAGCATCACCTTCAGAAAGCAAATAATGCATGAACACCATTGTTGCCTGATCCGACCATATAGGCTGAATCATGGGATTTCACCCTAGGAGAGGAAGTCCAAGCAAACTTGAGGCAATATCTTCAACAAGAGAGCATAAACGACTACTGCTGGTGTGATTCAAGAGTTATGTTTTTTGGTGCCTCCCCTCCTCCCCTCCCCTCCCGGCCGCTCCCGCGAGCGACACGGAGGGGAAACCCTAGCCGCCGGCCGCAGGCCCCCCTCCTCCTCGACTCCTTCCTCGCCACTGCCGGCTCGCGCTGACGGGCGAAGCCCGGTCAGCCTCGGCGGCGAGCCCTTCCTCCTGCTCGCTTGGGCCGGCTGGTCGGGGTCGGCGGGCGGCGTTCTGTTGGCCGAGGGCGTGATGGCGGCGGCGGCGGTGGCGGGACCGGTTCTGGCGGCGGCAAGATGGGCTCGGTGGTGTTCATTCGCAGCGGTTGCGCTGGCGTGGTGGCGGCGCCCTTGGTGGAGCGTCGGCCCCCCTTCGGCGGGTGGGCGATGCAGATCTTGAGAGCGCCGCTCCTGGCCGCGTGGGCGGCGGATCGGCGGCGAGTGTGGCTGGCTCCTGGGGCTTCCCCGTTTGCCCTTGGTGCAGATCTGGCGATGGTGCTTCCTCTCGGGGGGATGGATTGGGGGAAACCCCTTGGCTGTTCGCTGCGGCCACGATGCCGGCGGCGCTCCGGCGTCGTTCCCCTTCTTGAAGGCGGCTTCGCAATCCCCCCCTCGCCCTCCCTTCCTCGTCCCGGGTGAAAGCCCCAAATCTTCGGATTGGGTGGTGACGGCGCTCCGGCGTCGTTTTTCTTCTTGAAGACACCACCTTGGAGCGGCGGTGTGGGCGTCGAGGCTTTCGCACGGGAGGTGGCTGCCGGATATCGCCAGTGGTGTCCATGCTCGGCCACTTGCGGTTGAAGTTGGCGCCGGCGCGCGGCGTTGGCGATGCGTGGTGGTGCGGCTGCCGGGTGCGGTAGTCGTGCTTGTCGCCCCCTCCCGGCAACTTGTTGGTCCTGGTCATGCGAGCTCGGGGTGGCGACTCACTGTCGACGGCGTAGTGTCCTCCGATCTACGACTAGAGGGCAGGGGGCTCTCTTCGGAGGTAGAGACGGATGGCGGACCGGATGGCTTGGCTCAAGGGGGATGACGGAGCGTGACAATCCTCCTGCAGCGGGATCTACCTCGGCTTAGTCGCGGCGTGTGTTGGCTCCTGTTCGCCGAGGGCTTCGATGTTCAAGCTTGTGCTTGGTGCATTCGAGTCTTGTTAGTGGCTCCCTTGGTATCTTGTATCTTTGCCGTTTATGGCTTTTTCTTCCTTTCTTTTGTACCGTTGAACTTGTGACTCGGTGGGTGCTTTATAATATAAAGCGGGGGGAAACCCTTTTTCGGTAAACGACTACTGCTAGGTACAACTAGTGAAGGTTGGATCTAGGGTTTTCATCCAGAACTCGAGGAGCACCACCAAAGATGAAGTCACTTGTGTTGCCGCCATGGACTTGCCAGAGAAGAAATCTTGCTCCAATACCTCGATCAACATGAAATCATGCAGATCAAGATGAACTGAACACATTGGGCATTTGTTGAGATGCTAGCTTTGCCATCGAAGACATCGAGCGTGCTAAGGCCAACTCCACCGCGCGACCCTATCCTGTCCGGACCCATCCGTTTGGGGTAAAACGGACATACCAGACGATCCAGCGGCAGACCCCATTTTACTTTTTCGTCCGTTTCGTGTCCGTTTCATCCCATTCCTGGACCAAAGTTGGTCTCGTTTTGGGGCCGAAGCGGACACAGACGGACACTCTCTGGCCACTCCTCGTCCGCCTCGGTCCGCTTGCATGTGCAGTGTGGCCCGCCTGTCATACAAATAAAAAGGGCTCCTCTGCCCACCCATCCCCTCTCTCCTCCTTTTTCACTTTTTCCCCGGCCATGGATGCCTGCTTCGTGCTGCCGCTGGCCTAACGACGAGCTCGGAGCGGCACGGGAGGGGCGAGTGGGGGCCGGCGACGGCGACGCCGCACCAGGCGAGCACGCACGAGCGCATGGCCATAGGGGAGGACCGGGAGGGCGTCCCGGGCGGCGCCACTGTCGAGCGCATGCTTGAGCGCTGACGCGAGGAGCTCCGCCGCGGACTCCAGCTGCGCGGCCGATTTGGAGAGATGCGCGAGGACGAGTCGCACGACGCGAGCGCGCGAGCTGCGGCGCTGCCGAGGCGCGAGCACGCAGGCGACGGCGGCGTGCGCGCGAGCTGCGGGCGGGCGAAGGCGGCCGGCGCGGCGTGCGGGCGGGCTGCGGCGCGAGCTCGCGGGCGACGGCGGCATGCGGGTGAGCGGCAGCGTGCGGACGAGCGACGCCGCGCGGGCGACAACGGCGTGCGCGCGAGCTACGGCGTACGTGCTTGCTTGCTTGCTAGCTAGTCAGCCGCGTGCGTGCGTGCTTGCTAGCTAGCTAGCTAGCGAGCCGCCACCATGCGCTAGCGTGCGGCTTGCCGGCGCAAGCCCAAGTGTGCAGGTGGTCGGAGGCGCGGGTGCTCGCGGGCAGGCAGCGGCGCGGCAGGCAGGGCGTGTGCGCAGGCGGGCGCAGGCTGGCACGGGCGCGGGCAGGCAGCTGCACGACAGGCAGGGCGCGGGCGCAGGCTGGCGCGGGCGGGCACGCAGTGCGGTCGGGCACGGAGCGGCGCAGGGCGCAGGTAGGGGACGAGGCGGACGTTTTGAGGTCAAGCTGGTTGTTGGACGCCTCCAACTCAACCCGGACATCCATGTCCGTTTTACCACCCATTGTCACCTCAAACGGATAAAATCCGGACAAAACGGACGTCCGTTTGAGGTCGTGCGGTGGAGTTGGCCTAACACCTGCGTCGATGTGGGGCACATTCCAACACATTCCGACCATCACTAGAGCACGATGGGTACCTGTTGAAGAGTATCTTTGGCCAAAATCAATTGTTAGAATTTTTTTCTTCATTGCTTGACTGCTTGTCCTGCATGCTAGGTATTGCCGTGATTGGTCTGGTGTTTATTCACCTGATGAATGTGCTCACGTGGTACGATCGAATTCGTAGTCATGATCATTGTTAGCCTTCTAGATTTCTTTTCTCTTCTCAGGGATTATCGATTTCTTGTAACATAATAGCACTAGAACGCAATTCTGAAGGATCAGCTTAGTTGCGCAATTTGCACATGCCACGAAGAGATAGGTGCACACATTTCTGTAACAAATTGCTAGAAATAGAGCTGATCAAAATCGCTGCCTTGTCACTTCTGTCGGATCCTAGCAACACAGCAGCTAGTATTATTTTGTCAAGCACGCTGGAAGCTCAATGTTTTTCTTTTGCAAGCAAGGGCCAGCTTTTCCTTTCATACAGTATTTTATTATTTCAGCGTGATCTAACTACTCCCTGAAGAACAGGGAGTAGATTTTTTTCAGATGGACAGTTAATATGTGAACACTAGGAAGAGAGCACAAAGATACAACATGGGGTCAGTCAGTTTCATGCCGACATTCGCTCGCTGAATATCTCTTCATTGGCAAAGACAATTCAGAATCCAACAGGCCTCAAGCAAATCAGCTCGAGACACCACAAACACGTCTTGCACCCTTGATCAAATCTACACAAAACACTATCCACTAATACACAAAACACTACCCACCAACAAGTATATACTTGGTGCATTGTTAGACCCAGGTGTCAAATTGCCAAACTGCTAATGACAGACACAGGCGAGGTGCCCAATTGCAAGCACGGAGACCCCATCAAGTGAAGCCTCCACGGTTTGGAGCCTTGCATGCGCCGTTGCTAATGCTGACCTAAACAACGCCCCGCGTGTGGATGGGGAGTTTGACACCTCAAAACTAGCCCCAATCATGCAGCGGAGGTCAGTCAGAGTGGGATTAACTACTCCGCGGCTAAATCTAATGCATTATTAGCCATGACGCCACGCCATTGGCCCCTCCTCCAGCTACTAGCTGCCTCCAAGTCGACCATGATGGAATGAGGTCACACACGCTTCTACAATCCACAGTCGCAGCTAGCTAGCTCCTCCCCTAGATTAACCTTCCGAGGCTGCCAAATCCTACTCTGAATCTCTGACTGTAAGCTTATTATAATACAGATGCTGCTAAAGCAACAAGGTGCATCCCTCCAAGATTCAACGAGTAAGGCGCAAGGATTGGTTCTATATGCACAATAATTGTCCAACTAATCTTCATTTCTTTTTTTAACGGAATGGTGTGTAAAGTCTTGTGTGTATTCGCGAAAACAAAGCCTTTGGGTCACTCTCACCGGCTTCGGATTTCAAATACGGCCTTTCGATCGATAGACCACGGCTTGGTCGACCCCTCCCCACTATATAAACCATTCCACCCCTTTCCTCCCAACCACCAATTCCAAGCTTGCCACACATTCTTTGCAAATTAGCAACTAGCTATAGCCTGCGAGGTTTTGTGCACCATGGGCATGGCTGAGAAGGGGTCGGTGGGGAAGAAGGCCAGGCTGATCACCAAGACGCTGGACCGGTGCCGGAGCACGATGGCGAGGAACAAGCCAGCTGAGGGCTGCTTCTCAGTGTACGTCGGCGCGGACAGAGAACGGCACGTGGTGCGGACTGAGTGCTTGAACCACCCGCGGTTCCAGGCGCTGTTGGAGGAGGCCGAGGAGGCGTTTGGGTACGCAGACGCAGGGCCCCTCGAGTTGCCTTGCAACACTGAGGCGATCGCCAAGGTGCTAGAGAAGATTGAGGAGGAGAAGCAGATGGCGGTGGGGAGGAGGCACGGCCTCCCCAGGGGGAACTCCTATCGGTCGCTTGGCACTGGCTGGTCTATGATTGTCGGCCGGTCGTAACATTTGTGTTTGGATTGGATGATGCCGAGTTGATGAGCTCTGAGTTTCTGTTGAGCTCGCATTCTCATATTACCATGTACACAGTTGAAAGCAACCTTAGCTCCCAAGTATGGTAAACAACATCACCATAGACCGGGCAATGCTAGATATTTTCCCTCTTTATCCATTTTTCAATTTCTGTGAGAAGGCAATGTTAGATGTTAATGTGTGTTCTCCTCCTAAGTTGTAGTAATTTGTATGTGAAAGTGGTATACAGATACACGAAAGAACTTGCAAGTTCTGTGATGATTATATATGGCGTAATATCATAATTCCAAAGTATGTACATGCGGTCCTCCTGCATGGTTCAAAAGAATAAATTCCAAAGTAGAATCGCACACTTCAATTCATCTCACAAAGATTGCAAGTTGGAGTGTCTGTGTTTCTACCGTGTTTTGGGAAAAAGTGATTTAGGTGAAACTATGCTAACATTAATCAACCATAGTGTTTTTCTCTCCGTATAGGTGTGTGTGGGGTATCTTTTGTATGCGCCGTTCAGCGGATTGTGACGGTTTTCGCCCGGTTTTCCGCTAAATTAATCGGGCAATTCTCTTCTGCTTATTTAATGGATGAGGCAAATCTTTTGCCTCCGTTTCGAAAAATTTGTTTCAAATCCATTTACTCACTGGATTACAGAGGCTCAAGTCATGTGGTCAATTTTTATCGAGAAAATGCAAAAAGACTTGTGTCTCAGCGCATTGATAAAGAAGAGTTTGTACAAGCCCAAAAAAATGGGTGACACCCAAAATTACAACACGACCCCACTAAACGGTAGGCATTGTCCCCTTTTGTAGCCGTTGGCTATTGCCTAGAGCTTCTGGCTTGATAATGTCAAGGAGACGGTCTAAGCAGAGTAGAGTGTTGTCCAAAATGACCACCTTTGCTTCCAGATGCACCATGCCACCAACATGATGATCAAGGGCATGCCCTGCATGCCCTTCGTAGCAACGTTTTTGACAGAGTGACTTGCTTGTTGCCCACTAGTCCACGTGTCCATCGGATCCAAGAGAGCACCTCGTTCCACACTATGCTCGAGAAGGAACAACCGGTGAGAAGGTGTGAGGTCGTCGTCCCCCCCCCCCACCCCCCCCCCTTTTCTTGTCCAAGCACGTAACTAGGTGCATTTTGTAAGCCGTGTCTCGCCAGTCTCTAGGTGGTCCAACATCGTTCTTGACAGGCAAGCCAAATGAAGAACTTGATCCTGGGGAAGAGCGACAAAACTTCCGATTCAACTTCCAGGAGCTCGAGCTGACCACTCCCTGAAAGTGGGCATCACAGAAGCTCTTTGATTAGTATTGACCGTTTGGTCTCCAAAGCCACTGGAGGCACCATCTGCCTAACTTTGGATGTACTGCCATAGGGTCACAGGGCTCAGGGCCTGATGTCCGAGGCCAGTCAAGGCCTCTCTGATGGTCTGTCGTTTCAGTTCATAGTGAGACCATAAGAAGAAGCTCATGTAAAAATTTAGAAATGTCATGACTGTCCAACCAACGATCCACCCAGAATAAGGCATATGCTCTGTCACCAATCACCATCTTGGTGGATGCAGGGAATACCTCATGCTCATCATGGGATAATTGAAGGTCTAGACTCCTTCATGGACCGAGAGGTCCGTGCGCATCCTCCACAACCACCAGATCCTGAGGCTAGTCGTCACTCTACTAAGGTCCGGGATACCCAAGCCACCAAGCCTCCCAAGCAGAGTGGCCTCCACACCTTAATTCAATTGACGTGGGAGCGGCTGCCTTGCATGGCCGCTTTGCAAACTAGAGAAAACCCCTCAGGATTTTTAGATCTCAAAGCAACGCCACACAACCTCCAAATATGGAGGCTTGCGGGTTTGATTTGGAGCAACCTCCATAAATTATGACTATTCAGGATGGGATGACGACTATGCTATAGCAGCATTTTCACCCAAAATCGTCAAACTGGCTGGTTATTATGGCGACCAGGCACATATGAACACTCTGTTAGAGTTCCTCTTAAGTCAGTTGACATGGCAGTGACTGCCTTTCGTGGCCGCTCTGCTAACTAGAGGAAACCCCTCAGAAATTTTAAATCTAAAAGCAGGAATAGAAACATGTTTGTTGATTAAACACATGGCAGTATCCAATGAAAAAAATAGCGCGCTACAGCAAAATAGCGGTGACCTCAAAATATGCTATTAGCATACTATATCGTGCTATAGCGTGCTATTAGCGAGACGTTGTACATCGATATATTTAGCGAGGCGAGGCAATTCTTAATACGCTATAGCATTGCTATTAGCGACGCTATAACGCGCTATTTTTTTCAGTGACGGTATCGCACACCAATTAATGAAGGTTTGGCATATTAAGTGATTTAATATTAACAAAAAATAACAGCACACGATGACCAAAAAAAGGGAAACTCGGTTATATTCATATGGCTTAAAGAAATGCAAAGAACAAATGAACAATTGTTTAGTAGATGTTGTAACCGAGAAGATGTTGTTCCATGGATTGATTGAATAAAAGAAATAGTTACTGATACATCACAAGCAACCAAAGGGGCTCACATCAAGCTTCAAATCTAATATATGCTCACTGTTACAAGGGAAGAGAACACAAAGATAGGACATGGGGTCAGTTTTGATCTAACCTGATGTGTCCGCATGACATTCGCTCCCTGAATGTATCTGGGCAACGACAACTCAAAGATCAGCAGGCTCAAGCAATAAGCTCAAGACACACCAGTACACCACACACACGCATCTATAGTACTCCTAATTAAATCTAGACAAACACTATCCAAACAAGTGTAGTTTGTGCATTAAGATCTAGGTGTCAAATTTCAGAGTGCCGATGACGTGAAGTCTCAACTCTCAAGTCTGAACCCATCAAACAAAGCCTCCCTGGGCACTGTCGGTTTGGAGTGTTGCATGCACCGTTGCTACTGCTAACCTAAAGAACTCCGCTTGTGGTTGGGGAGTTTGACACCTCAAAACTAACCCCAAGCATGTAGCAAGCGCTGGGCAGAGAGGATTAACTAATCCGCGGCTAAATCAAATGCATTATTTGCCATGACGCCACGCCAATGGCCCCCTCCCTCCTCCAGCTCCTAGCTACCTCCAAGTCGACCATGATGAAATGATGTCACACACGCTTCCACAATCCACAGTCGCAGCTAGCTCCTCCCCTAGGTTAACCTTCCAAGGCAGCCAAATCGTACTCTGAATCTCTGATTAACATATCATTAAGCATGATTACCACTGTACGCGTGTATCATGAAAGCGTATTATAATGCAAATGCTGCTAAAGCAACAGGCTGTATCCTTCCAAAGATTCAACGACTAAGGTGCAAGGATTGATTCTATATGTGCAATAATTGTCCAACTAATTCCATTTCTTTTTTGAACGGAATGGTGAGCAAAGTCTTGCGTATTCGCGAAAAAGAAAGCCTTTGGGTCGCTCTCACCGGCTTCAGATTTCAAATACGGCCTTTCGATCGAGAGACCAGATCCTGCTTGACCCGCCTATATATATATATATATATATATATACCTTTCATCCCCACCTCCCAATTCCAAGCTTGCTACATCTTCTTTGCAAATTTGCAACTAGCTATAGCCTGCGGGTTTTATGCACCATGGGCATGGCTGAGAAGGGGTCGGCAGGAAGGAAGGCCGGGCTGATCACCAAGACGCTGGACCGGTGCCGGAGCACGACGGCGAGGAACAACAAGCCGGCGGAGGGCTGTTTCTCGGTGTACGTCGGTGCGGGCAGGCAGCGGTTCATGGTGCGGACGGAGTGCTTGAACCACCCGCTGTTCCGGGCACTGCTTGAGGAGGCCGAGGAGGCGTTTGGGTACGCTGACGCGGGGCCCCTCGAGCTGCCCTGCAACACCGAGGCATTTACCAAGGTGCTGGAGAAGATCGAGGAGGAGAAGCAGATGGCAGCGGGGAGGAGGCATGGCCTCGCCAAGGGGAACTCCTACCGGCTGCTCAGCACCGGCCGGCCTGCCATCATTGGCCGGTCGTAGCATGTCCATTTGTATTGGATAGGATGATGGCGAGTTGATGAGCTCTGAGTTTCTGTTGAGCTCATGTTTTCAGACTATCATGTACATATTTGGAAGCAACTTTAGCAATTCCAAGTATGATAAACAACATCACGGTATACTAGGCAATATTAGATATTTTTCTTTCTTATACTCTTTTTTCTACTTTTGTGAGAAGGCACTGTTAGATGTTAGTGTGTGTTCTCATCCTAAGTTGTAGTAACTGCCGGTGAAAGTGTTATACAGATAGTCAGATACACAATGGAATTTGTAAGTTTTGTTATGACTATGTATGGCATACTGCCATAATTCCACAATAGAATCACACACTGTAATTCATCTCACACTGATTGCAAGCTGGAGCGTCTCCGTACTATGTTTCTCAGAAAAAAAGTGATTTAGACGGAACTATGCTAACATTAATAAACCATACTATCTTTCAGAAGTTCATCCGTTATGCAAGTATCACAGAGCCTCCACTCAACAACTCGTATGTCCAATTCTTAAATCTCAAAGCATGAATAGAAACTTGTTTGCCGACTAGACACATGGCACATCAATGAGTTTGGCATCAATTAATTAACTGATCTAGTATCAACAAAAACTAATAGCAGACTAGGACCAAAAAAGGGAAACTCGGTTATAGTTGTGTGGCTTAAAGAAATGCAAAGAACAAATGAACACTTGTTCAGTAAGATATATAGCAACCTGCCATAATTGTTTCATCGACTGACTGACCAGATAAAATGATGATTTTCATAAATAATGACTGATACTACTCCCTCCATTCCTAAATATAAGTCTTTTTAGAGATTTGAATATGGACTACATATGGATGAATATAGACGTATTTTAAAGTATAGATTCACTCATTTTGCTCCATATATAGTCCATATTATAGAATCTCTAAAAAGACTTATATTTAGGAACGGAGGGAGTATATCGCAAGCAATCGAAGGGACTAACATTAGGTTTTGAACCCTAATTTATGGAAACTCCTACAAGGGAAGATAATACAAAGATACGATATGGGGCCAATTTTCATGTCAACTGATGTGTCAAGACATTCGCCCCCTGAATGTCTCTATGCAACGGCAATTCGGAGTTCAGCAGGGCTCAAGCAATAAGCTCAAGACACACCCCACACACGCATCGAATACTATTAAACGTTATCCATTAATACACAAACAATATCCAAACAAGTGTAGTTCGTGCATTATTAAGATCCAGATGTCAAATTTCAGGGTGTCCAGTCTGAAGTCTGAACCATCAAACAAACCTCCACAAGCTCCATCCGTTACGTCGTTTGGACACCATTGCTAATTCTAAGCTAAACAGCCCTTGTGGTTGGGGAGTTAGACACCTCAAAACTAATCCCAGTCATGCAGCAAGTGT
This sequence comes from Aegilops bicornis, assembly GCA_021605145.1. NCBI lineage: Eukaryota > Viridiplantae > Streptophyta > Magnoliopsida > Poales > Poaceae > Aegilops > Aegilops bicornis. Next base: position 561,610,158 of record CM038673.1, on the reverse strand, counting down.
AGGTCAGAGAGGACTAATTAGATTAGACCTGCAGCTAAATCTAATGCATTATTGCCATGACGCCACGCCTTGGCCCCTCCTCCAGCTCCAAGTCGACCATGATGGCATGATGTCACACACGCCAGCTTCCTTCCACAGTCGCAGCTAGCACCTCCTCCTTAGGTTAACCTTTCAAGGCTTCCAAATTGCACCCTAGTTAACATACTAATAAGCATTACTACTGTGCAATAATTGTCTGATTAATTTCCATCTATTTCCCTTTGTTCTCTAGTGAGTGATGAGCAAAGTCCTTTTGCCTATTCTCGAAAAAGAGAGCCCTTTTGGGCCACTCTCATGGTCTCACCAGCTTCACATTTCAAAACACGGCCTTTCAACCAAGAGACCACGTCTTGGTTGATCTGTCCATATATGTCATCCCACCTCTCTCCTCCAATCCCCCAATTCCAAGCTTGCTCTACATTAATTGCAAACTTTTGCGACTACATGGCCTGCGAGGTTTTGCGCACCAAGGGGATGGCCAAGGAGAGGTCGGCGACGGGGAAGGCCGAGCTGATCACCAAGGCGCTGGACCGGTGCTGGAGTACGACGGCGAGGAACAGCACGCCAGTGGAGGGCTGCTTCTCGGTGTACGTCGGCGTGGGCAGGCAGCGGTTCGTTGTGAGGACGGAGAGTGTGAACCACCCGTTGTTCCGGGTGCTTCTGGAGGAGGCCGAGGAGATGTTTGGTTACGCAACCACAGGGCCCCTTGAGCTGCCCTGCGACTCTGAGGCGTTCACCGGGGTGCTGGAGCAGATCGAGGAGGAGGACGACGGGGAGGAGGTACGGCCTCCCCAGGGGGAGCTCCTACCAGCTGCTCGGCACCGGTCAGACTGTCATCATCAGCCGATCGTAGCAGTACACTGGATTGGCATTGAATGATGCCGAGTTGATGAGCTCCGAGTTTCCATTGAACTCGCATTTTCAGACTATCATGTACACATTTTGAAGCAACCTTAGCATTCTCAAGTATGATAAACAACATCATCATATACTGAAAGCCAATGTTAGCTGTTCATGTGTGTTCACCTTATAAGTTGTAGTAACTGTCGGTGAAAATGTTATACAGATACATGATATGATTTTTAAATTTGCGATGTCTATATATGCCATAATGCAATAGTTCCAAAGTAGAACCGCGCACTTCAATTCATCTCAGCACAGATTGCAAGTTGGAGCTGCTATGTTTGTAATACATAATTAGATGGAACTACGCTAACATGAATTAACCATGGTGTTTTTGGTAGTTCATCGGTTATGCAAGTATCTACTGATTTGCTATCAAAATTTAGAGAGCCTTAACTCATATAGTTATAAACCAATTTTTAAATCTCAAAGCATGAATAGAAACATGTTTGCTGACTAGACACATGGCACACCAATGGAGATTTGGCACCAATTAATTAAGTGGTCTAATATCAACAAAAAACTAACAGCAAATGAGCACCAAAAAGGGGAAACTCGATTATAGTCGTATGGCTTAAAGGAACACAAAGAACAGACGAACGGTTGTTTAGTAAGATATATAGCAACCGGCCACGGTTGTTCCATCGATTTTGATTGAATAAAATGATGATTTTCGTCTACATACTACAACATCACAAGCAATCAAAGGGACTAACATTATGTTTTGAACCCTAGTTTATGGACAGTCATACAAGGGAAGAGAACACAAAGATACGACATGGGGTTAGTTTTCATGTCAACTGATTTGTTCACAAGATATTCGACCCCTAGATGTCTCTGGGCAATGGTGATTCAGAATCCAACAGGCCTTTTTTTTTAGAAACGCTCTCAACACGCTCGCACGCACACACACGCACACTACCCATATGAACACGCACACCCATCCAAGAGAGTGAACCGGTAGATCTTGAGATTGACAAAGTCGTCACAGACACCTCGTAGTTGACGGACACGTTGTACCACTGAAAAATTAGTGCCAGAAAACATGAAATAAATTCAGGAAATGTGCGAGCACTATTGCCAAATTTAGAACTTAAACCTGGCTGGGCTGGTTCCACCAAAAGGAACATAACCATCTAAGCCATGCTTAGTGCTTAAGCAATACACACCACACACACATCAAATACTATTAAACACTATCCATTAATGCACAAACACTATCGAAACAAGTGTAGTTCGTGCATTATTAAGATCCAAGTGTCAAATTTCAGAGCGTTGATGACAAAGTCTCAATTCTATCTGAACCCATAAAACAAAGCCTTCATGGGCGCCATAGGTTTGGAGCGTTCCATGCACCGTTGCTAATGCTAAGCTAAACAACCTTTGTGGTTGAGGAGTTAGACACCTCAAATCTAATCCCAATCATGCAGCAAGCGCAGGTCAGGATTAACTAACCTGTAGCTAAATCTAATGCATTATTGCCATGACGCCACACCATTGGCCCCTCCCCCAGCTCCAAGTCGACCAAATGGCATGATGTCACACACGCCAGCTTCCCTCCACAGTCGCAGCTAACTCCTCCTCCTTCGGGTAACCTTCCGAGGCTGCCAAATCGCACCCTAATTAACATATCATTAAGCATTAGGCCTGTACGCACATATCATCGAATGTACTATTATAGCACTCAAATGCTACTATTATAAAAGCAACAAGGTGCATCCTACCAAACATTCAACGAATAAGGCGCAGAGATTTGGAGATTCTCAACATGCAATAATTGTCAGACTAATTTCCATCCATTTATCTCTCTTTTTTAATGGAATGATAAAAAGTCTTTTGCGTATTCGCGAAAAAGAAGCCTTCAGGTCGCTCTCACCGGCTTCGTATTTCAAATACGGCCTTTCGATTGATAGAACCCGTCTTTGTCGATCGGCCTATATATACCGTACCACCCCTTTCCTTCCCACCTCCCAAATTCCAAGATTGCTACACATTCTTTGCAAATTTGCAATTAGATATAGCCTGTGAGGTTTTGTGCGCAATGGGCATGGCTGACAAGAGGTCGGCTGCAAGGAAGGCCGGGCTAATCACCAAGGCGCTGGACCGGTGCTGGACCGCGCCGGCGAGAAACAGCAAGCCGGTGGAGGGCTGCTTTTCGGTGTATGTTGGCGCTGGGAGGCAGCGTTTCGTGGTGCGGACAGAGTGCGTGAACCACCCGCTGTTCCGAGCGCTGCTGGAGGAGGCCGAGGAGGTGTTTGGGTACGCGGACGCAGGGCCCCTCGAGCTTCCCTGCAACACTGAGGCGTTCGCCGGGGTCCTGCAGCAGATCGAGGAGGAGAAGCAGATGGCAGCGGGAAGGAGGTACGGCCTTGTCAGGAGGAACTCCTACCGGGTGCTCGGGACCGGCCGGTCTATCATTATCGGACGGTCGTAGCATACAAATTGGAGTGGAATTGGATGATGCCGAGTTGATGAGCTCTAAAGTTTCTGTTGAGCATTCCCATTATGATAAACAACACCATCATATACGGGGCAATGTTAGATATTTTTCTTCTTCTTTTTTCTATTTTTGTAAGGTAATGCTAGATGTTGATGTGTGTTCCCATCCTAAGTTGTAGTAACTATTGGTGAAAGTGTTATACAGATGCACATTCGAACCTGTAACTCTTGTGAAGTCAATATATGGCACAATGTCGCAACTCCAAAGTGGAATCGCGCAATTCAATTCATCCCACACTGATTGCAAGTGGTTTAATGGAACTACGCTAAGATGAATCAACTATGGTGTTTCTCCGCAGATCATCTGCATGCAAGTATCCACTGATTTGCTACCAAATTTGTTTTAAGTCCATTTACACACAGGATTACAGAGCCTCGACACAAATGTCAATTTAATCCACCAAGAGAAACATGTTTGCCGGCTAGACACTTCGCACACCAATGAAGTTTTGGCAGCAATCAATCTAATATCTACAAAAACTAACCACAGACAAGGACCATAAACAGGAAAACTCAGTTATATACGTATGGCTAAAAGGTAGGCAAAAAATCAATGAGCAGTAGTTTAGTAGATGATGTAATCAGGAAGATATATAGCAACTGACCCAGTTGGATGTGCAGCAATCAGGGCAAGCTTAACGGTTCCAGGTATTCTTTGACCCTTTCAGAGGACAGAATAACACCAAAGAATGGGATCAAGTATCAGTAAGGGGAAAACAGACACTGCAAATTACCGAGTAACAGAATTCACCACAACAAATAAAAATAAACTGCTTGATCCAGCCTTTTGTTTATTTTTGAGTTTGCAACCAATCAGTTGAACACAGGTATCGTACAACAACAATACTGCCATAACTAATCATAGGCATATTCTCTGGATATCCAAAGACAAGGCAATAAATCGTATATGACGTGTCTCGATAAACAGCCTTTACAGCCGTGACCATGGCCGTCCTTGAATTTCTGTCTCTTTATTCTATAGCATGGAGAAGCTAGAGACATTAGTTTCCGCTCCAACTAATACTGGTACTCCAAGGGTTCCCGAGACGTAAACTCTAACCTCACTTCTATAAACTAACATTTTGTGGCCCCACAGACAAATGGAACCATTAGGCAGACGCAGAGATCTTCATATAATATTGCCTTAACCATTGACTAATTAATCCAGTGCTAACTTTTGGAGGACTTGAAGCACCAACAAGAGAGCATCAGCACTAGAAAATGGGTTCAATGTCCATCTTAACTTGATCCCTCTAGAGTCAAAAGTTGGATCCATGTTGTTTTCACTATGGCACTACCTCCAACTTATCTGAAAAGCTGGAGTCAAGAGCTTGGTGAAACCCCTGGTAAATAAAGTTCAGAAGCAAAACCAACATATCTTAAACATAATGGTTATGTAAAAGTGGGTTGAACTTTCGCCAGGCAGTTTTGGAGGAAAAGTCTAGACTATGGCAGCAAATCTATAAGATGAAACTTATTATTGTACAAATGCTGCTAAAACAACAAGTCACATCCTTCTAAAGACCAATGAATAAGGTGAAAAGCTTGATTCTATATGTGCAATAATTGTCTGACTATTTTCAATCACTTTCCCACTTTTATTTAATGAAATGATGAGCAAGTCTTTTGCGTATTCACCTTTTAAAATAGCTTTTGGGTCACTCTCATCATCTTCATATCTCAAATATGGCCTTTCCATCGAGAGACCACGTCTTGGTGGATCTGTCTATATATATCATTCCCCCCCTTTCCTCGTCACCTCCCAATTCCAAGCTTGCTACACCTTTTCTTCTTTTTGCAAAATTCCAATTCTTTGTGCACCATGGGCATGGCTGAGAAGAGCTCGGCGACGAGGAAGGCCGGGCTGATCACCAAGACGCTGGACAGGTGCTGGAGCACACCAACGAGGAACAAGCCCACAGAGGGCTGTTTCTCTGTCTACGTCGGTGCCGGGAGGCAGCGGTTCGTGGTGCGGACAGAGAGTGTGAACCACCCACTGTTCCGGGCGCTGCTCGAGCAGGCCGAGGAGGTGTTTGGGTACGCGGCCGCGGGGCCCCTCGAGCTACCCTGCAACACCGAGGTGTTTGCCGGGGTGTTGGAGCAGATCGAGGAGGAGAAGCAGATGGCCCGGGGAAGGAGGTGCGGCCTCGCCAGGGGGAACTCCTACCGATTGATTGGCACCAACCAGGATGTCATCATCGACCAGTCGTAGCATATGCATTGGATTGGATGATCCCGAGTTGATGAGCTCTGAGTTTTGTTGAGCTCGCATTCTGGGTCTATCATGTACACATCTGGAAGCAACCTTAGCATTCCCAAGTATGGTAAACAACATCATCATACACTGGGCAAATGAGATACTTTCCTTCTTTCCTTTTCTTTTTCTATTTATGAGAAGGCGATGTTAGATGTTGATATGTTTCCCCCTCCTATCTTGTAGTAACTGTCGGTGGAAGTGTTATACAGATATATAAAAAATCTATAAGTTTTTTTTATGCCCATGCATAATGTTGCAATTCCAAGGTAGAATCGCGCAATTCAATTCATCTCACACTGATTGCAAGTGGTTTAGATCAAATTACGCTAAGATACACCTATAGTATTTTTCCACAGATCTTCTCTTATGCAAGCATCCGCTAATTTGCTATCCAAATCTGCCTGAATTCTATTTACACACTGGATTACAAACCCTCAACTCATGTGACAATTTTTTAAATCTCAAAGCACCAACAGAAACATGTTTGTCGACTAGACACACGGCACACCGAATGGAGTTATAGCATCAATTAATTAAGTGATCTAAATCAACAAAAACTAACCACAACCATGGTTGTTCCATTGATTGGTCAAATAAAAATGATGATTTGGCATCTATAAGGATCGGCATATCTACTGTCTCGGAAATGGAAAAGGGCTAAAGTAATGTTAGTTAATACATTTGGTTGGATTGATCCCCAGGTACATAAATTTATTCAAGATAAAGTTACAGAATTAGTGCATTGATGTACAATACTAGTAGCGGTAGCATGTGGGTTACCATTTTCACTGTCAACTGATGTTTTTTCTCCAGCCAAGACCGCTTGATGCTTGTCAGGGACATTTTTCAGAACTATAACTCCAGAACCAGTCGATGAGCAACTTCCTTTGATCCTGCAATCAGGGCAAGGTTAAGGATTCCAGGTATTCTTTGACTCATTCAGAGGACTGAAGAACACCAAAGCAGGGGATAACGTAGCGGTAACTCGGTAAGGGGAAAACAGACACCGCAAATTACTGGGTATTATATTATTAACAATAAACTGGTTGATCCAGCATTTTCCTATTGTTTGAACTTGCAACCAATCATTTGAACCCAAGGACCCTACAGTAACCATACTACCATGACTTGGGGATATTCTTTGAATATCCAAAGACAGAAATCGTATATGCCGCGTCTCAATAAACAGCCTTGTCCAGTTCCCGGCTTTGTTGAATCTCTGGCTCTATATTCTGCGGCATGGAGAAGCTAGAGACGTAAACTCTAACCTCACTTCTATATAACTGCCACTAGCATTTCCTGACCCCATGGACAAATGGATCCATTATCCAGGTGCAGAGATCTTAATATAATATTGCCTCAAGCATTGACTAACTAATCCAGTGCTAACTTTTGGAACACCTGAAGCAGCAACAAGAGTGCGGCAGCATTAGAAAATAAGTTTTATGTCGATCTTAATATGATCCCTGTAGAGTCAGAAGCTGGGTTGTTTTCACTACCTGCAAATTGTCTGAAAAGCTGGAGCCAAGAGCATGGTGAAAGTGAACCCCCAGTAAATGAAGTCTAGAAGCAAAGCCAACATGTCTTAACATATAACGGTATGCGAAAGTGGATCAGACCTTCATCAAGCAGTTTTGGAAGGGAAAAAAAATCTTATGGCAGCAAGAGCACACTTTAAAATTGGCCAGCAGACCAAATATGACTGTTCCTGCCACAACCTAAAACAAATATCTGTCACCTCCAAGTAAAATCTACCTGCAAATCACAGTGTTCCCGCCAAATTCCCATAGGATAAACTCCCCAGCATCAAGCACCAACCGAAATATAACTTTCACATATGCCTACGCTTAGGTCTAGTGAGACGATCCAGAATGGGTCCCGAGACCTAGCCGTGGGGATTAAAAGAAACAGGGAAAAACGAAGGAAAAATCCACGAGAACCCATGCCGAGCACTTAGAACCGGAAGATAATTTTTGTTCCTGCGGACGGGGGTGCACGGTGGAAGGCGGCGACCCGCCGCTTCGCTCCGCCTCTTCGCCATGGCGCAAGGTTGGGTACAGTAGGGAAGCGGTGCCTACGGTAATATTCGGGCGCGCGAGGGGCTTACACGCAAAAGTTACCAAACCAATGGGCCATAGCCTTTTTCCAAACATTCACCACCGGAGCGAGCGGCCCACTCCAGTCCATTACAGTGCAGTCCATTCCGGCCCACCTTACCTCTCCCTGTCCCCGCGGCCCAAGAGCGACCCCCTAAACCCTAATCCAGGCACTGGACGGCGGAGGCCTCACGACCCCGCCACACACCCCGCATCGGACGCTCAGAAATCGTCCACGTCCCCCAGACGCCTCCTTTATAAAACTTCCTCCCCGCACCGAAGCGCCAGTCGGCCGCCTCCCCCCTCCACCCCCTCCCCCAGCGTCGCCTCCCGTTCGGAACCCCAAGCTCCCCCCCGCCGCCGGCGAAATGGTACGTCCCCGCCGCCGGCTCGCGCCTGGCCCCACGCCGTTCCACCGCGCTTCGTCCTCCTGGACGGATCCCGCGCGCTTTGCCTTTTCTGCGGTTTTTGATTTGGTGTTTGAATCTCGTTCTAAGTGTGTGGATCGCGAATCGTGCAGGCCCCGAAGCGAGGCGGCAAGGCCCCGGTGCCGGCGAAGAAGAAGGCGGCGGTACTGCACCCACTCCTCTGCTGCTGCTTTGAATCTCTGCGGTGTCTACCGGTCGAGGCGCGTGTGATCTGACTGGGTTGGGTTGGTGTGTGGTTGCAGGACAAGGTGGTGAACCCGCTGTTCGAGAAGAGGCCGAAGCAGTTCGGCATCGGCGGGGCGCTGCCGCCCAAGAAGGACCTCCACCGGTTCGTCAAGTGGCCCAAGGTCGTGCGGATCCAGCGCCAGCGCCGCATCCTCAAGCAGCGCCTCAAGGTGCCCCCGGCGCTCCACCAGTTCACCCGCACCCTCGACAAGAACCTCGGTATATACTGACATGGGAGTCCATAATGCCTGAGGACGTTGGTAGATGTAGTACTGTATTATTTTGACTTGTGGGTATGCAATAGCTAAGTGAGCGCGTCTTTACTTCATCAAGGCAATGAAAAGAGTTGATGTGTGTGTTTTAAGGTTCCTGCTCTTAGGATACATTCGTAGCTCTCTTCTTGCATGATTAGGGCAAATGCATGCTGTTCTCCTACACCTACTATATTTTTTAACTGAATATATTGACAGCCATGACAGTATGAAGTAATAGAATGGCTAGCACAAGCTTTCACTTCTAAGGATGCCAGCCGTAGGAAGAACCATTGTTGCTATGTTTTTACCTGAAGTCACGCCTTCTACATTTGCATTTCCTTTCGGTTGCAACGTGTTTACTTGCTAGCTCATTATTTATGCTGTAATGTATAGCAACAAATGCAGCCAATAAGTAGTTCACTGGTTTTTAGTTCATTTCCTCTGCATACAGCATCACTTTAGTTTCTACAAAAACTGTTACAAATCTCTGATATGAATCGCTTGTTACAGCCACCAACCTGTTTAAGATGCTTCTCAAGTACCGCCCTGAGGACAAGGTGGCTAAGAAGGAGAGGCTTCTGAAGAGGGCCCAGGCTGAGGCTGAGGGAAAACCGTTGAGGCCAAGAAGCCAATTGTTGTCAAGTATGGTCTTAACCATGTCACTTACCTCATCGAGCAGGTACTGATATGAGTTACCTCTTTGTTTGACATAACTAATCCTTATTCATAGCTTCTTTTGTGGCTGCAATAACCATTCTTGTGATTAATCCTTGTGTTTTGTACTGTAGAGCAAGGCTCAGCTGGTCGTCATCGCTCATGATGTTGACCCAATTGAGCTGGTTGTGTGGCTCCCAGCCCTGTGCAGGAAGATGGAGGTCCCGTACTGCATTGTTAAGGGAAAATCACGCCTTGGATCGGTATATTTTCTCCTGCCACCCCCTCTTCAACACTAGTGAAATCTTTAACAGTAACGAGAAACAAATGCTCACTTTGTCTTGTCCCCTATAGATCGTTCACAAGAAGACTGCCTCAGTTCTGTGCCTTACCACTGTGAAGAACGAGGACAAGCTTGAGTTCAGCAAGATCTTGGAGGCTATCAAGGTATGTGGTTCATATAATCTTTGCTATCATTGATATGCTGCAGTCCACTTGTGAACACTTCTAACGTCTCCGGTGTCCGTTATTCTGCAGGCTAACTTCAACGACAAGTTCGACGAGGTCAGGAAGAAGTGGGGCGGTGGCGTCATGGGCTCCAAGTCGCAGGCCAAGACCAAGGCCAGGGAAAGGCTCATCGCCAAGGAGGCTGCGCAGAGGATGAACTGAGCCTAGCCTTATATGTCAGAGCATATGCCATGTAGTTTCCCTTTCAGTGTGTCCTGATTTTGACGAGGAACTCGAACCCTTTTAGCAGCACTGTGGAATCGTATTGTGGTTTTCTGATTCTCTGTTCCGTTCGCCAGACTTATGCAAAGATCAGATGAGGTTTACCCATGTTTGGATTCTATATAGTTTTATGTCCTTTGTCGAGTGACGACCAGCTCAATCTGCTTGCTAGTTTGTTACACATCATAAGCAGAAAATATATGATGTTGAGATCGTTTCACGAAGGCAAATTTTGGTTAAATCAGCAGGGTGGTGAAACTGAGTTGAAACGTATCGTGTCCAATTGCCCTAGCAAAAAGGTTTGTTTTGCTATCTCGCTTTTATATACACTACCTTCGTCCGGGTTAAGGGTCTCGTGAGGAACCAATATAAGAGCATCTCCAGCTGTTCAGCTTTCAGGGCATATTCCATCCCACGTTGAGCAAGGCGTTGCCCTTGAGCCTTCATAGGTACTCTATCCGATCGTGTTGAAGTTGTCAATGCATCTGTGGGTCTTGGATCTCCTGACGTATATTGAGAAAGGCAGTCCAGGTTGCCGGTAGCTAGTAATCAATTTGGGCAAGAGGACCCTGCCTGTAATATGGTTCAGTGTCAAACACTGGCTCTTCCTGCTTGCTCTCAATGATCATGTTGTGCAAGATGACACAGCAAGTTATGACTTCCCACATTTGATCTTTCGACCAGGTCAGGGCGGGGTACCAGCAACAGCAAATCAAGATTAGAGCACACCAAAAGCCCGCTCGACATCCTTACTGCAAGCCTCTTGACACTTGGCAAAGTAGGAGGTCTTGCCTCCTGGCACGGAGTTTGAGATGGTCTTCACAAAAATGGGCCATCTCGGATAGATGCCATCTACTAGATAGTATCTCTTGTTGTAGTGGCGTCCATTGACCTCGAAGTTCACCGGAGGAGCATGACCTTCAACAAGCTTGGCAAAGACATTCGAGCACTGCAGTACGTTGATGTCATTGTGAGTTCTTGGCAATGCCAAAGAAGGAGTGCCAAATCCAGAGGTCCTATGTGGCTATTGCCTCAACTACCACACTGCAAGCTCCTTTCGCGCCTTTGTACATCCCCTGTCAAGCAAATGGACAGTTTTTACATGCCCAATGCATGTAGTCGATGCTTCCAAGGAAGCATCTCAGGAAATCCTCTTGCTGCATTCGCTAGGATCCGAGCAGTGTCAAGAACTCAGTCAATGGTGGTGGACTCAGCCATGCGTCCATAGTCTTCCTGTATATCACCGAGAGCTCCGTATGTAAGCATCCTCATAACTGTTATACACTTTTGGAGTGAGGTGAATCCATGTGTGCCGGTGCAATCCTTCTTGCACTTAAAGTAGCTGTCGAACTCACGGATGGAATTCACAATCCTGAGGAAGAGCTTTCGGCTCATTCAATAACGGTGCCGAAATACTTTCTCGCCGTGCAGTGGAGCATCGGCGAAGTAGTCGGCGTAGAACAAGCATTAGCCTTCCAGTCGATGCCTCTACTTTGGCTTAGCCGGCCCGACGCCGAGCCACCTCGCCGCGGCTTTGCATTGCTCGCAAACAGGCCGGCCAGAGCGGTGAGGACCATGAGGTGCTCTTCGTCCTGGGCATCAGCATCGGCTTCCTTCTCCAAAGAGCGCCATGACGCCTTCGTCGTTGCCGGAGTCCATCGCCGAAAGCGCATAAATCGCCGAACACTTGGTGGGCGTGGTAGGCGCGTAGCGGCCGGTATCCCCGCCTGCGTGGCCGGAGCGCCGGAAAGCTCGCCCAGGAGCGGGGTGGAGGCTGCCGGGGCGAACCCTCTCTTTTTCGATGGGGGAAATGGCCTTTTCTAGCGGCGGTGGCCAGTTAGGGGGCGCCGGGATCGGCACGGCGGCAGAAGGCGCGCGTGCGTGGTGGGGGGGGGCGCGAATCTGGATGTGCAAAATAGTTTTTTCACCTTAAAGTGGTGGCCCAGGCACGACTTTTCCTTCCGCCGGAGCCCCCAAGAACCCCCAGTGCTCTGGGTTCGGCCTGGGATGCCGGGCCAAAAAATGGGCCGAACCGGCGGAACTCAGCGTCCTGGGGGGGGGGGTGGGAGGGGGCGACTGGGGTTTTTTTCCAGAGCCAACGCAAAAAACTCGCCCTGGGGGGCCTGTTGGGGGCGCGAATGGAGATGCTCTAAGATGGAGTTCACGGCTCCGCATGTTTATATCTAGGAGAGAGATGGAAGTTGTCCCGATTTTGGACTTCGGAGGGATCACGGCTCCGCAGGCATCAAATTGATTGGTACGTTGGTTTATCATCTGTTTTTTAGTATAATATAAAAAATCTTTTTTTAGCAAAGAGGTTTCCTCCGATTTCCATTATAGAAACCAGGCCAAAGCCGCGAGCAGTCTAGTAGTCTTACAATAAGAAGCGGAACAGAGAATAAAAGCGAAACCCGCGTAGGGAGTGGCCAGGGTCACAGCCCCCCACCCCCAGGATAGCCAGATCATTACATGTTCCCATCACAAAAGGCTAAACGAAGGAGAAGACAAATATAAAGCAAAAGCAACAGCAAGCTCTTGAAATGTCACAGCTTCCCTAATCCTTCAACCGCGGAACCCCGAAGCGCCATCCTTGCGAAGCTTTGAAGATCTCACTTGCCACCTGCTCGATGAGTCTTGCCCCCAACATCAGCATTCTTTCCCATGGGCCCTTTTTCTGCAAAATAGCCCAATCAGTAATCCAGCAACATATTCGTTTGACGATCCCAATCGGGTCGTTTACTTTTTTCTTATCAAACACAATGTCATTGCCACAGTTCCAAATCGCCCAAAGCAGAGCAGAAGCGCCAATCAACATCAATTTTTTACTCTCTTTGTTAAAATTGTTTAGCCACCCCCCAAAACAGTCATCAATGTTTATGGGAGTTTTCTTAAAGTCAAATGAACATCTCACCAGATTCCAAATGATTCTGGCAACCAAACAGGAGAAGAAAAGATGATCAATGTTTTCCTCCTGTCCACAAAACACACAATGTTTGTCCCCTTTCCATCCTCTTTTTAATAGGTTGTCTCTAGTAAGGATACTTTTTTTTGCTTAGCAACCAAATAAAGAACTTGATTTTTGTAGGTACCTTGACTTTCCACAAGAATTTGTGTGGAAAACCCATATCGCATCTGAACTAGGTGTAGATATAAGGATTTTACAGTGAATATTCTGTTAGCATTGAGCATCCACATGGGCTTGTCTCTGCCCCCATGCATTAATATATCCTCACATCTTCTTTTAAGGCTATCCCACAGCCCCCCATAGCCTCCATCAATATTTCTTCTGAAAGACATAGCATTCCACCCTTTTCCAATCACCCCTCTGACAGTGATTCCTCTGTCATTGCTAATCGCATATAATGAGGGGTATGCTGCTTTTAGTGGTTTGTCATTCACCCACCAATCTTCCCAGAATCTGGTATTTCTCCCATCCCCTAGTTTTTTTAATGTGAGGGAAAACTAAATTCTTGATACTGATCAGGCTAGTACAGAATTGCGAGTCCCCCTGTCCCTTTTTAATACCCGACAAGCAATTGTTCTGGATATATTTAGATCTAATAATATCTTGCCAAAGTCCCTCCTCAGCTTCTAGTTTCTAGATCCATTTAGCTAGCAAGGCAATGTTAAATTTCTCTAGATTGATTAGCCCAAGACCTCCTTGTTGTTTAGGAAGGCAGCATGTTTTCCAGTTAACTAAATGATACTTCTTTTTATCCTCTTCCGCTTGCCAGACCAGTCTCGCTCTGAAGAAATCAACTTTTTTCCTGACTCCAACAGGGAGTAGATAGAAAGACATCATGTATATAGGAATTTTTGTCAGGCACGACTGTACTAATGTGACTCTGCCAGCAATATTGAGCAATCTGCCTTGCCAGCACGCACATCTTTTCTCTACCTTCTCAGTTACATTTCTCCACATCCCATTACCGATCCTTTTATTATGGACTGGCAGGCCTAGGTATTTCAGTGGCATCTCCCCAAACGCACAAGTAAAAATCTCTTGATATATTTCTTTCTTGTACTTAGCTTCTCCAAAGAGGTATATGTCACTTTTGTGAAAGTTAATTGTGAGTTCTGACATTTGTTCAAAAGCAGTCAGAATAATTTTGAGATTTCTCGCTGACATCTCATCATCCTGGATTAGGAATGTGGTGTCATCTGCATATTGCAGCATGTTCACTCTGTTGGGGAACGTAGCAGAATTTTAAAATTTTCAACGCATCACCAAGATCTATCTATGGAGTCATCTAGCAACGAGAGAGAGAGAGAGAGAGAGGAGTGCATCTACATACCCTTGTAGATCGCGAGCGGAAGCGTTCAAGAGAACGGGGTTGATGTAGTCGTACTCGTCGTGATCCAAATCACCGATGACCGAGCGCCGAACGGACGGCACCTCCGCGTTCAACAAACGTACGGTTGGGGAAGACGTCTCCTCCTTGTTGATCCAGCAAGGGGGAAGGAGAGGTTGATGAAGATCCAGCAGCACGATGGCGTGGTGGTGGATGCAGCGGGGATCTCGGCAGGGCTTCGCCAAGCTCTACAGAGAGGAGGAGGTGTTGGAGAGGGAGAGGGAGGCGCCAGGGGCTAGCGTGCGACTGCCCTCCCTGCCCCCACTATATATAGTCCCCCTGGGGGGGGGGGGGGGCGCCGGCCCTAGGAGATGGGATCTCCAAGGGGGGGGGCAAGGGGGTGGCTTGCCCCCCACCCCAAGGGGCCCCCCCCCCCCCAAGGGGTTACTGCCCTAGGCGCAGGGGAGGCGCAAGGGGTGCACCAGCCCACCAGGGCTGGTTCCCTCCCCACTTCAGCCCATGGGGCCCTCCGGATAGGTGGCCCCACCGGTGGACCTCAGGACCCTTCCGGTGGTCCCGGTACAATACCGGTGACCCCCGAAACTTTCCCGATGGCCGAAACTTGACTTCCTATATATAAATATTTACCTTTGGACCATTTCGGAACTCCTCGTGACACCCGGGATCTCATCCGGGACTCCGAACAACTTTCGGGTTACTGCATATTAATATCTCTACAACCCTAGCGTCACCGAACCTTAAGTGTGTAGACCCTACGGGTTCGGGAGACACGCAGACATGACCGAGACGACTCTCTGGTCAATAATCAACAGCGGGATCTGGATACCCATGTTGTCTCCCACATGCTCCTCGATGATCTCATCGGATGAACCACGATGTCGAGGATTCAATCAATCCCGTATACAATTCCCTTTGTCACTCGGTACGTTACTTGCCCGAGACTCGATCGTCGGTATCCCAATACCTCGTTCAATCTCGTTACCGGCAAGTCAATTTACTCGTACTGTAATGCATGATCCCGTGACCAGACACTTGGTCACATTGAGCTCACTATGATGATGCATTACCGAGTGGCCCAGAGATACCTCTCCATCATACAGAGTGACAAATCCCAGTCTCGATTCGTGCCAACCCAACAGACACTTTCGGAGATACCCGTAGTGCACCTTTATAGCCACCCAGTTACGTTGTGACGTTTGGCACACCCAAAGCACTCCTACGGTATCCGGAGTTGCACAATCTCATGGTCTAAGGAAATGATACTTGACATTTGGAAAAGCTCTAGCAAACGAACTACACAATCTTTGTGCTATGCTTAGGATTGGGTCTTGTCCATCACATCATTCTCCTAATGATGTGATCCCGTTGTCAATGACATCCAATGTCCATAGTCAGGAAACCATGACTATCTGTTGATCAACGAGCTAGTCAACTAGAGGCTCACTAGGGACATGTTGTGGTCTATGTATTCACACATGTATTAAGATTTCCGGATAACACAATTATAGCATGAACAATAGACAATTATCATGAACAAAGAAATATAATAATAACCATTTTATTATTGCCTCTAGGGCATATTTCCAACACACTCCATTTTCATGATTGTCTGTGAGAACCCCTTTAATAAATCCCTCATTCTAGCTCTGTCCATGATGATGGCCAGGGCATCAACAGCTAAATCAAACAGTAAGGTTTAGTCTCTAATCTAGTTACATTGTGATGAATCAAACACCCATAGAGTTCTGGTGTTGATCATGTTTTGCTCTAGGGAGAGGTTTAGTCAAGGGATCTGCTACATTCAGGTCCGTATGTACTTTACAAATATCTATGTCTCCATCTTGAACATTTTCACGAATGGAGTTGAAGCGGCTTGATGTGCTCGGTCTTCTTGTGAAACACAGGCTCCTTGGCAAGGGCAATAGCTCCGGTGTTGTCACGCTGAAGAGAGTGATCGACCCCGATGCATTGGGTATGACTCCTAGGTCGGTGATGAACTCCTTCATCCAGAATGCTTCATCCAGGCTGCCATGTACTCCGCTTCACATGTAGATCCCGCCATGACGCTTTGCTTGCAACTGCACCAGCTTACTGCCCCACCATTCAAAATAAACACGTATCCGGTTTGTGACTTAGAGTCATCCAGATCTGTGTCGAAGCTAGCGTCGACGTAACCCTTTACGATGAGCTCTTCGTCACCTCCATACACGAGAAACATGTCCTTAGTCCTTTTCAGGTACTTCAGGATATTCTTGACCGCTGCCGGTGTTCCATGCCGGGATTACTTTGGTACCTTCCTACCAAACTTACGGCAAGGTTTACATCAGTGCGGTACACAGACATGGCATACATAATAGACCCTATGGCTGAGGCATAGGGGACGACACTCATCTTTTCTCTATCTTCTGTCGTGGTCGGGCATTGAGACGTGCTCAATCGCACACCTTGCAATACAGGCAAGAACTGTCGTGGTTCTAAGTCTGACAGTAGAATAGGGGGTAGGAATGGAGAGGCAAGATCCTAGCTATGGAGTAGTTGTATACGCAAGATGTTTACGAGTTCAGGCCCTTCTCGGAGGAAGTAACAGCCCTACGTCTCGGAGCCCGGAGGCGGTCGACTGTATTATGCGCGTATGAGTTACAGGGGTGCGAACCCTTTACACTGAGGAGGGGGTGGCTTATATAGAGTTTGCTGCACCCTCCAAATTTCGCTATGCAGGATTAAGGTACATTAAGATAGGGAGTTACTTGGTAACGTCTCACATAAAGTGCTATGATGACCATAAAGCCACTTAATGACCGACCGCTTATGCGGCAGATCGATCAGTAGATCTCTGGCGGTCGAAAGTGGTTGGCTTCATGGTCGAGTGTCTTCGTGTTCGTCAGTGGAATCCTTCCGTGTCGATCAAAGGTGGTTTCTTCAAGAGATGTCCTTGGGGAGGTTATCTTGGACAGGTCCATGACCCTACCCTAGGTACATGGCTTCATCAGTAGCCCCCGAATGGATCAAGGTTTGAGTGGGGAAGGAGTTGAGAACTCTTCCGACCCACTTTTCGTGCGATGAGCATGTCTTGTTTTGGATCAACGAGCTTAGGTGACGGCTTCAACTTCTTTTTCAGTCGCCTTGATCCATTCTTTGTATCCGTCTAGTGTGTTTTTCGTACTTGGAGAACTCCGAATGACAGGACGGAGGAAATCTTCTGTCTGACGATTTGCTCTATGGCACGCGGATTTAGCGGGATTCGAACTTCGGGAAGTGAGCGGGGCGGAGGAAGCCGCAGTAATCGGATGGGATAAGGCAGGGACACCTTGATCTCCGTGCCACCTTTTTCGCCACGTATCGCGCGGGCAACTGTTGCAGGATTTGACAGGATCGCCTGGGCCTACCAGTCAGTCACTCGGAAGCAACCTCATATAAGGCCCCGGACGGGGGTTCTTGAGCAGTGCGCTCTCCTTTCCTCCTCCCTTCCCCAGATTCATCCGCCGTGTTTGCTTCCACCTCAGCGCTGCTGCTCCGTGCGCGTTTCACCGGCGACAATGGTGAAAGAGAAGACGGCGGCTTTGGAGCGGGCGAAGAAGGTGACGGCGAAAGCGAAGGGAAGGGCGACCAGTCGGGGCGGATCTTCATCAAGGGCCGGCTTGTCAGGCTGGATCGAGGCGATCGATCCGCTTGATGATCCGTCGAAGGATCTCGATGACATGGCCAATGAGGGACGGATCCCCATGGATCAGCGCGGCTCCCGGGAAGGAGTCGGAGCCGCAACCTCGTGGAGGGTGAGTGTGTTCTCTTGGCCACCCATGTTGACCGGTGTTTTCTCTGCCGCCTCACCCTTTCTTTCGGGGATTTCTGAACTTCTTTGGGGCACAACTTCACCACTTCACTCCCAACTCCATCGTGTATCTCGCTGCTTTCGTGTCTTTGTGCGAGAATGTCTTGGGTTGCCGGCCTCATTGGGGTCTTTTCAAGAACATTTTCACTTGTCGCTCCCAGACGGTGAAAAAGGCCAATCCGAGTGACGAGAAAACTCAAGTGATTCAGATGCGTGGGGGTCTTGGGGTTCAAATGAGAGGAAAAAGTTCTTTTCTGGCCATGATCTTACCCGAGTCGGTCCGTGGGTGGCAGTCGACTTGGTTCTACTGCAAGGACCAGCCAACGCCAGGGCAGTCGACTGGACTCCCTCGTTTTTCCATGGACCGAGTGAGCAAGCCATCTTCTTTGAAGGTGATCCCGGAAGAGAAGGCGCAGGTGAAGGTGTTGGTCGAACGCGTTGTCCAGCTCATCCGAGACGGGGTGACTGGCATGGATCTCTTGGAGGTCTTCCTTCGACGACGCATCCAACCGCTTCAAGCTCGAGACCATGGTTGTACTCTGGCACTGAGGACACCACTCGGATCCACCTGGAGGAGGTCGAGGATGCCATGCTGGAAAGGTGTCTTGCGAGCATCACAGGAAACAAGGACAACCCTCGAGGAGCCAGGAGGATCCCTCCACTCGACCAGTCATACGAAGTAGACAAGGTCCATTCCTGCATCTTTGACTGTGATCCCGCTTTCTCCATCTTGTTTGCTTAAAATCGGTCGATTGAGTTTTGTCTTGTTTGTTGTCTTCCAGGCCACTACTGAGATGTACTCGATGCCCAACGGGGCGCAAGAACAAGTTAAGGAGGAAGAAGGGAGCGGGGGTGAAAGTCAGGAGGAATGGCAATCTGATGGTGAGGAGGACGAAGATGACGACAGCTCCGGTGAAGAGGAGGAGGAGGAGGAAGAGGAAGTTGACCCTCCTCGCTCAGAGAGGCGATCCAAACTCACCCATGACCCCGCGGTCGAGCGTGGCAAGGCTACCACACCTGTCGTGCAGTCGACGAAACGCCCTCGGACGACCTTTCCGGCGCTGACTGAAAAAGCGCCGAAGCAATCCCGAGCGACGCCATCGAAGCCAACGAAGGATTTGCCCAAGATGAGGATGGCCATTCCCACCATTTCCGGGTAACAGCAGAACTTGTGTTTTGTTGTTTAGCATGGACATACTTTTGGTCGACTTGTTGACTGATCAACTGATTCGATATCTGCGGTATGCTACTTCCGAGACCTCACCAAAGAACGAAGACCAGGAAATGGAAGATGCTGCCACCTCTAACCTTGGTATGATCTCTGTAGTTTCGCTTTTGGTCGACTGGATTTCCGTTTTTAACTTTGAATCTTTCCTGTAGTCCCTCCTCATGTCATTGATCTCCCTGATGATGACGATGAGGCGCCGCTGAGGCGGAGGAGGAATAAAAAGGCGTCTGCTTTGGCAAGGCTTTCAGGTTATGTCGATTACGTCTGCTGGTTCATGAGGGTGGCAACATCACTCGAACTTCTGTGTCTTTCGCTGTGCCGCTGACGAGTGTCCGACCTCCATCGTCGACTGCTGATCCGCCCTCCCTTTTCTCCACACACCACGTCCCAGAGGACCAAGTGGGTGCTGCTAAGGAAGCTATACGCCAGGCCGCGATCATGATGGAGCAAGTGAAGGTGGTCCGGGAAGCCAGCCAGACGGCCTATGATGCTAGCTCAGCTCTTCAGAACAACGTCCAAGTTAGTTGGTCACCGCTTGTTCTATTTGGATATGCTACCTGAAAACTCTTCTTTCTGAAGATCTTCGTATCTGTACACCCACTGGGTGTGTCGATTGAATTTTTGGATTGGTGGGGGCACGCTGAGTGCACCCAATCGGTGTAATCCCGAGACTACGGTGGATCACCGGGCAATCGACCGTAGTCTTTATACTTTGAATTTCTTTGCTAACTTCTTCACTCGGTCTGGTCGGACCATTTCGAATGGAACCTTGAAACCGGTGGGGGCACGCTGAGTGCACCCACTGGGTGTAGTCCCCGAGACTATGGTCGACTGCTGGCAGTCGACTAAAGTCTGAAGAACTCTTTTTTTTCAGATCATGATGATACCGAGGCTGACTGATGACAGTTAGCTATGGTTTAGGATCATAACCTTTTTGTCTCTTTCGGTCAACTGATCGAACCGAGTCGGTAGAACCAGTGGGGGCACGCTGAGTGCACCCACAGGGTGTAGTCCCCGAGACTACTGTTGAATATTTTGATTCGGCTGTAGTCTTAAAAACGCTACGATTTTTCTTAGTCACTCGGAAGCAACCTATCTTTGATGTCTGTCGATTGACTCTTCACAGAAATCCTACGAGCTTGTGGCTCGCTATACTGAATTGGAAAACAAACAGATCCAGCTCAACCTTGACTTGAAGCTTGCTCAGGAGAACTTGCAGAAGGCGAGAGACGAAGCAAAAGGGATGGCTGGTGAGAACTTGACGACTGTCTTTGTCTTTCTGCCCATTCCTAATTCTGATCTCATTGTCATTTTGCAGATAAAATGGAGGAGGCTCTGAAGAAAAAGGATCATGACCTTGCCGAGGCGCAGAAAGCGGCTTTGGACAAAACAAAGCTCGCGGAAGAAAATCTGCCTTCAGTCGGTAAACTTGAAAAAGAGAACGCCAATCTGAAAGCTGCTCTCGACGCGGCCAACAAGGAGGTTAGCCGACTGAATAATGACAAGATAGCTCTGAGTGACAAGGCTGGCGAATTGGCGGGGAAGAGGAACGATCTGGAGGCTTATCTGGGAGGGCTCGCCAAGAAGTTATTCCTCATGCTTGAAGGTAATCCCTCCTATCCGACTGACTTGTTATCACCGACTCAACATAGAACCATTGACTTGAACTCGAGTTGCGTTTACAGAATTCTGTCAGAATGTCGAGGAGGAGATTGGTCGAGTGGAGACAAGCCTGGACCCCATTAACTCTCCTGTGAAGGATGAAGCCGCTATGAACGTGCTCCGACTGGAGTCTCGTGTTGCTGGTGTGGTGGACTACCTCGCTCGATCAAGGTTGCGGTGTCGCGAATCGACTCGACACTGCCTGCGAGACGCCTTCAAAATGATCTCGAAGTCTTTAATGACTCGACCGAATGACGTTCAAGTCGAGTGCAGGAATGGAAAAAGTCTTCTGCCGGTGTGGTGCCGATGTTGCTCTGTCACGGTCCGTGTTCACCGCAAGGAGGCGCGAGAGGAAAAGTCAAGGCGTCCATCAAAGTTGCCAATACCAAGAAGTACGACTTCCAATCTTTCATGGAGACTTTCATTGTTGCTGCCACCCGGATCGCTGACGGGATCGACCTGGACCACTTTGTCGCGCCTTCCAGTCCTCCACCTGAGGAGTAAAAAACTTCTATGCTTCGTCTTAAATTTTCCTCGGAATGCCGAGTGGTCTCGTAACCGATAAACTTTAATGTGCTTGACGCTTCGAGTACTTCTGAATCCGTAGGATGTTATCTGAACTTGGCTTATCATCGAATATGCTTTCATTTGCCTTCGAGCGAACTTTGTTCTTCACTCAGAATATACTTTAGTGCTTGAGATGCAGCTTTGAGGTGAAAAATCCAGTCGACCTGCACTTCATCATTCTTGCAGGTAGGGATGGAGCACAGATTGCAGTCGACCTGCGTCCTTGCGGATCGGGATGGAGTGCTCGTTGCACTTGTGGCGCAGCTTCGAAGGAGAAGGTAGCAGTCGACCTGCACCTCGTCGTCCTTGCGGATCGGAATGGAGCGCACGTTGTACTTGTGGTGCAGCTCTGAAGGAGAAGGTAACAGTCGACCTGCACCTCATCGTCCTTGCGGATCAGAATGGATTTCATACTTAGGCGAGTACTGGACTGCAGCTAAGCCTCCGAGTGGGAGGGTTGCTCTCCACTCGGTAGGATTTTCAGATACTTAGGTGAGTACCGGACTGCAGCTAAGCCCCCGAGTGGGAGGTTCGCTCTCCACTCGGTAGGATTTTTAGATACTTAGGCGAGTACTGGACTGCAGCTAAGCCCCCGAGTGGGAGGTTTGCTCTCCACTCGGTAGGATTTTCAGATACTTAGGCGAGTACTGGACTGCAGCTAAGCCCCCGAGTGGGAGGTTTGCTCTCCACTCGGTAGGATTTTCAGATACTTAGGCGAGTACTGGACTGCAGCTAAGCCCCCGAGTGGGAGGTTTGCTCTCCACTCGGTAGGATTTTCAGATACTTAGGCGAGTACTGGACTGCAGCTAAGCCCCCGAGTGGGAGGTTCGCTCTCCACTCGGCATGATTTTTTGTGTTGTAGCTCTGAAGGAGAAGGCAGCAGTCGACCTGCACCTCGTCGTCCTTGCAAAGCGCACATTGTATTAAATACTTAGGCGAGTACTTGGACTGCAGCTAAGCTCCCGAGTGGGGGGCTGGCTCACCACTCGGTAGGATTTTAAACACTTAGGCTAGTACTTGGACTGTAGCTAAGCCCCCGAGTGGGAGGCTGGCTCACCACTCGGTAGGATTTTTCAATACTTAGGCGAGTACTGGGACTGCAGCTAAGCCCCCGAGTGGGAGGCTGGCTCACCACTCGGTAGGATTTTTCAATACTTAGGCGAGTACTGGGACTGCAGCTAAGCCCCCGAGTGGGAGGCTGGCTCACCACTCGGTAGGATTTTCAAGTACTTAGGCGAAACGGATTCACAGCTAAGCCCCCGAGTGGGAGGCTGGCTCACCACTCGGTAGGATTTTCAAGTACTTAGGTGAAACGGATTCGCAACTAAGCCCCCGAGTGGGAGGCTGGCTCACCACTCGGCAGGGATTTTTTTTACAAACTTAGGCGAAACGGGTTCGCAGCTAAGCTACCCATTGGGGGGGGGGGTTCTCAGGTAAACAAAAAGTAATAACAATCACTGGGAAAATTATAACATTCTTGTCTTCGATAAACAAACTACAGAGGTACTTTTATTACATCTCTTCCGAGTGAGTACTTAAGTATAAAAGGGGCGGAGCAGCTCCGCATTCCAAGCTCGAGGCTCATCAATCTGGCGATCGACGTTGTAAAGATGGTACGCTCCATTGTGGAGAACTCTGGTGACGATGAAGGGACCTTCCCAAGTAGGAGCGAGCTTGTGTGGTTTCTGTTGATCCACTCGGAGGACCAAGTCTCCTTCTTGGAAGGTTCGACTCTTCACATTTCTAGCATGGAATCGACGCAAGTCCTGCTGATAGATAGTCGAGCGGATCAGGGCCATCTCTCTCTCCTCTTCTAGGAGGTTGACTGCATCTTGCCGGGCTTGTTCCGCTTCATCTTCAGAGTAGAGTTCGACTCGAGGTGCATTGTGAAGCAGGTCACTCGGCAGAACTGCTTCAGCTCCATAGACCAGAAAGAATGGAGTTCTCCCAGTAGACCGATTAGGAGTGGTCCTCAATCCCCAAAGAACTGATGGAATTTCGTCGACCCACGCTCCTGCTGCATGCTTGAGATCACGCATCAGCCTGGGCTTCAGTCCTTTGAGAATTAGACCGTTTGCTCGTTCTGCTTGTCCATTCGACCGGGGTGAGCAATCAAGCATAGTCGACTCGCGTGCCTTGAGAGGCGCAAAAGGCTTTGAATTTGTCGAATCAAAGTTTGACCCATTGTCGTTGATGATGCTATGCGGAACTCCATATCTGAATATCAACTCTCCGATGAAATCGATAGCGATTACACGCATCAAGATTTTTGATAGGCTTAGCTTCGATCCACTTAGTAAACTTGTCGACTGCCACTAGCAAGTGAGTGAAGCCGCTCCTGCCAGTTCTTAGTGGTCCAATCATATCCAATCCCCAAATAGCGAAGGGCCAGACGAGTGGAATGGTCTTCAAGGCCGAGGCGGGTTTGTGTGACATATTGGAATAGAACTGACATCCTTCACACTTGTCGACTATTTCCTTTGCCATTTCATTTGCTTTTGGCCAGTAAAATCCCGCTCAGTATGCTTTAGCCACAATGGTCCGAGAGGACGCATGATGACCACAGGTCCCCGAGTGGATATCATCAAGAATTATCTGACCTTCTTCTGGTGTTATGCATTTCTGACCGACTCCAGACGCGCTTTCTCTGTACAACTGTCCCTTGATCACAGTAAAGGCCTTGGATCGGCGGACGATCTGTCGAGCCTATTATTCATTCTCTGGGATCTCTTTCCTTAGAATATACGCTGATGTAATGCCTTTGTCGATCGGGAGTGATGACCACGACTTCCATGATCAGGTCGACCACAACCGGGACCTCAACTTCAAAGCGGATCGGTGACACTTTTTGGCTGTGGGGCTTCTTCGGTGAAAGGATCCTCTTGAATCGACGGTGTGTGGATGTGCTCCAAAACACATTCTCGAATGGCTTCCCTCTTGGACCCTATTTTCGCCAAATCATCAGCAGCTTGATTTTTCAAAGGGGTATATGATGAAGCTCTAACCCCTCAAATTTCTTCTCTAGCTTCCTCACTGCATTGCAATAACCAGTCATGGCTGGACTTCTGACGTCCCACTCCTTCATCACTTGATTAACCACCAGATCTGAGTCGCCATACACCATGAGGCGATGGACGCCGAGTGAAATGGACATACGCAACCCATACAAAAGTTCTTCGTACTCTGCTTCATTGTTGGAAGAATCAAAGTGAATCTGGAGCACATATCTGAGCTTATCTCCTCGGAGGGAAACCAACACTACCCCAGCACCGGAACCATTCAGCATCTTGGAACCATCAAAGAACATGGTCCAGTGCTCCGAGTGAACTTGAGTCGGTAGTTGCTGTTCAATCCACTCGGCGATGAAATCTGCTACCGCATGGGACTTGATGGCTTTCTTTGCCTCAAACTTGATATCAAGGGGAAGGATTTCAATCGCCCATTTCGCCACTCGACCAGTTGCATCTCTGTTGTGCAGAATCTCTGACAATGGGGCGTCGCTGATGACTGTAATGGAATGGTTAGAGAAGTAATGAGCAACCTTCTTTGTGGTCATATAAATCCCATAAACAAGCTTCTGATAATGAGGGTATCTGTGCTTTGATGGGCTCAATACTTCAGAAAGATAATATACTGGGCGCTGAACTTTGA
The DNA here is from genome assembly GCA_021605145.1 of Aegilops bicornis. NCBI lineage: Eukaryota > Viridiplantae > Streptophyta > Magnoliopsida > Poales > Poaceae > Aegilops > Aegilops bicornis. Next base: position 561,584,824 of record CM038673.1, on the reverse strand, counting down.
AGGCTTTTCCTTCTTCTTCCCGCTTGACCGTAAGTACTGTACTGATGACTTGTCCTGTGGCTGTAATTTAAAGCAGTAAAGGCTCTTTGCTGATTTGGGCAGCAAGCACCGGCTAGGTGGAGAGCAGAGCTTTTAGCTCTGCAAACGCTACATCAGCTTCGGGAGTCCACTCGAACTTGTCTGACTTCTTCATCAGTCGGTAAAGAGGCAATGCCTTTTCACCGAGACGAGAGATGAATCGACTTAAAGCGGCCAAGCATCCAGTAAGCTTCTGGACATCGTGCACACGCACATGGCATTTCATTCGGAGTATAGTGCCAACTTTTTCTGGGTTGGCGTCGATTCCTCGTTCGGAAACGAGAAAACCGAGTAACTTTCCGCCAGGAACTCCGAATATGCACTTTGATGAATTAAGCTTGATATCATACCTCCTGAGATTGGCAAATGTTTCAGCAAGGTCAGTCAATAGGTCGGAACCTTTCCGTGATTTGACCACAATATCATCCATGTATGCTTCCACATTCCGACTGATTTGAGTGAGCAAACACTTCTGAATCATCCTCATGAACGTGGCTCTAGCATTCTTGAGGCCGAATGGCATGGTGACATAACAGAAGCACCCGAATGGAGTGATGAAGGTTGGTTTGATCTCGTCGGGTCCATACAGACGGATCTGATGGTAACCGGAATAGGCGTCTAAGAAAGACAACCGTCACATCCCGCAGTCGAGTCGACTATTTGGTCGATGCGGGGGAGAGGAAAATGATCTTTCAGGCAGGCCCGATTGATATGTTTGAAGTCGATGCACATGCGAAGTGACTTGTCCTTCTTAGGGACCATGACAACATTGGCGAGCCACTCGTGTGGTAAATCTCTCGGATAAACTCTGCTGCTAAGAGTCGAGCCACCTCCTCGCCAATGGCCTTTCTCTTCTGGACGGCGGACCGTCGAAGATGTTCTGTGACAGGTTTAACTTTTGAGTCGACTCGTAGACGATGCTCAGCTAGTCCCCTGGGAACACCCGGCATGTCAGCAGGCTTCCATGCGAAGATGTCCCAGTTCTCACGGAGGAACTGGATGAGCGCTTCTTCCTATTTGGAGTCGAGTGTTGTTGAGATGTGGGTCGGAGCAGCATTGGGGTCGGTCGGGTGAATGTGAATCGGTTTCGTCTCACCGGACGACTGAAATGCTGATTCCGTGGCGGGCTTCTTGGCTTGTAACAAATCACGCGGGTCTGCAGTTTTCTGGTATTCTTGCAGCTCTACCACTGCCATCTGAGCATCAACGATCTTAGAGCCTTTCTGAAAACACTCTTACGCTTTCTTCCGATTGCGATGTGGTGATCACACCTTTGGGACCTGGCATCTTCAGTTTGAGGTATACATAACATGGTCGAGCCATGAAACGTGCATATGCCGGCCTTCCCAAAATAGCGTGATAAGCATTCTGGAAATCCACGACCTCAAAGGTCAACTTTTCTTTATGAAAATTCTTGGAATCACCAAAAACCACATCGAGAGCAATTTGGCCGAGTGACTCAGCCTTCTTTCCAGGAATGACTCCATGGAAGCTCATGTTGCTGGTGTTGAGTCTGGACATCGGAATGCCCATCCCTTTCAATTTCTCTGCATACAGTATCTTCTGGCCACTGCCACCATCCATCAAGACTTTAGTTAGTCGAGTGCCTTCGACGACTGGTTCGACCACCAAAGCTTGCCTCCCAGGGGTGGCTATGTGTGTCGGGTGATCAGACTGGTCGAACATGATGGCGGTCTGTGACCATTTCAGATAACTGGGTGTCGCCGGAGCGACCATATTCACTTCTCGGTTGATAACTTTCAATCGACTTTTGCTTTCAACGTCAGCAAAAATCATCAGGGTGGAATTGACACGGGGTATCCACCATCACTATCTTCCTTGTCCTCAACTTTGTCCGACTCCTTCTCCTTATCCTTGGGCTGCTTCCCCTGGAACTGTTGAATCAAGAGCCGACACTGTCGAGTGGTATGCCTTGGGTAAATGAGTTTACCCTCTTCATCTTTCTTTGTGTGAATGTGACATGGCAAGTCCAACACATCATTTCCATCTTGGTCTTTCACCTTTTTAGGGTTCCAAGGCCCCTTGGGTTTCCCCTTGAACTTTCAAGGAGTCACGGCCAAGGCTTCTCCGAGGAGCGGTAGCTCGGCTTTCCACTTCGCTTCCGACCGAGTTCCCTCCCCAACTTCATTAGCGGCTGACTTGTACTTGCCACTCAAGACGCATCCTCTTCTTCACCATTGGCATACTTGGTGGCAATCTCCATCATTCGACTCAGGGTCATGTCTCCGGTCCGACCGAATTTCAAACTTAACTCTCTGTTCTTAACACCTTCCTTGAAGGCACAGACTGCCTGATGATCAGATACATTCTCTACTGTGTGATGCAATGTGATCCATCTCTGGATGTAATCCCTCAGAGTTTCATTCGACTTTTGCACACACGACTGCAACTCTGTCAACCCTGCTGGCCGCTTGCAAGTTCCTTCAAATGTCCTGACAAACACTCGGGCAAGATCTTCCCAAGTGTAAAAGCTACTGGGTGCTAATTGATTCAACCATGCTCTGGCTGAGCCCTCCAACATAAGAGGCAGGTGTTTCATGGCCACTTCATCGTTGCCGCCGCCAATCTGAACAGCCACTCGGTAGTCCTCAAGCCAAGTATCCGGCTTGGACTCACCAGTGAACTTACTGACTCCAGTCGCCAACCTGAAGTTGGGAGGAATCACCGCGGCCCTGATGGCTCTGCTAAAACACTCTGGTCCTGAGACGTGTACTCTGCTGCTGGTGGGCACATCTCTGTCATGGCCTTCTCGGTGAGCTCTGTTCCTGACGACCAAACCTTGAACAATAATGGATCTCGCATCAAAGCCTGGTTCCCTGGGGTCGACTGGAATCCTTCGCCCAACACTGTGATGGCGTCTGACATCCTCATTGCCGAGGCGCAGGCGACCCACCCTTGGGGGAGGAGTGGGCACTCAACGTCGATCATCACGATTGTATCGGTCCTCATACTGTTCACGCCGGCCTCCATGTCCCTCACGCCTCGGGGGCGATCTTGGGTTATGAGCCGACTAGACTGTATTCGCAGCGACGGATCTGCTGTGAATCCTATTCCGCGACTGCGATACAGCTGAATTTTGATCTCCTGCTGCCCAGAGTAAATCTCTGATCTGTAGCAAGCCACTGCCAGCCTCTGACTGGGAAGGCTGAATCGACTCTGCTATACGGGCTGCAGCTGCTAGATTCTGAATTGGAGTTTGATATACCTGAGTCGGTTGTGTAAAGAGTTGACATCGACTGGATGACGGGACCCGTTGTCGCGCTCGTTCGTCGAGCACTCGCTGGAGATTTTCGGTCGAAAGCGCTCAGCCAAGTTGGCCAAACGCGCGTCTTCTAAGGCACGGGCCTCGAGGGTTTCTCCATCGATAGGAGTGTGAAGTGCATCCATGTTCCGGCGGCGAAGCTCCTCCCTCTGCAGCAAAGTGAGTGGCTCGGGCAAGTACTCTTCATGGGCTTGCGATGGATCGCCCTTGCCGTCACCACCGTCGGTCTTGAGGGAAAGCCGCGGATCTGTGGCCCATCGACCATCGGGACTTCCGCCGCTGGATCATTTGTCGCTTTTCGGATCACGATCTCTGCGGAGCCAGTCGACAGATCGAACAGGCCGTAGAGAGATTCGTCGGGCTCGATTGCCGCGACTTGGGGAGTGGCCGACTAGCGGGCCCCCGCATGCCTCACCCACCGCTGAAGCCTCGACCGACCGGAGCGCTTGCGCCGGCGAGAGACTGGAAGGGAGGACGACACATGAGCCGACCGATACTGGGTCAACGGTTGCCGCAGGAGGACGCCGTGGACGCACGCGCGAAAGTGCGTTGCCCCGCGGACGGGGAGCGCGTCGACGTCGAGTGGAGCCTCCTGAAGCCAAGCGGAGTCGTCGGGGATAAACATGAGCGCGCCGAGACGGATCTCGCGGCCCTCAACCAAAACTCCACCTGAAACCATGATGAAGGGGATCGCAAAAACTGCAACTTCTCCAACAAGTCGCTAAGACACCTGCCCCACGGTGGGCGCCAACTATCGTGGTTCTAAGTCTGACAGTAGAATAGGGGGTAGGAATGGAGAGGCAAGATCCTAGCTATGGAGTAGTTGTATACGCAAGATGTTTATGAGTTCAGGCCCTTCTCGGAGGAAGTAACAGCCCCTCGTCTCGGAGCCCGGAGGGGTCGATCAGATTATGCGCGTATGAGTTACAGGGTGCGAACCCTTTACACTTTGAGGAGGGGTGGCTTATATAGAGTTTGCTGCACCCTCCAAATTTCGGTTATGCAGTGATTAAGGTACATTAAGATAGGGAGTTACTGTTAACGTCCCACATAAAGTGCTATGATGACCATAAAGCCACTTAATGACCGACCGTTTGCGTGCAGACTGACTGGAGATCTCCTGGCGGTCGAGTGATCGGCTTCATGGTCGAGTGTCTTCAGGTCCGTCGAGTGGAATCCTTCCAGGTCGATTGAAAGGTGGTTTCTTCAAAAGATGTCCTTGGGGAGGGTATCTTGGACAGGTCCATGACCCTACCCTAGGTACATGGCTTCATCAAGAACCCCTTCTTGGACTGATCCATATTGAACTTCGTCAATATCTTGTCAAGGTACGTACTTTGTGAAAGACCAATGAGGCGTCTCGATCTATCTCTATAGATCTTGATGCCTAATATATAAGCAGCTTATCCAAGGTCCTTCATTGAAAAACACTTGTTCAAGTAGGCCTTTATGCTTTCCAAGAATTCTATATCATTTCCCATCAACAATATGTCATCCACATATAATATGAGAAATGCTACGGAGCTCCCACTCACTTTCTTGTAAACACAGGCTTCTCCATAAGTCTGTGTAAACTCAAACGCTTCGATCATCTCATCAAATCGAATGTTCCAACTCCGAGATGCTTGCACCAGCCCATAGATTGAGCGTTGGAGCTTGCACACCTTGTTAGCATTCTTAGGATCGACAAAACCTTCCAGCTGCATCATATACAGTTCTTCCTTAAGATGGCCGTTAAGGAATGCCGTTTTGACGTCCATTTGCCATATCTCATAATCATAGAATTCGGCAATTGCTAACATGATTCGGACGGACTTCAGCTTCGCTACAGGTGAGAAAGTCTCATCGTAGTCAACCCCTTGAACTTGTCGATAACCCTTAGCGACAAGTCGAGCCTCATAGATGGTCACATTACCATCCGCGTCTGTCTTCTTCTTAAAGATCCATTTATTTTCTATGGCTCGCCGATCATCGGGCAAGTCGACCCGAGTCCATACTTCGTTTTCATACATGGATCCTATCTCGGATTTCATGGCTTCTAGCCATTTGTCGGAATCCGGGCCCGCCATCGCTTCTTCATAGTTCGAAGGTTCACCGTTGTCTAACTACATGATTTCCAAGACAAGGTTGCCATACCACTCTGGTGCGGAACGTGTCCTTGTGGACCTACGAAGTTCAGTAGGAGCTTGATCCGAAGTACCTTGATCATCATCATTAACCTCCTCTCTAGTCGGTGCAGGCACCACAGGAACATCTTCCTGAGCTGCGCTACTTACTGTTTCAAGAGGTAGTACTTCATCGAGCTCTACTTTCCTCCCTGTCGGTGTCAAAACCGGTGGATCTCGGGTAGGGGGTCCCGAACTGTGCGTCTAGGCGGATAGTAACAGGAGACAAGGGACACGATGTTTTTACCCAGGTTCGGGCCCTCTCGATGGAGGTAATACCCTACTCCCGCTTGATTAATATTGATGATATGGGTAGTACAAGAGTGGATCTACCACGAGATCAAGGAGGCTAAACCCTAGAAGCTAGCCTATGGTATGATTGTTGTTCGTCCCTACGGACTAAAACCCTTCGGTTCATAAAGACACCGGATAGGTTAGGGTTACACAGAGTCGGTTACAATGGTAGGAGATCTACATATCCGTATCGCCAAGCTTGCCTTCCATGCCAAGGAAAGTCCCATCCGGACACGGGACGAAGTCTTCAATCTTGTATATTCATAGTCTTGGAGTCCGGCCGTGTCGATAGTTCGCTATCCGGACACCCCCTAGTCCTGGACTCCTCAAGAGCCTCTAACCAGGCTTCAATGACGAGTTAGTTCGCGCGCATATTGTCTTCGGCATTGCAAGGCGGGTTCCTCCTCCGAATACTTCATGGAAGGTTTTGAACACCAGGATAGTGTCCGGCTCTGCAAAACAAGTTCCACATACCACCGTAGAGAGAATAACTTTTGCACAGATCTCCTGACGTATTCCGCGGCGTGACATCACACCACGGCCAGGTCTTTTTATGAATCGTTTTTTACCGTTCCGCCTTAGCGCGTTTAGCGAGGCGGTTTCCTTGGCACGTCTTATCAAAGCATAGATTGTGCCCCCTTATTCCGGGATTCTCATCAATACGGACGTGGGTAACCCAACCGTGCCCGTCGGCCCGCCTCCTCTATCAAAGGCGAGTCCTAGTCGACCACGGGGTGGGCTCTTGGTATTCAATCTCTTTATAAGGAGACCAAGGCCCTCTTCTTTTTTACACCCTCCATCGAGTTCGCCTCGCGCTCCGAGTTCTAACACACAAAGCTTCAGATTCAGGCGCTTCGGACCTTCGAAGATGTACAGCTCCGACCAGCACGGCCGATGGATGTCTTCCTCCGTAACGGAAGAAGAAGATGTGCTAAAGCGAGACGCCAGTATCTAACCGGCGAGATCTCGCATAGGCTACCTGCTCCAGGGCAGGTCATTCCCACTCCCGAGCTCGGCGAGAACGTGGTGTTCGTGTCTCACTTCCTTCGGGGTTTAGGCTTCCCGACGGATCCCTTTGTGCGGGGGCTCATGTTTTATTATGGGCTGGATTTCCACGACTTGAATCCGGAGTCCATCCTCCATATCTCGTCATTCATTGTAGTATGTGAGGCCTTCCTCCATATTACCCCCCACTTTGGATTGTGGCTCAAGACCTTCAAGGTGGAGCCAAAGATGATCGAGGGCAACAAGCAGAAAAGTGGAGGGGCGGTCATAAGCAAATGTGGGATGCTCCATGGCCCGAGGGCTCTTTTCAAGAGGAGCTTGGTTTGTGGCAACGGGAGTGGTTTTATATCACCGCTCCCCGGGGCACCAAATGGGCGGCGCTCCCCGCCTTCCGCTTAGGTCCACCACAGTGGGTGGCGTCATGGGTCAACAAGGGGCTCGACTGGGGGCCGTCCAAGGACGTTCCCTTGCTGCAGGGCCGTATTCGAGACCTCCAAGAGAGGGAGATCAATCTAATTGCAGTGGCACAGGTTATGTTGATCCGACGCCTTCAGCCCTGCAAACGTCGTCCCCTCCGCCTGTGGGAATTCAATCCGGAGGGACCACGAGCTCTCCAAAATTTTATGGGCACGACGCCTTTGGAGATGTATAAACTGTTCTTTGGATCACAAGAAAAGTGTCCGAACTCGACCGAGGACGCAGGACTAAGCTGCAATCGCCAGACATACTCAAGTAAGTAGTCCTGTAACGGACAAATTGTTCATTCATTTATCATATATATATGCCCTTTAAAGGAGCCGTTTCTTGAACAGGAGTGGATAGCCAAGGCAAAGTTAATAAGGTGTCCGCTCCTCCCAGAGACCACGTCGGATCCCATGCTGGCCAAGATGTTGAAGGCCGCGCCCTTTGAAGAAGGCGAAGGTGGGAGCGTGGAAGCAACTGCCTCTACGAAGGAGGCTATCAAGGAAGGAGGGGTTAAAAGTCCCGTCTTCCAAGGAGAGAAGAGGACGGCTTCGGAAGATCCGGAGGTCAAGGCCTCGAAGAAGGGAAAGGAATCTTTGTCAGAGAGTCCGGCGCTGGGAAGTAACCCAGCCGCACTATTTCCCCAAGGGGATCAGCCCTCCAGCGAGCCGTAAGTGAAAAGAAGGGGTCTTGTGAATAAGGAACATTCCTGTATTTATTAATGAAGATAACCGAAATTGTAACTTGTAGTTCGGATCTCAGCCCTTCTCAGCAGAGCTCGTCTTCGGTGGATCTTCTTCCGGAGATGATGGAGAGCGAAACGCCTCCACCAATCGCACCCTCATGCGAGGCGGACGATCCTGAGGTGTCGTCGCGGAGGGTTCCCCCAAGTCCGGCGAGGTTGGAAGGTCCGGCGCCATGTAGTGTGTGGTTGGAGGAGCTGAAGGATCTGCTCGGGCGAGCGGCTATCTCAGAAGATCACCGTGCTCTAATGGGTACAGTGATTGAAAGGATTGCATCCACGGAGAGCGGATTGCATGAAGCCGTTAGAAGCTTACTGACGGGGTTTGAGGTACGCAAAAATGATGTACCTTCTGACAGTTATGCATATAGAATGCACCTCAGATAGATAGTAGCCCTCGAGACTCGGTATGCTGTCAAAATTGACAGCGTGCCGAGGATCAAAATCTCAGTTATAATATATCGCCGCTCCTAAACAGGTGGCGGGGCGTTCGGTGGCCAGCCGGACTGATGAATATGCCGAACTAAAGCGACAACTTGACGAGGCGGATGCGGACATCGCACTGGTCGATAAACGGTTTGACGAGTCGCAAGGTATGTGACTCCTGCGTGGACACCTGGTAAGGGAGCTTGACGCCCATGTCTTACTATTTGTATGCTTAATGCAGATGGTGCCGCTGCTGTGGAGGAGCTTCGGGCGGAACTCGCCCGAGCGAAAGAGCAAGCCAGAAATAGTAATGCCGCTTTAAGGGCGGCCAAAGAGCTAGAAGCCTAACGGGCTGCTCACCGAAGAAGAGGAAATGGCCGATATGGCCGTAAAGTTGAAGAATGTTGCCGATCGCTGCGCGGTTCTCGAAAAAGAACGTCAAGCGGAGCAAGAGGGCCTGAAAAAGGCCGCCGCCGAATCCAAGAATGCCCATTCGGCTTTGAGAGCTGCCAAGGAGGAGCTGAGTCAGGCCGGGGCAATTGTGGCTGGAAAACCGTTTCTGCTGCGGAGGAAATATACAGATCCAAAGTATGCTCAGTTGGACAAGTTATGGAGTTCGGAGGATGCTTATCTGGACTTAGCGGCGAGCGCTGCGGACGCTACTGAGCACTTCCGAGGCCATAAGGGGCACATAAGGGAAGAGCTATATTGGTCGCAATTCCATGGTCTGGAGCATCTTCTTTCGTTGACCGATCGGTTGGCCGAATGGGCCGAGCTGAATCGACTATCCGGATTTGCCATAGAGCATGTCATGACTCATTTGTGGCCGGGCGGACCCCAGCCGAAGAGTTATTTTGGTTTAGTGCAGCAGTTCCTTGGTGCGGTACCGCGTATCGACGCAATGAGGCGGTCGGCGTGTATTGAGGGAGCGCGGATGGCTCTGGCCCGTGTCAAGACATACTGGGCAGATATGAAGGCCACTAACCTTGCGTCCCAAAATTCGGACAAAAGCCGAGTACCAGCCGAGCACTACTTCGAGGAAGTCCTGCAGGGCGCTCGTTTAATAGATACGCAGTGCTCGAAGGATATTATGTTTAAATGACATGTATGATTTGTGAAAACAATGTTTCAATATAATATAAGAGCTTTTTATACTTGTGCGTTCAAGTAGTAAACTACTCCCTGTGCGGCCGTTTATGTATATGTATATATAACATGAAAGATGGCAGTTCTTGGCTTCAATTTCACGCACATAGTGCGGGGGTGTTTGCAAAGAAGGCGCTTTTTCACACTTAATCCAACGTCTTGGTCCTGTTAAGGAGGTGGTAGCGTATCAAACTAGGCAACCGGACTATAATGCTTTATCACTTTCACTTGGCCATAGGAGTTCGAGGGTGGGGCTACTATATAGCCCACAGGGCACCGCACTCTCCCGAATTCGGGTGCGTATGTGCCCACCGAAAACCGTCCTTCGTTAATGCGGAGGAATTCTAAACATTCCGATGAGTCATCGAGTGGTTGACCAGTCTCTCGCTATATCATGTGATCAGTTTTCGGCTTTCTCTACTGAGGTGCTCGCCCGGCCCGAACCAGGGCACAATCGCAGTAGTTCTCCTGGTGCCGCGTTAGCCGATAAACGGAACGTAAGGCAGCAAAACACAGGAGCCGGGCAAACCCAACATTTGACCAAAGACATGATTCGGAGCTGATGCATATAAGGCCTAACTCGAGACGCCGAATACTCCCTAAGGTATTCGGTCTTTATAAAGACGGGCAGAATAATGCCCTAAGCCCCTGGTGTCCAGGTACGCGCAAAAATTCTGGTGCGGCCAATGCCAAAACACCAGCCTCCTCCTCGGTTATAGTAAGAAACCGGGGGATGTATATCAACAAGAGACAGTGAAAAAAGGTTTACGCAGGGTCTTAATCTGAAAAGAATCCTTGCAACGGGTCCCTACTGCACGTCTGCGCCTGTGTCTCCGTTGTGTCGTATCCTGGACGGGTGTAGCACATTGTTCATCTGTGAAAGAGAGGAACTTAGTTTAAAAGAAAAAGATCGTGCGAAAGATGTACTTTATATTAAATAAACAGAGTACGATTCGAAGAAGTGAATAGAATTGAGCTTTATTGTCTCTTGCTATACATGCATGCAGCCCCTTGTATGGGGTATGCCGCTAGTAGGCGCCGGACTCGTCTAGCCGTGTCCGGGGTTTGAATGACCTATTCAGGTTCTTTTACTAGCGGAGCCGGATAGGTGTGGGGCTGTCAAGGCAGTCCCACGTTCTTCCGTGCTCAAATAACACTTAATACTCCCTTTCAACGAGATGACGCCGCGTGGACCGGGCATTTTAAGTGTGAGAGATGCGTAATGCGGTATTGCGTTAAAGCGGGCGAAAGCTTCGCATCCCAATAATGCTTGATGGCTACTTTTAAACGGGGCGACATGGAAGATCAACTTCTCACGATGGAAGTTGTCGGATGAACCGAACACAACTTCTAGCAGTATGGAGCCCGTACAATGGGCATATGGGCCTGGCATTACTCCTTTAAAGGAGGTGTTGCTACGGCGAATTTTGGTTGGGTCTATCCCCATCCTGCGGATTGTGTCCTGATATATCAGGTTTATGTCACTACCACCATCCATGAGGACGTGTGTAAATTGGAATCCGTCGATTATAGGATCCAATATCAAGGCAGTCCATCCTGCGTTCCGGATACTTTCGGAATAGTCCTGATGGTCGAAGGTGATTGGTTTTGACAACCAGTGTTGGTACTCCGTTGGGGTAGTTTGTGCGGCGCGCATTCTAGTGGGTGCCGCTCTGTTTTTCCCTTTGATCACGTGAAGTGAGTTTACTGTTTTAACCTCTTGTGGGAAATTCTTTTGTTTTCCAGGGCTCTGCTTGTGGTGCTCGTCATCATCACTTGGTGTGTCGAGCCCCTTGTGTTCGGCGTTGAGTCTGCCGGACTGTTTGAAAACCCAACAATCTCTGTGGGTATGGTTTGCAGGCCTCCCGGGAGTACTGTGGATTTGACATATCTTGTCCAAGATTTTGTTTAAGTTGGATAGCTCATCGCTATTGTCCTTGAGGGGCAGTTTTTTATTGTTCTGCCGTGAGCTTTTGAATCCGGCATTGACTACCGTGCTCTTTGGACCGTTCTTCTTAATCCGGTGCTGGTCCTTGTTGCGCCGTGGTTTCCCATTTCCATCCCTGATTTCGGATGTACTTGGGTCGCTGGTGCTGCATCTTGCTAGCCAGCTATCCTCTCCAGCATAAAAGCGGGTCATGAGGCTTGTTAATGCGGCCATTGTTCTTGGCTTTTCTTGGCGAGGTGTCTGGCGAGCCATTCGTCTCGGACGTTGTGTTTGAAGGCTGCTAAGGCTTGGCGTCCGCATGATCGACTATTTGGTTCTTTTTAGTAAGGAACCTGTTTCAAAATTTTCGGGCTGACTCTCCGGGCTGTTGAGTTATGTGACTTAGATCGTCTGCATCCGGAGGGCGGACATAGGTCCCCTGAAAATTTGCCCGAAACGCATCCTCGAGCTCTTCCCAGCTTCCAATGGTATTTTCGGGGAGGCTTTTAGTCCAATGCCGAGCTGGCCCTTTGAGTTTAAGGGGTAAGTATTTTATGGCGTGGAGATCGTCTCCTCTAGCCATGTGTATGTGGAGGATGTAATCCTCAATCCAGACTCCAGGGTCTGTTGTTCCGTCGTATGCTTCTATGTTTACGGGTTTGAATCCCGCTGGAAATTCATGATCCAGCACCTCATCGGTGAAACATAGGGGGTGTGCGGCGCCCCTGTATTTGGGTGTGCCGTGATGTTCGGATATTTGGCGTGTTGCATTGCTTTGAAGAGCTTGCTTTCTCGGCCCATAGATGGACCTAACTGGGCCATCCTTTTGATGTGAATCCTTATGCGGATCGCGTGCCGGCTTGTGTGCGGCGCTATTTGCCGCTCTCTTTTTGCCGTGGGGTCGTCCATCCGACCGGGTGGCCTTCTTATTTTTTGATTGTGGGGGCTCTATGGCCTCTTCTTCAAATTCGGGCAGTAGTTTTCTCTTTGGATAGCTCTTTGTTCGGCGACTGTCGCCGTATTTGTCTGCGGTGTTGAATACTTTGCTCCATCTGATCCTGAGTGTATCTTCCGCTGTTTTGAGCTTCCATACGCTTTTTCAGGCTACGCGCAGTGGCGACGAGCCTTTTCTGGAGGTTATCTTGCTCCAATAATTTGTCCGGCATGAGATCGTGCGGACTGTTGTCTTCGCCGGGGACGGGTTGTTTATCCAAGTTGTCTTGTTCGGACGATTGCTCGATAGCGTGTTCGTCGTCCACCGGTTCGTCCTTCTCCTATGGCTGGTTCTCTGTTGAGGCGGGACTTTGTTCGGCGTTTACGTTGCCGTTTTGACTGCTTTTCGAGGGATTTATCCTTCGTAGCGTCCCGTTGTTCCTCGTCTTCATTTCCTTTAGGTGTATCCACCATGTATACATCATGGGATGAGGTGGTTGTCCAGCACCCTATAGGTGCTGGTTCATGATTGTCTCCTACATCGTCGTCCATACCGTCGATGTCTTCGGAGTCGAAATCGAGCACATCGTGTAAGCTTTCGACAGTGGCTACGAAGTGGGTGGTGGGTGGGCGTTGAATTTCTTCGTCGTCCGCATCCCAACCTTCCTGACCGTAGTCCGGCCATGGCTCTCTGGATAAAGAAAGAGACTTTAGTGAATTCAGGATGTCGCCAAAGGGCGAGTCTTTGAAAGATGTCATGACGATGAACTCCATGACCGGCGCCCAATCGGATTCGATTGGCAGGGGCGCGGAGGGTTCGGAGTCCGGAGAGGAGTCCGGCACCCTGGGGTCAAGGTCTTCGCAGAGGACAGGGATGGAGTTTGGCTCAATCGCCGTAGAGATCGTAGCCCCCGAGGCGGTGTCCAACCACTCGTCCTCGATCGGGGAATCCGGCTCCGGATTAAGGGTCGGAGCGGATGATGGTGCGGCCTCGAGGCACCGCTCGCTGCAGAGCTAGATCATGCCCATCAAGACAGTGCGGCGCGCTTGGCTGCGGCTCGAATCCGTCGAAGATCAAGTCTCCGCGGATATCGGCCGTATAGTTCAAACTTCCCAATCTGACCTGATGGCGGGCGTAGCTTCGATCTGCTCCGGATGGCCAAGCGAATTGGCCCGCAGCAAAGCCGCCCGAATCTGAAGATCTGTCCGGGAGAAAAGTCTCACCTGGACCGCGTCGTTGTTGATGATCGAAGGAGCCATCGGGCCTATCGGTGGCGACGGAGGAACTCTCAATGAAAGCACCAATGTCGGTGTCAAAACCGGCGGATCTCGGGTAGGGGGTCCCGAACTGTGCGTCTAGGCGGATGGTAATAGGATACAAGGGACATGATGTTTTTACCCAGGTTCGGGCCCTCTCGATGGAGGTAATATCCTACTCCTGCTTGATTAATATTGATGATATGGGTAGTACAAGAGTGGATCTACCACGAGATCAAGGAGGCTAAACCCTAGAAGCTAGCCTATGGTATGATTGTTGTTCGTCCTCTGGACTAAAACCCTCCGGTTTATATAGACACGGATAGGTTAGGGTTACACGTAGTCGGTTACAATGGTAGGAGATCTAAATATAAGTATCGCCAAGCTTGCCTTCCACGCCAAGGAAAGTCCCATCCGGACACGGGACGAAGTCTTCAATCTTGTATCTTCATAGTCTTGGAGTCCGGCCGTGATGATAGTTCGGCTATCCGGACAACCCCTAGTCCAGGACTCCCTCACTCCCACTTACTTCTTTCAAGAGAAACTCTTTCTCCAGAAAGGACCCGTTCTTGGCAACAAAGATCTTGCCTTCGGATCTGAGGTAGAAGGTATACCCAATGGTTTCCTTAGGGTATCCTATGAAGACGCATTTTTCCGACTTGGGTTCGAGCATTTCAGGTTGAAGTTTCTTGACATAAGCATCGCATCCCCAAACTTTTAGAAACGACAGCTTAGGTTTCTTCCCAAACCATAATTCATACGGTGTCGTCTCAACGGATTTCGATGGAGCCCTATTTAAAGTGAATGCCGCAGTCTCTAAAGCATAGCCCCAAAATGAGAGCGGTAGATCGGTAAGAGACATCACAGATCGCACCATATCTAATAGAGTGCGATTACAACGTCCGGACACACCATTTCGCTGAGGTGTTCCAGGCGGCGTGAGTTGTGAAACTAATCCACATTTCCTTAAGTGCGTACCAAATTCGTGATTTAAATATTCCCCTCCATGATCTGATCGTAAGAACTTTATTTTCCTGTCACGTTGATTCTCAACCTCACTCTGAAATTCCTTGAACTTTTCAAAGGTCTCAGACTTGTGTTTCATTAAGTAGACATATCCATATCTACTCAAGTCATCAGTGAGAGTGAGAACATAACGATATCCTCCATGAGCCTCAACGCTCATTGGACCGCACACATCGGTATGTATGATTTCCAACAAGTTGGTTGCTCGCTCCATTGTTCCGGAGAACGGAGTCTTGGTCATTTTGCCCATAAGGCATGGTTCACATGTGTCAAGTGATTCATAATCGAGAGACTCTAAAAGTCCATCAGCATGGAGCTTCTTCATGCGCTTGACACCAATGTGACCAAGGCGGCAGTGTTACAAGTATGTGGGACTATCGTTATCAACTTTACATCTTTTGGTATTCACACTATGAATATGTGTAACATTACGCTCGAGATTCATTAAGAATAAACCATTCACCAGCGGGGCATGACCATAAAACATATCTCTCATATAAATAGAAAACCATTATTCTCAGATTTAAATGAGTAGCCATCTCGAATGAAACGCGATCCTGATACAATGTTCATGCTCAAAGCTGGCACTAAATAACAATTATTGAGGTTTAAAACTAATCCCGTAGGTAAATGTAGAGGCAGCGTGCCGACGGCGATCACATCGACCTTGGAACCATTCCCGGCAGCGCATCGTCACCTCGTCCTTCGCCAGTCTCCGCTTATTCCGCAGCTCCTATTTTGAGTTACAAATATGAGCAACAGCACCGGTATCAAATACCCAGGAGCTACTACGAGTACTGGTAAGGTACACATCAATTACATGTATATCACATATACCTTTGGTGTTTCCGGCCTTCTTGTCCGCTAAGTATTTGGGGCAGTTTGGCTTCTAGTGACCACTTCCCTTGCAATAAAAGCACTCAGTCTCAGGCTTGGGTCCATTCTTTGGCTTCTTCCGACAAGCTGGCTTGCGGTAGCGGCAACTCCCTTGCCGTCCTTCTTGAAGTTCTTCTTACCCTTGCCTTTCTTAAACTTAGTGGTTTTATTCACCATCAACACTTGATGTTCCTTTTTGATCTCCACCTCCGCTGATTTCAGCATTGAATATACCTCTGGAATGGTCTTTTCCATCCCCTGCATATTGAAGTTCATCATAAAGCTCTTGTAGCTCGGTGGAAGCGACTAAAGGGTCCTGTCAATGACCGCGTCATCCGGGAGATTAACTCCCAGCTAAGTCAAGCGGTTGTGCAACCCAGACATTTTGAGTATGTGCTCACTGACAGAACTATTTTCCTCCATCTTACAACTGAAGAACTTGTCAGAGACTTCATATCTCTTGACTCGGGCATGAGCTTGGAAAACCATTTTCAGCTCTTCGAACATCTCATATGCTCCGTGTTGCTCAAAACGCTTTTGGAGCCCGGTTCTAAGTCTGTAAAGCATGCCGCCTTTGAGCGAGGGAGTAATCATCGACCGAGACTGCCAAGCGTTCATAACGTCTTGGTTCTGCAGGATGGGTGCTTCACCTAAGCGGTGCTTCTAGGACATAATCTTTCTTGGCAGCTATGAGGATGATCCTCGTGTTCGGACCCAATCCGTATAGTTGCTGCCATCATCTTTTAGCTTGGTTTTCTCTAGGAGCAGCGTTGAAGTTGAGGGCAACATTAGCGTGGGCCATTTGATCTACAAGACATATTGTAAAGATTTTAGACTAAGTTCATGATAATTAAGTTCATCTAATCAAATTATTCAATGAACTCGCACTCAGATAGACATCCCTCTAGTCATCTAAGTGAAACATGATCCGAGTTAACTAGGCCGTGTCCGATCATCACGTGAGACGGACTAGTCAACGTCGGTGAACATCTTCATGTTGATCGTATCTTCTATACGACTCATGCTCGACCTTTCGGTCTTCCGTGTTCCGAGGCCATGTCTGTACATGCTGGGCTCGTCAAGTCAACCTAAGTGTATTGCTTGTGTAAATCTGGCTTACACCCGTTGTATTCGAACGTTAGAATCTATCACACCCAATCATCACGTGGTGCTTCGAAACAACGAACCTTCGCAACGGTGCACAGTTAGGGGGAACACTTTCTTGAAATTATTTTGAGGGATCATCTTATTTAAGCTACCGTCGTTGTAAGCAAATAAGATGCAAAACATGATAAACATCACATGCAATAAAATAGTGACATGATATGGCCAATATCATATCGCTCCTTTGATCTCCATCTTCGGGGCTCCATGATCATCTTCGTCACCGGCATGACACCATGATCTCCATCATCGTGTCTTCATGAAGTTGTCGCGCCAACGACTACTTCTACTTCTATGGCTAACGTGTTTAGCAATAAAGTAAAGTAATTTACATGGCGTTATTCAATGACACGCAGGTCATGCAAAAATAAAGACAACTCCTATGGCTCCTGCCGGTTGTCATACTCATCGACATGCAAGTCGTGATTCCTATTACAAGAACATGATCATCTCATACATCACATATATCATTCATCACATCCTTTGGCCATATCACATCACAAAGCACTTGCTGCAAAAACAAGTTAGACGTCCTCTAATTGTTGTTGCAAGTTTTTACGTGGCTGTTATAGGTTTCTAGAAAGAATGTTTCTTACCTACGTAAAACCACAACGTGATATGCCAATTTCTATTTACCCTTCATAAGGACCCTTTTCATCGAATCCGCTCCAACTAAAGTGGGAGAGATAGACACCCGCTAGCCACCTTATGCAACGAGTGCATGTCAGTCGGTGGAACCTGTCTCACGTAAGCGTACGTGTAAGGTCGGTCCAGGCCGCTTCATCCCACGATGCCGCCGAAGCAAGATAAGACTAGTAGTGGCAAGAAAATTGACAACATGTACGCCCACAACTGCTTTGTGTTCTACTCGTGCATAGAAACTACGCATAGACCTAGCTCATGATGCCACTGTTGCGGAACGTAGCAGAATTTTAAAATTTTCTACGCATCACCAAGATCTATCTATGGAGTCATCTAGCAACGAGAGAGAGAGAGGAGTGCATCTACATACCCTTGTAGATCGCAAGTGGAAGCGTTCAAGAGAACGGGGTTGATGGAGTCGTACTCGTCGTGATCCAAATCACCGATGACCGAGTGCCGATCAGACGGCACCTCCACGTTCAACACACGTCACGGTTGGGGAAGATGTCTCCTCCTTCTTGATCCAGCAAGGGGAAGGAGAGGTTGATGGAGATCCAGCAACCTGACGGTGTGGTGGTGGATGCGTGAGGATCTCGGCGAGGGCTTCGCCAAGCTCTCTGAGAGGAGGGCGTGTTGGAGAGGGAGAGGAGGCGCCGAGGCTAGGGTGTGGCTGCCCTCCTGCCCCCACTATATATAGGCCCCACAGGCGCCGGCCCTAGGAGATGGGATCTCCAAGGGGCGGCGGCCAAGGGGTGGCTTGCCCCCAAGCCAAGGGGCGCCCCCACCCCTAGGGTTTCCTGCCCTAGGCGCGGGGGAGGCCAAGGGGTGCACCAGCCCACCAGGCTGGTTCCCTCCCACGTCATCCCATGGGGCCCTCCGAGATAGGTGGCCCCACCCGGTGGACCCCCGGGACCCTTCCGGTGGTCCCGGTACAATACCGGTGACCCCCGAAACTTTCCCGATGGCCAAAACTTGACTTGCTATATATAAATCTTTACCTCCGGACCATTCCGGAACTCCTCGTGACGTCCGGGATCTTATCCGGGACTCCGAAAAACTTTCGGGTTACTGCATATTAATATCTCTACAACGCTAGCGTCACCGAACCTTAAGTGTGTAGACCCTACGGGTTCGGGAGACACGCAGACATGACCGAGACGACTCTCCCGTCAATAACCAACAGCGGGATCTGGATACCCATGTTGGCTCCCACATGCTCCTCGATGATCTCATCGGATGAACCACGATGTCGAGGATTCAATCAAATCCCGTATTCAATTCCCTTTGTTAATCGTTACGTTACTTGCCCGAGACTCGATCGTCTGTATCCCAATACCTCGTTCAATCTCGTTACCGGCAAGTCACTTTACTCATCTTTGTAATGCATGATCCCGTGACCGGACACTTGGTCACATTGAGCTCATTATGATGATGCATTACCGAGTGGGCCCAGAGATACCTTTCCGTCATACGGAGTGACAAATCCTAGTCTCGATTCGTACCAACCAACAGACACTTTCGGAGATACCCGTAGTGCACCTTTATAGCCACCCGATTGTTGTGACGTTTGGCACACCCAAAGCACTCCTACGGTATCCGGAGTTGCACAATCTCATGGTCTAAGGAAATGATACTTGACATTTGGAAAAGCTCTAGCAAACGAACTAGACGATCTTTGTGCTATGCTTAGGATTGGGTCTTGTCCATCACATCATTCTCCTAATGATGTGATCCCGTTATCAATGACATCCAATGTCCATAGTCAGGAAACCATGACTATCTGTTGATCAACGAGCTAGTCAACTAGAGGCTCACTAGTGACATGTTGTGGTCTATGTATTCACACATGTATTACGATTTCCGGATAACACAATTATAGCATGAACAATAGACAATTATCATGAACAAAGAAATATAATAATAACCATTTTATTATTGCCACTAGGGCATATTTCCAACACACTTCATTTTCATGATTGTTTGTGAGAACCCCTTTAATAAATCCCTCATTCTAGCTCTGTCCATGATGATGGCCAGGGCATCAACAGCTAAATCAAACAGTAAGGGGGATAATGAGTCCCCCTGGCGAAGCCCTTTAAAAGTTTTAAAGAACTTTCCAGTTTTGTCATTTACCTTCACACCCACTTGTCCCCCCCTCATGGTGTGCATCACCCAGTTTGAGTTTCAGCATTTTATGGACAAAAGGCCATTTGATTTTGTTATATGCCTTTTCAAAATCTACCTTAAATAGCATAGCATTTTCTTTTTTCTTTTTGATTGAATTTATAGCTTCATGTAGGATCACCACTCCTTCCATAATGTATCTGCCTTTCACAAAAGCAGTTTGAATGGGGGAGATGATGGGGTTAACAACCTTACTAAGCCTGTTCATCAGGACTTTAGTGATGATTTTGAAGCTAACATTCAACAGGCAAATGGGTCTGAATTTCTGGATCTGTTTGGCATCTTTGACCTTTGGGACCAAGGTAATTATCCCATAATTCAACCTAGCTAAGTCAACCACACCTCTGTGGAAATCATCCAGAATGTTTTTTAGATCATTCTTGATTAATTCCCAGAAGTTCTGGTAGAATTCAATAGCAAATCCATCAGGTCCTGGGCTTTTGTTTTTTTTCCATGGAGAACATCACTTCCCTAATCTCCTCCATGGAGAAATCCTTAACCAATTCATCCTGTGTTTGGGGAGAGATCTCTGCAGAACCTTGTATGTTGAGATTCATAGTAGAGTTTTCAGCTTGACCAAAAAGATTTTTATAGAATATAGTGATATAATCAATTAGTTCTTTCTCTCCCTCAATCACACCCCCATCCTGTTCTAACATGACAATCTTGTTCTTCCTTCTCCTCCCATTTACTTTGGCATGATAATATCTAGTGTTGGAATCTCCTTCTTTGATTTCCTTATCTTTGTATCTCTGCAACCACTTGATTTCTTCTAATTTGAAGATTTATTTTAATTCCCTTCTCAATTCTTTCTGCATAATTCTATCTTGGGCATTAATCCCTCTCAATTCTGCATTCTTATCTATCATGTCCAGTATATTTAACAGTTCCTTCTTTCTTTTTCTATACATAGCATTTGCATTTAAAACCCACCCTTTGATTTTTTGTCTAAACGTTTCTCAGTCTCTTCTACCAAGTGTCCATACTAGATCCATTACACCTCACCTCCCAGTTTTTTCCACAAATTCCTTAAATCCTTCCATATGCATCCATGCATTTTCAAATCTAAAAATGGGAGGAGCATTTCTCTGCTCACCAGAATCTAACAGCAGTGGAGTGTGGTCTGAAATCTCTCTATCTAATGCTGTGACCATAGTCATGGGGTATTTATCTTCCCAATCTGGACATACCAAGACCCTATCAAGTTTCTCATATGTAGGGTTTGGCAGATTGTTTGCCCAAGTGAGTTGTCTCCCACTGATGGGAATGTCTCTTAATCCAGCATGTTCAATAATAGCATTGGAAACAAAGCTGAAGTGATCCACACCCCCAGGTTTATTTTTCTCTGCATGTTCCTAATGATATTGAAATCCCCCCCCCCAATTACACAAGGGAGAGGGTTATCTTGATACAATCTAGATAATTCAGCTAAAAAAGCTGCTTTCCCTTCTCTTTGAGCATCACCATAGACAGTCACCAGGTTCCAACTAAACTTAGCTTTTTTTATCAAAAAGTAATGTTCTGACATAATATATGCCTTTTTCCACTTGTATCAAGTCAAAATTATCATTATTGATTCCTACCAATATTCCTCCAGATTTGCCTCGAGGGGCAATCCATTCCCAGAGAAAATTTTTCCGCCCAGCAAGGTTGTGCAATTCATTTTTTGTAAAGTCACCCTTAATGGCCTCCAAGAGACCAACAAAATCTAAATTTTTTCTCTATGATTGCCTCTCTAATAAAGTTTTTCTTAGTGTCCTGTCTAATCCCCCTCACATTCCAAAATATCCCTTTCATTGTTTCTTTTTCTTCTTTATTCCACCCCTAAAAGATATAGCAAGCTTCCCAGCACTACTAGCTGAGGTACCAATCTTATTTTTCTTATTACTAGAGAATATTTTCCTCAAGGTGTCATAGTAATCAAGATCCATTTCTGCATCAGAGTGACCATCACCTGAGCACAATTCTTCTAGTTTAGCTTCTCCAATATCAATTAGATTTGGAGAGCTTTCCTTTTTTTTCTTTTTCTTCTTGAATTCTTATGTTTTGTAGATATATATCTCTTCTAGCCTGTTCCATATTGGAGATCAGGTCTAGGTTTTGGCTGACCAAGTCAATAGTACACCCCAACTCCACCCCCACTTTCTCTGCCATTTCAAACAAAGAGATTTGATCCTTAGTAAGGGTTGGGGACTTACCATAGTTATCTTTGTCAGCAGCTCTCTCCTTAGCCAGATCTTCAATCCTGGAGTCCTTGTTGTCTAGATTTATGTCACTTCTTCTGGTTGGTCCTTCCTTGTCTTTTTCTTTTTCCTCTTTAGCAGAGATTCCACAGAATCCTGGCTAGCATTGTAATCCACTGGTTCAGTGTAATTGTCTTCTATCAGAGGATCTAGAATATTGTCTTTATCAGAGTCATTTTTCTCCCCCATATCATCTCCAGTGATTTCTTTTTCATCCCACAGGTCTACTTTTTCCATACATTTTTCTATCATCACTTGCTGCTTCTTGATCATATATATCATAGCTCTCTTCTCCTCTTCCCATGAAGTGTACTTCTTTTCTTCCACAGCCCTCCAGGTTTCTTGTTTGTTTTTTCTTCCTCCATCTCTTGAATTCTATGGACCAGTCTATCTAAATCAGCTTCAACTTTTTTCCTCAAGCCAACCTCAGCCAGGTATTCTTTCTGAATGTTCATGATCTCTTCATTTTTTCCTCATTTCCTCAAATTGCTTGAGTCCCACACTTCCCAGGGAGATGTTTTCTTTGTTTCCTTCAGCATCCACTCCACCAATCTTGATCTTTTTTTTCATGTCTGCATATTCATATTCTCTGTTTGTTTCAGCATCCATAGGTTTCCTCTTATCTTCATACCACCCCTGTTCCACCACTTTTTCAAGTTCCAAATTGACTGTATATCATGAGGTCTTTTTCTGTTACTTCAGTATGTGTAGGAATTTTTTCAAAGTATCTCACTCCCACCCTGGCTCTGATTTTTTCCAGCAAAATTGTTGTCATATCTATCTCCAGGACTGGGCCAATAGTAGCAGCTACTTCACAAGCACCAAAAAAATGTCTGAAACACTCAGGCATTTTGCCAATTTTCACCCACACAGTGTGCAACTTTCCTATGACTTGTGTATCATAGGTCCAACTATCCACATTTATGACAGCCTTTGTCCCCAACAGGTTAAAGTTTCCAAACTTGTGCAATTCAGTCAGTCTGCTCTTGTTGGGGAACCTCATGAGATAAGCCCTGTCACCATGCTTTTTGCATCTCCATTGCCAGTCCCATTTGAACATGTAGTTAAACCCCTCCAAGAATTGTGTCTCATTGATCTCCCCAGAGGCAATAGGGACAATCCCCATCGGGTTAATCTGGTCACTGCTCACCACCTCCTTGGAATTTTGAACCAAGAGCATTCCCAGACCTCTGGCTGCATATCCAACATACTTAGGCAGGGGCTTAATCTGTTTCATCCAGTTGCAATCTTCAATAATGTGAGAATTTTTCCCATAGATGATACAGTTAGAAAGCTTGCAGTCTCTAGTTTGATGTCTGAAATCTTTGCACTTGTTACAGGGAATTCTGAAATTGTTCCCACTTTTTCCTAGATCAGGGCTTTCTCTCTGTGGAAATCTGCTATTTCCACCCCAAGCGTTTTGGTTTTGTCTGGATCCAGAACCATTATCCACATCTCCTCCGTAGCTAACCTCTCTGCTTTGCATCCCTTTCTCTCTCTCACCCTCGATCGTCTTCCCCTCCTCTCTTTGCTTGCCAGCTCCAGTTACCATACCAACCCCCTGCTGTGCCATCTGGGCAAGGAGAGCCCCAAACCACTGTTGTTGTTGAAGAAATTCAGGTGGAGGAATGACACCAGGGACAGGATCTTTGTTGGGGAACGTTGCAGAAAATTAAAATCTTTCCTACAGTTTCACCAAGATCCATCTATGAGTTCATCTAGCAACAAGTCATGGGAGAGTGATTGCATCTACATACCACTTGTAGATCGCGTGCGGAAGCGTTCAAGTGAACGGGGTTGATGGAGTCGTACTGTCGTGATTCAAATCACCGATGATCCTAGTGCCGAACGGACAGCACCTCCGCGTTCAACACACGTGCGGAGCGGATGACGTCTCCTCCTTCTTGATCCAGCAAGGGGAAGGAGAGGTTGATGATGATCCAGCAGCACGACGGCGTGGTGGTGGATGCAGCAGAACTCCGGCGAGGCTTCGCTAAGCGACTACGGGAGGAGGAGGAGGTGTAGCAGGAAGGAGGCGCCAAGGGCTTCAGTGCGGCCACCTCCCTCCTCCCTCCCTTTATATAGGTGCAAGAGAGGGGGAGGCGTGCTGCCCTTCCTCCAAGGAAGGGTGCGGCCAGAGGGGAGGAGTCCATCCTCCCAAGGCACCTCGGAGGTGCCTTCCCCTCTTAGGACTCTCCCCTCCCCAAGTCTCCTTGGCGCATGGGCCTCTTGGGGCTGGTGCCTTTGGCCCATATAGGCCAAGGCGCACCCCCACCAGCCCATGTGGCCCCCCGGGGCAGGTGGACCCCCCCACCCCGGTGGACCCCCGGACCCCTTTCGGCACTCCCGGTACAATACCGATAAAGTGTGAAACTTTTCCGGCGACCAAAACAAGACTTCCTATATATAAATCTTTACCTCCGGACCATTCCGAACTCCTCGTGACGTCCGGGATCTCATCCGGGACTCGAACAACATTCGGTTTGCTGCATACTCATATTCATACAACCCTAAGCGTCACCGAACCTTAAGTGTGTAGACCCTACGGGTTCGGAGACATGTAGACATGACCGAGACGTTCTCGGTCAATAACCAACAGCGGGATCTGGATACCCATGTTGGCTCCCACATGTTCCACGATGATCTCATCGGATGAACCACAATGTCAAGGACTCAATCAATCCCGTATACAATTCCCTTTGTCTAGCGGCATTGTACTTGCCCGAGATTCGATCATCGGTATCCCGATACCTTTGTTCAATCTCGTTACCCAAGTCTCTTTACTCGTTCGTAACACATCATCCCGTGATCAACCCCTTAATCACATTGTGCACATTATGATGATGTCCTACCGAAAGTGGGCCCAGAGATACCTCTCCGTTTACGGAGTGACAAATCACAGTCTCGATTCGTGCCAACCCAATGAGACACTTTCGGAGATACACCTGTAATGCACCTTTATAGCCACCCGATTACGTTGTGACGTTTGGTACACCCAAAGCATTCCCTACGGTATCCGGGAGTTGCACAATCTCATGGTCTAAGGAAAAGATACTTGACATTAGAAAAGCTTTAGCATACTGAACTACGATCTTTGTGCTAGGCTTAGGATTGGGTCTTGTCCATCACATCATTCTCCTAATGATGTGATCCTGTTATCAATGACATCCAATGTCCATAGTCAGGAAACCATGACTATCTCAC
The DNA here is from genome assembly GCA_021605145.1 of Aegilops bicornis. NCBI lineage: Eukaryota > Viridiplantae > Streptophyta > Magnoliopsida > Poales > Poaceae > Aegilops > Aegilops bicornis. The sequence goes on along the minus strand of CM038673.1, from coordinate 561,559,767 downwards.
GATCAACGAGCTAGTCAACTAGAGGCTTACTAGGGACGTGGTGTTGTCTATGTACCCACACATGTATCTCGAGTTTCCTATCAATACAATTATAGCATGGATACTAAACGATTATCATGAACAAGGAAATATAATAATAACTAATTTATTATTGCCTCTAGGGCATATTTCCAACAGTCTCCCACTTGCACTAGATTCAATAATCTAGTTCACATCGCCATGTGATTAACATTGATAGGTCACATCGCCATGTGACCAACATCCAAAGAGTTTACTAGTGTCGCTAAACTAGTTCACATCACCATGTGATTAAGACTCAATGAGTTCTGGGGTTTGATCATGTTTTCCTTGTGAGAGAAGTTTTGGTCAACGGGTCTGCAGTATTCAGATCCGTATGTACTTTGCAATTCTTTATGTCATATTGTAAATGCTGCTTCCACGTTCCACTTGAAGCTATTCCAAATGGTTGCTCCACTATACGTATCCGGTTTGCTACTCGAGTCACTTTCGGATAGGTGTTAAAGCTTGCATCGACGTAACCCTTTACGCTGAACTCTTTATCACCTCCATAATCGAGAAACATGTCCTTATTTACTCCAAGGACAATTTTGACCGCTGTCCAATGATCCCTATTCCTGGATCATTCTTGTATCCCTTGACTGACTCATGGCAAGGCACACTTCCGGTGCGGTACACAACATAGCATACTATAGAGCCTATGACTAAAGCATAGGGGACGACCTTCGTCCTTTCTCTCTTTTCTGCCGTGGTCGAGCTTTAAGTCTTAACTTCATACCTTACATCTCAGGCAAGAACTCCTTCTTTGACCGATCCATCTTGAACACCTTCAAGATCATGTCAAGGTATATGCTCATTTGAAAGTACCATTAAGCCGCTTTTGATCTATCCTCATAGATCTTGATGCTCAATGTTCAAGTAGCCTAATCCAGGTTTTCTATTGAAAACACTTTTCAAACAACCCTATATGCTTTCCAGAATTCTACATCATTTCGATCAACAATATGTCAACAACATATACTCATCAGAAATTCTATAGTGCTCCCACTCACTTCTTTGGAAATACAAGTTTCTCACAAACTTTGTATAAACCCAAAATCTTTGATCATCTCATCAAAGCGCACATTCCAACTCCGAGGTGCTTACTCCAGTCCTAAGAAGGATCATTGAGCCAGCATAACTTTTAGCATCCTTAGGATCGACAAAAACTTTCTGATTGTATCACATACAACCTTTCCTTACAAAACTGGTAAGGAAACTCGTTTTGACATCCATCTGCCTGATTTCATAAATGCAGCTAATGCTAACATGATTCCGGCGGACTTAAGCATCGCTACGGATGAGAAAATCTCATCATAGTCAACTCCTTGAACTTGTGAAAAACTCTTTGCCACAAGTCGAGCTTCGTAGACGGTGACATTACCGTCCACGTCCGTCTTCTTCTTAAAGATCCATTTATCTCAATGGCTTGCCGATCAACGGGCAAGTCCACCAAAGTCCATGCTTTGTTCTGATACATGGATCCTATCTCGGATTTCATGGCTTCTAACCATTTGTTGGAATATGGGCTCACCATTGGTTCTCCATAGCTCGTAGGTTCATTATTGTCTAGCAACATGACATTCATGACAGGATCACCGTACCACTCCGAAGCAGTACGCGTCCTTGTCGTCCTATGAGGTTCGGTAGTGACTTGATCCGAAGTTTCATGATCACTATCATAAGCTTCTACTTCAATTGGTGTAGGTGCCACAGAACAACTTCCTCGTGTCCTGCTACACACTAGTTGAAGTGATGGTTCAATAACCTCATCAAGTCTCCACCATCCTCCCACTTAATTCTTTCGAGAGAAACTTTTCCTCGAGAAAGGACCCGTTTCTAGAAACAATCCCTATTGCTTTCGGATCTGAATTAGGAGGTATACCCAACCGTTTTGGGTATCCTATGAAGATGTATTTATCCGTTTTGGGTTCGAGCTTATCACGATGAAACTTTTTCACATAAGCGTTGCAGCCCCAAACTTTTAAGAAACGACAACTTAGGTTTCTCCAAACCATAGTTCAAACAGTAAATGCGAGCGGAATTACGTGGTGCCCTATTAAAGTGAGTGCGGTTGTCTCTAATGTCTAACCCATGAACGATAGTGGTAATTCGATAAGAGACATCATGGTACGCACCATATCCAATAGGGTGCAACTATGATGTTCGGATACACCATCACACTATGGTGTTCCAGGCGGTATTAATTGTGAAACAATTTCCACAGTGTCTTAATTAATTGCGTCAAGCTCGTAACTCAGATACTCATCTCTATGATCATATCATAGACATTTTATCCTCTTGTCACAATGATCTTTAACTTCACTCTGAAATTACTTGAACCATTCAATAATTCAGACTTTGTGTTTCATCAAGTAAATATACTCAACATCCACTCGAATCATCTGTGAAGTTAGAACATAACGATATTCACCGCATGCCTCAGCACTCATTGGACTGCACACATCAAAATGTGTTACTTCCAACAGGTTGCGACCTTGTTCCATCTTACTGAAACCGAGGCTTTTCAGTCATGTTGCCCATGTGGTATGATTTGCATATCTCAAGTGATTCAAAATCAAGTGAGTCCAAACGATCCATCTGCATGGAGTTTCTTCATGCGTATACACCAATAGACATGGTTTGCATGTCTCAAACTTTTCAAAACGAGTGAGTCCAAAGATCCATCAACATGGAGCTTCTTCATGCGTTTATACCAATATGACTTACATGGCGATTGCCACAAGTACGTGGTACCATCATTACTATCTTATATCTTTTTGCATGAAAATGTGTATCACTACGATCGAGATTCAAGAAACCATTCCTTTTAGGTGCTAGACCATTGAAGGCATTATTCAAATTAACGGAGTAACCATTATTCTCCTTAAATGAATAATCAGACATTGTGACAGACATAATCCAATCATGTCTATGCTCAACGTAAACACCAAATAACAATTTTAGGTTTAACTCCAATCTCGATGGTAGAGGGAGCGTGCGATGCTTGATCACATCAACCTTGGAAACACTTCCAACACGTATCGTCAGCTCACCTTTAGCTAGTCTCCGTTTATTCCGTAGCTTTTGTTTCGAAAGTTACTAACACTTAGCAACCGAACCGGTATCTAATACCCTGGTGCTACTAGGAGTACTAGTAAAGTACACATTAACATAATGTATATCCAATATACTTCTATCGACCTTGCCAGCCTTCTCATCTACCAAGTATCTAGGGTGGTTCCGCTCAAAGGTCCGTTCCTCTCATTACGTAAGCACTTAGTCTCGGGTTTGGGTTCAACCTTGGGTTTCTTCACTAGAGCAGCAACTGTTTTGCCATTTCATGAAGTATCCCTTGTTGCCCTTGCCCTTCTTGAAACTAGTGGTTTTACCAACCATCAACAATTGATGCTCCTATTTGACTTCTACTTTCGCGGTGTCAAACACCGCGAACACTTCAAGGATCATCATATCTATCCCTGATATGTTATAGTTCATCACGAAGCTCTAGTAGCTTGGTGGCAATGACTTTGGAGAAACATCACTATCTTATCTGGAAGATCAACTCCCACTCGATTCAAGTGATTGTTGCACTCGGACAATCGAGCACAAGCTCAACGATTGAGCTTTTCTCCCTTAGTTTGCAGGCTAAGAAAATCGCCGGAGGTCTTATACCTCTTGGCGTGGGCACGAGCCTGAAATCCCAATTTCAGCCCTCAAACATCTCATATGTTCCGCGACGTTTCGAAAAACGTCTTTGGTGCCTCAACTCTAAACCGTTTAATTGAACTATCACGTAGTTATCAAAACGTGTATGTCCGATGTTCGTAACATCCACAAACGACGTTTGGGGTTCAGCACACTGAGCGGTGCATTAAGGACATAAGCTTTCTACCGTCCGCATAATCGCTACTGTCAACTTTCAACTATATTTTTCCAGGAACATATCTAAACGGTGGAACTAAAGCGCGAGCTTATGACATAATTTGCAAAGATCTTTTGACTATGTTCAAGATAATTAAGTTCATCTCATGAACTCCCACTTAGATAGACATCCCTCTAGTCATCTAAGTGATTACATGATCCGAGTCAACTAGGCCGTGTCCGATCATCACGTGAGACGGACTAGTCATCATCGGTGAACATCTTCATGTTGATCGTATCTACTATACGACTCATGCTCGACCTTTCGGTCTCTTGTGTTCCGAGGCCATGTCTATACATGCTAGGCTCGTCAAGTTAACCTAAGTGTTCTGCGTGTGTAAATCTGGCTTACACCCGTTGTATGTGAACGTAAGAATCTATCACACCCGATCATCACGTGGTGCTTCGAAACGATTTAACTTTAGCAACGGTGCACAGTTAGGGAGAACACTTTCTTGAAATTGTTATGAGGATCATCTTATTTACTACCGTCGTTCTAAGTAAACAAGATGCATAAACATAATAAACATCACATGCAATTATATAGTAGTGACATGATATGGCCAATATCATATAGCTCCTTTGATCTTCATCTTCGGGCTCCATGATCATCTTGTCACCGGCATGACACCATGATCTCCATCATCATGATCTCCATCATCGTGTCTTCATGAAGTTGTCACGCCAACGACTACTTCTACTTCTATGGCTAACGCGTTTAGCAACAAAGTAAAGTAATTTACATGGCGTTCTTCAATGACACGCAGGTCATACAAAAAATAAAGACAACTCCTATGGCTCCTGCCGGTTGTCATACTCATCGACATGCAAGTCGTGATTCCTATTACAAGAACATGATCTCATACATCACACATATTATTCATCATTCATCACAACTTTGGCCATATCATATCATTAAAACACTTGCTGCAAAAACAAGTTAGACGTCCTCTAATTGTTGTTTCAAGTTTTACGAGGCTGCAATAGGGTTCTAGCAAGAACTTTTTCTTACCTACGTGAAAGCCACAACGTGATTTGTCAACTTCTATTTACCCTTCAAAAGGACCCTTTTCATCGAATCCGCTCCAACTAAAGTGGGAGAGACAGACACCCGCTAGCCACCTTATGCAACTAGTGCATGTCGGTCGGTGGAACCAGCCTCACGTAAGTGTACGTGTAAGGTCGGTCCGGGCCGCTTCATCCCACAATACCGCTGAAGCAAGATAATACTAGTAGCGGCAAGAAAGTTGACAACATCTACGCCCACAACAAATTGTGTTCTACTCGTGCAATAGAGAACTACGCATAGACCTAGCTCATGATGCCACTTTTGGGGAACGTTGCAGAAAATTAAAATTTTTCCTACGGTTTCACCAAGATCCGTCTATGAGTTCATCTAGCAACGAGTCATGGGAGAGTGATTGCATCTACATACCACTTGTAGATCACAGGCGGAAGCGTTCAAGTGAACGGGGTTGATGGAGTCGTACTGCCGTGATTCAAATCACCGATGATCCTAGTGCCGAACGGACAGCACCTCCGCGTTCAACACACGTCGGAGCGGATGACGCCACCTCCTTCTTGATCCAGCAAGGGGGAAGGAGAGGTTGATGATGATCCAGCAGCACGACGGGCGTGGTGGTGGATGCAGCAGAACTCCGGCAGGGCTTCGCTAAGCGACTACGGGAGGAGGAGGAGGTGTAGCAGGAAGGGGAGGCGCCAAGGGCTTGTAGTGCGGCCACCCCTCCCTCCCTCCCTTTATATAGGTGCAAGAGAGGGGAGGGCGCAGCTGCCCCTTCCTCCAAGGAAGGGTGCGGCTAAGAGGGGGAGGAGTCCATCCTCCCCAAGGCACCCTGAGGTGCCTTCCCTCTTAGGACTGTCCCCTCCCCAAGTCTCCTTGGCGCATGGGCCTCTTGGGGCTGGTGCCCTTGGCCCATATAGGCCAAGAGGCACCCCCACCAGCCCATGTGCCCCCCGGGGCAGGTGGACCCCCCCGATGGACCCCCGGACCCCTTTCGGCACTCCCGGTACAATACCGATAAAGTGTGAAACTTTTCCGGCGACCAAAACAAGACTTCCTATATATAAATCTTTACCTCCGGACCATTCCGGAACTCCTCGTGACGTCCGGGATCTCATCCAGGACTCCGAACAACATTCGGTTTGCTGCATACTCATATTGATACAACCCTAGCGTCACCGAACCTTAAGTGTGTAGACCCTACGGGTTCGGGAGACATGTAGACATGACCGAGACGTTCTCCGGTCAATAACCAACAGCGGGATCTGGATACCCATGTTGGCTCCCACATGTTCCACGATGATCTCGTCGGATGAACCACAATGTCAAGGACTCAATCGATCACGTATACAATTCCCTTTGTCTAGCGGCATTGTACTTGCCCGAGATTCGATCGTCGGTATCCCGATACCTTTGTTCAATCTCGTTACGGCAAGTCTCTTTACTCGCTCCGTAACACATCATCCCGTGATCAACCCCTTAATCACATTGTGCACATTATGATGATGTCCTACCGAGTGGGCCCAGAGATACCTCTCCGTTTACACGGAGTGACAAATCCAGCCTCGATTCGTACAACCCAATGCAGACACTTTCAGTAGATACCGTAATGCACCTTTATAGCCACCCGATTACGTTGTGACGCTTTGGTACACCCAAAGCATTCCTACGGTATCCGGGAGTTGCACAATCTCATGGTCTAAGGAAAAGATACTTGACATTAGGAAAGCTTTAGCATACGAACTACACGATCTTTGTGCTAGGCTTAGGATTGGGTCTTGTCCATCACATCATTCTCCTAATGATGTGATCCCGTTATCAATGACATCCAATGTCCATAGTCAGGAAACCATGACTATCTGTTGATCAACGAGCTAGTCAACTAGAGGCTTACTAGGGACGTGGTGTTGTCTATGTACCCACACATGTATCTGAGTTTCCTATCAATACAATTATAGCATGGATACTAAACGATTATCATGAACAAGGAAATACAATAATAACTAATTTATTATTGCCTCTAGGGCATATTTCCAACAATCTTTACCTTTGTCCTCAGATCCGGCTCTATTGGCCTCTGGCTTGCCCCCCTCTCTTTCCTTGTCTTCTGTAGTTCTACCAGCATCTGGGAGCTGCGTCTCGCCTCCATTCCCCTGGTATCTAGAAGTCCCAATGGTGGATCTTGAGCTAAACCCTTCGGGAATCCTACAAATCTGAGAAAAAGTGCCTTTGTATCTGTCCACATCTTCTTTTTTCTTTCTGTAGTGGAAGCTGTCGTGGTTCTAAGTCTGACAGTAGAATGGGGGGTAGGTATGGAGAGGCAAGATCCTAGCTATGGAGTAGTTGTATACGCAAGATGTTTACGAGTTGAGGCCCTTCTCGGAGGAAGTAACAACCCTACGTCTCGGAGCCTGGAGGCGGTCGACTGTATTATGTGTGTATGAATTACAGGGGTGCGAACCCTTTACACTGAGGAGGGGGGTGGCTTATATAGAGTTTGCCGCACCCTCCAAATTTCTCGCTATGTAATGGATTAAGGTACATTAAGATAGGGAGTTACTGGTAACGTCCCACATAAAGTGCTATGATGAACATAAAGCCACTTAATGACCGATCGTTTGCATGCATCGATTTGTAGATCTTCCGCGGTCGAAAGTGGTTGGTCGATGGTCGAGTGTCTTCAGTCCGTCGAGTGGAATCCTTCCAGTCGATCAAAGGTGTTTTCTTCAAGAGATATCCTTGGGGAGGGTATCTTGGACAGGTCCATGACCCTACCCTAGGTACATGGCTTCATTAGTAGCCCCCGAATGGATCGAGGTTTGAGTGGGGAAGGAGTTGAGAACTCTTCCGACCCACTTTTCGTGCGATGAGCACGTCCTGTTCCGGATCAATGAGCTTAGGTGACGACTTCAACTTCTTTTTCAGTCGCCTTGATCCATTCTTTGTATCCGTCGAGTGTGTTTTTCATGCTTGGAGAACTTCGAATGACAGGACAGAGGAAATCTTTTGTCTGGTGATTTGCTCTGTGGCGCGCGGATTTAGCGGGATTCGAATTTCGAGAAGTGGGCGGGGCGAAAGAAGGCCGCAGTAATCGGACGGGATAAGGCAGGGACGCCTCGATCTCCATGCCACCTTTTTCGCCACGTATCGCGCGGGCGACTGTTGCGGGATTTGACAGGATCGCCCGGGCCTACCAGTCAGTCACTTGGAAGCAACCTCATATAAGGCCCCGGACGGGGGTTTTTGAACAGTGCGTTCCCCTTTCCTCCTCCCTTCTCCAGATTCATCCGCCGCGTGCGATTCCACCTCAGCGTTGCTGCTCTGAGCGCGTTTCGTCGGCGACAATGGTGAAGGACAAGACGGCGGCTTTGGAGCGGGCGAAGAAGGTGACGGCGAAGGCGAAGGGAAGAGCGACCAGTCGGGGCGGATCCTCGTCGAGGGCCGGCTTGCCGCAGGGCTGGATCCAGGGCGACTGGATCCGCTCGACGATCAGCCAGAAGGATCTCGACGACATGGCCAATGAGGGACGGATCCCCCATGGATCAGCACGGCTCCGGGGGAAGGAGTGTGAGCCACAACCTCTGGAGGGTGAGTGTGTTCTCTTGGCCACCCATGTCGACCGCGTGTTTTCTCTGCCGCCTCACCCTTTCTTTCGGGGATTTCTGAACTTCTTCGGGGCACAACTTCACCACTTCACTCCCAACTCCATCGTATATCTCGCTGCTTTCATGTCTTTGTGCGAGAATTTCTTGGGTTGCCGGCCTCATTGGGGTCTTTTCAAGCACATTTTCACTTGTTGCTCCCAGACGGTGAAAAAGGCCAATCCGAGTGACGAGAGAACTGAAGTGATTCAGATGTGTGGGGGTCTTGGGGTTCAAATGAGAGGAAAAAGTTCCTTTCCGGCCATGATCTTACCTGAGTCAGTCCGTGGATGGCAGTCGACTTGGTTCTACTGCAAGGACCAGCCAACGCTAGGGCAGTCGACTGGACTCCCTCGTTTTTCCATGGACCGAGTGAGCAAGCCATCTTCTTTGAAGGTAATCCCGGAAGAGAGGGCACAGGTGAAGGTGTTGGTCAAACGAGTTGTCCAGCTCATTCGAGACGGGGTGACTGGCATGGATCTCTTGGAGGTCTTCCTTCGACGACGCATCCAGCCGCTTCAAGCCCGAGACCATCCGATGTGGTTGTACTCCGGCACTGAGGACACCACTCGGATCCACCCGGAGGAGATCGAGGATGCCATGCTGGAAAGGTGTCTTGCGAGCATCACAGGAAACAAGGACAACCCTCGAGGAGCCAGGAGGATCCCTCCACTCGACCAGTCATACGAAGTAGACAAGGTCCATTCCTGCATCTTTGACTGTGATCCCGCTTTCTCCATTTTGTTTGCTTAAAATCGGTCGATTGACTTTTGTTTTGTTTGTCGTCTTCCAGGCCACCACTGAGATGTACTCAATGCCCACCGGGGCGCAAGAACCAGTTGAGGAGGAGGAAGGGAGCGGAGGTGAAAGCCAGGAGGAATGGCAATCTGACGGTGCGGAGGACGAAGACGACCACAGCTCCGGCGAAGAGGAGGAGGAGGAAGAGGAGGAAGAAGTCGACCCTCCTCGCATGGAAAGGCGGTCCAACCTCACCCATGACCCCGTGGTCGAGCGTGGCAAGGCTATCGCGCCTGTCGGGCAGTCGACGAAACACCCTCGGACGACCTCTCCGGCGCCGACTGAAAAAGTGCCGAAGCAACCCCGAGCGACGCCATTAAAGCCGATGAAGGCTTTGCCCAAGATGAAGATGGCCATTCCCACCATTTCTGGGTACATCAGAACTTGTGTTTTCTTGTTCAGTAATACTTTTGGTCGACTTGTTGACCGATCAACTGATTTCTGAAATCTGCAGCGCTGCCACCTCCGAGACCTCAGCCAGGAACGAAGACCAGGAGATGGAAGATGCTGCTACCTCTAACCTTGGTATGATCGCTGTAGTTTCGCTTTTGGTCGATTGGATTTCCGTTTTTAACTTTGAATCTTTCCTGTAGTCCCTCCTCATGTCATTGATCTCCCTGATGATGACGATGAGGCGCCGTTGAGGCGGAGGAGGAATAAAAAGGCGCCTGCTGGCAAGACTGCTCAGGTTGTATCAGTGCCTGAGACGCTGGTTCATGAGGGTGGCAACATCACTCGGACTTCTGTGTCTTTCGCCATTTGCCGACGAGCATCCGCCTTCATCGTCGATCATGATCCGCCCTCCCTTTTCGCTACACACCACGTCCTAGAGGACCAAGTGGGTGCTGCTAATGAAGCTATACTACAGGCGGGGATCATGATGGAGCAAGTGAAGGTGGTCCGGGAGGCCAGCTAGGCGGCCTATGATGCCAGCTCAGCTCTTCAGAGCAATGTCCAGGTTAGTTGATCACCACTTGTTCTGTTAGGATATGCTACCAAAACTCTTCTTCTCAAGATCTTCAGATTTGTACACCCAAAGGTGTGTCGATTGAATTTTTGGATTGGTGGGGGCACGCTGAGTGCACCCACTGGGTGTAGTCCCCGAGACTATGGTGGACTGCTGGCAGTCGACGATAGTCTTTATACTTCGAATTTCTTTGGTAACTTCTTCACTCGGTCTGGTCGGACCATGTCGAATGGAATCTTGAAACCGGTTGGGGCACGCTGAGTGCACCCATTGGGTGTAGTCCCCGAGACTATGGTGGACTGCTGGCAGTCGACCGTAGTATGAAGAACTCTCTCTCTTTTTTTCCTCGGTGGACTGATCGAACTAAGTCGGTAGAATCAGTGGGGGCACGCTAAGTGCACCCACTGGATGTAGTCCCCGAGACTACTATCGAATATTTTGATTCGGCTGTAGTCTTAGAAATGCAATGATTTTTCTTTAGTCAATCGGAAGTAACCTATGTTTGATGTCTGTCGATTGATTCTTCGCAGAAATCCTGCGAGCTTGTGGCTCGCTATACTGAACTGGAAAACAAACAGATCCAGCTCAACCTTGACTTGAAGCTTGCTCAGGAGGACTTGAAGAAGGCGAGAGACGAAGCAAAAGGTATGGCTGGTGAGAACTTGACGACTGTCTTTGTCTTTCTGCCCCTTCCTAATTCTGATCTCACTGTCATTTTGAAGACAAAATGGAGGACGCTCTGAGGAAGAAGGATCATGACCTTGCCGAGGCGCGAAAGCGGCTTTGGACAAAACAAAGCTTGCAGAAGAAAAACTGACTTCAGTCGGTAAACTTGAAGAAGAGAACGCCAATCCGAAAGCTGCTCTCGACGCGGCCAACAAGGAGGTTAGCCGACTGAAGAATGACAAGATAGCTCTGAGTGACAAGGTCATGGCGAATCAAGGGGAAGAGGAACGATCTGGAGGCTTATCTGGGAGGGCTCGCCAAGAAGTTATTCCTCATGCTTGAAGGTAATTCCTTTCATCCGACTGACTTGTTATCACCGACTCATCATAGAACCATTAACTTGAACTCAAGTTGCGTTCTGATTCTGTCGAACTTGAGGAGGAGACTAGTCGAGTGGAGACCAGCCTGGACCCCATTAACTCTCCCGTGAAGGATGAAGCCGCTATGAATGTGCTCCGACGGGAGTCTCGTGTCGCTGCTCTGGTGGGCTACCTCGCTCGACTGAAGGTTGCAGTGTCGCGGATCGACTCGACACTCTGGCCAGGCGAGACACTTCAAAATGACCTCGAGTCTTTAATGACTCGACTGAATGACGTTCCAAGTCGAGTGCAGGAATGGAAAAAGTCTTCTGCCAGATGTGGTGCCGATGTTGCTCGTCCCTGGTCCGCGTTCACCGCAAGGAGGCGCGAGAGGAAAAGCTGGCGTCCATCAAAGTTGCCAATACCAAGAAGTACGACTTCCGATCTTTCATGGAGACTTTCATTGTTGCTGCCACCCGGATCGCTGACGGGATCGACCTGGACCACTTTGTCGCGCCTTCCAGTCCTCCACCTGAGGAGTAAAAAACTTCTATGATTCGTCTTAAATTTGCCTCAGAATGCCGAGTGGCCTTGTAACCGATAAACTTTAACAGGCTTGATGCCTGGGTACTTCTGCATCCGTAGGATGTTATCCGAACTTGGCTTATCGTCGAATATCCTTTCATTTGCCTTCAAGCGAACTTTGTTCTTCACTCGAAATATACTTCAGTGCTTGAGATGCTGCTCTGAGGTGAAAAATCCAGTCGACCTACACTTCATTGTTCTTTGCGGGTAGGGATGGAGCACGGATTGTACTTGTGGCACAGCTCCGCAGGAGAAGGTAACAATCGACCTGCACCTCGTCGTCCTTGTGGATCGGGATGGAGCGCATGTTGTACTTGTGGTGCAGCTCCGAAGGAGAAGGCAACAGGCGACCTGCACCTCGCCGTCCTTGCGGATCGGGATGGAGCGCATGTTGTACTTGTGGCGCAGCTCCGAAGGAGAAGGTAATATTCGGCCTGCACCTCGTCGTCCTTGCGGATTGGAATTGATTTCGTACTTAGGCGTAGCATCGGACTACAGCTAAGCCTCCGAGTGGGAGGGTTGCTCTCCACTCGGTAGGATTTTCAGATACTTAGGCGAGTACTGGACTGCAGCTAAGCCCCCGAGTGGGAGGTTTGCTCTCCACTCGGTAGGATTTTCAGATACTTAGGCGAGTACTGGACTGCAGCTAAGCCCCCGAGTGAGAGGTTCGCTCTTCACTCGGTAGGATTTTTCAAACTTAGGCGAGTACTGGACTGCTGCTAAGCCCCCGAGTGGGAGGTTTGCTCTCCACTCGGTAGGATTTTCTGATACTTAGGCGTAGCATCGATCGCAACTAAGCCCCGAGTGGGAGGTTTGCTCTCCACTCTCGGTGGGATTTTCAGATACTTAGGCGAGCATCTTGGACTACAACTAAGCCCCCGAGTGAGAGGTTCGCTCTTCACTCGGTAGGATTTGTAAAACTTAGGCGAGTACTGGACTGCAGCTAAGCCCCCGAGTGGGAGGTTTGCTCTCCACTCGGTAGGATTTTTCAAACTTAGGCGAGTACTGGACTGCAGCTAAGCCCCCGAGTGGGAGGTTTGCTCTCCACTCGGTAGGATTTTTCAAACTTAGGCGAGTACTGGACCGCAGCTAAGCCTCCGAGCAGGAGGATTTTTTTGTGTCGTAGCTCTGAAGGGGAAGGCAACAGTCGACCTGTACCTCATCGTCCTTGCAAAGCGAACATTGTATTAAGTACTTAGGCGAGTACTTGGACTACAGTTAAGCCTCCGAGTGGGAGGCTGGCTCACCACTCGGTAGGATTTTAGATACTTAGGCGAGTACTTGTACTGCAGCTAAGCCCCCGAGTGGGAGGCTGGCTCTCCACTCGGTAGGATTTTAAACACTTAGGCGAGTACTTGGACTGCTGCTAAGCCCCCGAGTGGGAGGCTGGCTCACCATTCGGTAGGATTTTCAGATACTTAGGCGAGTACTTGTACTACAGCTAAGCCCCCGAGTGGGAGGCTGGCTCACCACTCGGTAGGATTTTTAAGTACTTAGGCGAAACGGAATCGCAGCTAAGACCCCGAGTGGGAGGCTGGATCAACACTCGGTAGGATTTTCAGATACTTAGGCGAGTACTTGTACTGGAGCTAAGCCCCCGAGTGGGAGGCTGGCTCACCACTCAGTAGGATTTTTAAGTACTTAGGCGAAACGGATTCGCAGCTAAGCCCCCGAGTGGGAGAATGACTCTCCACTCGGCAAGGATTTTTTTTACAAACTTAGGCGAAACGGGTTCGCAGCTAAGCCACCCACTGGGGGGAGATTTCTCATGTAAACAAAAAGTAATAACAATCACTGGGAAAATTATAACATTCTTGTCTTCGATAAACAAACTACAGAGGTACTTTTATTACATCTCACCCGAGTGAGTACTTAAGTATAAAAGGAGCGGAACAGCTCCGCATTCCAAGCTCGAGGCTCATCAATCTGGCGATCGACGTTGTAAAGATGGTATGCTCCACTGTGGTGAACTCTGGTGACGATGAAGGGACCTTCCGAAGTGGGAGCGAGCTTGTGTGGTTTCTGTTGATCCACTCGGAGGACCAAGTCTCCTTCTTGAAAGGTTCGGCTCTTCACATTTCTAGCATGGAATCGACGCAAGTCCTGGCGATAGATGGTCGAGCGGATCAGGGCCATCTCTCTCTCCTCTTCTAGGAGGTCGACTGCATCTTGTCGGGCTTGCTCCGCTTCATCTTCAGAGTAGAGTTCGACTCGGGGTGCATTGTGAAGCAGGTCACTCGGCAGAACTGCTTTGGCTCCATAGACCAGAAAGAATGGAGTTCTCCCAGTCGACCGATTAAGAGTGGTCCTTAATCCCCAAAGAACTGACGGGAGTTCGTCGACCCATGCTCCTGCTGCATGCTTGAGGTCACACATCAGCCGGGGCTTCAGTCCTTTGAGAATTAGACCGTTTGCTCGTTCAACTTGTCCATTCGACTGGGGGTGAGCAACTGAAGCAGAGTCGACTCGCGTGCCTTGAGCGGCGCAAAAGGCTTTGAACTTGTCGGAATCAAGTTTGACCCATTGTCGCGATAATGCTATGTGGAACTCCATATCTGAATATCAACTCTCCGATGAAACCGATAGCGATTAGGCACGACGAGGTTCTTGATAGGTTTAGCTTCGTTCCACTTCGTAAACTTGTCGACTGCCACTAGCAAGTGAGTGAAGCCGCTTCTGCCAGTTCTCAGTGGTCCAATCATATCCAACCCCCAAACATCGAAGGGCCAGACGAGTGGAATGGTCTTCAAGGCCGAGGCGGGTTTGTGTGACATATTGGAATAGAACTAACACCCTTCACACTTGTCGACTATTTCCTTTGCCATTTCATTTGCTTTTGGCCAGTAAAATCCCGCTTGGTATGCTTTAGCGACAATGGTCCGAGAGGACGCATGATGACCACAGGTCCCCGAGTGGATATCATCAAGAATTATCTGACCTTCTTCTGGTGTTATGCATTTCTGGCCGACTCCAGTCGCGCTTTCTCTGTACAACTGTCCCTTGATCACAGTAAAGGCCTTGGATCGGCGGACAATCTGTCGAGCCTCTTCTTCGTTCTCCGGGAGCTCTTTCCTTAGGATATACGCGATGTATGGCACTGTCCAGTCGGGAGTGATGACCACGACTTCCATGATCAGGTCGACCACAGCTAGGACCTCAACTTCAGTCGGATCAGTGGCACTTTTTGGCTGTGGGGCTTCTTCGGTGAAAGGATCCTCTTGAATTGACGGTGTGTGGATGTGCTCCAAAAACACATCACTGGGAATGGCTTCCCTCTTGGACCCTATTTTCGCCAAATCAACAGCAGCTTGATTTTTCAGTCGGGGTACATGATGAAGCTCCAACACCTCAAACTTATTCTCTAGCTTCCTCACTGCATTGCAATAACCAGTCATGGCTGGACTTCTGACATCCCACTCCTTCATCACCGATTAACCACTAGATCTGAGTCGCCATAGACCATGAGGCGTGACGCCGAGAGAAATGGCCATACGCAACCCATACAACAAAGTGCTTCAGATTCTCGCTTCATTGTTGGAAGAATCAAAGTGAATCTGGAGCACATATCTGAGCTTATCTCCTTGGGGGGAAACCAACACTACCCCAGCACCGGAACCATTCAGCATCTTGGAACCATCAAAGAAATTCGTCCAGTGCTCTGAGTGAACTTGAGTCGGCAATTGCTGTTCAATCCACTTGGCGATGAAATCTGCTACTGCTTGGGACTTGATGGCTTTCTTTGCCTCACTCTTGATATCAAGGGGAAGGAGTTCAATCGCCCATTTCGCCACTCGACCGCTTGCATCTACATTGTGCGAGAATCTCGACAATGGGGCGTCGTGGCGACTATAATGGAATGGTCGAGAAGTAATGAGCAACCTTCTTTGTGGTCATATAAATCCCATAAACAAGCTTCTGATAATGAGGGTATCTTTGCTTTGATGGGGTCAATACTTCAGAAAGATAATATACTGGGCGCTGAACTTTGAAGGCTTTTCCTTCTTCTTCCCGCTCGACCGTAAGTATTGTACTGACGACTTGTCTTGTGGCTGCAATGTAAAGCAGCAAAGGCTCTTTGCTGATTGGAGCAGCAAGCACCGGCTGGGTGGAGAGCAGAGCTTTTAGCTCTGCAAACGCTGCATTAGCTTCGGGAGTCCACTCGAACTTGTCTCGACTTCTTCATCACCGGTAAAGAGGCAATGCCTTTTCACCGAGGCGAGAGATGAATCGACTTAAAGCGGCCAAGCATCCAAGAAGCTTCGACATTGTGCACACGCATGTATGCGTTCAAGTCGGAGTATAGTGCCAACTTTTTCTGGGATGGCGTCGATTCCTCGTTCAGAAACGAGAAAACTGAGTAACTTTCCGCCAGGAACTCCAAATGTGCACTTTGATGGATTAAGCTTGATATCATACCTCCTGAGATTGGCAAATGTTTCAGCAAGGTCAATCAATAGGTCAGAACCTTTCCGTGACTTGACCACAATATCATCCATGTATGCTTCCACATTCCGGCGATTTGAGTGAGCAAACACTTCGAATCATCCTCATGAACGTGGCTCCGGCATTCTTGAGGCCGAATGGCATGGTGACATAACAGAAGCACCCGAATGGAGTGATGAAAGCTGTTTTGATCTCGTCGGGTCCATACAGACGGATCTGATGGTAACCAGAATAGGCGTCTAAAAAAGACAACCGCTCACATCCCGCAGTCGAGTCGACTATTTGATCGACGCGGGGGAGAGGAAAATGATCTTTCGGGCAGGCCCGATTGATATGTTTGAAGTCGATGCACATGCGAAGTGACTTGTCCTTCTTAGGGACCATGACAACATTGGCGAGCCACTCGGAGTGGTAAATCTCTCGGATGAACTTTGCTGCTAAGATCCGAGCCACCTCCTCGCCAATGGCCTTTCTCTTCTGGACGGCGGACCGTCGAAGATGTTCTTTGACAGATTTGACTTTTGAGTCGACTCATAGACGATGCTCAGCCAGTCCCCTGGGAACACCCGGCATGTCAGCAGGCTTCCATGCGAAGATGTCCCAGTTCTCACGGAGGAACTGGATGAGCACTTCTTCCTATTTGGAGTCGAGTGTTGTTGAGATGTGAGTCGGAGCAACATTGGGATCGGTTGGGTGAATGTGAATCGGTTTCGTCTCACCGGATGACTGAAATGCTAACTCCGTGGCGGGCTTCTTGGCTCACAACAAATCACTCGGGTCTGTAGTTTTCTGGTACTCTTGCAGTTCTACCACTGCCATCTGAGCATCAGCAATCTTAGAGCCTTTCTGAAAACACTCTTCTGCTTTCTTCCGATTGCCAGTGACAGTGATCACACCTTTGGGGCCTGGCATCTTCAGTTTGAGGTATACATAACATGGTCGAGCCATGAAACGAGCATACGCCGGCCTTCCCAGAATAGCGTGATAAGCGCTCTGGAAATCCACGACCTCAAAGGTCAACTTTTCCTTACGAAAATTCTTGTAGTCACCAAAAACCACATCGAGAGCAATTTGGCCGAGTGACTTAGCCTTCTTTCCGTGAATGACTCCATGGAAGCTCATGTTCTTTGGTCTTTGAGTCCGACATCGGAATGCCCATCCCTTTCAACGTCTCGCATACAAGATGTTCAGGCCACTACCACCGTCCATCAATACTTTAGTTAGTCGAGTGCCTTCGACGACTGGGTCGACCACCAACGCTTGCCTCCCAGGGGTGGCTATGTGCGTCGGGTGATCAGACTGGTCGAACGTGATGGCGATCTGTGACCATTTCAGATAACTGGGTGTTGCCGGAGCGACCATATTCACTTCTCGGTTGATAACTTTCAATCGACTTTTGCTTTCAACGTCAGCAAAAATCATCAGGGTGGAATTGACCTGGGGGTATCCACCGTCACTATCTTCCTTGTCCTCAACTTTGTCCAACTCCTTCTCTTTATCCTTGGGCTGCTTCCCCTGGAACTGCTGAATCAAGAGCCGACACTGTCGAGTGGTATGTTTTGGGTAAATGAGTTTACCCTCTTCATCTTTCTTCGTGTGAATGTGACATGGCAAGTCCAATACATCATTTCCATCTTGGTCTTTCACCTTCTTGGGGTTCTAAGGTCCTTTGGACTTCCCCTTGAACTTTCCTGGAGTCACGGCCAAGGCTTCTCCAGGAGTAGCTGGCTCGGCTTTCCACTTCTGCTTCCGACCGAGTTCCTCCCCGGTTTCATTAGCGGCTGACTTGTACTTGCCACTCCGGAGCCGATCCTCTACTTCACCATTGGCGTGCTTGGTGGCAATCTCCATCATTCGACTCAGGGTCATGTCTCCGGTCCGACCGAATTTCAAACTTAACTCTCTGTTCTTAACGCCTTCCTTGAAGGCGCAGACTGCCTGATGATCAGATACATTCTCTACCGTGTGATGCAATGTGATCCATCTCTGGATGTAATCCCACAGAGTTTCATTCGACTTCTGCACACACGATCGCAACTCTCACAACCCCTGCTGGTCGCTTGCAAGTTCCTTCAAATGTCTGACAAACACTCGGGCAAGATCTTCCCAAGTGTAAATGCTACTGGTGCTAATCGATTCAACCATGCTTCACTGAGCCCTCCAACATAAGAGGCAGGTGTTTAATGGCCACTTCATCGCTGCCGCCGCCAATCTGAACAGCCACTCGGTAATCCTCAAGCCAAGTATCCGGCTTGGACTCAATAAAGGAACTTATCGACTCAGCCGCCAACCTGAAGTTGGGAGGAATCACCGCGGCCCTGATGGCTCTGCTAAAACACTCTGGTCCTGAGACGTGTACTCTACTGCTGGTGGACACATCTCTGTCATGGCCTTCTCGGTGAGCTCTGTTCCTGTCGACCAAACCTTGAACGATAATGGATCTCACATCAAAGCCTGGATCCCTGGGGTCGACTGGAATCCTTCACCCAACATTGTGATGGCGTCTATCATCTTGGTTGCCGAGGCGCCAGATGACCCACCCCTTGGGGAGGAGTGGGCACTCGGCGCCGATCGACACGATCGAATCGGTCCTCATACCGATCACGCCAGCCTCCATGTCCCTCACGCCTCGGGGCGATCTTGGGCTATGAGCCGATCGATCAGATTCGCAGTGACGGATCTGCTGTGAATCCTATTCGCCGATCGCGACAGCCTGAATTTTGATCTCCCGCCCGGAGTAAATCTACGATCTGTAGCAAGCCTCCGCCAGCCTCTCGATCGAAGGCTGAATGGACTCGCTATACGGGCTGCAAAGCTAGATTCTGAATTGGAGGTCGGTATACCGAGTCGGTTGTGGAAAAAGTTGACGTTGATCGGACGACGGGACCTGTTGTTGCGCTTCGTTAAATCGAGCACTCGCTGGAGATTTTCCAATGAAAAGCGCCAGCCAAGTTGGCCAAACGCGTCTTCTAAGGCACGGGCCTTGGGGTTTCTCCAACGATAGGAGTGTGAAGCGCATCCATGTTCCGGCGGCGAAGCTCCTCCACGTGCAGCAAGTGAGGGGCTCGGGTTGATACTCTTCGTGAACCTGCGCCGGCTCGCCTCCGCCAACGCCCCCGTCGGCGTGGGGGAAACCAGGAGGACTACGTGGTCCGTCGACCATCAGAACCTCCACCGCTGGATCACTATTGTCGCACTCGGATGCAGTCTCTGCGGAGCCAATCGACAGATCGAACAGGTCGTAGACAGATTCGTCGGGCTCGATTGCCGCGACTTGGGGAGTGGCCGACTGGAGGGCCACCGCATGCCTCACCCACCGCTGAAGCCTCGACCGACCGGAGCGCTTGCGCCAGCGAGAGACTGGGAGAGAGGACGGCACGGGAGCTGACCGATACTGGGTCGACGGCTGCCGCAGAAGGACGCCGTGGAAGCACGCGCGAAAGTGCGTTGCCCCGCGGACGGGGAGTGCGTCGACGTCGAGTGGAGCCTCCTGCAGCCAAGCGGAGTCGTCGGCGATGAACGTGAGCACGCCGAGACGGATCTTGCGGCCCTCAACCAAAACTCCACCTGAAACCATGATGAAGGGGATCGGGAAAACTGCAACTTCTCCAACAAGCCGCTGAGACACCTGCCCCACGGTGGGCGCCAACTATCGTGGTTCTAAGTCTGACAATAGAATGGGGGGTAGGAATGGAGAGGCAAGATCCTAGCTGTGGAGTAGTTGTATACGCAAGATGTTTACGAGTTCAGCCCTTCTCGTGAGGAAGTAACAGCCCCACGCCCTCGGAGCACTGGAGGCGGACGATCAGACATTATGTGCGTATGAATTACAGGGTGCGAACCCTTTACACCGAGGAGGGGGTGGCTGATATAGAGTTCGCTGCACCCTCCAGCCCTCGCTATGTAGGGATTAAGGTACATTAAGATAGGGAGTTACCGTAACGTCCCACATAAAGTGCTATGATGACCATAAAGCCACTTAATGACCATTTGTTTGCTTGCAGATCGATCGTAGATCTTCCGCGGTCGAGTGGTTGGTCGATGGTCGAGTGTCTTCAGGTCCGTCGAGTGGAATCCTTCCAGGTCGACTGAAAGGTGTTTTCTTCAAGAGATGTCCTTGGGGAGGGTATCTTGGACAGGTCCATGACCCTACCCTAGATACATGGCTTCATCAGAAGCCATCTCTACCCCCACGGTTGAATCTACCCCCTCCACGATTGTTTCCAAAGCCTCTGTTCATCTCTTCTACAAAAAAATCATTTTTTATTGAAGTGGTTTATTTAAACACCTAAAAATAGCCTCACCAGTGTCTCTCCAACATGGATGGCCCCGTGCTGACTGCTCACGTAAAAATCCTACCTCATGATCAATAGTCCATATGCAATGGAACTGAGGGGACCTCCTCGGTGCCCCGACACAACTCGTTCGCTTCTGGATATCAAGAGGTTGCATCCCGCATTCGTTTTGTGTCAGAACTCCTAGATGATAATGGATCATGGAACTATGAGTTACTACAAAGTTACTTCCAACCGGCGGACGTGGCTGAAATCATCAAAATTAGAGCTTCCCCAAGGCTCGAGGATGATATTCTCGCTTGGGGCCCCGACAAGTGTGGTACCTTTTCTGTTAAGAGCGAACATCATTTTGCATTTGAAGAGGAACATAGAAGTTCAGCGACGGGGTCAAGCACTAGACCAAATGGGCGTCGATCGTGTTGGCAACTAATATGGTCCTGCGAAGTACCTCCTACAGTCCGCAACTTTGCCTGGAGGGTGGCTACTAATTTCTTGCCCACATGGTGGAACAAGTATGCTAGGGGTCTTGAAATTGTTGACGATGCCCTGTTTGCTCTGTCAAAACTAACGACAACTTGTCGTATTCCTCCTCCCTAACATCGCTCATGGTGTCCGTCCCTGTTCGTGATGTTCTAGGTCCCTCCAAAGAACCGAGGTCTAGGTTACGCTAGTCCGGACGAGATCGAATCCTTCCATCTTCAATCATCCTCACGTGCACACACCATTCTATCCCAATCTCAATCTCAATCGTGCTCTCACCAGATCTGGTGTGTCGATGTAGCAGGCTACTACTTCTCAACGAACCTGGTTCCTCTTCTCAACCATTGACAGAGCTCTCACGAATCTCTCTTTCCCTTTCCCACTTTTCATCCACCAACAAAATCCTTTGTGTTCTAGCTAGGGCACACATTTGAGTTCTTCTGGAATCCTAGTTCGGAGGATTTTGGCGGCGGAGGATAGGTGGAGTAGGGTGTCGCAGGAGGCGGTGATTTGCGCAGGCGTCTCCCAAGGAAAGAGTCCAACTTCAGGATGGAAGGAGTTAAGAGGATTAAAGACATTGCAACTATCTGAAGCTGAAAGAAGAGGGGTAATGATCAGTAAACGAAGCAACCGTTTCTCATTCAATGTGAAGCCACAAGCTGTTGGAAAACTAATGTCAAACATGCCGTATAGAGTGGATTCCCTGGTAAGCACCCTAGGCTGGATTAGCTGTCCATTCAAAGGAATAGGGTGTAAAGATTTGGGGATGAATAGATTCCTATTCAGCTTCACAAAAGAGGGGGGGGGGGAGGAAAGCTCTAGCTGGTGGCTGATACGTCTCCAACGTATCTATAATTTTTATTGCTCCATGCTATATTATCTACTGTTTTGGGCAATATTGGGCTTTATTATCCACTTTTATATTATTTTTGGGACTAACCTATTAACCGGAGGCCCAGCCCAGATTTGCTATTTTATGCCTATTTCAATGTTTCGAGGAAAAGGAATATCAGACGGAGTCGAAACGGAACGAAATCAACTGGAGAAGTTATTTTTGGAAGGAAAGCCACCGGATAGACTTGGACTCTACGTCAGAAGATACGGGAGCTGGCCACAAGGGTGGGGCGCGCCCCCTGCCTCGTGGGGCTCCCGTAGCTCCACCGACGTACCCCCTGCACCCATATATACCTACGTATCGTAAAACTTCCAGAACAGAAGATAGATCAGGAGTTCCGCCGCCGCAAGCCTCTGTAGCCACCAAAAACCAACCGGGACCCTGTTCTGGCACCCTGCCGGAGGGGGGGACCCTCATCGGTGGCCATCTTCATCATCCCGGCGCTCTCCATGACGAGGAGGGAGTAGTTCACCCTCGGGGCTGAGGGTATGTACCAGTAGCTATGTGTTTGATCTCTCTCTCTCTCTCTCTCTCTCGTGTTCTTGAGGTGATACGATCTTGATGTATCGCGAGCTTTGCTATTATAGTTGGATCTTATGTTTCTTCTCCCCCTCTACTCTCTTGTAATGGATTGAGTTTTCCCCTTGAAGTAATCTTATCGGATTGAGTCTTTAAAGATTTGAGAACACTTGATGTATGTCTTGCCGTGCGTGTCTGTGGTGACAATGGGATATCACGTGATTCACTTGATGTATGTTTTGGTGATCAACTTGCGGGTTCCGCCCATGAACCTATGCATAGGGGTTGGCACACGTTTTCGTCGTGATTCTCCAGTAGAAACTTTGGGGCACTTTTTGAGATTCTATGTGTTGGTTGAATAGATGAATCTGAGATTGTGTGATGCATATCGTATAATCATACCCACGGATACTTGAGGTGACATTGGAGTATCTAGGTGACAATAGGGTTTTGGTTGATTTGTGTCTTAAGGTGTTATTCTAGTACGAACTCTAGGGCTGTTTGTGACACTTATATGAATAGCCCAACGGATTGATTGGAAAGAATAACTTTGAGGTGGTTTCGTACCCTACCATAATCTCTTCATTTGTTCTCTGCTATTAGTGACTTTTGAGTGACTCTTTGTTGCATGTTGAGGGATAGTTATGTGATCCAATTATGATATTATTGTTGAGAGAACTTGCACTAGTGAAAGTATGAACCCTAGGCATTGTTTCCTATCATTGCAATACTGTTTACGCTCACTTTTACCATTAGTTACCTTGCTGTTTTTATTATTTCAGATTACAAATACCTGTATCTACCATCCATATTGCACTTGTATCACCATCTCTTCGCCGAACTAGTGCACCTATACAATTTACCATTGTATTGGGTGTGTTGGGGACACAAGAGACTCTTTGTTATTTGGTTGCAGGGTTGCTTGAGAGAGACCATCTTCATCCTACGCCTCCCACAGGTTGATAAACCTTAGGTCATCCACTTGAGGGAAATTTGCTACTGTCCTACAAACCTGTGCACTTGCAGGCCCAACAACGTCTACAAGAAGAAGGTTGCGTAGTCGACATCAAGCTCTTTTCTGGCGCCGTTGCCGGGGAGGTGAGTGCTTGAAGGTATATCTTTAGATCTTGCAATTTAATGTTTTTGTTTCTTGTTTTATCACTAGTTTAGTTTATAAAAGAAAATTACAAAAAAATGGACTTGAGTTTGTCTCATACGCTTCGTCTTTTTAATATCTTTCGTTGAGTTTGATGGAAAGGAAAATTGTGCTCAAGTGCTAGAGGAAGAGTGCATTAAAATGCTTGATACTAAATCTTTGAATTATGATCATGATTGCAATGTTGTTAGTATAAACTCCTTGAATATCCATAGAACTAATGATGATTGCTCTAGTCATGATGAAAATATCTCTCATAAGCATGTCAACTTTTGTGGAGTGCATGTTTGCATTAACACATCAAATAAAGAAGATATATATTGCAAGAGGTATAAGTATTTAGAAACTAAGAAGTTGCAAGAAAGGCTAGATAAGAGTGTGGAGAATTTAAGATATCTTTCCCATTGTGAATTTTGCAATAAACTAGATCATTTACATCTCCAATGCAAAAAATTTCATGATCTGATCGTGTCCAAAAATTGTGATGATTTGATCTCCCTTTCTCATTACAATGAACTTAGATTGCTTTTGGTTTGTGAAGAGTTGAAACGTTTAACTAAGCCCATTCCAGAATTTAATCTTAAGCATTTTCTTGATATTGATCTAGAAAAGATTTATATGTTTTGTGCGGAGAATTATATTGAAAATCCTTATATTGCCAATTACCTAAAGAAAAGAAAGCAAATGGAAGATGATGAGAATACTAATGAAAGGGAAGAGACTTCCCAATCTCCTCCTATTATTTCTTATGATGAATCAGGTAACGAGGAGGAGCTTTCTATTCAACCAATCTCATCAATAAGGAGCTCAAAGAGGAAGGTTGAACCTACACATAACGTGAAGAAGAAAAAGAAAAGAAGGAGCAACAAAGGTAGAAAGGTATCCCTCCCAAATGATGTTTCTCCTACTACTCATTGTGATGATGATAATTGCTTTACTATTGGTGCTATCCATATTTTTAATGATGAGAGTGATTATGCTTATGATATGAAAGAGCCCAAGCTTGGGGAAGCTATGTTTGATGAGGATGAAATATTTGAGAATATATTTGATGAAATTAATGTTTGTCCCAAGCTTGGGGATGCTATGTTTAATAAAGATGATATTTTTAGCACCCCAAGTTTTGATATGCAAAGTTGTTATGATGACAGCATGCCTCCTACCTATGATGATTATATTGATGAAAGTGGGTTCGGAAGATTGTCAACTTTAGGAAGTAGTGATCCCACTATTTTGGAGGATGTTGAATTTTATAGTGATGAATATGAAAGTGGATTTGGAAGAGTGTCAACTTTATTTAGTGATTCCACTATCTTGGGAGAGGTTTCAATCGATTATGATGAGAACGGTTGCTACTTATGATGATTATTATGATGAAACTTATGCTATAAAAAGTAGTGATGATTATATTTACAAATCTTGTCATGATTACGATTACCCTTTTTCTGAACATTACTCTTCTAATGTGGAAACAATTTTTAGTGTTCAAGTCTCTTATGATACTCCCACTATTCCGAATGAGAAGAATTTTGCTTATGTGGAGAGTAGTAAATTTTCTATGCAAGTAGATCATGAAAATAATGCTTTAGGTGCTGGTTATATTGTTGAATTCATTCATGATGCTACTGAAAATTATTATGAGGGAGGAACATATGCTTGTAGGAATTGCAATAATCTCAAGTTTCCTCTCTATGTGCTTAAAATTTTGAAGTTATGCTTGTTTTGTCTTCCTATGCTTGTTGATTATTGTTCCCATAAGTTGTTTGATCACAAAATCCCTATGCATATGAAGTGGGTTAGACTTAAATGTGCTAGCAATATTCTTCATGATGCTCTCTTTGTGTTTCAATTCTTATCTCTTATATGAGCATCATTGAAATCATCATGCCTAGCTAGGGGCGTTAAACGATAGCGCTTGTTGGGAGGCAACCCAATTTTATTTTAATTTCTTGCTTTTTGGTTCTGTTTAATAATAAATAATCATTCTAGCTTCTGTTTAGATGTGGTTTTGTGTTTTAATTAGTGTTTGTGCCAAGTAGAACCTTTGGGAAGACTTAGGTGAAGTCTTTATGATCGTGCTGTAAAAAACAGAAACTTTAGCGCTCACGAGATTAGCTTCAACTTTTTACTGGAGAGTGCTATTTAGTTGATTATTTTTTCAGATGATTACTAGACAAATTAATAAGCTCCACCAATTTATTTTAGAATTTTTGGATTTCCAGAAGTTTGCGTTGGTTACGGATTACTACAGACTGTTCTGTTTTTGACAGATTCTGTTTTCATTGTGTTGTTTGCTTATTTTGATGAATCTATGGCTAGTAAAATAGTTTATAAACCATAGATAAGTTGGAATACAGTAGGTTTAACACCAATATAAATAAAGAATGAGTTCATTATAGTACCTTGAAGTGGTGTTTTGTTTTCTTTCGCTAACGGAGCTTACGAGTTTTCTGTTAAGTTTTGTGTTGTGAAATTTTCAAGTTTTGGGTAAAGATTCGATGGACTATGGAATAAGGAGTGGCAAGAGCCCAAGCTTGGGGATTCCCAAGTCACCCCAAGGTAATATTCAAGGATAACCAAGATTCTAAGCTTGGGGATGCCCCGGAAGGCATCCCCTCTTTCGTCTTCGTTCATCGGTAACTTTACTTGGAGCTATATTTTTATTCACCACATGATATGTGTTTTGCTTGGAGTGTCATTTTATTTTCTTTAGATTTTCTTGCTGTTTGAATAAAATACCAAGATCTGAAATTCTTAAATAGGAGAGTCTTCACATGGTTGCATAATTATTCGACCACTCATTGATCTTCACTTATATCTTTCGGAGTAGTTTGTTGTTTGCTCTAGTGCTTCACTTATATCTTTTAGAGCACGGTGGTGGATTTGTTTTATAGAAACTATTGATCTCTCATGCTTCACTTAGATTATTTTGAGAGTCTTAAATATCATGGTAATTCGCTTAAATAATCCTAATATGCTAAGCATACAAGATTTGTAATAATTCTTATGAGTGTGTTGAATACTATGAGAAGTTTGATGCTTGATAATTGTTTTGAGATATGAAGATGGTGATATTAGAGTCATGCTAGTTGAGTAGTTGTGAATTTGAGAAATACTTGTGTTAAAGTTTGTGATTCCGTAGCATGCACGTATGGTGAACCGTTATGTGATGAAGTCGGAGCATGATTTATTTATTGATTATCTTCCTTATGAGTGGCGGTCGGGGACGAAGCGATGGTCTTTTCCTACCAATCTATCCCCCTAGGAGCATGCGCGTAATACTTTGCTTTGATAACTTGTAGATTTTTGCAATAATTATATGAGTTCTTTATGACTAATGTTGAGTCCATGGATTATACACACTTTTATTCCTTCCACCATTGCTAGCCTCTCTAATACCGCGCACCTTTCGCGGGTATCATACACCCACCATATACCTTCCTCAAAACAGCCACCATACCTACCTATCATGGCATTTCCATAGCCATTCCGAGATATATTGCCATGCAACTTTCCACCGTTTCGTTTATTATGACACGCTCCATCATTGTCATATTGCTAGCATGATCATGTAGTTGACATTGTATTTGTGGCAAAGCCACCGTTCATAATTCTTTCATACATGTCACTCATGAGTCATTGCACATCCCGGTACACAGCCGGAGGCATTCATATAGAGTCATATTTTGTTCTAAGTATCGAGTTGTAATTGTTGAGTTGTAAGAAAAATAAAAGTGTGATGATCATCATTATTAGAGCATTGTCCCAGTGAGGAAAGGATGATGGAGACTATGATTCCCCATAAGTCGGGATGAGACTCGGACGAAAAAAGAGAAAAAAGAGGCCATAAAAAGGGAGAAACGCCCACATAAAAATAAAAAAATGAGAGAAAAAGAGAGAAGGGACAATGCTACTATCCTTTTACCACACTTGTGCTTCAAAGTAGCACCATGATCTTCATGATAGAGAGTCTCCTTTGTTGTCACTTTCATATACTAGTGGGCATTTTTCATTATAGAACTTGGCTCGTATATTCCAATGATGGGCTTCCTCAAAATGCCCTAGGTCTTCGTGAGCAAGCGAGTTGGATGCACACCCACTTAGTTTCTTCTTGAACTTTCATACACTTATAGCTCTAGTGCATCCGTTGCATGACAATCCCTACTCACTCACATTGATATCTATTGATGTGCATCTCCATAGCCCATTGATATGCCTAGTTGATGTGAGACTATCTTCTCATTTTTGTCTTCTCCACAACCACCGTTCTATTCCACCTATAGTGCTATGTCCATGGCTCACGCTCACGTATTGCGTGAAGATTGAAGTCAAAAGTATGAAACAATTGCTTGGCTTGTCATCGGGGTTGTGCATGATTTAAATACTTTGTGTGGTGAAGATAGAGCATAGCCAGACTATATGATTTTCTAGGGATAACTTTCTTTGGCCATGTTATTTTGAGAAGACATAATTGCTTTGTTAGTATGCTTGAAGTATTATTATTTTTATGTCAATATTAAACTTTTGTCTTGAATCTTTCGGATCTGAATATTCATACCACAATTAATAAGAATTACATTGAAATTATGCCAAGTAGCATTCCACATCAAAAATTATCTTTTATATCATTTACCTACTCGAGGACGAGCAGGAATTAAGCTTGGGGATGCTTGATACGTCTCCAACGTATCTATAATTTTTGATTGCTCCATGCTATATTATCTATTGTTTTGGGCAATATTAGGCTTTATTATCCACTTATATTATTTTTGGGACTAACCTATTAACCGGAGGCCCAGCCCAGATTTGCTGTTTTATGCCTATTTCAGTGTTTCGAGGAAAAGGAATATCAGACGGAGTCGAAACGGAACGAAATCAACTGGAGAAGTTATTTTTGGAAGGAAAGCCACCGGATAGACTTGGACTCTATGTCAGAAGATACAGGAGCTAGCCACGAGGGTGAGGGGCGCGCCCACCCCCTAGGGCGCGCCCCTGCCTCGTGGGGCCCCCGAAGCTCCACCGACGTACCCCTTGCACCCATATATACCTACGTATCGTAAAACTTCCAGAACAGAAGATAGATCAGGAGTTCCGCCGTCGCAAGCCTCTGTAGCCACCAAAAACCAATCGGGACCCTGTTCCGGCACCCTGCCGGAGGGGGGGGAACCCTCATCGGTGGCCATCTTCATCATCCCGACGCTCTCCATGACGAGGAGGGAGTAGTTCACCCTCAGGGCTGAGGGTATGTACCGGTAGCTATGTGTTTGATCTCTCTCTCTCTCTCTCTCTCTCTCTCTCTCTCGTGTTCTTGAGGTGATACGATCTTGATGTATCGCGAGCTTTGCTATTATAGTTGGATCTTATGTTTCTTCTCCCCCTCTACTCTCTTGTAATGGATTGAGTTTTCCCCTTGAAGTAATCTTATCGGATTGAGTGTTTAAAGATTTGAGAACACTTGATGTATGTCTTGCCATGCGTATCTGTGGTGACAATGGGATATCACGTGATTCACTTGATGTATGTTTTGGTGATCAACTTGCGGGTTCCGCCCATGAACCTATGGATAGGGGTTGGCATTGCGTTTTTCGTCGTGATTCTCCGGTAGAAACTTTGGGGCACTTTTTGAGGTTCTATGTGTTGGTTGAATAGATGAATCTGAGATTGTGTGATGCATATCGATAATCATACCCACGGATACTTGAGGTGACATTGGAGTATCTAGGTGAAATTAGGGTTTTGGTTGATTTGTGTCTTAAGGTGTTATTCTAGTACGAACTCTAGGGCTGTTTGTGACACTTACAGAAATAGCCCAACGGATTGATTGGAAAGAATAACTTTGAGGTGGTTTCGTACCCTACCATAATCTTTTCGTTTGTTCTCTGCTATTAGTGACTCTTTGTTGCATGTTGAGGGATAGTTATGTGATTCAATTATGATATTATTGTTGAGAGAACTTGCACTAGTGAAAGTATGAACCCTAGGCCTTGTTTCCTATCATTGCAATACCATTTACGCTCACTTTTACCATTAGTTACCTTGCTGTTTTTATTATTTCAGATTACAAATACCTGTATCTACCATCCATATTGCACTTGTATCACCATCTCTTCGCCGAACTAGTGCACCTATACAATTTACCATTGTATTGGGTGTGTTGGGGACACAAGAGACTCTTTGTTATTTGGTTGCAGGGTTGCTTGAGATAGACCATCTTCATCCTACGCCTCCCACGGATTGATAAACCTTATGTCATCCACTTGAGGGAAATTTGCTACTGTCATACAAACCTGTGCACTTGCAGGCCCAACAACGTCTACAAGAAGAAGGTTGCGTAGTAGACATCAGTGGCCCCTGGATGTTTAATAGATCCTTGTTGGATTTAGAATATTTCAAACCAAGCAAAACTTTAGAGGAGTACCAATTCAAGTTTATCCCGTTTTGGGTCAGAGCGGATGATATCCCAATGGGCATGATCGACAGGGAAAATGGAGAAGCCATCAGGAGGGAAAATGGTGAGGTGATAGATGTGGACATTGACGAGAATGAGATGGCAACTGGGCAATTCATGAGAATAAAAGTCAAACTAGATATTACTAAACATCTTATGAGAGGGATAACAATTATGACAGATGAGAATGAGGAGGAGGAAGTTGAAGACAAAGAATTGTTAGAGGAGGCGGATGAATTGCAGAAAAACAAGAAGGAAAAGGAGCGTGTGGTGTCTTTTAAATATGAGTTTCTGCTATGCTTGTGGTGCGATTGGCCACCAAGATAGGAATTGCACAAATCTAATAAAAGCAAGGAAAGGAGACTATGGGCCGTGAAGGAAAACTGATATTTTTAAGCAAAACTCTAGCGCTGAGGAGAAAAGTAGGAGTTCAAATGACACGACACGCTTCTGGACAAACAATGGCCGAGGGACCCGAGGAAGTAAGCTACGAAGTGATGCTATCGCATGGAAGAAAAGCTCTACAAGTAGGGCTGAAATTCGAGCCGAGTCGAGCCAGCTCGGCTTCACTCGCTAAAGCTCGTTCGTTAACGAGCTAGCTCGACTCGACTCGTTACTATAAGGAGCTCAAATTCAAGATTGGCTCGACTCGTATGACTCGCGAGCTACCTTGTTTAGCCTGTTAAGATCGTTAAGGATACGAACATAAAACCTTACAAATATGATAAAAATGAAAATTGTTTGTGAACATTGTACATGTCTAATGTATACATTTTACATTCGCCAGTTATCATTTTTATCATATTCGTAAGGTGCCTTGGGCGGCTGGGCCTTGTGTTGTGTGTCTGGGATGCAGGGTGCTTGGCTGATCTCTTGTATCGAGCCTAACGAGTTACACGAGTACTCGTGAGATCGACTCGTTTAACTTGGTTTATAAACGATCTTAAACTAAAGCTCGGCTCGACTCGTTATTCTTTGAGTTCGAGTCGATTCGAGCCGAGTAACGAGCTACTCGTTTAACTCGGCTCGACTCTTGTGTGTGTGTGTGTGTGTGTGTTTGTGTGAACCTTGTTGGATGTTTGACTCGGGCGATTTGCTTGATAATATAAAGTGGAGTGAAAACCTTTTTCGGTAACTCGTGCGCTTCGAGCTTTTTTTCCAGCCCTATCTACAAGCCAAGGAGGGTTGGGAGTAAGAGCAAGTGACGAAAAGGAAGTTACCACCCTATGAAAACTGCAAATGAGGATACTGAACAAGCTAAAGGAAAGAAACTTGATTTTAACAAAGAAACACAGGATCAAACTGTGAAGCAGAAAACAAAATATATAGCGGACAAGCAAATTAATGAAGGAAATAATCATGAACTGATGGTTGTTGACACAGGAACAACAAAAAAGCAGGGTGAGAATGTTGAAGAAACTTACGTAGGTCAATCAAAGGGAGAAAAGCAGAACATGAAACAACTGAAGTGCAAGGTAAAGATATAACCAGGGAGGTGGAGGAAGAATTAGGGGTAAAAGAAAGAAATTCTAAAAAATGCTTAAGTGAGGATAATGCTCAAGAGAGTAGAAATAAGAGCAAGCGTGTAACCATGAAGAGAAAATACCGATCAAAGAATGCCTAGGAAGAAACCAAGTTGACCCCAAATTCAAGAAAACATGGTACAGACTTTATGAAAATAGATGCTGTACCAGAACCAGAGAAAAAACTACGGGTGGAGGTGTTAGTCTCTAAAACAAGAGATAATTCTTTATTTAATATTGTCTTAAATTTTATTTCCTACTTGACACTAAAAATACTTTTCTTCCTTGTATAACACCGTGTCTAAATTTTATACCTTTTATAACACTTTCGTCCATTTTAAGCCTTAACGTGTTAAATGACACTTGAAAAGACCTTTTTGTCCCTCAGGTGAAATGTGACCAAAATTTTAATAAATGCTAATATTGATATTTGATGTATTTCTTCTTATTTGATTTAACCAGAAATTTTATTTATAGACACAGACAATTTTTCTAAGTGTGGGTTAAAAGTTTACATGGAAATGCATGTGCATGTAGCGCATACAATGGCTGATCAATTGATTAGTGGGAAAATCTACTTTGCAGTACAATATGACTGTACAGGGCTGACGGAGATGTGTTTCTGTAATTTGGCATAAACTGGCATGGATCCTGGCGCCCTATTTTGCGGCGAGGGCTACATTGAGGGTTGTCGATGGTGGAGTCGCAGCCGCTGGCTCGTGGAGGGGTGATGGCAATAGCATCAAATAAAAACCTCGATGATGCGTGTGCGGGGCTCTCCCGGCCATCGGGGGTGGTATGCCGTGGTGTGTTGTTGTGATGGTTTATCATGTACAACAGATAGCACCTCCCTCTTTCCATGTTAGCTTCTGCGTGTTGTTTGATCCATAACACTGAGTCGATGTAATTATTCAAGAATCTACGGGATGCAACTATTGGAGGTGACGGCTTATGGTGCGTCACTTCATTATGCACGCCCTAGGTCCTTTACAACGTCATGAGGATATAGGGGCGCCGATCTTCAATGTAGTGTTGTAGTAGAGTAGGTGTAAGAGCCATTCCGGTCCAGAATTCTTGACCTCCTCCAGTCTTGTATATTCCAATGATTGCTCACCACCCTTCAGAGACCCTGTGCCATAGGACATCTGCAAAATACATGGAAGGTGTCCTCGCGTTCCACCCCACAAATTAAACATGTGTCAGTTACATCCATATTCCTCTTTGCTCTATTTGTCATTGTATCTCGTGAGATGGTGACAAGATACCACTCAAAGACGCGTAACTTGGGACGGGCAGGCACCCCCACAATGCTCCTCGGACAGTACTTGTGACGTCTGATGCCCTGCTCATGCAGCACGTATGGGACGCTTGTCAAGGGCAAGATGGTAAGCGCCGCGGACATTGAAATTTCCTTTTGGTTCCGGAGCCCAAGCAAGGACGTTGTCGAGGCCACGACGATGGCTTGATCAACAGGATGATGTAGCGGCGAAGAAGCTCGGGGTTTCACCTGCCGTTTTCATCCAGTAAATAAAGATGAAAAATAAAGTAAAGAAACATACCAGAAAATAATCATAACCATAAATTGAACTTATTTTTTCTGAGCTAATCTATATCTATATCTATATCTATATCTATATCTATATCTATATCTATACCTTTATATACCTACTAATAAAGCAAGGTGATATTCTTAGTTTCGTTCTGTTTAGATGCCGTTCAATATTTTAAGTTATAGCTACTCGAGGTGGTATAAAATTTAGTCTGTCCGTCCAGTACAAAAACTGTAACAAATATTGGTACGTCGCCATACCAAGCCGAGATGGGCCGGCCCATTGGCGGACGCTATACCACAGCACAAATGTGCGCTCTTGTCAAGAAATAAAAAAAGGAAATGTATGCCATCAAGAATCGTACCGAGGATCTAGCATAGGTGACTAGGCCATGCTAGCCTATACACTAGACAACTTCACGTGTCAGTTTCCAAATCTCGATTTATTAAACAATACAAGCATCAGCACCGTATCCTAAAACATACGTGAATACTTCTTGTGAACACAAGATTTAAATTCGATCATTTTTTAAAAAGGAACAAGTTTTTGAATTTGGACTTTTTGTAAAACATGAATTTTTTAGAAAAACTAGGAGGTACCGTACTCGAATTTTGAATACTTTTAAGCGCGAACATTTTTTTAAAACACGATTTAAAAAATACTAAAAAATGATATGCTGATGTGAATATTTTTTCTAGATGGATTCAGACGTGATTCGCCTATTTACGTAGAAAGGAAGTTATTTTTTTCCATTACTCCCTCCGTTCACTTTTATAAGACGTTTTAGACAGTTGATATTGAACTGTTTTAGGTGTTGTTTAAATTGTGTACAACGTCTTATAAAAGTGAACAAAGGGAGTAAAAAAATGGTAGGATTGTTTCTGGGGCAAGCCTTGATTGCTCATACCTAAAATTCATATACGTCGCCCTCGATGACCCCACCTGGTTTTTATCTCAAACCAAACAATCACCAATTTCTTCACAAAAATGGAAACAATTGCTGCAATCAATCGGCGACGATCACAATCGACACCCCTACGTGATGTGTGATCTCCCCACCCCGCAAACCCTTGGCTCTCTACCCATTGCCGCTCTCTCTCATTCCAAACTAAGTTTATAGTTCCGGTTGTGCCAACTCAAAGGCTGCCGCCACTTAGGATGCCTACGGCGAGCCGGATAAGATGTGAAGGCAGTTGTGATAGTCACAAATGAGGATGCGAAGGAGCTGGGCAGCATGAGCGTCACGGATGTGCACATGTGGCCTGAGTGCATCGAGGATATGGAGCGGCTCATGCAAGGATGATGGTGAAATTATAAGGGCATTTCCATGATGATAGAAAAATGGTGGAAGGATAAAGGGAATGGTGAGATTATATGATGATAGTTTCATTACCCGTTGCAACGCACGGGCATTTTTGCTAGTAGATTAAATTTAAAAGAAGAAACAAAACAGGAGAAAAAAGTGTCACATGGGCCGTCCCATCCAGTGCGCTCTACAGGCAATTTGCCAGTTAGAACAAGATTTGCCGCGAGCGAGCCCAGCTTTCACCACCGCTGAATCTACTCTAAAAAAAAGACACAGCTTTTCCTAGAAAAAAAAGACACAGCTTTTCCTAGAAAAAAAAGACACAGCTGAATCCATCACGAATCGCTGCTCGACCTCGGCTGCAAAACCATCGCCCGAGACTCCCGGGTTCCGACGGCATGGGCGACGGTGATCCAGAAAGTGGAGCGCATTCTTACGGCGACGGCGGCGAGCTTCCAGCAGAGGCAGATGGCGGCCGCAAGCGCCGGCGAGTCGGTGGCTCCGGTGCGATGACTCGGCCTGGGTAGCCGCACCGGCGAGGTGGCAACTCCAGCAGGCGTCAGCTCGATCTCGGCGCTAGCAGGCAGAAGGATAGGTTGAGTACCGCCTACCGACTGTTTTTTTTTTTTCATTCAATTTTAGTGTTTAGTGATTACTCAATTTTGTGCCATCAGTCGCTCAAATTTAGTTGAACTGTATTTGTTCGTATCATCATATGTTTTTAGGTGATGCTTATATATTCGTTGACGTGTATGTGTGGTTTCTGAATCACATTTGCCACTGGTTCTTGTGTGCACAGATGATCCAACTCTGCGCGCACTAGTTCGTTCATGCGTGTCTGCAACTCTGCGCTAATCGTGACACTAATGTGTTCATCGCAGATGGACAGATTGCTTCATCATTAGATAAAAGAAACAGCTCACCCTGCCGACAGGATGATTATTCTCACTGTGACAACAAAGAAGGATATTTGGGACCCGACCTCCCAGAGGTATGTTCAGATAATAGGAGATTTCTATTGCAAGTGAAAACTATGATCAGAATGGCTAAATCAAAATTTATGAATATATCTCTCACTGCTGCAAGCTTTGCTTTGTTCTGCTGCACCCAATTCTCCATCAGAAAACTGTTCCACGAGCTCTAGATCCACCGTTGTCTTGATACACGTACTAGTAGTCTTCCTAGAGCTATTTTCAGCTCTGTCATTTGTTTTCTTTGCCGTGGTTGCTCAGTTTTCTTAGCCTTGGCTAATTAGAGATCATGCCATCCTTCCCCAGCTTAAATCCAACCTTTACAAAGCTAGTCCTTGTACATCATTGTTCTGTATTATGAATACTTCCTTAGTACTGAAATTCTAATGATGATATTTTCTACTTCTGCATGTAGGACATCTGGCGTCATATATATTTCCTACTGCCAATGCAAGATGCTGCCCGTGCTGCCTGTGTGTCTCACTCCTTTCTCTGCTCCTGGAGATGCTATCCCAATCTTACCTTCACTAATGAAACAATGTGCTCGAAACAAAATTTATATGAGAGAACAGTGGGACCAAATGTTATAAGAGACTACAACAACAATATTGACCGTGTTGTAACATACCACTCAGGCGCTGGGGTGAGGAAATTCAGGCTTCAATACTATGTTATTCCTGATGATGCAGAACCGTATCATCATCTCACCAGTTGGCTCCAGATTGCGGTCACACCAGGGATTGAAGAACTTGATCTTGTAGTATGGACGAGAGAGGCAACATTTATTTCACAAAAAAGAAGGGAAAAGGCAATGTTTAACTTTCCATGCACACTTCTATCTGACATGTGTCAAGGCTCGATTCGGCATCTTTACCTTGGCAATTTGGGCTTGCATCCCACATTTCAACTTGGTTTGAGAACCCTGAAAACGCTGCATCTGAGTGAGGTGCATATTACGGCGGATGAGTTAGGGTGCCTTCCATCCAATTCCTTTGCTTTAGCATACTTAAGACTTCAATATTGTTATGACATCCTTCGCCTAGAGATACCTCGTTTGCTGCAGCGGCTCAGGTTCCTGGAGGTGATTGAATGTAGTCTTCAAGTGCTAGAGATCAATGCTCCAAATATCTCCAGATTCCGCTTAATGGGTCATAATGTGCATCTCTCGCTTGGAAAGTCGTGGAAAATGAAGAACCTGATGTTGAACAATAGGTGCGCCATCAGTTATGCTCTTGACAACCTTCCTTCCTGTGCGCCGAAAGTTCAGACTCTTACCATACGTTCTCGTTATGAGGTATTATTTTACTGTTAAGTTGGTAAGTGATATAGCAGCAGCCATGTCTTTGAATAATTAACCTGAGACATCTTTATGCAGATAATCAATGCACCAGCGATATCTAGCAAATTTCTCCACCTCAAGATCTTGAATATTGTTCTTTTCTCATGGCATAATCATCGGCACTATGATTATTTATCCTTTGTTTCTTTTTTTCAAGCCTCTCCTTCCTTGGAGAAATTTGTCTTGTATGTAAGTCACTGTTCACCTTGCAAAGATTATCCTTTGACCTTCAGGTACGAGCTGCGCAGTCCAAGTATGACCCGTTTGAGGGAGACCCCTCGTCTCTGAGGCGAATGTCAGAGCACTACCATGGCAAGCTCAAGAGTGTGGAGATCACTGGTTTCTACCCCCAAAAGAGCATGCTTGAGCTAACATGCCATATTCTTGAGAAGACAACATCACTTCGGCGCCTTACATTGGACACTTGTCCCGTGAATTATCGGTGTTCTAGCATATTTCACAGTAAATGCGCTCCGCTGGAAACTGCGGATATAAGGGGGGCTCATAAATCAGTCTTGGCTGTGAAAACATACATTGAGGACAAAGTTCCCTCTGAAGTCAAGTTCAACGTTCTGGAGCCTTGCAGCCGGTGCTATGTTTTGTGACGTTCAGATGTCAAATCATCGTGGTTGTTCAATGTTAAATTATGTAAATTTAGCTGTGTTGTGCTTTGCCTTTTAAGCTCCTATATAGTTCTCCAATGTTTGGGGTCCGTGGTAGTACTTTATAATAACTTATTGGCAAACTTTCCAATTTATGTAATTTTACTGGATTCACCAGCATTGATCATTGTTGTCGGCCGAGTTTATAATTTTTGTGACTTGCAGTACTTCCAAATAGTTGTATAAGATAATTTAAACTAAATTATGATGAAGAAACTCTGGCCAATTATCCCTTTCAATCTTCTAGGCATGGAGAAAATAGTGGCATGGTTTTCCAGGGCCTGCGCTGCCTGCGCGTGCATATATAGCTTGCTCCATTGCCTCTCCTCCCTTGATGAGGAGATGAGGCCAAGCCGACCATCTGCCGCCGCCGGAGACAACAAGAGCGGCCATCCTTCTCCACCCCCAAGGCGCTGGTAGAGTAGGAAAAGAAAAGAAAAGAAAAGAAAAAACGCCAACACCCTCATGGCACTGGTAGACTAGGAAAAGAAAACGAGAGTGGTTTTTCAACTCCCGGGTGCCCCTACACCCTCTATGAATAGCAAATTCAAAAATAATAGAAAAAAATAAAAAAAATCAGAAACTTTGCAACGTCAAATATGATCAAACTTTGTAAGTGATTGCAAGTTTTCATGCCAAAAAAACATTCGAGGAGATCTACACAAGAAAAAGATTTCGGTGCTTGAAGTTTTGAGCACTTTTAGCACTGAAATCTGAAACTCATGCATACACCTTTATCTACATGATATTTTGTTATGAAAACTTGCAGGAACCTACAAAGTTTAACCATATTTGATGTCACAAAGTCTCAGAATTTTCTAATTTTTTAGTTTACTGTTCATACAGGTTGTAGGGGCACCCGGGAGCTATCACACCTTTCTCAAAGAAAAACGACAATGCTCTGAGGAGCGGTTCCACATGAAAGAACTATAGGGAAATCCCTATTTGACACATTTTGCGTCAAACTATCGAGGCGCCGCACACCCTACGCCTATATGGGGCCGGCCTCTGTTCCTGTTTCCTATTTCAACCGACTCCACTGGCGCATGCTTGTTTCCTTGTTCCCCTTTCTTCCTCATGCGGCTGCTTCGTCTCAATTCCTTCTCTATGTCGTCCTCTCGATATCTATGCTTCTTCCTCTCAATTCTTCGTCGGCATCGCCATTCCTTCCTCCTTCGTGGCCTCAGAGCGGTAGGTGCTCTGGCTCTTCTTCATCTTCTCTCCCCTTTCTGCAAGTCTCTCGGATGGAAGTTAGGGTTAGCTAATTTGATCTTTTTTCTTGGTAGCCTGTGTTTTAGCAACCATATTCTGAGGAATAGCACTTCAATTTAGTGATAATTGGCCGAGGTTCGTCAGATTCCGTGTTCCCCGTTTGGGTTTAATTCCAATTTCCTAGGTTCCTCAACTGCATTCGGCTTTGCTTTTCTGTTTGTATTTGCAGGTTCGGCTGAGATCTAACAGATCATGGTTGTTGTTCTACATGGTTGTAGTTAAATCATTACAGCAAGTACTGGGTCAATTGTTTTTTTGTTCTGGTGCTTGACACTTCTGTTCATCACCCTTTTGCGTGGATTTGTTTTGAGATGTGTTGGACGTGGCTAGAGAAGTGAACAAGCATGTCCCTCCAATTGTGTAGATGCTTCGAAATTTCCATGTATATACTTATGCATTGGCGATACTTCTGGTGATAGTGTTGTAGCTCTCTTCTAGTTTAGAACCGGAACTTGTACTAGAACTGTTATAAGATGGGTCTTGTGTGGTACTGTTCTAATGTTTATCTCTATTGTTCTACTGTTTAGTTCTTGTTCTCACTAGTTTTTGTTTTCTAGTCATAGGCTAGTGGTTGAACTTGAACTGATATTAGATGTGGTGGTTGTGGTTTTGATATAGGACATAACCCAAGCATAGGAGATGAACTGTTATAGTGTTTTGTGTGGTTACATGTAAGATGTGGTGCTTATTAGTTTTGCTCTATTTTAAGATGTGATGGAACTTAAACTTGAATTGTTATAACTAGGGTTAGGAGTTAATCCGTTTTGCTAGTGTGGTGTTATCGAAGTGTGAAGCTTGATTTTTTAAGATGTGGTTATTGTAGACCTTTTCTGGTCATAATCTAGGGATTGGTAGTTGATTTTCTTAAGCTGAGTGGTTGTAGTTTTTTTGGTGATAATCCACGAGTGGAATTCTCTCTTTCTTTTAGCTGTGGTCATAATCCATGGATAGAAACAATTTTCTTTTTTTGTACTATTTTAGGGCTTTTTTGGCTTATACTTGGTAATACAAATTTTACTGTTTTTATTAATGTATTTAATGGATTCGGTCTCGCGGTATTTAGCACCTTACTTTCAAAAAAAATATAATTATCAAGGACATTAATATGTGCACGTGTTCTCCAAAGAATGGCTCGTCACCACCTTACATTATTTTTACTTTCATAAAGTACTTGCTCAACAATCAAGATGCCTAGAATTCATAGATTTCCACTGTGTACTATTAAGCACATATTCTCTACTCTTCGATGGAATAAGGAAATTGCTGATTTAACTGACAAATATACTCTTAGATATGATTTCCAAGAACTTTATTTCAATTCACGAACACATTTTTGAATGCCAAGAACGATATTTGAACCGAGGAAAAAAAATTAAACTTCCAAGAACATTATATGAATTAAAGAACAAATTTTGCATTTTTTTTCCAAGAACTTTATTTGAGTTTACGAACATTTTTTGAAATCCCAAGAAAATTACTAGTATTTAGCAACACTTTTTCTAAGAATATTATTTGAATTAAAGAACAATTTTGGGAATACCAAGAACATTCTTAGAATTGAGGAACACTGTTTGGAAATTCTGTTTTGAATCGACAAACATTTTTTGGAATTCCAAGAACTTTATTTCAGTTGACAAACATTTTTTAAAATCCCAAGAACTTTATTTGAATTGAACAACAACTGTTGGATTTCTAATAACTTAATTGGAATTGATGAACCTTTTTCGAAATGCCAAAACCATTATTTGAATCAAGGAACATTTTTTTACTTCTGAGAACAATATTTGAAATAAAGTACACTTTCGGATTTCTAAGAACTCTATTTGAGTTGACGAACATTTTCTGAAATCCTAAGAACATTGTTTGAATTGAGGAACATTGTTTTGACTTCCAGGGACACTATTTCAATTACAGAATAATTTTTGGGTTTCCAAATACTTTATTTCAATTCATGAACATTTCTTTAACGCCAAGAACAATATTTTGAATCGAGGAGCAAGTTTTTGACTCCCAAGAACATTATTTGATTTTTTAGAACATTATTTAGATTAACAAAAACCTTATTAAAGTTGATGAACATTTAAGAAATCCCGAGAACATTATTCAAATTGAGCAACATTTATTTGATTTCGAAGAACATTATTTGAATTAAAGACATTTTTTGGAATTCCAAGAACATTATTCAAACCGAGGAACATTGTTTTGAAATTCCTTTTTGAATTGAAGAACATTTTTGGAATTCCAAGGACATTTTTTTGGAATTGACAAACACTTCTTATAATCCCAAGAACATTATTTGAATTGAGCACAATTTTTGGATTTCAAAGAACTTTATATGAATTGATGAATTATTTTCGAAATGCCAACAACATTAGTTGAATTGAGGAACATTTTGTTGACTTACAAGAACAATATTTGAATAAAATAACATTTTTTGGATTTCCAAGAACTTTAGTGGAGTTCCGCTCTATGGAGAAACACCCAAAGGTGGAGCACGATGATAGGGAGAACTATTGTGCGGAGCCTTCGGGCGCATTGGTTGGAGCTCCCTCCTTGACAGACGACTAGTAAGAACTTGCTGAAAGCACGGACGTAGAAGAGAAAGAAGAAGCGAGGGGATTGAGCTTCCAAGCGAAAGAACAAGTGATGGGCGCTTTGTTGTTAAAGCACATACGTTTTCTTGCTCCTTTCTATATGCTACCTTACGGCGGTCATCGCTTGGCGCAAAGGTTGCTGGTTCGGTACGGTACGGTACTAAAGGTCCTAGGATTTCTAGGCGGTTTTTCTTTTGGGATGACAAATATTTTCTGAAATCCCAAGAATATTATTTTAATTGAGAAACAAAATTTGACTTTCAGGGACACTATTTCAGTTAAAGAACATTTTTTTGATTTCCAAGAACTTTATTTGAATTCACAAACATTTTTTTGAATGACAAGAACAATATTTTTTGAATCAAGGAACAATTGTTTGACTTGCAAGAACATTTGTTTGAATTAAGGAACATTTTTTGGATTTGCATGAACTTTAGATTAATTGATGAACATTTTTTATAATTCTGAGAACATTATTCAAATAGACCATCATTTATTTGTTTTCCAAGAAAATTATTTGAATTAAAGAAAAATTGTTGGAATTCCAAGAACATTATCCAAATCAAGGAACATTTTTTTGAATGCTAAGAACAATATTTGAATTGAGGAAAGATTTTTTGACTTCCAGGAATATTATTTGCATTAAAGAACAATTTTTGGATTTTCAAGAACTTTATTTGATTAAGTGAACATTTTTTGATATACCAAGAACATTATTTGAATTGAGCAACATTTATTTGATTTTCAATAATTTTAGTTTAAAACATATTTTTGGAATTTCAAGAACCTTATTCAAACCGACGAAGATTTTTTGGAAATTCCACGATCATTTTGGGAATTCCAAGAACTTTATTTCAATTGATGAACATTTTTAAATCCCAAGAGCATTATTTGAATTAACAAATATTTTTTGATTTAAAGGAAATTTATTTAAATATATGATCATTTTTTGTTTGCCAAGAATATTATTTGAATTGAGGAATTTTTTTTGACTTCCATGTATTTTACATTTGTTGACAAATATTTTTTGAAATCCCAAGAATATTATTTGAATCGAGTCACATTTTTTTGACTTCCAAGAACACTATTTCGATTAAAGATTATTTTTTGGATTTCCAATAACTTTATTTCAATTCACGATCATTTCTTCGAATGCCAAGAACATTATTTGAATTCAGGAACATTTTCTGACTTCTGAGAATATTATTTGAATTAAAGAACATTACTTGGATTTCCAAGAACTTTATTTGGGTTGTCAAACATTTTTTGAAATCACAAGAACATTATTTGAATTGAGGAACATTTATCCAATTTCCAAGAACATTATTGAATGATTATAGAAAGTAATCCAACGGTGAAAATGTTGATGGAGATGAGTCTTCCCATGATGAGAGGAGTGTTGGTGATAACGATGGCTTCGATTTCCCCCTCCTGTGGGTAAGTATCCTCGACAGAATGGCTCCATCGAAGAGCAAAAGTGCTCATGCGCAGGTTCCACCACGAGACGGCGACGTGTTTTTTAGAAAGTCTTTGATTTTTTTTCTAGGGCAGATGGTTTCATATAGCGGAAGATGGGCATCCGTGGACCTCCATGGGCCCCACAAGCTCACATGGCGCGCCCCAGGGGACGGCAGCACCAGAGCTTGTGGGCCCAGGGAGGGTCCTCTCTTGTATCTTTTTCTTCCAGTATTTTATATAATCCAAAAAAATCTTCGTAATTTTTCAAGTCATTTGGAGTCTTCGAAGAATAGCTGAAAGGATTGATATAGTTGACTAGAGGGGGGGGGGGGGTGAATAGGCAACTAAATTTTTTAGCTTTTCTTTACCAATTTAAACTTTGCATCAAAGTAGGTTGTCTAGATATGCAACTAGGTGGGCAACCTATATGATGCAACAACAACAAGCACACATGCAAGCAAGGGATATAACACAAATAAGCTTGCACAAGTAAAGGCACGAGATAACCAAGAGTGGAGCCGGTGAATACGAGTATGTGTTACCGAAGTTCCTTCCTTTTAAGGGGAAGTACGTCTCCGTTGGAGCGGTGTGGAGGCACAATGCTCCCCAAGAAGCCACTAGTGAAGGAAATATGCCCTAGAGGCAATAATAAAGTTATTATTTATTTCCTCATATCATGATAAATGTTTGTTATTCATGCTAGAATTGTATTAACCGGAAACATAATACATGTGTGAATACATAGACACACATAGTGTCACTAGTATGCCTCTACTTGACTAGCTCGTTAATCAAAGATGGTTGAGTTTCCTAGCCATGGACATGAGTTGTCATTTGATTAACGAGATCACATCATTAGGATAATGATGTGATTGACATGACTCATTCCGTTAGCTTAGCACTTGATCGTTTAGTATGTTGCTATTGCTCTCTTCATGACTTATACATGTTCCTATGACTATGAGATTATGCAACTCCCGTTTACCGGAGGAACACTTTGTGTGCTATCAAACGTCACAACGTAACTGGGTGATTATAAAGGTGCTCTGCAGGTGTCTCCGAAGGTACTTGTTGAGTTGGCGTATTTCGAGATTACGATTTGTCACTCCAATTGTCGGAGAGGTATCTCTGGGCCCTCCCGGTAATGCACATCATTATAAGCCTTGCAAGCAATGTGACTAATGAGTTAGTTGCAGGATGATGCATTACATAACGAGTAAAGAGACTTGCCGGTAACGAGATTGAACTAGGTATTGAGATACCGACGATCAAATCTCGGGCAAGTAACATACCGATGATAAAGGGAACAACATACGTTGTTATGCGGTTTGACCGATAAAGATCTTCGTAGAATATGTGGGAGCCAATATGAGCATCCAGGTTCAGCTATTGGTTATTGACCGGAGACGTGTCTCGGTCATGTCTACATAGTTCTCGAACCCGTAGGGTCCGCACGCTTAAAGTTTGGTGATGATC
The DNA here is from genome assembly GCA_021605145.1 of Aegilops bicornis. NCBI lineage: Eukaryota > Viridiplantae > Streptophyta > Magnoliopsida > Poales > Poaceae > Aegilops > Aegilops bicornis. Next base: position 561,515,362 of record CM038673.1, on the reverse strand, counting down.
GGTATTATGAGTTTTTGTGTTTTGATGTACCGAAGGTAGTTCGGAGTCCCGGATATGATCACGAACATGACGAGGAGTCTCGAAATGGTCGAGACGTAAAGATTGATATATTGGACGACTATGTTCGGACACCGGAATGGGTTCGGGGAGTTTCAGACATATACCGGAGTACCGGGGGGTTACCGGAACCCCCCCGGGGAGTTTAATGGGCCAAGATGGGCCTTAGTGGAGAAGAGGAGGGGCGGCTAGGGCTGGCTGCGCCCCCCTCCCCCTCTAGTCCGAATTGGACAAGGAGGGGGGGCCCCTTTCCTTCCCCCTCTCTCCTTCCCTTCCTTTTCCCCTCCTACTCCAACTAGGAAAAGAGGGAGTCCTACTCCCAGTGGGAGTAGGACTCCTCCCTGGCGCACCCTCCTCCTGGCCGGCCGCCTCCTCCCCTTGCTCCTTTATATACGGGGGCAGGGGGCACCTCTAGACACAACAATTGATCTCTTGATCTCTTAGCCGTGTGCGGTGCCCCCCTCCACCATATTCCAGCTCGATCATATCGTAGCGGTGCTTAGGCGAAGCCCTGCGTCGGTAGCAACATCATCACCGTCATCGCGCCGTCGTGCTGACGGAACTCTCTCGTGAAGCTCTGCTGGATCGGAGTTCGCGGGACGTCATCGAGCTGAACGTGTGCTGAACTCGGAGGTGTCGTACGTTCGGTACTTGGATTGGTCGGATCATGAAGACGTACGACTACATCAACTGTGTTGCACTAATGCTTCCGCTTTCGGTCTATGAGGGTACGTGGACAACACTCTCCCCTCTCGTTGTTATGCATCACCATGATCCTGTGTGTGCATAGGAATTTTTTTGAAATTACTACGTTCCCCAACAGTGGCATTCGAGCCTGGATTTATGCGTAGATGTTATATGCACGAGTAGAACACAAGTGAGTTGTGGGCGATACAAGTCATACTGCCTACCAGCATGTCATACTTTGGTTCGGCGGTATTGTTGGATGAAGCGGCTCGGACCGACATTACGCCAGACGCTTACGCGAGACTGGTTCTACCGACGTGCTTTGCACACAGGTGGCTGGCGGGTGTCAGTTTCTCCAACTTTAGTTGAACCGAGTGTGGCTATGCCCGGTCCTTAAGAAGGTTAAAACATCACTAACTTGACAAACTATCTTTGTGGTTTTGATGCGTAGGTTAGAACGGTTCTTGCTCAGCCCGTAGCAGCCACGTAAAACTTGCAACAACAAAGTAGAGGACGTCTAACTTGTTTTTGCAGGGCATGTTATGATGTGATATGGTCAAGGCATGATGCTATATTTTATTGTATGAGATGATCATGTTTTGTAACCGAGTTATCGCAATCGGGCGAAGCCATATGGTTGTCACTTTATTGTATGCAATGCAATCGCCCTGTAATTGCTTTACTTTATCACTAGGCGGTAGCGATAGTCGTAGAAGCAATAGGTGGCGAGACGAGCGATCGAGCGATTCCTTCGCTACTGCTGCTAACTGAAGTCGATCAATGTTGCCTCTCTGGATGAACAGTGAGCGTTGCGGAGGGGGGGGGGGGGGTTGGATGAACAGTAAGCGGTGGCGTTGCCTCTGGATGAACAGGACCCCGTGGTGTGGAGGGCTGGATGAACAGGACGCCCCCGTGGAGGGCTGAATGAGCGATGAGCGGTGGAGGGGTGGTTGAGCGATGGCGGTGGAGTAAGCGCGGTGGAGGCTGGATGAACAGGAGCCCGTGGATGCTGGAGGAGGTCGACGGTAGCCGATGGAGGCTGGAGGAGGTCAACGGTGGAGATGAATAGTATCCTGTGGAGTCCCGTTTTGCGGTACGCCACACCCCTCCCGATGAACAGGACCCCCGTTTCGACCGTAGCGCTCCAACACAAGTCTGTGTTCGTCCGTTTTGCGGTACGCCACACCCCTCCCGATCAACAGGACCCCCGTTTCTACCGTAGGAGGTACGTTTCCTCCGTTTTGCGGTACGCCAGACCCCTCCCGATGAACATGATCCTATTTCGAACGTGGCCGATCGAACACAAGGCCGTTTCCTCCGTTCTGCGGTACGCCAGGCCTTGTTTCCATCGCCTGCTCCGTCCAAGCCCTCCCGATGAACACGACGACGCATTTCGTTCCGACCCAGCTGGTTGGCTCCCACGCGTTCCGTTGCCTCCCGATGAACACGACCCATTCCGTTGCCTACCCATGAACACGACAACGATGCTGTTTCTCCGTTCCGACCTAGCCATGTACACGAGCCCTGGCCGTACGTATGCGTGAGTAGGCGTTCGAGACCCCGCCCGTATGTACACATACGTGGCCGTATTTTCTTTCTTGCACATCGGCGGCGACGTGCGTGTACATGCTACATGCGCGCCTCTACTACGACACGTGCGCGCCTCTACATCGACTAGTATATATGTACGTACACGTTCGCGACTAGAATGACAACGCTACGTACGCTTTGACCAGGTGGGTCCGGACTGTCACGCACTTCCTTGCGTGCAAAGATGTAGCTGGTGGGTCCCAGCAGTCAGGGGGGCGAATCGTTTTGTTTTTTTTTTGCCCAGGCGCACTTCCTTGCGTGCGAAGGTGTAGCTGGTGGGTCCCAGCAGTCAGGGGGAAACGTTTTTTCGTAAAATACGTTGGCCCGTCGGGTGGGTCCCCACTGTCAGATGGATAAATAATTATTTTGCGCGTAATAAGGAGGCACTTTCTTGCGGCTGCCGTGGACCCAAATTGTCGGCCTCGCCACGTCTGATACTCTTTCGATGGAAGTCGGTCGTTGACCACATTGACCACGCCACGCCGAGAGCACCATGGCGGTGGACGACGGCGAGGCCTAGGAAGGGGACGACGCGAGCCGGGAACGAAGAGGAGTACGAGGGTTCACCGTTCGGCTGTGGTGTGAGGCTGCCGTCGCCGCAGAATAACAGGGGGTGTGGGTGAGTAGAGGGATGGCCTGGCCAGCAGTGGGAGTAGTAGGGGCGATGAGGCCTCCACCGCATCGCAGCCGGCCACAGGAGGCAGGAGCACAAGGCACGACCGGCGCTGGTTTGGGCGGCTGGAGCAAGAAGACCACAGGTTGAAGAAGCACTACGGCCGTTGGATGGACATCGTACGGTCACTGGAGCTAGAATCGTGCATATTGACTAAGTTGACAAAGCCCTCCGTCCCCGTCAACTTAGTAGGCCCACAAGTCAGCCTGCCACTATACTTGGGTTCCAGCTAACGGAGTCATTTTTTGTGCGTAATAAGGAGGCACTTCCTTGCATGCGAAGATATAGCTGGTGGGTCCGAGCCGCCAAGCGGTAACGTTTTTTTCACGAAATCTGAAGGCCCTTTCGGTGGGTCCCGGATGTCGTGGAGGAATCATTATTTTGCGGCGTAATAAGGAGGCATTTCCTTGCGTGCGGCCGTGGACCCACTGTCAGCCTCTCCACGACTGATCCTTCAGATGCATGTCGGTCGTTGACCATGCCACGCCGAGAGCACCAGGGCGGTGGACGATGGCGAGGCCTAGGAAGGGAACGACACGGAGGCAGGGAAGACTCGGTAGTTGTTTCCCACGCGAGGGGAGTACGATCTGTTGTCTGAGGGTTTATGTTTCGCCTACCGTCACGGAGAATAACAACAGTTGTGGGTGAGTAGAGGGATGGCTAGGCCAGCGATGGGAGTACGGTGGGCGGTGAGGCTGTGGCGGCAGCACAGCCGGCCGCGGGGAGGAGGGAGCAGGCAGTCCCGCTGGCGCTTGTTTGAGCGGCTGGAGCAGGAAGAGCAGAGATTGAAGAAGCACGACGGCCGTTGGATGGACATCCAACAGTCACTGCTTGTGTGTCAACCTTTTTTTAGGAAAGCCTCAAATCTGTGGAAAACAGCATACAACCCATCTGCCATTATTTCTAATAATTTACAGCCCATTTGCTAATTCTTAAGGTTTTTTTTGGAGCCCATATTCTTTTTGTTAGCATTACAGCCCATATTATGGCCACGGTTAAAAAATTATACGAAATTTTGCATATTTCAAAAGGCCCGAACTGTTTTTAATCCCGAAATTTCGACTCACATTCAAACTGATTTTAAAAATAAATGTATATCAATATAAAATCCAACAAATTCTCCACGCACAAAAATTAATTTAATTAAAAATCTCGAAATGAAAAAAAGATATTTGAAACTAATTGCCGGTTTGATGTGTTTTAAAAATGTACAACCCGTTTCTCATTACTGATGGGCCATTTTCTCGGCCAAATTAATGAAGCTCTCCTCGTCTTGAAAGATTTGCAGCCCAATAGGCACGACAAAGCGACTTACTTGGCAAATCATAAAAAACTGGGTTGTGGCCATGGACCCGGTATCGGCCTCTCCACGTCTGATACTCTTCGATGGAAGTCGTTCCTTGACCACGTTGACCACACTGCATGGACAGCACCACGGCGGTGGACGACGGCGAGTGCTACGTCTTGAGCTTGCGTTGGTTTTCCCTAAAGAGGAGAGGATGATGCAGCACATTAGCGTAAGTATTTCCCTCAGTTTTTGAGAACCAAGGTATAATCCAGTAGGAGGCCACGCGCAAGTCCCTCGTACCTGCACAAAACGATAGCTACTCGCAACCAACGCGATTAGGGGTTGTCAATCCCTTCACGGTCACTTACGAGAGTGAGATCTGATAGAGATAATATTTTCGGTATTTTTGGTATAAAGATGCAAAGTAAAAAGTAAAAGCAAAGCAAGTAAATAAAGTGATGGAGATTGATATGAACAATAGACCCGGGGACCATAGGTTTCACTAGTGGCTTCTCTCAAGAGCATAGATATTCTACGGTGGGTGAACAAATTACTGTTGAGCAATTGATAGAATTGAGCATAGTTATGAGGTTATCTAGGTATGATCATGTATATAGGCATCACGTCCGTGACAAGTAGATCGAGACGATTCTGCATCTACTATTATTACTCCACTCATCGACAGCTATCCAAAGATGCATCTAGAGTATTAAGTTAAAAACAGAGTAACATCTTAAGCAAGATGACATGATGTAGAGGAATAAATTCATGCAATATGATAAATACCCCATCTTGTTATCCTCGATGGCAAAAATACAATACGTGTCTTGCAACCCTTTCTGTCACTAGGTAAGGACACCGCAAGATTGAACCCAAAGCTAAGCACTTCTCCCATTGCAAGAACTACCAATCTAGTTGGCCAAACTAAACGGATAATTCGAAGAGACTTGCAAAGATAACTCAATCATAAAAGAATTCAGAGAAGATTCAAATATTATCCATAGATAAGCTGGATCATAAACCCACAATTCATCGGTCTCAACAAACACACCAAAAAAAGAAGATTACATCGAATAGATCTCCACGAGAGAGGGGAGAACATTGTATTGAGATCCAAAAGAGAGAAGAAGCCATCTAGCTACTAGCTATGGACCCGAAGGTCTGAAGTAAACTACTCACACTTCATCGGAGGGGCTATGGTGTTGATGTAGAAGCCCTCCGTGGTGGATGCCCCCTCCGTGAAGCTCCTAACGAGGGCCCAACATGGGATCTCGTGGATACAGGAAGGTACGGCGATGGAATTAGGTTTTTGGCTCCCCTTCTGATCGTTTGGGGATACGTAGGTATATATAGGAGGAAGGAGTACGTCGGTGGAGCGTCAGGGGGCCCACGAGGTAGGGGGGCTCGCCCAGGGGGGGCGCGCCCTCCACCCTCATGACCGCCTTTGGCACTTCTTGGAGTAGGGTCCAAGTCTCCTGGATCACGTTCGGTGAGAAGATCACGTTCCCGAAGGTTTCATTCCGTTTGGACTCCGTTTGATATTCCGTTTTTCGAAACACTGAAATAGGCAAAAAACAGCAATTCTGGGCTGGGCCTCCGGTTAATAGGTTAGTCCCAAAAGTAATATAAAAGTGGAAAATAAAGCCCAATATAGTCCAAAATAGTAGATAAAGTAGCATGGAGCAATCAAAAATTATAGATACGTTGGAGATGTATCAGGCATCCCCAAGCTTAATTCCTGCTCGTTCTCGAGTAGGTAAATGATAAAAAAAGAACTTTTCATGCGGAGTGATACTTTGGTATAATTTCAATATAAATCTTCTTACTTGTGATATGAATATTCAGGTCTGAAAGATTTAAGACAAAAGTTCATATTGACATAAAAATAATAATACTTCAAGCATACTAACTAATCAATTATGTCATCTCAAAATAACATAGCCAAAGAAAGTTTATCCCTACAAAATCATATGGTTAGGCTATGCTTCATTTTCGTCACACAAAGATGTTCCCAACTTCTATACCCCGATGACAAGCCAAGCAATTGTTTCATACTCAAATAATCTCAAACTCTTTCAACCTTTACGCAATACATGAGCGCGAACCATGGGTATAGCACTATGGGTGGAATAGAAATATGATGATGGGATTGTGTGGAGAAGAAAAAAAAGGAAAGTCTCATATCGACGAGGATAATCAACGGGCTATGGAGATGCCCATCAATTGATGTCAACATGAGGAGTAGGGATTGCCATGCAACGGATGCACTAGAGCTATAAGTATATGAAAGCTCTACCAAAGAAACTAAGTGGGTGTGCATCCAACTTGCTTGCTCACGAAGACCTAGGGCACTTTGAGGAAGCCCATCATTGGAATATACAAGCCAAGTTCTATAATGAAAAATTCCCACTAGTATATGAAAGTTACAAAATGAGAGACGCTCTATATGAAAAACATGGTGCTACTTTGAAGAAGAATATATGCGCTCATTACATGAAGAACAAGGTGCTACTTTGAAGCACAATATATGAGATTCACTACATTAAGAACAAGGTGCTACTTTGAAGCACAAGTGTGGTAAAAGGATAGTAGCATTGTCCCTTCTATCTTTTTCTCTCATTTTTTTATTTGGGCCTTTTGTTTCTCTTTTTTTATGGCCTCTTTTTTTTTGTCCGGAGTCTCATCCCGACTTGTGGGGGAATCATAGTCTCCATCATCCTTTCCTCACTTGGGACAATGCTCTAATAATGATGATCATCACACTTTTATTTCTATTACAACTCAAAACTTAGAACAAAATATGACTCTATATGAATGCCTCCGTGATGTGCAGGGATGGTGCAATGAATCAAGAGTGACATGTATGGAAAATAATGCATGGTGTCTTTGCCACAAATATGATGTCAACTACATAATCATGCAATGGCAATATGACAAAAGTAATGTATGTCATAATAATGATGATGGAAGTTGCATGGCAATATATCTCGGAATGGCTATGGAAATGCCATGATAGGTAGGTATGGTGGCTGTTTTGAGGAAGATATAAGGAGGTTTATGTGTGAAAGAGCGTATCATATCACGGGGTTTGGATGCACCGATGAAGTTTGCACCAACTCTCAAGGTTAGAAATGAAGGAAATACGCCCTAGAGGCAATAATAAAGTTATTATTTATTTCCTTATATCATGATAAATGTTTATTATTCATGCTAGAATTGTATTAACCGGAAACATAATACATGTGTGAATACATAGACAAACATATAGTCACTAGTATGCCTCTACTTGACTAGCTCGTTAATCAAAGATGGTTATGTTTCCTAACCATAGACATGAGTTGTCATTTGATTAACGGGATCACATCATTAGGAGAATGATCTGATTGACATGACCCATTCCGTTAGCCTAGCACTTGATCGTTTAGTATGTTGCTATTGCTTTCTTCATGACTTATACATGTTCCTGTAACTATGAGATTATGCAACTCCGTTTACGGAGGAACACTTTGGGTACTACCAAACGTCACAACGTAATCGGGTGATTATAAAGGAGTACTACAGGTGTCTCCAAAGGTACTTGTTGGGTTGGCGTATTTCGAGATTAGGTTTTGTCACTCCAATTGTCGGAGAGGTATCTACGGGCCTTCTCGGTAATACACATCACATAAGCCTTGCAAGCATTGCAACTAATGAGTTAGTTGTGAGATGATGTATTATGGAGCGAGTAAAGAGACTTGCGATGAACGAGATTGAACTAGGTATTGGATACCGACGATCGAATCTCGGGCAAGTAACATACCGATGACAAAAGGAACAACGTATGTTGTTATGCGGTCTGACCGATAAAGATCTTCAGAAAATGTAGGAACCAATATGGGCATCCAGGTCCCGCTATTGGTTATTGACCGGAGATGTGTCTCGGTCATGTCTACATTGTTCTCGAACCGTAGGGTCCGCACGCTTAAGGTTTCAATGACGGTTATATTATGAGTTTATGTATTTTTTATGTACCGAAGGTTGTTCGGAGTCCTGGATATGATCACGGACATGACGAGGAGTCTCGAAATGGTCGAGACATAAAGATTAATATATTGGACGGATATATTTGGACACCGGAAAGGTTCCGGAGAAGTTTAGAGCTCCGGGAGGTTACCGGAACCCCCCGGGAGGTATATGGGCCTTATTGGGCCCATGTAGGAGGAAGGGAGAAGGAACAAGGGAGGGGGGCGCGCCCCCCCAAGCCCCATCCGACATGGGGAAGGGGGCCGGCCCCCGCTTTCCTTTCTCCGTCCCCCTGGTCCTATTCCTACTACTAGGAGTACTTCCTCATACTAGTACTCCGTCCTTCGCCCTCCAAATAAGATAAGGTATGGAGAGGGAAGCCTACTGGGGGTAGGTTTCCTCCCTATGGCGCGCCCCTTGTGGCCGGCCACCTCCTCCCTCCCTCCTTTATATCACGGGGTTGGGGGCACCCTAGAACACACAAGTTGATCCTTGAGATCGTTCCTTAGCCGTGCGGTGCCCCCTCCACCATATTCCACCTCGGTCATATCGTAGCGGTGCTTAGGCGAAGCCTGCGTCGGTGAAACATCAAGATCGTCACCACGCCCGTCGTCTTGTGGAACTCCCTCTCCCGGAGCTTTGCTGGATCGGAGCCCGAGGAGCGTCATCGAGCTGAACGTGTGCCAAGAACTCGGAGGCGCCGGAGTAACGGCGCTGGGATCGGCTGGATCGCGAGGAGAACGTACGACTACTTCCTCTACGTCATCATCGACTCGGAGGTGCCGGAGTAACGGCACTGGGATCGGTAGGATCGCGAGGAGAACGTACGACTACTTCCTCTACGTTGTGATCGCTTCCGCTTTGGTCTACGAGGGCGTAGACAACACTCTCCCCTCTCGTTGCTATGCCATCACCATGGTCCCGTGTGCGTAGGAAAATTTTGAAATTACTACGTTCCCCAACGGTGGCATCCGAGCCTGGTTTTATGCGTTGATGTCATATGCACGAGTAGAACACAAGCGAGTTGTGGGCGATACAAGTCATACTGCCTACCGGCATGTCATACTTTGGTTCAGCGGTATTGTGAGATGAAGCGGCCCGGACCGACATTACGCCAGACGCTTACGCGAGACTGGTTTCACCGTTCACGAGCACTCGTGCTTAAAGGTGGCTGGCGGGTGTCTGTCTCTCTCACTTTAGTTGAACCGAGTGTGGCTACGCCGGTCCTTGAGAAGGTTAAACGGAGTCTATTTGACGAAGTATCGTTGTGGTTTTAATGCGTAGGTAAGAACGGTTCTTGCTCAGCCCGTAGCAGCCACGTAAAACTTGCAACAACAAAGTAGAGGACGTCTAACTTGTTTTTGCAGGGCATGTTGTGATGTGATATGGTCAAGACGTGATGCTATATTTTATTGTATGAGATGATCATGTTTTGTAACCGAGTTATCGGCAATCGGCAGGAGCCATATGGTTGTCGCTTTATTGTATGAAATGCAAAGCATACATAATTGCTTTACTTTATCACTAAGCGGTAGCGATAGTCGTAGAAGCAATAGATGGCGTAAACGACAACGATGCTACGATGGAGATCAAGGTGTCGCGCCGGTGACGATGGTGATCATGACGGTGCTTCGGAGATGGAGATCACAAGCACAAGATGATGATGGCCATATCATATCACTTATATTGATTGCATGTGATGTTTATCCTTTATGCATCTTATTTTGCTTTGATTGACGGTAGCATTTTAAGATGATCTCTCATTAAAATTATCAAGTAGTGTTCTCCACGAGTATGCACCGTTGCCAAAGTTCGTCGTGCGTCGAGACACCACGTGATGATCGGGTGTGACAAGCTCTCGTCCATCTACAACGGGTGCAAGCCAGTTTTGCACACGCAGAATACTCAGGTTATACTTGACGAGCCTAGCATATGCAGATATGGCCTCGGAACACGGAGACCGAAAGGTCGGCGTGAATCATATAGTAGATATGATCAACATAAGATGTTCACCATTGAAAACTACTCCATCTCACGTGATGATCGGTTATGGTTTAGTTGATTTGGATCACGTGATCACTTAGATGACTAGAGAGATGTCTGTCTAAGTGGGAGTTCTTAAGTAATATGATTAATTGAACTTTAATTTATCATGAACTTAGTCCTGGTAGTATTTTGCAAATTATGTTGTAGATCAATAGCTCGCGTTGTTGCTCCCCTATGTTTTTATATGTGTTCCTAGAGAAAATTGTATTGAAAGATGTTAGTAGCAATGATGCGGATTGGATCCGTGATCTGAGGTTTATCCTCATTGCTGCAGTAAGAATTATGTCCTTAATGCACCGCTAGGTGACGGACCTATTGCAGGAGCGTATGCGGGCGTTATGAGCGTTTGGCTAGCTCAATATGAGCGAATCTGACGTTATGAGCGTTTGGCTAGCTCAATATGATGACTACTTGATAGTTTAGTGCACCATGCTTAACGGCTTAGAATCGGGACTTCAAAGGCGTTTTGAGCGTCATGGACCATATGAGATGTTCCAGGAATTGAAGTTAATATTTCAAGCAAATACCCGAGTTGAGAGATATGAAGTCTCCAACAAGTTCTATAGCTAAAAGATGGAAGAGAATCGCTCAACTAGTGAGCATGTGCTCAGATTGTCTGAGTACTTCAATCGCTTGAATCAAGTGGAAGTTAATCTTCCAGATAAGATAGTGATTGACAGAATTCTCTAGTCACCATCACTAAGTTAGTAGAACTTCGTGATGAACTATAGTATGCAAGGGATGATGAAAAAGATTCTCGAGCTCTTCGCGATGCTAAAATCGGCGAAGGTAGAAATCAAGAAAAACATCAAGTGTTGATGGTTGACAAGACCACTAGTCTCAAGGAAAATGGCAAAGGGAAGAAGGGGAACTTCAAAAGGAACGGCAAGCAAGTTGCTGCTCGAGTGAAGAAGCCCAAGTCTAGACCTAAGCCTGAGACTGAGTACTTTTGCTGCAATGGAACTGGTCACTGGAAGCAGAACTACCCCTGAATATTTGGTAGATAAGAAGGATGGCAAAGTGAACAAAGGTATATTTGAGATACATATTATTGATGTGTATTTTACTGGTGTTCGTAGCAACCCCTCGGTATTTGATACTGGTTCAGTTGCTAAGAGTAGTAACTTGAAAGCAGGAGTTGCAGAATGAACAGAAACTAGTTGAAGGGGAAGTGAAGATGAGTGTTGGAAGTAGTTCCAAGATTAATATGATCATCATCGCACACTCCCTATACTTTCGGGATTAGTATGGAACCTAAATAAGTGTTATTTGGTGTTGAGCATAAGTATGATTTGATCATGTTTATTGCAATACGGTTATTCATTTAAGTAAAAGAATAAATTGTTGTTACATTTACATGAATAAAACCTTATATGGTTACACACCCAATGAAAATGATTCATTGGATCTCGATCATAGTGATACACATATTCATAATATTGAAACCAAAAGATGCAAAGTTAATAATGATAGTGCAACTTATTTGTGGCACTCGCCGTTTAGGTCATATTGGTGTAAAGCGCATGAAGAAAACTCCATGCCGATGGACTTTTGGAATCACTTGATTATGAATCATTTGATGCTTGCGAACCGTGCCGTTTGGGCAAGATGACTAAAACTCCGTTCTCGGAACAATGGAACAAACTCTTGACTCATTGGAAATAATACATACCGATGTATGCGATCCAATGAGTGTTGATGCTCGTGGCAAGTATCGTTATTTTCTGACTTTCACAAGATGATTTGAGCAGATATGGGTATATCTACTTGATGAAACATAAGTCTGAAATAGTTGAAAGGTTCAAAGAATTTCAGAGTGAAGTGGAAAAATCATCGTAACAAGAAAATAAAGTTTCTGCGATCTAATCGCAAAGGCGAATAATTGAGTTACGAGTTTGGTCTTCAATTAAAATAATGTGGAATAGTTTCACAGCTCACGCCACAGAACACCACAATGTTATGGTGTGTCCGAACATCGTGAATCGCACTTTATTTGATATGGTGCGATCTATGATGTCTCTTATTAATTTACCATTACCGTTTTGGGGTTATGCATTAGAGACAACTGCATTCACGTTTAATAGGGCACCATCTAAATCCGTTGAGACGACACCATATGAACTATGGTTTAACAGTAAACCTAAGCTGTCGTTTCTTAAAAAGTTTGGAGTTGTGATGCTTATGTGAAAAAGTTTTCACCTGATAAGCTCAAACCTAAATCGGAGAAGTGCGTCTTCATAGAATACCCAAAGGTAACTATTGGGTACACCTTCTATCACAGATCCGAAGGCAAGTTTTTCGTTGCTAAGATGGATCCTTTCTAGAGAAGAAGTTTCTCTCGAAAGAAGTGAGTGGGAGGAAAGTAGAACTTGATGAGGTAACTATACCTTCTCCCTTATTGGAAAGTAGTTCATCACAGAAATCAGTTCCAGTGATTCCTACACCAATTAGTGAGGAAGTTAATGATGATGATCATGAAACTTCAGATCAAGTTGCTTCAAAACCTCGTTGGTCTTCCGAGTAAGATCCGCACTGCAGTAGTACGGTAATCATGTTCGGAAGTCATGTTACTAGACCATGATGAACCTACGAACTATGAGGAAGCGATGATGAGCCCAGATTCCGCAAAATGGCTTGAGGCCATGAAATCTGAGATGGGATCCATGTATGAGAACAAAGTATGGACTTTGGTTGACTTGCCCGATGATCGGCAAGCCATAGAAAATAAATGGATCTTCAAGAGGAAGACGGACACTGATAGTAGTGTTACTATCTACAAAGCTCGACTTGTCACAAAAGGTTTTCGACAAGTTCAAGGTGTTGACTACAATGAGATTTTCTCAACTGTAGCGATGCTTAAGTCTGTCCGAATCATGTTAGCAATTGCCACATTTTATGAAATCTGGCAAATGGATGTCAAAACTACATTCTTTAATGAATTTATTAAAGAAGAATTGTATATGATGCAACGAAGGTTTTGTCAATCCTAAAGGTGCTAACAAAATATGCAAGCTCCAATGATCCATCTATGGACTGGTGCAAGCATCTCGAGTTGGAATACATGCTTTGATAAGTTAATCATAGCATATAGTTTTATCTGAGACTTGCGGTGAAGCCTGTAATTACTAGAAAGTGAGTGGGAGCACTACAACATTTCTGATAAGTATATGTGAATGACATATTGTAGATCGGAAATAATGTAGAGTTATTCTGCAAAGCATAAAGGAGTGTTTGAAAGGAGTTTTTTCAAAGAAAGACCTCGGTGAAGCTGCTTACATATTGAGCATCAAGATCTATAGAGATAGATCAAGACGCTTGATAAGTTTTTTTCAATGAGTACATACCTTGACAAGATTTTGAAATAGTTCAAAATGGAACAGTCAAAGAAAGTGTTCTTGCACGTGTTACAAGGTGTGAAATTGAGTAAGACTCAAAACCCGACCACGGCAGAAGATAGAAAGAGAATGAAAGTCATTCCCTATGCCTTGGCCATAGATTCTATAAAGTATGCCATGTTGTGTACCAGATCTATTGTATACCCTACACTGAGTTTGGGAAGGGAGTACAATAGTGATCTAGGAGTAGATCACTGGACAGCGGTCAAAATTATCCTTAGTAAAATAAGGATATGTTTCTCGATTATGGAAGTGACAAAAAGGTTCGTCATAAAGGGTTACGTCGATGCAAGTTTTGACACCGATCTGGATGACTCTAAGTCTCGATCTAGATACATATTGAAAGTGGGAGCAATTAGCTAGAGTAGCTCCATGCAGAGCATTGTAGACATAGAAAAATTGCAAAATACATAACGGATCTGAATATGAAAGACCCGTTGACTAAGATTCTCTCACAAGCAAAACATGATCACACCTTAGTACTCTTTGGGTGTTAATCACATAGCGATGTGAACTAGATTACTGAATCTAGTAAACCCTTTGGGTGTTGGTCACATGGCGATGTGAACTATGGGTGTTAATCACATGATGATGTGAACTATCGATGTTAATCACATGGTGATGTGATCTAGATTATTGACTCTAGTGCAAGTGGGAGACTGAAGGAAATATGCCCTAGAGGCAATAATAAAGTTATTATTTATTTCCTTATATCATGATAAATGTTTATTATTCATGCTAGAATTGTATTAACCGGAAACATAATACATGTGTGAATACATAGACAAACATATAGTCACTAGTATGCCTCTACTTGACTAGCTCGTTAATCAAAGATGGTTATGTTTCCTAACCATAGACATGAGTTGTCATTTGATTAACGGGATCACATCATTAGGAGAATGATCTGATTGACATGACCCATTCCGTTAGCCTAGCACTTGAGCGTTTAGTATGTTGCTATTGCTTTCTTCATGACTTATACATGTTCTGTAACTATGAGATTATGCAACTCCGTTTACGGAGGAACACTTTGGGTACTACCAAACGTCACAACGTGAATCGGGTGATTATAAAGGAGTACTACAGGTGTCTCCAAAGGTACTTGTTGGGTTGGCGTATTTCGAGATTAGGTTTTGTCACTCCAATTGTCGGAGAGGTATCTACTGGGCCTTCTCGGTAATACACATCACATAAGCCTTGCAAGCATTGCAACTAATGAGTTAGTTGTGAGATGATGTATTACGGAACGAGTAAAGAGACTTGCCAAGAATTGAGATTGAACTAGGTATTGGATACCGATGATCGAATCTCGGCAAGTAACATACCGATGACAAAAGGAACAACGTATGTTGTTATGCGGTCTGACCGATAAAGATCTTCGTAGAAAATGTAGGAACCAATATGGGCATCCAGGTCCCGCTATTGGTTATTGACCGGAGATGTGTCTCGGTCATGTCTACATTGTTCTCGAACCGTAGGGTCCGCACGCTTAAGGTTTCAATGACGGTTATATTATGAGTTTATGTATTTTTGATGTACCGAAGGTTGTTCGGAGTCCCGGATATGATCACGGACATGAAGAGGAGTCTCGAAATGGTCGAGACATAAAGATTAATATATTGGACGGATATATTTGGACACCGGAAAGTTTCGGAGAAGTTTGGAGCTCCGGAGGTTACGGAACCCCCGGGAGGTATATGGGCCTTATTGGGCCCATGTAGGAGGAAGGGAGAAGGAACAAGGGAGGCGCCCCAAGCCCAATCCGACTGGGGAAGGGGCGGCCCCCTTTCCTTTCTCCTTCCCCTCTTCCTATTCCTACTACTAGTACTACTTCCTAATACTAGTACTCCTTCCTCCCCTCCAAATAAGATAAGGAAAGGAGAGGGAAACCTACTTGGAGTAGGTTTCCCCCTCCCTATGGCGCCCCTTGTGGCCGGCCACCTCCTCCCTCCCTCCTTTATATCTCACGGGGTGGGGGGCACCCTAGAACACACAAGTTGATCCTTGAGATCGTTCCTTAGCCGTGTGCGGTGCCCCCCTCCACCATATTCCACCTCGGTCATATCGTAGCGGTGCTTAGGCGAAGCCCTGCGTCGGTGAAACATCAAGATCGTCCTGCCCCGTCGTCTTGTGGAACTCCCTCTCCCGGAGCTTTCTTTGGATCGGAGCCGAGGAGGCGTCATCGAGCTGAGCGTGTGCCAAGAACTCGGGCGAGGCGCCGAATGCTTGGCTGGGATCGGCTGGATCGCGAGGAGAACGTCGACTACTTCCTCTACGTCATCATCGACTCGGAGGTGCGAGTAATGGACCTTTGGGATCGGCAGGATCGCTGAGGAGAACGTCTGACTACTTCCTCTACATTGTGATCGCTTCGCTTTGGTCTCTGAGTGCGTAGACAACACTCTCCCCTCTCGTTGCTATGCCATCACCATGGTCCTGTGTGTGCGTAGGAAAATTTTGAAATTACTACGTTCCCCAACAAGAAAGGGCAATGCACGGTACCGAAGAGGCTAGCAAGTGCGGAAAGATAAAAGTGCGTATAATCCATGGCTCAACATTAGTCAAAAGAACTCATATACTTATTGCAAAAATTGAGAAGCCATAAAAAATCAAGTACTACACAATGCTCCTAGGGGGATAGATTGGTAGGAAAAGACCATCGCTCGTCCCCGACCGCCACTCATAAGGATGCACAAGCCAGGTACACTTCATATTTCAAATTTGTTACACAACTTTACCCATACGTGCATGCTACGGGACTTGCAAACTTCAACACAAGTATTTCTCAAATTCACAATTATCAACTAGCACGACTTTGATATTATTACCTCCATATCTCAAAACAATTATTAAGCATTAAATTTGTCTTAGTATTCAATTCACTCAAAAGAAAGTTTCACATATCTCGAACACCAAGTATATTAACATTAAGCAAATTACCATGCTATTAACGACTCTCAAAATGATCTAAGTGAAGCATGAGAGATCAAGTTTCTTTAAAACAAATCCACCACCGTGCTCTAAAATATCTAAGTGAAGCACTAGAGCAAAAATTATCACGCTCAAAAGATATAAGTGAAGCACTATGAGCAAAACTATCAAGCTCAAAAGATATAAGTGAAGCACATAGAGTATTCTAACAAATTCCAAATCATGTATGGCTCTCTCAAAAAGTGTGTACAGCAAGTATGATTGCGGTAAACTAACAAGCAAAGACTCAAATAATACAAGACGCTCCAAGCAGAACACATATCATGTTGGTGAATAAAAATATAGCTCCAAGTAAATTACCGATGGAAGTAGACGAAAGAGGGGATGCCTTCAGGGCATCCCCAAGCTTTGACTTTTGGTGTCCTTGGATTATCTTGGGGTGCCATGGGAGTCCCCAAGCTTAGGCTCTTGCCACTCCTTGTTCCATAATCCATCAAAAGAATTCACCCAAAACTTGAAAACTTCACAACACAAAACTCAATAGAAATCTCGTGAGCTCCGTTAGAGAAAGAAAACAAAAGACTACTTCAAGGTACTGTAATGAACTCATTCTTTATTTATATTGGTGTTAAACCTACTGTATTCCAACTTATCTATAGATTATAAACTATTTTACTAACCATAGATTCATCAAAATAAGCAAACAACACACGCAAAACAGAATCTGTCAAAAACAGAACAGTCTGTAGTAATCTGTAACTAACGGAAACTTCTGGAACCCAAACAATTCTACCAAGATTAGAAGACCTGGAAAATTTGTTTATTGATCATCAGCAATTGGAATCACTATTTTATCGCGTTCTGGTGATTTTTAACAATTCGGGCACTAAGCGCAAAGATTCTGGAAATTACAGCAAGATCAAATAACTATCTCCCAAGAAGATCTAATAGGTTTAACTTGGCACAAACACTAATTAAAAGATAAAACCACATCTAAACAGAGGCTAGATGGATTATTTATTCCTAAACAGAACCAAAAACAAAAAAAAACTAAAAATAAAATTGGGTTGCCTCCCAACAAGCGCTATCGTTTAACGCCCCTAACTAGGCATTGAGATTTCAATGATGCTCACAAGAAAGACAAGAATTGAGGCACAAAGAGAGCATCATAAAACATGTGACAAACACACTTAAGTCTAACATACTTTCTATGCATAGGCATATTATAGGCAAACAAATTATCGTAGCAAGCAAAAACTAGCATATGCAAGGAAGCGGAAAGGAACAATAGCAATCTCAACATAACGAGAGGTAATTTAGTAACATGAAAATTTCTATAACCATATTTTCCTCTCTCATAATAATTACATGTAGGATCATAAGAAAATTCAACAATATAGCTATCACATAACATATTCTCAACACGATCCACATGCATGCGAAGTTGACACTCTTCCAAAATAGTGGGATTATCATTAACTAAAGTCATGATTTCTCCAAGCCTACTTTCAATATTATTGCAAACAATATTATCAATCTCATATTCATCATGGGGATTAAATAAATTTTCAAGATCATAAGAAAAATCACCCCAATCATGATCATTGCAACAAATAGTGGACACAACAAAACTAGCATCCCCAAGCTTAGGGTTTTGCATATTATTAGCATAATTGACATCAAGAGGATTTATAGTAAAATCATTGCAATCATGCTTTTCATTGAAGGAACTATCAAGTATGGGCAATAGCAACGATCTCATGTTTAACATAAGGAACTATAGCAAATTCATCTTCATAAATATTGGCATCATAGCCACAAGAATAGAAAGCATCATGTTCATCAAGGGATATTTCAATCAAATCATCGGAATCATCATTATCTATAGATTCATGCATATCATTATTTTCTTCCAAAGCAACAGTCATTCTTTCAATAAATTCTTGGACATAGACATTATGAGCAAGTTTTTCATTGCAATATTTAAGTATGACGGAATTTTCAGATTCGTTGAGAGTAAAATCATACTTTTCAATCAAAGAAGCAACTTCATGAGCACCCTTAAAGACGACAAATTCTTCATTTTGTTCGATATCATAGTAACTATAAATACCCTTTGCATAAGAAGATAAGATTTCGTTATCATTGAACTGACATAGGTAGGGAAGGTGTTTTTTAGGGCTCTTAGAGCAACAAGTAAAATCACACATTTCACAAAGATTCAAAGCATAGCATAGCAGACTATTTATATGATACCGTAAGAGTCTCCCTTTTTCAGACAAATGATGACGCACAAAATGAGCATGCTCATCTAAAGATTTCCCATCAACTAGGCTAGTTGGGGTTTCACCTGACGCATAAGGATCAAAGATGATCCAAGTAGAACACTTTAAGTGGATCCATAACAATAGACTTTTAGCAAGCAAAGATGCAAGCAAATATAAGGCACATGGTAACACAAGCAAACAAGAAGCAAGCGGAAAGAGAGGCGAATAAAGCGGCAAGGGTGAAGTGGGGAGAGGAAAAGCGAGAGGCAAATGGAAAATAATGTAATGCGAGAGATAGGGATTGTGATGGGTACTTGGTATGTTGACTTTTGCGTAGACCTCCCGACAGCGGCGCCGAAATCCTTCTTGCTACGTCTTGAGCTTGCGTTGGTTTTCCCGAAGAGGAGAGGATGATGCAGCACAGCAGCGTAAGTATTTCCCTCGGTTTTGAGAACCAAGGTATCAATCCAAAGAGGAGGCCACGCGCAAGTCCCTCGCACCTGCACAAAACGATAGCTACTCGCAACCAACGCGATTAGGGGTTGTCAATCCCTTCACAAATCACTTACGAGTGAGATCTGATAGAGATAATATTTTTGGTATTTTTGGTATAAAGATGCAAAGTAAAAAGTAAAAGCAAAGCAAGTAAATAAAGTGATGGAGATTGATATGATGAGAATAGACCCGGGGGTCATAGGTTTCACTAGTGGCTTCTCTCAAGAGCATAGATATTCTACGGTGGGTGAACAAATTACTGTTGAGCAATTGATAGAATTGAGCATAGTTATGAGGTTATCTAGGTATGATCATGTATATATGCATCACGTCCGTGACAAGTAGATCGAAACGATTCTGCATCTACTACTATTACTCCACTAAATGGACCGCTATCCAAAGCATGCATCTAGAGTATTAAGTTAAAAAGCAGTAACGCCTTAAGCAAGATGACATGATGTAGAGGAATAAATTCATGCAATATGATAAATACCCCATCTTGTTATCCTCGATGGCAAGAATACAATACGATGCCTTGCAACCCTTTACATCACTAGGTAAGGACACATAAAGATTGAACCCAAAGCTAAGCACTTCTCCCATTGCAAGAACTACCAATCTAGTTGGCCAAACCAAACGGATAATTCGAAGAGACTTGCAAAGATAACTCAATCATAAAAGAATTCAGAGAAGATTCAAATATTATCCATAGATAAGCTGGATCATAAACCCACAATTCATCGGTCTCAAAAACACACCGCAAAAAGAAGATTACATCGAATAGATCTCCACGAGAGAGGGGGAGAACATTGTATTGAGATCCAAAAAGAGAGAAGAAGCCATCTAGCAACTAGCTATGGACCCGAAGGTCTGAAGTAAACTACTCACACTTCATCGGAGGTTCTATGGTGTTGATGTAGAAGCCCTCTGTGGTGGATGCCCCCTCCGACGGAGCTCCGGAACAGGCCCCAAGATGGGATGTCGTGGATACAGGAAGGTACGGTGGTGGAATTAGGTTTTTGGCTCCCCTTCTGATCGTTTGGGGATACGTAGGTATATATAGGAGGAAGGAATGCGTCGGTGGGCGTCGGGGGCCCACGAGGTAGGGGGCGTGCCCAGGGGGGCGCGCACTCCACACTCGTGACCGCCTCTGGAACTTCTTGGAGTAGGGTCCAAGTCTCCTGGATCACGTTCGGTGAGAAGATCACGTTCCGAAGGTTTCATTCCGTTTGGACTCCGTTTGATATTCCGTTTCTTGAAACACCGAAATAGGCAAAAAACAGCAATTGGGCTGGGCCTCCGGTTAATAGGTTAGTCCCAAAAGTAATATAAAAGTGGAAAATAAAGCCCAATATAGTCCAAAACAGTAGATAAAGTAGCATGGAGCAATAAAAATTATAGATACGTTGGAGACGTGTCGGTGAGGCCTAGGAAGGGGACAATCTTTGAGCCGGGGAAGGCAGCGGTGGATGCCCACACGGAGAGAATCTGAGCATTCACTGGTTCAGCTACGGTGTGAGGCTGCCGTCACCGCAGAATAACAGGGGGTGTGGGTGAGTGGAGGGATGGCCTGGCCAATGGTGGGAGTAGTATGGGGGCGGTGAGGCCTCCGCGGTAGCACAGCCGACCATGGGAGGCGAGAGCCTGTGACACGACCGGCCGCTTTGGGCAATTGGAGCAAGAAGACCAGAGGTTGAAGAAGCACTATGGCCGTTGGATGGACATCATACGATCATGGAGTATTGACTAAGTTGACAAAGCCCTCCGTCCCCATCAACTTAGTAGGCCCACAAGTCCGCCGAACAATATGGTGGGTCCTAGCTAGCAGGGGGGTATTCATTTTTTGGGCGTAATAAGGAGGCACTTCCTTGCGTGCGAAGATATAGCTGGTGGGTCCGACCTGTCAGCGGGGGTACGTTTTTTTCATGAAATCTGAGGCCCTTCCCTGTGGGTCCTAGCTGTCGGTGGAGGAATCATTATTTTGGCGTAATAAGGAGGCATTTCCTTGCGTGCAGCCATGGACCCAGTATCGGCCTCTCCATGTACAATCCACTTCGATGGATGTCGTTCATTGATCATGTTGACCAGGCAGCGCCGAGAGCACCGGCGGTGGGCGGTGGCGCGAGGCCTAGGAAGGGAGCGACATGGAGCCGAGGAATACTCAGCAGTTGTTTCCCACGCGGAGGAGTACGAGGTTTCTTGGTTCGTCTGCCATCCCGGAGAATAACAGCATGTGTGGGTGAGTAGAGGGATGGCTAGGCCAGCGATGGGAATCTGGCGGGTCGTGAGGCCTCTGCTTGGCAGCATAACCCGGCCGCTGGAGGAGGGAGCGAGCAGTCCAGTGGCACTTGTTTGAGCGGCTGGAGCATGAAGAGCAGAGATTGAAGAAGCACGACAGCCGTTGGATGGACATCCAAAGTCACTGCTCTCGTGTGTTGACTAAGTTGATAGGGCATTGCGTGTGCGTCAACCTTTTTTTTATGAAAGCATACGCGTCAACCTGTAGTAGGCGCACAAGTCAGCCTCAAATCTGTGGAAAATAGCATACGGCCCATCTGCCATTATTTCTAATAATGTACAACCCATTTGCTAATTCTTAAGAATTGTTTTGGAGCCCATCTTCTTTTTGTTAGCATTACACCCCATATTGTGGCCACGGTTAAAAAGTATACAAATTTTTGCATATTTCGGTGCGGTCAACTGTTTTTAATCCAGAAATATCGTTTCACATTCAAACTATTTTGAAAAATAATTTATATAAATATAAAATCCAAATAATTGTCCACGCATAAAAATCAATGGAATTTATAATCTTGTAATGAAAAAAATTGAAACTAATTCCTGGTTTGATGTGTTTTAAAAATGTACAACCCATTTCTGGGCAAACGGAATGAAACTCCCCTCGTCTTGAAAGATTTCCAGCCCAGCAGGGCCGATAAAGCAAGTAAGCCTTGTTTGGGTATTTCTTTTAAAAAATAGAACTGGGCTAGCCATTTTCAGCAAGAAAAATACACAACTGGGCTCATGATGTGGTAAACATAAATAAAACCCTGGCTAGTGTAGCGACCAGACCCGAATGGATCTAGCGCTCTGTGCTCAGTGTCATCCCTGGATCAGTAATGCTGACACCACACAGTACTTCGAAGGATTTATAGCAGAGTAGCAATCACACACTTATTACATCGTTGTCCACAAGGGAAATTAATACAATAATATGGCTTAAGGCCATCTAATAATAACAATGGAAGGCTTGGAAAACGAGTGAGTCCATCAACTCCAACGGCATCATCGAGTATAGAACCACGACCTAACACCTTACTGTAAATGCGAAAAAGTCTGCATAGCGTGAAAAGTTGCAGCCCAAAACGGTCAAGACATGGAATATGCCGGCAATGTAACACATAGAGAACAATGAAGTAACAAGCCTATACTACATGCATATATGGCTGGTGGTAAGGCTCTCTGATTTACATTTTTGCATAAAGCTGATTTTTCCCTACATCAAAGGAATAATTTTATTTAACTATCATGGTGGTTGTTAAACATTGAGAATGGTTGACAGCATCCTCAATCCCAATTAAAAGTACTCATTAAAACCCAATAACTTTATTATTAGAAGTAACATGTTGAGATTCACATGATATTCAAGTACTAGATACTCAAGATTTGTCCATAACCGGGGACACGGCTAATCATGATTAGTTTATACACTCTGCAGAGGTTTGCACACTTTTCCCCACAAGACTCGATCGCCTCCGCTTGGTTCTCGCACTACATGGTGTTTGAGAAACGGATGACCGAGACATAGTCTTTCGTGCGCTAGCACCTTACATGTGGGTAGACCGTACCAACCTACAACCCCTACATAATCTAGCCTACCCCTAAGAGTTCGCACAACTTAGTCAACTACGCAAGAGCCCAGAATAGGCTTGTGGCTCCACACGGAAGTTTAAAGTTTGAATAATCTTATGATCCCTTAGAGCACAGGTGGCGGTCCGAAGAAATACGGCAAGTCCTGATGGAAACAGGTGCCTCAATCCACCCAGATGTGTGTTTAGGTTGCCACCTTAGATAAACCATTAATTAACAATCTCACATCTGTCATGGATATTCACTCACCCAATCCACGTCTACTAGCATAGCATGGCATAATAAGCAAACGTAGAAGTAACTCCCAAGGTTTCATAAGTAAAGCAGTAATAGGTACTACCTCAATCTACTTCCCAAACCCACAATTTAATTTGATCCTAAACATGCAAGTGTTTGAGGGTTTGATCTAATGCAATAAAAGCTGGGTAGTAGAAAAGTATGATCAAAGTGTTACTTGCCTTCTTTGATGATCCATGAGTCCTAGAGATTGAAGTAACAAGCGGCGCACTCCGGGTGATCTAACGCAGACAAACAACAAGCATACAATAAGTACTCATCTAATGCACAGGGAAATCTCGAATAAAAGATCTAACCAGATAGTTCAACTTAAGAACCCTGGTTGCAAAAGAATCGAATCAAATAAAGCATCGAAAGTCGGAACTCGAGAGAGAACGACTCGGTTTAGCAAACCTGAAATTAAGTCAAAATTTTACAGTAGCAAAACTCTGTGCAAGTAGGTTAGTCGGAACGGCGGTTTCATATGAAACTCCAGGCGCTTGAATCACCTGATTCCGATAAACGAGCAAGAAATAAAACAGATTTGAAAATCGGATCGTAAATCGAATCGAAAATAACGGATTAAATCCGATTTAAAAGAAAACGACGAACGGATTAAATAGCGGACGTTGTTAACAGAACTAATCCAACGAACGCGTTCATTGAAAGCGAGCAGGTCGGTGAGCGTTCACTAAATAAGAAAACCGAAAAAATAAAACCAATCTAGGTTTTTAAAAAACCGAACATCTTTTTTAAAATAAACCGGATCGAACGGCGCGGGCGGCTACCTCCGTGAGGCTTCACGGGCGAGGTCCGCGAGCTCGGGCGGCGGGCTCGGCGGGTTCGGGAGGCGAGGGGCGGTGGTCCGGCCGGGCGACGGAACGGCGGCGGCGGCGTCCTTTGGGCGGCGCGGACTCGGCTTAGGGGCGGCGACGGCAAGGGGTGAGGTGAGGAGAGAGGGGGTCCGCGAGGTATAAATAGGAGGGGGTGCTCGGCTTGGGGAAGGGGCAACAGCCGGGCAGGCCGGACTCGAGGCGGCGTCTTGTGCGGCGGAGAGCTCCCTTTCGAGTAGCAGGAGGAGAGGCGGGCGCCTGGCCGGGCTGGCTGGTTGGCCGGGCCTTGGCCTGTGGGGGCGCGTTTTTTAAAATAAAACCAAGCGAATTAAAAAATATCAAAGCGAACTCCGATTTAAATAAAACAAATTTTCCCGACTCCTAAAAATGAGTCGAACAAAATGAACTTTAAAAGCAGCAAACATGCATAATATTTTTAAAATGCTCATTTTTGCCTAAGCAAAATAAATCTTTCAAAAACCAAATTTGATTTATTTAAAATATCTTCATTTTTCCTAAATATTGGGAAAGTCATATTATTCCCTCTCTTGAGATTTTTATAGGAAAAATTTTATGGAGATAATTTTTAAATAAATCCAAATGATCCTCTTTTCAAAATTTGAGAAATCCCAAATATGAAAATAATGAAACTTCCAACTCTCTCCGAGGGTCCTTGAGTTGCATGAAATTTTCTAGGATCGGAAAATGCGAGAAAAAATATGATATGCATGATGACCTAATGTATAACATTCCAAATTGAAAATTTGGGATGTTACAGCTAGACAGGCCACAGCCCCCGCACAGCCCCGTTGTTACCCTGATCCGTCGCTAAAACTAGTATAAATAACAAGTGCTTGTTCCTAAAAAAAACTGCGCGACCTTTGGGTCCACAGTGTCACCCGCTTCGTGAGTGTAATTCTGTCGTTTATTGACTATGTTGACAATGGCGTGAGCCCCAGATGTCCAACCATTAGGAGGAACCATATTTTTGGGCTTGTAATATAAAGGCACTTGCTTGCGTACTGCCATGACGCTGGTGGGTCCCTACTGTCATCCTTTCCACGTACAGTCATCTCCTTGTTCCTCTCGGTTGTTGACGACGTTGACAACGCAAGAGGGCGACGCACCGGTCACGGTGAGCGAACCAAGGCCGTAAGGCGGAGGACAACGGCGAGGCCTCGGACAGAACGAACAGGAGTCGTGGAAGATGAGCCGGTCCAGTCGCAGGAGGAGGGGAGTACGAGGGTTGAATGGTTTGGGCGCGGGTGCGTGTTAGGGCTGACGTCGCCGGAGAATAACAGGACGTGTGGGGGAATAGAGGGAGGGACTGGCCAACGTTGGAGGGTATGTACGGTAGGGCGGCGGAGGCGTAGCCAGCCATGGGAGGCAGGAGCAAGCAGAGCCGATGGGGTGGTTTGGTTTGGGCGGCTGGAGGAAGAAGAAGACAAGAGATAGAAGATACCTGACGGATGTTGGATGTCAATCCAACGGTGGTAAGCGAAATCGTTTGTTGGTGGCTAGTAAGTCGACACCACCTTGGATAGGCTATTTCCTTGTGGGTCCCAAATGTCGTAATCCAAATCATCACGGTCATGCAGCCTTTCCTATGAAAATTTACAGCCCATTTGATGTGCTAGTTGAAATAAGTTTGTGGGAGCTGGTGGGGCTAATCACTTGGCTTACGTAATGCACAGTGAGCTCAAGCAGCCGGCGAGAGTGATGTTATTTCCCTTGGTTGGGATTTGTTACAATATTTCACTCTAAATTAAACGAATGGCAAGCCATTTTCCTTGTTTCAAAGAAAATATGGCAGTCACAGCCGAGTTGAAATGGGCAGGAACATCTAACTCCAGCTTACAAACTGTATAAAAGCACGAGGGTTAATTGTTCATCAGGTTTACAAAAAAAAACCAGGTTGAAAAGGGCAACAACATCTAACTCCAGCACTGTTTTTGGCGATCCACGATCAAATGGATCGGTCAGGTCCATAGAATGAACATCCTCGGTCGTAAAATTTCTTTGAATTATGACCACAATATGTTGTAAATAGAAGCCCGACACGTTTAGAAGCTCTTTTGCCCACCTGAAACTCCTTTTTTTGCTCTTCGACATACCCATCCGTCAAAACCATGCTGCTGATAAACTTAAGCCTGATGGACAATAGTAACCTCGCATTCAGCAGGAAGAATGTGACAAATCTAGTGTTTGCATGGTTGGCTACATATCGTTCTAGCGTTATTGTATTCAGTCGAATCTCATGAGAAGTGAGAAAATCCCGATGCTTACGAATCCACCGTCCTGTTGCCTAAATAAACATGAAGATTGAAAACAGTTAAGGTCTAAAAGAAGAGTGTCGAAAGAGCAACATCTGAACGGTTAATTCTAGTACACTATATGCGGGCTTCCAATGTGTGTGAAATTATCACCTTTATATACAACTTCTCCAGACATGGAAAGCATTGCAGCAAGCCAATAGTCTTGTTCAGATCAAAACTATTCATTTGGATATATAAGATCTTGTGAGAATCCAGCACCATTGATAGGCCATCCATGGAGAAACTCTTCATTGAGCATAGAACATAATATTAGTACAAAATGTGTACTCCAAGATGATATATAACTTATGCGCATAAATTTAAAATGCAGCTTATGGTTACAAGTGTAGATGATAATATAAAGTACCTGAAGAACTGTGGAGCCAAACACCATATTGAAATGAGCATAGAGATCATGTATTACACCCAAGGTCTCCAGTTTAGGCGCAGAGAGGCGGTTATTTACAGCAGTGAATAACTAGAATCAAGGATCAACCTTTGAAGTGAAGGGGCATCTTGGATGATGAGCTGCCTTCCGTCAAAAGAAATTCCAATTCTTACAAGGTTAAGCGACTTTATTTGGAGACGACCGATTCTAGCTGTGAAAACAAGCACCAAGCACTCCGGTATGAGGGCAACTTGAGTGGATGATGTTTTGCAATGAGGCCTCCGATATCTGAACCCGCACAAGTGAAAGTTTCTTGAGAAATGGGAGTCGAAGGTTTAGTACCAGTTATGTCCGGTAGGTAGCACATCGCAAAGGTGGCAGTGTGGAGAGAGGAGGAAAACCGCGAGATGGACATCGGTGCTGAGGGCACAAGTTCATGGCGTTCGGTATGTGGTATGTGATTTCTAGGGGAATAGTAGAACTCAAGCATCTGTAGTTCTATGAATTCAAGGGATTTCAGCCAGGCGTCCACCGTGCAGGGCATGGTATTCTTGCTTAGGTAGCATGACGGGATGCAGAGGCTTTGAACGGAGCCCTGGTGGGAGGAGATGACGGCTCTGGGGATTTCAAAATCATTGAAGAGAGATAGCTGACGACAGTCGAGATTAAGGGGCACAATAGCCATAGAGGGCGCCACCGAATTGAGAGGACTTGGGTGCGGCAGCAATCCTTGGTGGGGAGAAGCGAGATGATCTCCCCAAGGATGGCGTCTGAGAGATCGCTGATGCGGTCCACCCGAGATTCTACGGGTTCCTGGGATCCGGTGGGGGCGGGGTTGCCGCTTCTCCCCGCGCTGCCGGGTGCGGGATCTACGACAGGCGTCGCCGCTGGCGGGAGCCTCTTCTTCTTGGCGCTGGGGTCAGCCGACTCCATTTTCCTCGAGGGCGTCGCGTCGCGCTCACGGATTTGAGCAGAATGTGAATGACGAGCCTAGTTGTAGTCTTGACGAAGAAGAAGGGGGCTGGGGGTTTTACAGTGGGAGTGAGGAAGAAGGGGAGCTGGGGTTTTACAGAGGAGTGAGGTGAGGAATTTGGGGAGTGCAGTGGGCGGTGGCGTGAGGTGGGTGGGAGGCGAGGAAGAAGAGCACCTGTGTTTTTTGGGGCGGTGTCTTTGGATCTTTGGGTGTGGGTAGCGCCTCTCATTCGGTAAATATATGGGCTTTTAAATTGATTTTACTATTTACTAGTGTGGATGGGCTGTTTTGTCTTGGGCCCGGAGAAACAATTACTACTAGTATAGTGGAGACACTCTCTGACTACCCAGAAAAACAATTACTACTAGTACAGTGGAGACACTCTACCGCTTCTGGCTCCTCCTAGGTCATTGAAACGTCTCCCTCTACTGAATGTCGTTATACTTTTGTTCACTGACATGCGGGCCATGCAGCGTGCGGGCCCAAATGCCATCCACCAAATTAGAAGGCAGTATGCAGGCGGAGAGTCACCCCGGTCGTAGCACGGCAGTAACGAGCCGTCGTATCACAAAACCCCACCTCCCCGCAGTCTAAGTTTGAAGGACAAAGCAACCATCATTTCACTCTTCGCTGAATCCCCTTCTCCCTCACCTTCTTCAAGAAAGGCAACACTCGCATCTGCCATTGTTCTTCTCTCCCAACGAAGGCAAGGTAAGCGGATCCGTGATGTTGGTATATTTTCGTTTAGAGAAAAAAAAAGAACTTTTGCAAAGCAGTAACCGATCCTCACTCTCTTTTTTGTTTCATTGTCATTGCGATTGTGTTTTCCTTTAAGTGGTCTCCTAGTATTCGTTAGTTTCATGATGGACCAAGGAGAACCAGTCAAAGATCTGCCGATATTGGAGCAGACGCGGGAGGCTGATCCCCACGAGACAGAGAGCTCCAAGAAGATGGAGGCAGCCACCGAGCCGACCCCAGATACGCTCACGGCCACTACTGAGATGGTCAACGCCTTGTTTGAGGTTACAGCCCCCGTGGCACTGCAGGAGCTGTTTCCCCCTTCGTGGTTTTTGCCCCTCCCCCCCCCCCCCCCCCGCTGAGCTGCCGAAGGTGATTTTCTTCTTTGCCGATCTCGATTGTGGTTTTTCATCTAACTATGTGGTGATTAATAATGAAAAATTTTATTAGCTTCGATGCCATGCTATACATAGTGGTTTAAATAACTTGTGTTTCTTATACTGAAAAGTAATTCAGGATTTGTTTCTATTTCAATTAGAGCCCTGATGCAGACAAGGATTGTGTGGTTGTACATGTCACTCGCTATGAGGCGGATGACCTGAATATACACACTGGGAAAACAGAGTTCTTAGGCTGTTGGATCCGGGAAGCCATTTGCGGTTATACCAATGAAGAGCTGTATTCCAGCCTCACTTTTGTCAGGCATGTTGTCCAGGGTGTACTGAAGCACAAGAAGTTCAAAGCTACTCCTTCGTTTGTGAGGCATGTTCTTGTCAAGCTTACACAAGAAGATGACGTGGCATGCCTCCACAAACAAGTTTATCAGTGGCAAGGCCACAAGGTTGTCTTCATGAAGGTTCATAGAATTGAGCTGCTGCGGGACGTCCTCGATGATGTTCATGGCAAGGTCCGTCTTGTGTCCAACCCAAATTAGATCGAGGCATGAAATAGTTGCCCCAGCTAGTGTTGAATAGTAGTTTGGATTGTTTCTAATTATCCAAACCTTGGCTGTTATCGACCCCTCTGGGGCTAGTACTCTGTTTGAATCCGTCTATGGGAACTGCTGCTACTTTTGTGTGCCCGTGAATCATGTGAGAACCATCGTAATTGTTGCCGAAACAGATGCGTCCTCACTAGTTTTTTCATGAATATGGCATGGTAAGACATAAGTTGTCATGGTTTATTATACGGCGGTGTGTGTTTTGATGAAATAGAGCACTTTCGTTAGAAGCTGTCTTGTTGGACGTATACATAAGTACTTGTAAACACTGTTGGTGCTACCCCACTTGTAAGCAGTTGTGCAAAACACGGCACATTGGCTCAGCTAAGCTTCAACACTAGGCTATCGACCAGCTAACAATCAACAATCTGTCATGCGACATATAAGCAACTATGTATCTTGTTACGATTGGTTCATGCGATTAATCGAGGCCACAATGTAATAAATTCCAAGCGTTCACACGCTAGTCTAAGCGCTCATGTGGAACACTCACATTAAACTCGTCTTCATAAAAACTTGAAAAGCATAAGTTAAGCAATTTTATACATCTCAATGATTCATAGAACATAACAAACATATACTAGTTCACAGCAAAAGACAAAGTTGTGAGAAGGTTTAGAAATCAGGAAAAAACAAGCAAGGCTTCTCTGAGCAAAGGGCCTCCCGGCAGGCTTAAATTTCCTGGAGTTCACTCTGGTTTTTTCTTGTTGCCACCATCCAGGGTTAGGTTCTCTCATTCCAGAATAACCAATTATAATTGTGGCTCAGCTGGAATGCTGAACTAAACCATGCAGTGTACTGACCAGGTGAAATTCTTATGCATTCCACTAAATTTAAGCACCGCTATTTGCAGAAATAAGCAGACCACAATGCCTCTTGTCTGCGCACCTGTCCAAAATACCGTGGTGCAGCCGTGCCAGCTAGTCCTCGGTCCATGGATGAACTGGTAGAAAGTGCATTCCGGACTAGGATGCAGTTATTTTCGCTCGTCCTTGCACTGCAATTAGGAAGTAAAACGTACGATTCAGCTTCTTTTAGATTGCGTTGGTCATTCTACCTTAGTTACTACCAATGTAGGGATACCTTGAAGACGGGAGGTTAGACGACGACAACGAGGGATAGCCATCTCATTTTGCGCAGTTGTACTAAAACTGAGGTGTGTGAATTTGATTGCGCGGATAGAAACGATACGGAGACAGACATCCCGAAACGATATGGAGACAGACATCCTTGTTTGCGCAAATACGAAATATAGTTATTTAATCAGCGACATGTATTTGCAGTGGCGTATGATTAACAACAGCATCTATTGTGTTATAATTGGCACTTGATTGACAGTATGAAGAGTCCTTAAGTAAGTAGCATCACATCACATCAACAATGCCACTAGATTAACATGCAGAACAATAGCATTAGTATTACTGTCATGAGAGTAGCACATGGTCAGTAAATGTGCAATCAAATTTGTGCCGTTCCACTGGGATGAAGCAATGTTAGCGGTGTGAGATTTAAGTGTAACTGTAAAAACACAATTCATGGGAAATAAAGCAAGACGGAAGCACTTCATAAATTCGTGGTGGCATTGCTTCAATTTATCGACGGCACTAGACCATTACTTATAGTGACATTAGGTGGCATTGCTTAATGCTTCATGTGATTTTACATTAACGGTAGCGATATGGGCGTAGGGATAGCAGGTATTACTACTTTCCCACGTTTCCTCTTAGAACCAAGTCCTAGATTCATGCTACATCTTTCCCACTTTCTTCCCTGTTTGAACCAACGCTTAGAGTCGACTGTATGAACTAGCTTTACTTCTAATAATAGTAGAAGTCTAGGTGGCTTTGGAACAGCGGATGGAAGTAGAAAAGGAACCACACAAAGGGAGCTGGGGCGATGAGAGCAAGGCAGGTTTGAAGGAATATATACCGAGGGTCGTCGGCATGTGGCAAAGGCAGCGTCGGGAGGCCGCATCTTTGCCACAATACCACGAGGAGGAAGAAGGGGTCGGAGGCCCTCCCAGCCGGCACTCTCTCGGAGAGAACGGCACGCCGCCCGATCAGGGGCAGCGGGCAGCCGTTGGTCTCCTCCCTCGCCGCCCGACGACAGCGTGAACGATGCACCTACACCCCTACCCGGTCGAGGTTGTCGGCGGATTTGTGACCAGTCGTGAGCTGAGAGAGAGTGTGGCCACCTATGTCTTGCTTAGATGTGGAGAGCATGAGAGAGTGAACGAGAGGAACCCTAGTAAAGCAAGAGCTAAGGCTCCTGCTTTTATATATAGTGAAGTGATTTTGTTGTACCGGCTTCAAAAAAATGCGCTCCTATGTGTGCCCGCAAGTGGGTGTGAGAGAACTAGTGCGTGCGTGCACTGCTTCTCTTCGTGAGAGTAAAATATACTATGCCCAAAGAACGTTCGCCGCAAGAGTAATAGTATAAGTGTGTGACGTGTGAGCTAAAATAAAATGTGCGTGGCGTCTTTTGTTTTTAGAAGTTACGAGGTAGGGTGTGAAGAGCACATATGTGCGTGGCGTCTACCTGAGATAGGCGGTGGGTGCGACGTGCGAGTCTGCGAGAGGACTCGGGAGAGTCGTGACTCGTGAGGGTGCGTGTGCGTGAGAGAGAGGGGGCACATATCAATGCAATGCATGCGTCCGTAAATCATTACCCGACAAACATTCGCCACAAGCCTTTTCCTGACGAACGCCGTAAGAACCGTTAGATCGGCATCCGATGGTGTCAGTTTTGCCATGTCATTTAACAGAACAGCCACTCCTCCTACACACAAATCTTCCACGTGAGTGTTAGCAACTGCCGTATGCTCCCTCTGTTCCGAAATGCAGTGCATATAGCTTTATTGAAAATTTGAACCTCGCAAACTTTTACCGAGTTTTCGTGTACCAAATTGCACATGTAGAATATCCTGTATATATCATTTAATTCATCTTGAGAGGTAACTATAAAGATGGGGAGGAGTCTACAAAGAAAGACCATCGTATCACCCGCAGCAATTTCAACCATCCTTTAGTGTCGAGGAATATCATAGGAACTCTATATGATATGATTTTTATAGGATTTTTCCTTTAGAGCCAATTGGTTCATAGGAATAGATTCATATACTCCACATTTCAAAGGAAATAAACATGATATCATTTCTATAGCTTTAGAGCCACTTGGTTCATATGAATGGATTCCTATACTCCCTTAATTTCAAAGGAAAATAAAAATTAGCGTATATTCAATAGAAAAGTTCCTATGATATGAACCAAATTACATCTCTTTTCTAATCCCTCCTCCTAGGAATTGAGATACATGTCATCTCTAGATTCAATAGAAAAGTTCCTATGATGTGAACCAAATGACATCTCTTTTCCAATCCCTACTCATAGGAAGTGAGATGCTCCATGTCATCTCTTTCCCTACAACTTCCATGTATACATCTTCTATTCCTAAATAGATAGTACAACCCACTAGTAGCTTTTTTCCAAAACATGCAACTATGGCACAAGAACTATATAGTGTGCCAATAACTTTGAAAGATGGTCATTTGGATGAAGCTAATCCGACAAAGGTCTGAGATAGGCAAATCCTAGCACTACTTTGGCCGTTGGATATCATCAACATTCCACCAGATCTGCCACATGTACAATTTAGAAGACTCCATGGTTGAACTTAAGCATAATGCACAAACCTCAAAACACAAGCACTTCTCCTTTGTTCTAGAATCTTACGTATCATAATTGATTATTATTTTCTAAATGAATTGCCATTATTTGTTTTTTACTTTATGGTTTACAATGCACAACCCCATGAATCTTAACATTTTTATAAAACTAATTGATTTTGAATGAGATGAACTATAAGAACTAAACGAACATCTACATCATGCATATACTCCCTCCGTTCCAAATTACTCGTCGTGGTTTTAGTTCAAATTTGAACTAAAACCACGACGAGTAATTTGGAACGGAGGGAGTAATTTGGAACGGAGGGAGTATGACTCAAAGCTTTACATGCTATAGTGTGTATTTATTCATAATTTGGTTTCAAAATATCATGCGTTCAATACATGTGTACCTTACTAGTTTTGAGTAGAGTAGCAAATTTCACATGACCCGGGTATATCAAAATGCAGGGCCCATGCATCATTTCCTTTCGGTCGAACCTCGTCCACAATTTTTTATGCGTACTATATCTCCACTGGTCCCCGAACCCAAATGCTGCCTCGTTCCGTAAAACCAAGCGGCCCACACATATTTAAGCGTCGACTCGAACCCGTTTACTACGACGTGGCCCATACGCCATAGTACTCCTACAAACCCTACCGCCGCACTCATCATCGGTTTTCTTCAAGAGGACGAGGGAGAAGCCGATTTGTAGTGGAGGCGCTTTAAAAAAAAGGATCTGTAGTGGAGACCCCTACCCTAGGGTGCCCTAGGTAGCTGCCACGCGCATCATTGTTTTCTCTTTTCTTTGTGCTCTTGCGCCCTAGATTGAAATGATGGTTGCTTCGTCCGTCCAGCTTAATGCGGGAAAGGTGGAGCTTTGTGATTTGACCCCTCATCTCTCATTTTCTACTACTGCGGCGCTATGACCGGGTTGCCTCCAATTCCAACCGCTGCTCCGAACTGTAATTTGGTGCATCGCACGTGGAACAAGACGGTGGATGAGCCAAATGTCGGCCAAAGGGGTCCTGTTAAGTGTGTCGCCATTTAGGTATGCGGATGACCAACTTGAGTTGTTACGCCAACAGGGCGGAGCAGCCTACCACTTGGTCTTGCTCCTTGGTGAATCCCGACTATATTGATCTAAAAAGATACGTGCTGAACTACCCTCTCCGTCTCGGTTTTTTATTTTTAGGCGTCTCGGTTTATAGGGCCTGCACGTAGTTCTAGGTCATCCATTTGACTAACTAAATATGAGTTACTATGTCACAAAAAGTATATCATTGGATTCTTAAGCGAATGTAGTTGTATTTAAAAGTCGAGGGCGGGGCTTTTCCTGCGCGGTAGACGAGGCAGTTCCGCCTAGTCGGTTCGACAGAGACGCGAGAAGACGAGGGAGTAGGCTGCTGCAAACATAGGGTTGTGTGATTTGACAGCGAGTTACTGCTGGACAGGTGGGGCCCCGTGATTTGACTTGCCATTATCATTTTAACTGCGGCGCTACGACCGGCGTGAGTCTCCCGATTCCTGACCACCTCCATACAGGTGCCTCTTCCAATGCTCCACCATGCAGTAGAGGCTGGCTCTTGCATGAGAGCCCACTTCTCCACTTTTTCCTTGCCTCTCTTTCCTCCACATATGCAAAAATGCCATGCAAAGCGCACTATTGTACTTACTTGCTCCTACAGGTGCTAAGCTTGCCACATAGGCATAAAGTCTGATGTGGCAAGTTAATCAAGAAGAGAGAGACTAGTTTGGTGACCCTAGGAAGAAACGGTGCTAAGCACGTGTACCTAGGTGAAAAGACAATTTTGAGTCTATAGATAATTAAATGAAGCAAACTTAGCAACAAAAAACTAATAAGTACACCTTTTCAATGGAAGAGGTCACTCCTTGGCAAATGCAATAAATACTAGTACTCCCTGTGTCCCATAATATAAGAACGTTTTTGGCACTACACTAGTGTCAAAAACGTTCTTATATTATGGGACGGAGGGAGTACGAAGAAAGAGATTGAGAGAAGTAAAAAAATAAATACATTTATAGCCAACCTTGTTGTAGTATGAGTGACTAAGTGATGACTATGTATGACATGCCAACGTCAGATAGCCTAACGCACCGTGTTAAATCTCCAAGGGCGCGACCGCGTGAGCGACGCGACGGTCGTGGTAGGCGCGACCATGATACGGGCTCTTTGGCAGCCCTTGGATCTGAGATCAAACAGTCGCATGCTAAGTTGCTGAAAATTTGCAGAATAACCCTCCAGGATAGTATATTCACCCATAGGTCTAGAATCACGCCATGCAACCGTTCGATCTCAGATACAAGGGCTCTCGGAAGCCCGTATCATGGGAGAATGGAAAGCCACTACCCTACCATCGCACGCTGGCGGTTCGCTCCTACTCGTCCCCGCACGTCCTTCAATACTATGGCGGTTCGGTCCTAGTCGTCCCGTCCTTTCACATTACGGCAGTTCGACTAATCCTAACCCTCCTCCCAAATCCATGGCATCCCAAATCTCCACAATCGGCGGTCAGTACAAGGTTAGAACCATCACCGGCGATGAGTTTGACGTCATCTACACCCGTTCTTCCGCGACAGTGAAAGGATGCCTTTCTCGCTTCAGACGCATGTTCGAAAACTCAGATGATGAGTGGGTCACTGGGCTAGATGTTGAGTACACCACAATCCTGGGATAAGAGAAGGATCTAAAGGACGAAGAGAGGAAGAAGCCCGTCGTGATCCAGGTTTGCGTACATAACATTTGCTTGGTCTACCACATATGCCATGCCGACGTTGAGTGCCAGGATTTTAAGAACTTCCTCAAGGACAAAAGAGTGAAATTTGTTACTGTAGACTTTAAGAACGACAAAGAAGTCCTGGGTCGGATAAGCCTCGTTGTAGGCAACCCCTTCGACCTCCAGAAGAATCTGCTGCTGCCCTCTCATCAGCCTTCAATGCTGACCCTGGCAGGAGCCATGGTTCATCCTTCGTACCGTAAACTGGAGAAACCTCATTACACGTTTCATCGTCATGCATGGCAGCGGAATGTACTAGATATAGACCACATCCACTACGCTGCAATGGATGGCTACCTTTGTTTCAATATCTACAAGGGTTGGATGAAGAGCAAGAGCCAAGTGTGCGGTTCAAGCAAAGAAGTATCGGCCAACAGGAAGAGGGACAAGGACGAAGTCGAGGACGTGGACGAGGACTCTGAGTGAGTAAGGTTTCAGTATCGTTGCTCATGGTGGTTCTAATGCAGTGTCTACCGGATTAGTTGCATAGTTTAATTTCAGGTGTGCTTAGTTTAATTTGAGGGGTGTATTGTGCTGAGCCCCAATGAACTATGTTATGTTTCTTCACGTTACTTTAACTCTTCAAGATGTACATACTACTAGTATTTCTTTAATAGAATTTAGCACCCCAATTAAGCACGTACTAGCTTTTTAATAGTACTATATGCATAATTTGGCGACAGCGCTCTCTATATGTACCACCTTTTTTAATTTCAATTTTTGCTCCATGGCGCAATCCATCGATACTACTACCGCACGTAAGTATACATTTTTAAAAGGCTAGAGTACTGTTCATCACATATATAGCCAGTTAAATTATCAACCTAGAAACGGCGTGCATGCCATGTAGTAAACCGATCTGAGGAAGTATAGTAAAAATGAGGTGATTTTACCGGCGATCGGCGGGGAGCATGGCACATCATGTGGTCCCACGTGTCATGATGTACCAAGGCGATCTGGCGTGTCCCTCTTGAGGCAGAAGCAATACTACATGGTTTGAGATGATGGCGAACCGAAGTGTGAAATAATGGTTGCTTCGTCCGTCTGGGAAGGTGCGGCATTGTGATTTGACGTCTCATTGCTCATTACTATTACTGGGCCGGTACGAGTGGGGTGCGTCCCCCCTGTTGTTTTGCACTGTTATTGGGTGCTTGACACGTCGACCCGGTTGCTATATGTCCCACATGTCAGCGATAGGAAGTACAAAATTCATGAAAGGGAGCGTTGACGGAGGAGTATACTACAGAATTCATGAAAGGGAGTGACTTAGTTTTGAAAAAATCTGTTTTTACGGAGTACAAACCCACTAGGGTTTATAGGGCTCATTTAAAAAACATTCGTTTTTCTGTTTGATAAGTCTCAATTCTACTACTAGTTTGATAAGTACCATTACCTGTTGGATTTCGAGGTGCATTAGATCACCCGACGCAAGCGGTGTCAAGAGGAAACTAACCAATGCATGTAGAAGTTCATGGAAATTTAGTGGTCATTCATGCATTTGTTCTAATTAATGCCTCGGTAAACATAACTTCTTGAGAAAAACGAGCGTACTAATTATTTGTGCAAACTACGAAATTAACTCGACCACTCACCGTCTACCTTGGTTGGAGAGATTTTGAAATTGAGCCATAAACTGGAAAGGAGGGAGTAGTAACTTTTGTCTCGATTACTATTTGTGGCCTTGTATAGATGCAAAATGTACTTTTTTATAGTGGCCTTGTATAAGTAAATGGAGGGAGTACTAACCAGGTATGTACTAGTAGGGACGAGGAGTAAACGGAGGGAGTAGTAAAATTTTCTCCTCGTGCTGCGAGCCACCGCGTGCGCGGGCGAGGGAGCGGGCGTAAGGCATACAATAGTAGGAGTACTACTACTACTACTACTACTCGTAAGCAAGCTTCACCTCATCATGCGAGCCACCGCGCCCGTGGGCGGGGGAGACGGCGTACTAAGCAAGCTTCTCCTCGTTCTGCGAGTTGACGGGACACATCAAAAGTACTCCAGTGTATAGAGCCTTGCCTCTAAGGTAGGCCCCACATGGTTTGCCTCTTTTTTTAACATAACACGTGAAGTCGCAATTTTTTTGTTCACCCGTGGTAGACGATCCTCCCTCCACCAAGTGGACAACTAGTACACGATTCAAATTATCACGTGGGCTGCATTTTCATACAGAAATGAGCTCCACCGTGTACCCGCGCGGGTGTGGTTGGGAAAGATACGGTGCGCGGGGAATGGCTCGGGTGCTCATGTTGTCATGCATCCTCCAGCGCGCACGTTGGAGACGAGCTCGCACGAGCTGTGTTTTTTTGTCCCACAACACCGTCTGAGCCGCCCGCAGACCGACCGGCGACCCGAAAATTACGCCATCCAACCGCAGCCGCACACATTATGACAGCAACTCAACCAACCGGACGAAATTCACGCAAACACGTAGACAAACTGATATTTCATATAAACAACGACAGAAATCATATAAAATACCGGATTTTCCTACAAACATGACGTATTTCATTACATTCAAATGAACTACGCGGTGCTAGTTCTGGATGGCACAGGTATATAATACCTGGCCTAAATGGTCGCCCGCCGATCGATCTGTGTTCCTCATGTCCGGCAGCACGATCACCGGACTGTCGGGAGCCCCAGAGGTATATGCTTCAGCGCAAAGGATGGATCGCTTCCCCACTGCCCAACTAATATCATTGGTTGGTGCCAAAGATGATGGTGGCCGGCACTGGTTCGAGTTCATCACCGGCCACTACTTCGCCATGGCCGGCACCGGCTTGAGTTCATCCTAACATTCCCCTTTTTCGTGGAGCCCATGCGGGGTCGACGAAGGTCCTCACAACAAAAGGATCCAGCAAGACACCTGCTGTGTACGCCGGCGTCGCCTCCGCGGTGGCCTTCATGGGACCCAAGCGGCGGCGGCCTCCCGTGTTCTACTTCTCCTCTATGATGGCGGCGGACGCGGAGGCGCTGGCCACCGACTCGTCGCTCTCCGCACACCCAGCTTCTGTCGCTGCTTGCATGGCACGACCGCTGGCATGGGAGTCTCGACCACAGAAACGGGAGACGCGGTACGAGGCGGTGGCGTGGACGGCAGCAACGATGTCTGTGCGCCGCTCTTCGTCAAGCTGGCCTAGAGCGGTGAGTTGCTGAACCGCGCGCCGGCTTGGGGCAGCAACTGGCTCCGTCGGGCGAGTAGAGGGAGGTGGATCAGCGAGCTGCATAGCTCATATCCGGCGGGCTACCCAGCTGGCTTGGATGCAGAATAACTACTCTTCGTAAGCCATTGTAAGAGTGGACAAAATAGTGGAGGAGATAGAGGAGCGGTGGAGGTGTGCGATTCTTGGCCGGCGTTTGGCCTCGTTTAAATAGGAGATTAAATAGACGGCGGACGGGAGGAGCTCGGCCGGCGTTGCGTTTAATGCCGGCCCGGTCATGAACGGACGTGTGTACAGAGTGGGTTTCTCGGCTTCCACACGGGCGGGTTTAATGGAGGCGTTTTTTTGGCCTTTTTTTTATTTGGGCAATGCTCTAATAATGATGATCATCACACTTCTATTGATTACAACAAAAAGATTACAACTCGAAACTAGAACAAGGTATGACTCTATATGAATGCCTCCGGCGGTGTACCGGGATGGTGCAATGAATCAGGAGTGACATGTATAAAAATAATGCATGGTGGCTTTGCCACAAATACGATGTCAACTACATGATCATGCAATGGCAATATGACAAAAGTAATGTCAGTCATAATAATGATGAACGGAACGGTGGAAAGTTGCATGGCAATATATCTCGGAATGGCTATGGAAATGCCATAATAGGTAGGTATGGTGGCTGTTTTGAGGAAGATATAGGGAGGTTTATGTGTGATAGAGCGTATCATATCACGGGGTTTGGATGCACCGGCGAAGTTTGCGCCAACTCTCAATGTGAGAAAGGGCAATGCAGTGCATCAAGAGGCTAGCAATGGCGGAAAGGTAAAAGTGTGTATAATCCATGGACTCAACATTAGTCAAAAGAACTCATATACTTATTGCAAAAATTTAGAAGTCATCAAAAATCAAGTACTACGCGCATGCTCCTAGGGGGATAGATTGGTAGGGAAAGACCATCGCTCGTCCCCGACCGCCACTCATAAGGATGCACAAGCCAGGTACACTTCATGTTTCAAATTTGTTACACAACTTTAACCATACGTGCATGCTACGGGATTTACTAACTTCAACACAAGCATTTCTCAAATTCACAACTACTCAACTAGCATGACTTTGATATTATCACCTCCATATCTCAAAACAATTATCAAGCATCAAACTTATCTTAGTATTCAACGCACTCAAAAGAAAGTTTCACATATCTTGAACACCAAGTATATTAACATTTAAGCAAATTACCATGCTATTAACGACTCTCAAAATAATCTAAGTGAAGCATGAGAGATCAAGTTTATTTAAAACAAATCCACCACCGTGCTCTAAAAGATCTAAGTGAAGCACTAGAGCAAAAATTATCACGCTCAAAAGATATAAGTGAAGCACTATGAGCAAACTATCAAGCTCAAAAGATATAAGTGAAGCACATAGAGTATTCTATCAAATTTCAATTCATGTATGGCTCACTCAAAAGGTGTGTACAGCAAGGATGATTGTGGTAAACTAACAAGCAAAGACTCAAATAATACAAGACACTCCAAGCAAAACACATATCATGTTGGTGAATAAAAATATAGCTCCAAGTAAATTACCGATGGAAGTAGAAGAAAGAGGGGATGCCTTCCGAGGCATCCCCAAGCTTTGAATTTTTGGTGTCCTTGGATTATCTTGGGGGTGCCATGGGCATCCCCAAGCTTAGGCTCTTGCCACTCCTTGTTCAATAATCCATCAAAAGAATTCACCCAAAACTTGAAAACTTCACAACACAAAACTCAATAGAAATCTCGTGAGCTCCGTTAGAGAAAGAAAACAAAATACTACTTTAAGGTACTGTAATTAACTCATTCTTTATTTATATTGGTGTTAAAACTACTGTATTCCAACTTCTCTATGGATTATAAACTATTTTACTAGCCATAGATTCATCAATATAAGCAAACAACACACGCAAAACAGAATCTGTCAAAAACAGAACAGTCTGTAGTAATCTGTAACTAACGCAAACTTATGGAACTCAAAAAATTCTACCAAAATTACACGACCTGGACAATTTGTTTATTGATCAGAAGGAATTGTAATAATTATTTTATAACGTTCTGGTGATTTTTAACAATTCGGGCACTGAGCGCAAAGTTTCTGGAAATTACAGCAAAATCAAATAACTATCATCCAAGAAGATCCAATAGGTTTAACTTGGCACAAACACTAATTAAAAGATAAAACCACATCTAAACAGAGGCTAGATGGATTTTTTATTCCTAAACAGAAGCAAAAACAAAAAACACAAAATAAAATTGGGTTGCCTCCCAATAAGTGCTATCGTTTAACGCCCCTAGTTAGGCATAAAAACAAGGATAAATCTCGGTATTGACATCTTTGGTAGGCAATCCATAAGTGTCTCTCATGATAGATTCATATGGTAATTTTATTTTCTTTCTAAGAAAGTGTTCCATGCCTTTCTTTAATGGAAATTGGAATCTAATATTCCCTTCCTTCATATCAATAATTGCACCAATCGTTCTAAGGAAAGGTCTACCAAGAATAATAGGACATGAAGGATTGCAATATATATCAAGAACGATAAAATCTACGGGCACATAATTCCTATTTGCAACAATAAGAACATCATTAATTCTTCCCATAGGCTTTTTTAATAGTGGAATCCATAAGATGCAAGTTTAGAGAGCAATCATCAAAATCACGGAAATCTAGCAAATCACACAAAGTTTTGGGAATAGTAGAGACACTAGCACCCAAATCACACAAAGCATGAAACTCATAATTTTTAATTTTAATTTTGATAGTAGGTTCCCACTCATCATGGAGTTTCCTAGGGATAGAAATTTTCAACTCAAGCTTTTTCTTCATAAGATTGCATTAAGGCATCAACAATGTGTTCGGTAAAAGCCTTATTTTGACTATAAGCATGAGGAGAATTTAGCACGGATTGCAACAAGGAAATACAATCAATTAAAGAGCAATTTTCATAATTAAATTCCTTGAGATCCAATATAGTGGGTTTAGCAATATCTCGATTTTTATTTCTTTCAATCCCACATTTGTTAATTTCATCATCAAGATCTAAAAACTCATAATTCTTAGAACGCCTTCTAGGTAAAGGAAGATCATATTCAGTTTCATCAGGATTCATATTGCAAATCAAAGATTTAATAGGGGGCGTATCAATAACTTTTAGATCTTCATCTTGATTTTCATAGGAAT
Organism: Aegilops bicornis; assembly: GCA_021605145.1. Lineage (NCBI taxonomy): Eukaryota > Viridiplantae > Streptophyta > Magnoliopsida > Poales > Poaceae > Aegilops > Aegilops bicornis. Next base: position 561,472,686 of record CM038673.1, on the reverse strand, counting down.
TCGGTTAACGGCCATCTTATTGACTAAGGTGTCTTGCATATCCGAAATTTCAGCGGTCATCTTTTCAAGACGAGCGATTTGGGCTCTTATACCATCAAGTTCTTTGGACATATCATCGAGCTCTTTATTCATATAACTCATAAAACTCTTTTGTTCCTTAAGCTCGTTTCTAAAGAAATTATTATGCTCAAATTGCAAAACCATAAACTTCCTGACATTGTTTTCGATCTCCTCTAGCCTTTTAAGGTGAAGATCACCAGATTTAGGTAGGGCCACTACGTCAAGCAAACTAACACACGAGCAAACAAAAGGCAAAGTGAAAAGGAGGAGGATATTGGGAAAGAGAGGGCGAATAAAACGACAAGGGTGAAGTGGGGGAGAGGAAAACGAGAGGCAAATGGCAAATAATGTAATGCGAGAGATAGGGATTGTGATGGGTACTTGGTATGTTGACTTTTGCGTAGACCTCCCCGGCAACGGCGCCAGAAATCCTTCTTGCTACGTCTCGAGCTTGCGTTGGTTTTCCCCGAAGAGGAGAGGATGATGCAGCACAGTAGCGTAAGTATTTCCCTCAGTTTTTGAGAACCAAGGTATCAATCTAGTAGGAGGCCACGCGCAAGTCCCTCATACCTGCACAAAACGATAGCTACTCGCAACCAACGCGATTAGGGGTTGTCAATCCCTTCAAGGTCACTTACGAGAGTGAGATCTGATAGAGATAATATTTTTGGTATTTTGGGTATAAAGATGCAAAGTAAAAAGTAAAAGCAAAGCAAGTAAATAAAGTGATGGAGATTGATATGATGAGAATAGACCCGGGGGCCATAGGTTTCACTAGTGGCTTCTCTCAAGAGCATAAGTATTCTACGGTGGGTGAACAAATTACAGTTGAGCAATTGACAGAATTGAGCATAGTTATGAGTATATCTAGGCAATGATCATGTATATAGGCATCACGTCCGTGACAAGTAGACCGAAACGATTCTGCATCTACTACTATTACTCCACTCATCGACCGCTATCCAGCATGCATCTAGAGTATTAAGTTAAAAACAGAGTAACGCCTTAAGCAAGATGACATGATGTAGAGGGATAAATTCATGCAATATGATAAAAACCCCATCTTGTTATCCTCGATGGCAACAATACAATACGTGCCTTGCAACCCCTTCTGTCACTAGGTAAGGACACCGCAAGATTGAACCCAAAGCTAAGCACTTCTCCCATTGAAAGAAACTACCAATCTAGTTGGCCAAACCAAACGGATAATTCGAATAGACTAGCAAAGATAACTTAATCATACATAAAAGAATTCAGAGAAGAATCAAATATTTTCCATAGATAAGTTGGATCATAAACCCACAATTCATCGGTCTCAACAAACGCACCGCAAAAATAAGATTACATCAAATAGATCTCCATGAGAGAGGGGGAGAACATTGTATTGAGATCCAAAAAGAGAGAAGAAGCCATCTAGCTACTAGCTATGGACGCGAAGGTCTGAAGTAAACTACTCACACTTCATCGGAGGGGCTATGGTGTTGATGTAGAAGCCCTCCGTGGTGGATGCCCCTCCGTGAGCCTCGAACAGGCCCCAAGATGGGATCTCGTGGATACTGAGGAAGTTGCGCGGTGGAATTAGGTTTTGGCTCCGTCCCGATCTGTTGGGAATGCGTAGGTATATATAGGAGGAAGGAGTACGTCGGTGGGCGTCGGCGGGCCCACGAGGCAGGGCGCGCCCGGGGAGGGCGCGCCCCCCACCCTCGTGACCGCCTCTGGCACTTCTTGGAGTAGGGTCCAAGTCTCCTGGATCACGTTCGGTGAGAAGATCATGTTCCCGAAGGTTTCATTCTGTTTGGACTCCGTTTGATATTCCGTTTCTTCGAAACACTGAAATAGGCAAAAAAAACAGCAATTAGGCTGGGCCCTACGGTTAATAGGTTAGTCCCAAAAATAATATAAAAGTGGAAAATAAAGCCCATTATAGTCCAAAACAATAGATAAAGTAGCATGGAGCAATAAAAATTATAGATATGTTGGAGGCGTATCGAGGCGTTTGAATGCGGCACGGGCGTGTTCAGCCGGGCGTGCGAGTGGCGCCCTCGACTCGACCTAGGACACCGCGCCGTTCTTCCAGCGGCGTGTGGGATCTTTGGGTACATGGCACGCATGTCGGTGGCCAACGCAGGCAGCGCCTGACAGAGGAACCTTTGGTGGGCGAGGCGGTCGAAGCGGGCATTTCATAAACCGATGATTGTTCATTGAGTGTGACGTCATCTTTTTCATGTAGATAAGCATACTATGTTGATATCCCGTTCGATACGTTGTGATTCATAAAGACGGCTGCAAACATCAATGTTCTGCTTATCATAGATAAGATTGATTAATACCCGTAATAATCCATGTCCTTAACAAAGGGCTCATGCACGTATAGGTTGAGCGTGTGTCTTGCGTCGTGTGCTGTGTGCATGCAGGCGTGTGAGTGTTGCGTGCGTGCAAGGGTACATTTCAGTGTTGCATGCATGGGTGCGTACGTGCGTGTGTTCGTGAGTGCATGTATGCGTGTCGGTGTTGCACGCTTTGCATGCGTGCGTGTATGCGTTATGTATGCGTGTCGATGTTGCACGCCTGCATGCGTGCGTGTCTTGCGTCGCGTGCATGTATGCGTGCGGGGTGAGGCTACGTCGGTCGGTGACTTTTTCATCTCTGGTCATTAGATTTTCCAGCCGTTGGATACGAAATCAAGGGCCTCCAGTTTATCATCAAACTCCACCCCCCTGAGCCGCCAGCCACCACCGGCCGAACCGCCCACGGCCGGCCCGCGCCGCCACGCTGCCCCGCCCTCCCCGAAACCACTCCCCACTGTCGGTCCGCCGCCGCACCGGCCATCCCTCTAGCCCCCCCCCTCCCCCGCGCCGAGCTTTTTCTCCGGCGATCCCCACCCCACCGCCCAATCAACGCCCCAACCGCGGCGGCGCCAACCGTGAGGTCTCACGACTTCAAATACCCACCGACCACTAATTTATTACCATTTCTGTCCTTCATATACTGTACCGACGGGTGGGCCCTATGGTAATGTGCGATGCTGAATGTGGACCGTTTGGTGGTCAATTGATCGTGTTATCAACAAATTACGGAGCTGTATGGTGAGCCAGTGACCGTATGATCACCCTAAAATGTACTCCTATTTTATTAACACAGTACAGACTCAAACTACCATTTCTTTCTTTCATATACGGGCTGGCAGGTAGGCCACACGGTTACGCACCCCGATGGTGCAACACTAGTTGCGCCGCAGGAACGTTTGACTGGTCAATTTATTGTGTCATCAACAAAATACGGAGTTGTACAGGTGAGCAAGTGAACGTATAATCATGACATGTATTTGTTTAACACGGTACAGACGCAAGGGGCTCATATATATGCGCAAGCACTCACCGCTATAAGCGCACACACGCGAACCCTACCCCTACGAGCACCTTCGAGAGAGTGGGCCAGCATATATGATCTTGAGATTTTACGAAGTCACCATATGTGCCTCGTAGTCGAGTGGAACGTCTCCTCCCAAAGGAACGTACATCGCCGTAAAATACTGAAATTAACACAAGATAAATGCGAGCAGGGGACTTTAACCTTGGTGGGCTCGAGAAACCATCGCCCTCCTAACCATCCAACCACATGTTGGTTAGCACGGCAAAATGTATGTGGTGACCGTGATGAGCTTATTCTGAAGTCCAGTGACCATATCGTGCTTTTGCTTCAAATACAATGACCGTAAGTGTCGTCAACAAAATACGAAGCACGCATCAAATGCAAAGTCCGTCAGTGTCATCAACAAAATATGGAGACGTATCGTGAGCTGGATACAGTTGTACTATTGTATATGCTTATTTTCTTAGTGGCCGATTGCGTGTGTGGTGTGGTGGGCCCATCATTTCTAGTTGTGGTGGGTCAACATGAAGACTCATGGGTCGGTTCCATCCTGCGCCACATATAGGTTGGACCGAGACGTGTTATGCGAAGACCCATGTGGAGGACTCGGCGTACAACACGAAGCTACCAGAGTCGCAGAGGACTCTATCCCCACTGGTGATAAGCCGACTATATATGATTTGTAACCCTAGGCCCCACGTATGTTATACAAGCTTGGGGGCTAGTTCGTCGATAGTATACACACACGCACAATGCCTGGTATTCACGTGTACTTTGTACACACCCCTATCACTAATATACTGATTACCGAGTAGGCTCTTTCTTCAACTGCAAGGGTCCGATCCGAACTAGGGTAAAACTTTGCCTCCTATTACCATCCAGCCTAACAGCCAGGGATATCATACCGAATGATATGATGAAATCATATCTGCCAACTACTAAGAGAGAGGTGTGTCGGGGGAGCAATGTGTGCGAGAGAGGCCTAAAGATAATGTGCGTGCGGGAGACACGTACGCACACATATGTGCGTATAGAGGGCTAGTAGAGACCGTGCGTGTGTATATATGCATGTGAGAGAAATAGTGTTTTCCAACTGAGATTAGTGAAAAGAGTGGTACATAGTAGTCAGAAAGAGAGAGAGAGAGAGAGAGAGAAACAGAGAGAGCATGTGCGTGAGACACCCCGACACCTTGAGAGAGATTGTGAGCATGTGTGAAAGAGAAATGCCGATGCATATAAAGCGTGTGCATTTATGCGTCAGATAGAGAGATATATAACGCGTTTGTGAGAACGGGCCGAGGCATAGTGCATCTACGTGTAAAAGGTGGTTCTACGCATTAAATTAAAATATAAATGGCATTATTATTTTTGGATGAGATCATGAATTTTGCAAATTGCGTATGGACAAAAATCGGTCTATCAGACACCCATACTCTATTGAATTCTAGCATGTGTATGTGTTTATTTCATATTATCGATCCATAGAGTGAGAGCGGTTTGAAATACAGGCAATGGATGCTTTTGCAATTCATATATAAACATTAATTAGTGCACTCCATGTTGTTAGTGCGAAGCACTTTATACATTTGTCACTTGCATGGATACATTCCAAATTGCTAGCTACGAAATAGAATACATGTCGAATTCAACATAAAGGGGGTTTCGAAGATTTGAATTCATAGGAAGTGCATTCATCTATTTGAACCCGAGATAATGGCATTTTTAAATCAGATGTAAAAGGGGGCATCAATCTTTGTTGTGAGTTTGAACATGCTATATATATTCATACGCATATCTAACTTTCTTTTTGCAACCAAGAAGATTATATCTGGAACCATGCATGAACTGAGGTAAGTTGCATATTTTTTCATATATACTCATGTACAATGTATATTCAAATGTACCCCCTCCATTCCAAAATAATCGTAGCTTTAGGATTTTCAAGAGTAAAAAATTGTGAAGTTTGACAAATCCTGAAAGTCCAATTCAAGAGAACCGAAAACGTTAATGCTTCTGCTCCCAAATATTGAACGAAGCGCCAAATAGGCCTCTGGTCACCCGAAACCGCGCGAGACTAATGTTTGGTGGTAGGAAATGCTGTTACGACTACGGCCCGTGTAGCCTATCGGCCCGATGTCCAAAGGTCTAAACCGGGGTAGGTTTGTAACTTCACCAAGACGCCAGTCTCAACCGCCTCCGAGAAGCATTCATACGCCGTGGGCGCCTAAACACCCATGCGCTCGGCCAAAATATATCCCTCCCACATTTGGGACACCTGACATGACTGTCCTACCCCCAACCCGCAATATGTCCAAAATTTTAGATGGGGGCAAAGTTTGTAACTTTCCCCAAATTTCAAACAAGCGTGTCTCAAACAACATTGTTCCCCCTTAGTTCCCCGCCTCCCTCCGTTTCCCCATTCATACTACGTGGGCACGAAAATGCCTTCTCCACCAGCCGCGAAACCCCAGCCTCCTCCATCCTCCACCCCATAGCGGCCAATCCACCACCGCCCTCCTCCATCATGCCGGAGCCGGTACCCCGACATCGTCGTCCAACGCAACCGCAACGCCCTCAAGGACTTAGCAGCTAAAGCCGAGGCAGAGCTGCCTCCACGACGCCGACGCCGACATGCGCCGTACCAGAACCACTCCGACCACGCCGTCCTGCGCCTCACTGCTGCGGCTCCAGTGTCGCCACCGTCCACCGCACAGAGCTGTTCCCGCTACGCCATCATTCGCCACCTCGGATCTGCTTCCCCGCCGCCGACAGACGGCCACCGCACCACACTCAACAAATTGGCCATGGGTTCGTCCAAGGCTGCACCGTCCTCCACAACTTCTGGTTTCCGGCGAACAACAAGAAGATCGTTGGAAAAATAGAAGGAGGACACAGCACTGCTAGCAGAAAGATGTACTCCTCTTCCCTTATTCGTGCAAATCTTACATCTCCGCTCACACCGTATTCATCCCACGAAAGAAACTAGTTGAGCGATTCTTACTGCATCTTCTTCATGATACTAAATGCACAAGGTTTCCTCCCTTTTACTATTTCACCTTTGCTAGAGGTCAAGAGCCGCTTTGGATTTCAATTCAGGGTCAGTCGAACCGCAACTAAAAGAAGCAGCACCCGCTTAGGCGCGCGGAGCACCTAGTCCGCCTGTTCCCCGGGAAAGCGGTGCATCAGTGTCTATCATAGGGGTGTGAGGCACAGGAGCTGCTTGCGCCCGATCTGGAGGTCGGCGGGGCTTGAATGGATGGCCGGGGGCGGTTCCAAGCACGGCGGTGCGGTGAGGTCGAGGGGAGGGCGCAGGCGGGGAGAATCTTGGGCGGTGGTCATTTGGCGTTCGAGGAAGATCATCAACACCGACCGGTGGAGGTAGATGAAGGCGATCTGCCCGTTCTTTGTACAACAGACGATGCATAAAAAAATGGACTGACCTATTTGCTTTCAAATCATTGTTATTTTCATAGAATCCTGTAGTAATTTAGTGTGCCATGCATGTTGTAGAGCTATCATATGTCTCCGTCATTTATTTCTCACCGACCTGCTATACGCTACCTTTACACTGTACTAATTGTGCACACACTTCACCCATACTCACACTATTGTTTTTTATGCATGGGTATTTCAGACTACGGCGTAGTGTTGATGAATGCGAGAAAAGAAAAAGACAGAAATCGCTCGGTGTAATTCGAAGAGAAGCACTAAGCGTTTCAGCGCTCTAATCGGTGCGATGTCGTGATTGGAGGCGATGGCGTAGCTCTGCGATTGATGATCTCAATTTCCACACACAACCATCCCAGTGCTTGCTTTAACCCAGCTGTCAAATGTGGTTGCATGTTGCGTATGGTGTCTAGCTTGTATTGCTTCCAATTTGGTTAAATTGCATCTGCTTACTTTACACATTATACCTTTGATAATGACATGCCTTCCAGTTTTTGATACATACTACATATGTCTATTAACCATGTTCGTACATCAAACTAATGCTCTTTTGTATCCCTCGTCAATCACTTATGATGAGACAGTCACCCGAGTGGGTTACTGTGAGACGCCCTACTCGTTTAAAGAGTGCAGTGTCATCCTCCCCACATGATTCTCAAGAAACAGCAAGGCTAAATGAAGATAGTCAACATAGCTCTCTAGTTGATCACATAATTCCCCACACCACCATCACAGGTGCTTGCTCTTACTTGGCGATGGATATGTGGTTGCATGTTGCATATGGTGTCTACCTTGTAATGCTTCTAATTAGGGTAAATTGCATGTACTTAGTTAACACATTATACCTGTGAATATGACATGCCTTCCTGTTTTTGGTACATACTACGTCTTTCTATTAACCATGTTCTTACATCAAACTACTTTTCTTGTGTATCCCTCATCAATGCTCCTAATTTTTTAAATTGCATCTCCTTAGCTTACACATTATACATGTGAATATGACACGCCTTCCTGTTTTTGGTACATACTACATCTGCCTATCACACCATGTTCTTACGTCAAACTACTGTTCTTGTGTATCCTGCATCTATCGCTTATGATGAGACAGTCACGCGCGTGTGTTAATATGAGACGCAATACTCTTATAAAGAATGGAATTTCATCCTCTCCACATGATTCTCAAGAAACAGCAAGCCTAAATGAAGATATTGAACGTAGCTCTGTAAGACTGCACTTCCCCTACACCACCATCACAGGTGCTTGCTCTAACTTCACAGTGTGATATGTGGTTGCATGTTGCATACAGTGTCTAGCTTGTAATGCTTCTAATTAGGGTAAATTACATCTCCTTAGTTTACACACTATACCTGTGAATATGACATGCCTTCCTATTTTTGGTACACACTACATCTATGTGTTAACCTTGTTCTTACATGAAACTACCTCTCTTATGTATCCTGCATCAATCACTTACGATGAGTCACCTTTATTCGTTGCATATTGCATATTATTTCTAGCCTGTTGCCATGTATTGCTTCTAATTTGGTCAAATACATTTGTTAGGGCACCCTTTTAATTTGTCAGAGTGATACTGGTTTCATCTTTCATATGGTTTCTAGCTTGCATTGATTCTAACAAGTTCAAGCACCTTGTGCTTAGTTTACACTTTATAAATCATACATGTCAATATGTCACGCCGTCCTGTTTTTCATACATATTCCATCCTCCTATCATGCGGCTGCCTTACATGAAAGTAGTGTTAAATCGTTATCATGCATCAATGAGTTCTGAAGAGCAAATTTTATTCCTTTTTCTTGTGGGTTTGACTTGACAAGGCAAAATCAAGAAAGAGGAAGGAAAAGAGTAAGGAAGGTAATGATGGTGGTCCTCTGCAGCAATCTAAACGGAGCATCTGTACCGGTTCTCCTTGTACTGATAGTGCATTACAAGGTCCAAGTCTCCGCTCCCCTACTCCACCATCCAAGGTGCTTGCTCTAACTTGGCAGTGTGATATCTGGTTGCATGTTGCACATGTTGTCTAGCTCGTATTGCTCCTAGTTAGTGTAAACTGCATCTGCTTAGCTTACACATGATACATGTGAATATGACACGCTTTCCTTTTTTTGGTACATACTATATCTGTCTATCACACCATGTTCTTACATGAAACTACTCTTCTTGTGTATCCTGCATCAGTCACTTATGATGGGACACCTTTAAGTTGGCAGTGTGATATTGGTTTGTGTCTTGAATATGATTTCTAGCATGTATTGCTTCTAGTTTGATGAACGCCACCTATGACGAGACAATTTTAACTTGGCGGTGATATTGATTGCACCTTCCATATGGTGTCTTGCAGTGTTTCTAATTTGTTGAAGTGCCTTCTGCTTAGTTACCACATCATAGGTGTGAATATGTCAAGCCATCCATTTTTTCGTACATATTCCATCCTCGTATCACGACTTTGCCTTTCATCAGAGTAGTGTTAAATCGTTATCATGCATGAATGAGTTCTGAAGAGCGAATTATATTCCTTTTTCTTGTCGGTATGACCTCACAATGAAAAATCAATAAAGCTTAAGGAAATTGGCAAGGCATTAGATGATGGTGGTCCTTCCGAGCAACTGAACGGAGGTTCTCTACAGATTCTACTCCGCCATCCTCCCAACAAGATTCGCAAGACAACGCAAGGCTAGACAGTCAACGTAGCTGTGTAGATGATGAGCACATCTCCCCTACTCCACCATCACAGGTGCTTGATCTAACTTGGCACTATTATATGTGGTTGCATGTTGCGTATGATGTCTAGCTTGTATTGCATCTAACTTTGTTGAATTGCATCTGCTTACTTTACACATAATGCCTGTGAATATGACATGTGTTCCTGTTTCTACGTCAGACTACTATTCTTGCATATCCCGCATCAGTCACTTATGATAAGGCACCTTTAAGTCGCCACTGTGATATTGGTTGTGTCTTGCATATGATTTCTAGCATGTACTGCTTCTACTTTTGTTGAAATGCCATACAGTTTGAACTTGGCAGAGTGATATTGGTTGCATCTTTCATATGGTGTCTAGCTTGCAGTGCTTCTAATTTGTTGAAATGACTTCTGCTTAGTTACCACATCATAGGTGTGAATATGTCACACCATCCTGTTTTTCATACATATTCCATCCTCGCATCATGTGTTTGCCTTTCATCCGAGTAGTGTTCGTCAGTATCATGCATGAATGAGTTCTGAAGAGCGAATTTTATTCCTTTTTCTTATCGGTTTGACTTCACAATGCAAAATCATTACAGCCGAAGGAAATTAGTCGGCGGTGGATGATGGTGGTCCTTGAACAACTCAAACAGGGGTCTCTAGAGATTCTACTCCGCCATCCTCCCAACAAGATTCACAAGACAACACAAGGCTGGACAGTCAACGTAGCTGTGTAGATGATGAGCACATCTCCCCTACTCCACCATCACAAGTGCTTGCTCTAAATTGGCACTATTATATGTGGTTGCATGTTGCGTATGATGTCTAGCTTGTATTGCTTCTAACTTGAATTGCATCTGCTTACTTTACACATAATGCTTGTGAATATGACACGTGTTCCTGTTTCTAGAACATACGTGTACATGATGAGCACATCTCCCCTACTCCACCATGACAGGTGCTTGCTCTTACTTGAAACTGTTATATGTGGTTGCGTTTTCCGTATGATGTCTAGTTTGTATTGCTTCTGATTATGTTGAATTGCATCTGCGTATCTTACAACTTATACCTGCAACGATCACTTACCCATAAGACACATTTAACTTGGGACTGTGATGTAGGTTGCATCTTGCATTGTCTTCTAGCTTGTACTGCTTCTAATCTCTTGAAATGGCACTTACACGAGACACTTTTTACCTGATAGAGTGATATTGGTTGCATGTTCATATGGTGCCTAGCTTTCATTTCTTCTAATTTTGTTGAAATGCCTTCCGCTTACTATTTTTTTCATACATATTCCATCCTCCTATAAATGCGTGTGAATATGAAACGCTGTCTTTTTGTATATATTCCATCCTCCTATCCGCTTGCCTTACATCAAAGTAGTGTTAAATGCATATCATGCATCAACCAGTTATTCAAAGCTAATTTTATCATCTTCTTGTAGTTTTGACTTCATAAGGCAATATCAGAAAATAGGAAGGAAAAGAGTAAGTTAGGGGATGTTGGTGGTCCTCCGCACCGACGCAAACAGAGACTCTCTAGATTTTCCACTGCTACTGCTAATGAAGTTGAAGTCCCAAGTCTACATGATGAGTTCATCTCCCGTACTCCACCATCGCAGGTGCTTGCTCTAAGTTGACAGTGTGATAATTGGTTTCATGTTGCATATGTTGTCTAGCCTGTATTTCTTCTATTTTGATTAAATTGCACCTGCTGAGTTTATACGTTATACATGTGCATATGACATGGCTTTCTATGTCTAGAATACACTGCATCTATCTATCATACCATGTTCTTACATCAAAGTACTGTTGTTGTGTATCCCGCATCAGTCACTCATGATTGGACACCTTTAACATGGAAGTTTGATAGTGGTTGCATCTTGCATTGATTTCTACGTTGTCTTTGCTTCTAATTTTTCGAATTGCCACTTATGACAAGACACTTTTAACTTGGCGAGTAATATTGGTTGCATCTTTCATATGGTGTCTAGCTTGCATTACTTCTATTTTCTTGAAAATCATACTTAGTTTGCACATCGTAGCTGTGAATATGTCATGATGTCCTGTTTTTCTTACATATTCCATCCTCCTACGGTTGTCTTACATCAAAGTATTGCTTGTATGTATCATGCATCAATGAGTTCTGAAGAGTGATTTTATTCTTTTGTGTTGTGGGTACAGTTTGACATGGCAAAGTCAAAAAAGAGCAAGGAAAATAATATAGTAGGGATTGCTGTTACTCGTCGGGTGAAACGGAAAAGGATCTGCCGTCGAGATTCTGCTGGTACTTATAGTGCAGTAGAAGGTCCAAGTCCACCGACTAAATCTACAAACACAGTATCACCTGTCCACCACCGGTACGACATCTGCTTCAACTGTACCGACATCTCAACCAGTTACTCGTTCGTTTGCTTGGGCGGCGGTTCCCAAGCTTCCTTCACACCTAATACTACTTCCGAAGCACTGCTAACACAACAGGACTTGGCAAGATCAGATGAACCTCATGAGCATCAACACCAAGACGGTACCTGACCGAGTCAAGTTGCAGTTGCATGCTCCTTTATATGTACTCTCATAGTTTGATGTACACTAACACTTTCCATATTCGTTGTTGAACTAGCACCACGGCATGGCGAAAACAGACATCAGGGATAATGCTTGACAGATTAACAAAATCTAAAGGAGGAAGAATGGAGATCCATTTTGAGGCATGTTTAAAAAGGCCACGTGATGCTACAGAGTCAACCAAGTTAGTATCAGAGGCAGCCGTTGCCGTTAGGTGTCATGCACGTATCCTCCCAACGGGGATCCAGTACAGGAATGAGAAAGACAATATCCAGTTTAACACCTTCCTTGACCATTTATCCGTAAGTAATGTTATTCATCGCAATTAGTAATATTGTCTTGCTCTGTCCCATACTTTCTAGCTTCCTCCTAATAAGACTCACATTCTTTTTTCAACAGATGAGGTTCAAGTTGGATCCTAAAGATGATGCAACTAAACAAGCATGCACTCATGTTTTTCAATGTGCTCTACGACAGTATCGGTACCACCTTAGAAAATCTCACTTTGAAGGCAAGGCTAACAATGAAATCACCCAAACATCTCCAGTGGAATATATTACAGATGAAGACTGGACAACCCTCGTTAAACACCGGGTCCGATCCAAAGTATCGTGTAGGCTATATGTATTTGATCAGACCACATATTGAACTTGTATTTATGTATGTGCCTTACAAGTGTATCTTCTTCTAGGCTATCTGTTTGAAGAACAAGACCAACCGTTCTAAAGTGAAATTCCAACAGACAACAGGATCTCGTAGCTATATTGCACACTGCGAGGCTCTTGTAAATAGCTGCTACTTCCTTCTTTTTTCTATGCCATATTACCGTATCTATATTGACTTGTTCTAAATACAGAGGATATCCCGTGCGGACCAAAAAGAACCTGAACCGAATGCAGTGCAAATCTTCAAGGATTGCCACACCAGCAAGATGAAGGGCATGAGCACACTAGTTCAAGCCGCTGTTGTAAGTCCTTACTCCTCCTGCCTTTGAACTAATTGGTACTATGATGTGTTCATTTAACTACTTGGTTTGTAGCCAATGTCAGTTACTCTGTTCACTTTTATACACAGTTGTCTTAACGTACCATTTCACCTTACATGGTTTAAAAGAGATGAAGGATATTCTTTTGGTCTTGATCTGTACTCTAGTTGTTATGTTCATGTGCACACACAATGATAAAATAGCTTGTTTGTTTTATATCTGCTTGCCCATGATATGAATGATGTCATACTATGTCCATCCCACTTTAAACCATGTCTCTTTATCCTTAGATGTCAACGAATGTGAGGAAATAGACAATACAGTAGGCATGCTACATGGACATATGTTCCGAAAGTGATTTTATTATGTAGTTGGCACTACAATACATGCTAATGTATTACAGTAGTTCACCAAAATAATTTATGTATAAATGTGAACCTACTTTGTTTGTTTTTGTCTCATTAGTAACTTATCTAGTACACTAATCTACAAGTTCAAACTTTCAGGAAGCTATGGAAAAAATGATTGAACAGCCACAACCACCTGAAGGTGACGAGGCTACCACAGGCACAATGTGACCTCTTGCTGCAGTGCGTTAGTATCTCTCCACTAACAGTGCAAAAAGCACCTTCCTGTGTAATTCTGGGTTGGTTGTCAAGGTAACCTCGTCCAAATCGCCTACTGAACAAAATCTTCCTGCTAGACAGAGTGATATATTTGTGCTCCAGACACAAGTCCAATCCCTAATGGACGTCGTTTTGGAAACAAGAATAGTGGTTGACAAATGTCGTCAAGATATGAATGGTTTTGAAACCAGACTATCAGACATTCACTTTGTTGTTCAAGAGCAATGGCGGAAAAAAGGCGAGGATCATGCTGCTCCATCAGATTCTACAGCCTGAAACATTAGCACTCAGGTAAAATGATTTGTGCTTCTATACATCTGATGGTGCTTTTATTTGCAAGGACTGTAAACTTGATGCCAACAGGCCTTTTGTTGTGATACAACATTTATGCTGCTGCCAAAGGCTGCAATAATTACGACGCTATTTTTGTATAGTGTAGGTTTATCTCTGTAATGTATTCAGCCGAAAGCTTCGTAGGAGCCCAACATGCCAACATTCGTCGGGCCCATTCCAATTGGGCTAAAAACGATTATGGGCCGAAATTTGCATGTAGCCCACTAAAGATATCTAGGCCTAAATCAGCATAAGATTTCATATTTTTCTGGTAGGCCTGTGCCCATAGTGGGCCGTTAACAGGCCTAAACATAATTTGGGCCCTCAGTAACAATAGGCCGTTTACAGGTGTAAATATCTCGAGCCCATAAAAAACATGGGCCTTTAAAAGACCAAAAGTGAGATTGGGCCCATTTACGATGCAGATCTTTCACATGCTGAAATTCGGACGGGCCGTAAATGCGCCGACCTAATACACGTGCCTTTAACAAGCCGGAAGTTCGGTTGGGCTAGATTATCGTCATTTTTATATGGGCCGTTTATGGGCCCAATGTGACGTTGGGACACATATGGCCCATGGATTTTGTCCGACGTTAACAGGACGAAAGTGGCCCAAATCTATAGTGGGCCGCTAACAGGCCGAATGTCAGACATGGCCGAATATGACCCAAATCCTTCGCGGTCGTTTATGGGCCGAAAGTTTCAATGGCCTGTAAAGGGCCCAAATGATGAAGGACCTTTAACAGGCCGGAAATACACCGGGCCGTAATTCGGCCCATATACTTAGCGGACTATTAACTAGCCAGAAGTGATCATGGGCCACGATGATGACAAGTTTAGGAGAGGCCGTTGACGGGCCGATTTGACACTAGCCGTACATGCCTTAACTGAGAATGTTGGGCCTTTATCTGGGCCGGCCCATTATGGTCCGCAAAATCTCACGGGCCTTTTGCTGGGCTGGCCCATTATGGCCCGCAAAATCTCGTGGGCCTTTAGCTGGGCCGGCCCATTATGATACAAAAAATCTCATGGGCCTTTTGCTGGGCTGGCCCATTATGGACCGCAAAATCTTGTGGGCCTTTAGTTGGGCCGGCCCATTTAAGCTTTATGGGCCACTTTTGGGCCGGTCCATGTGTCAGCATATCATAGGCGCATCTCGCCCATTGGATGAGTGACACGTGTGCCAACGCTGAGATGACACGTGTTTCCGTCAGCCAATCAGAATTTTACACGTGGAAAATCCCCATTGGTCTGGGTTGTTAACGGGTTATCAGATCCAAAACCGGACCCGATAGCTTAACGGCATTCCGTTACAGTGGATGCCACGTGTTGGTCACCCTTGACTAAAGCACTTCTGTGACGCGTGATTTATCGTCATGGAAGTGGACACTTCCGTGATGATAATTTTGGTAATGTCATGGAACACTTCTACGACAGCACATGTATGACTATCTTGATTCTGTCATAAATTTGACATGGATGTACATGCATGACAGAAAACGTGACCTACTGTGACAAACACGTATCCTCATGGAAGGGTATTTTTTTGTAGTGAGAATTACGTCCTAGAAGCACCGCTGGGTGCTAGGCCTGCTGCAAATGCAACTAACGACGTTAAGAATGTCTGGCAGAGCAAAGCTGATGACTACTCGATAGTTCAGTGTGACATGTTTTACGGCTTAGAACCGGGACTTCAATGACGTTTTGAACGTCATGGAGCATATGAGATGTTCCAGGAGTTGCAGTTAATATTTCAAGAAAATGCCCAGATTGAGAGATATGAAGTCTCCAATAAGTTCTACAACTGCAAGATGGAGGAGAATAGTTCTGTCAGTGAACATATACTCAAAATGTCTGGGTATAACAATCACTTGATTCAACTGGGAGTTAATCTTTCAGATGATAGTGTCATTGACAGAATTCTTCAATCACTGCCACCAAGCTACAAGAGCTTCATGATGAACTATAATATGCAAGGGATGGATAAGACAATTCTTGAGCTCTTCGCAATGCTAAAGGCTACGGAGGTAGAAATCAAGAAGGAGCATCAAGTGTTGATGGTCAACAAGACCACCAGTTTCAAGAAAAAGGGCAAAGGGAAGAAGAAGGGGAACTTCAAGAAGAACAGCAAACAAGTTGTTGCTCAAGAGAAGAAACCCAAGTCTGGACCTAAGCCTAAGACTGAGTGCTTCTAGTGCAAGCAGACTGGTCATTGGAAGCGGAACTGCCCCAAGTATTTGGCGGATAAGAAGGATGGCAAGGTGAACAAAGGTATATGTGATATACATGTTATTGATGTGTACTTTACTAGAGCTCATGATAGCACACAGGTATTTGATCTTTGGTTACATTGCTAATATTTGCAACTCGAAAAAGGGACTACGGATAAAGCGAAGGCGGCTAAGGGCGAGGTGACGATGCGCATGGGAAATGGTTCCAAATTCGATGTGATCGTCAATGCCGCACGCTACCTCTACATCTACCTTGGGATTAGTTTTAGACCTAAATAATTGTTATTTGGTGCCAACGTTGAGCATGAACATTATATCTGGATCTTGTTTGATGCGAGACGGTTATTCATTTAAATCTGAGAATAATGGTTGTTCTATTTATATGAGTAATGTCTTTTATGGTCATGCACCCTTGAAGAGTGGTCTATTTCTATTGAATCTCGATAGTAGTGATACACATATTCATAATGTTGAAGCCAAAAGATGCAGAGTTGATAATGATGGTGCAACTTATTTGTGGCACTGCCGTTTGGGTCATATTGGTGTAAAGCGCATGAAGAAACTCCATACTGATGGACTTTTGGAATCACTTGATTATGAATCACTTGGTACTTGCAAACCATGCCTTATGGGCAGATGACTAAAACGCCGTTCTCCGGAACAATGGAGTGAGCAATAGATTTATTGGAAATCATGCATACTGATGTATGTGGTCCGATGAATATTGAGGCTCGCGACGGGTATCGTTATTTTCTCACCTTCATAGATGATTTAAGCAGATATGGGTATATCTACTTAATGAAACATAAGCCTGAAACATTTCAAAAGTTCAAAGAATTTTAGAGTGAACTTGAAAATCATCGTAACAAGAAAATAAAGTTTCTACGATCTGATCGTGGAGGAGAATATTTGAGTTACGAGTTTGGTCTACATTTGAAACAATGCGGAAAAGTTTCGCAACTCACACCACCCGGAACACCACAACGTAATGGTGTGTCCTTACGTCGTAATCGTACTTTACTAGATATGGTGCAATCTATGATGTCTCTTACTGATTTACCGCTATCGTTTTGGGGTTGTGCTTTAGAGACGGCTGCATTCACATTAAATAGGGCACCATCGAAATCCATTGAGATGACGCTTTATGAACTATGGTTTGGCAAGAAACCAAAGTTGTCGTTTCTTAAAGTTTGGGGCTGCGATGCTTATGTGAAAAAGCTTCAACCTGATAAGCTCGAATCTAAATCGGAGAAATGTGTCTTCATAGGATACCCAAAGGAAACTGTTGGGTACACCTTCTATCACAGATCCGAAGGCAAGACATTCGTTGCTAAGAATGGATCCTTTCTAGAGAAGGAGTTTCTCTCAAAAGAAGTGAGTGGGAGGAAAGTAGAACTTGATGAGGTAACTATACCTGCTCCCTTATTGGAAAGTAGTTCATCACATAAACCGGTTCCTATGACACCCACACCAATTAGTGAGGAAGCTAATGATATTGATCATGAAACTTAAAATCAAGTTACTACTGAACCTCATAGGTCAACCAGAGTGAGATCGGCACCAGATTGGTTCGGTAATCCTATTCTGGAGGTCATGTTACTTGACCAAGGCGAACCTATGAACTATGAAGAAGCGATGGTGAGCCCAGATTCCGCAAAATGGCTTGAGGCCATGAAATCTGAGATGGGATCCATGTATGAGAACAAAGTATGGATTTTGGTTGACTTGCCTGATGATCGGCAAGCCATTGAGAATAAATGGATCTTCAAGAAGAAGACCCGACAGCAGCGGTAATGTTCTTTGTCTATAAAGCTCGACTTATTGCGAAAGGTTTTTGACAAGTTCAAGGGATTGACTACGATGGGACTTTCTCACCCGTACCGATGCTTAAGTCTGTCCGAATCATGTTAGCAATTGCCGCATTTTATGATTATGAAATTTGGCAAATGGATGTCAAAACTGCATTCCTGAATGGATTTCTGGAAGAAGAGTTGTATATGATGCAACCAGAAGGTTTTGTCGATCCAAAGGGAGCTAACAAAGTGTGCAAGCCTCTCGGAGTTGGAATAAATGTTTTGATAGTGTGACCAATGCATATGGTTTTATACAGACTTTTGGAGAAGCTTGTATTTACAAGAAAGTGAGTGGGAGCTCTGTAGCATTTCTAATTTTATATGTGGATGAAATATTGCTGATTGAAAATGATATAGAATTTCTGGATAGCATAAAAGCATACTTGAATAAAAGTTTTTCAATGAAAGACCTCGGTGAAGCTGCTTACATATTGGGCATCAAAATCTATAGAGATAGATCAAGACGCTTGATAGGACTTTCACAAAGCACATACCTTGACAAAGTTTTGAAAAGGTTCAAAATGGATCAAGCAAAGAAAGGGTTCTTGCTTGTGTTACAAGGTGTGAAGTTAAGTCAGACTCAATGCCCGACCACTGTAGAAGATAGAGAGAAAATGAAAGATGTACCCTATGCTTCAGCCATAGGCTCTATCATGTATGCAATGCTGTGTACCAGACCTGATGTGTGTCTTGCTATTAGCCTAGCAGGGAGGTACCAAAGTAATGCAGGAGCGGATCACATGACAGCGGTCAAGAACATCCTGAAATACCTGAAAAGGACTAAGGATATGTTTCTCATTTATGGAGGTGACAAAGAGCTGGTCGTAAATGGTTACGTCGATGCAAGCTTTGACACTGATCCGGACAATTCTAAATCGCAAACCGGATACGTGTTTACATTGAACGGTGGAGCTGTCAGTTGGTGCAGTTCTAAACAAAGCGTCGTGGCGGGATCTACATGTGAAGCGGAGTACAAGCTGCTTCGGAAACAGCAAATGAAGGAGTTTGGATGAAGCAATTCATATCCGATCTAGGTGTCATACCTAGTGCATCGGGTCCAATAAAAATCTTTTGTGACAATACTGGTGCAATTGCCTTGGCAAAGGAATCCAGATTTCACAAGAGAACCAAGCACATCAAGAGATGCTTCCATTCCATCCGGGACCATGTCCAGGTGGGAGACATAGAGATTTGCAAGATACATACGGATCTGAATGTTGCAAGCCCGTTGACTAAGCCTCTTCCACGAGCAAAACATGATCAGCACCAAAACTCCATGGGTGTTAGAATCATTACTGTGTAATCTAGACTATTGACTCTAGTGCAAGTGGGAGACAGAAGGAAATATGACCTAGAGGCAATAATAAAGTTATTATTTATTTCCTCATTTCATGATAAATGTTTTTTATTCATGCTAGAATTGTATTAACCGGAAACATAATACATGTGTGAATACATAGACAAACATAGTGTCACTAGTATGCCTCTACTTGACTAGTTCGTTAATCGAAGATGGTTGAGTTTGCTAGCCATGGACATGAGTTTTCATTTGATTAACGGGATCAAATCATTAGGAGAATGATGTGATTGACATGACCCATTCCGTTAGCTTAGCACTTGATCGTTTAGTATGTTGCTTTTGCTTTCTTCATGACTTATACATGTTCCTATGACTATGAGATTATGCAACTCCCGTTTACGGAGGAACACTTTGTGTTCTACCAAGCGTCCTAGCGTGGCTGGGTGATTATAAAGCTACTCTACAGGTGTCTCCGAAGGTACTTGTTGAGTTGGCGTATTTAGAGATTAGGATTTGTCACTCGATTGTCAGAGAGGTATCTCTGGGCCCTCTCGGTAATGCACATCATTATAAGCCTTGCAAGCAATGTGACTAATGAGTTAGTTGCTGGATGATGCATTACATAACGAGTAAAGAGACTTGCCGGTAACGAGATTGAACTAGGTATTGGGATACCGACGATCAAATCACGGGCAAGTAGCATACCGATGACAAAGGGAACAACGTATGTTGTTATGCGGTTTGACCGATAAAGATCTTCGTAGAATATGTGGGAGCCAATATGAGCATCCAGGTTCCGCTATTGGTTATTGATCGGAGACGTGTCCCGGTCATGTCTAAATAGTTCTCGAACCCGTAGGGTCCGCACGCTTAAAGTTTGGTGACGATCGGTATTATGAGTTTTTGTGTTTTGATGTACCGAAGGTAGTTCGGAGTCCTGGATATGATCATGGACATGCCGAGGAGTCTCGAAATGGTCGTGACGTAAATATCAATATATTGGACAACTATGTTCGGACACCGGAATTGTTTCGGGGAGTTTCGGACATATATCGGAGTACCGGGGGTTACCGGAACCCCCAGGGGAGTTTAATGGGCGAATATGGGCCTTAGTGGAGAAGAGGAGGGGCGGCTAGGGCAGGCCGCGCGCCCCCTCCCCCTCTAGTCTGAACTGGACAAGGAGGGGGGGCACCCCCCTTTCCCTCCTCCTCTCTCCTTCCCTTCCTTTTCCCCTCCTACTCCAACTAGGAAAAGAGGGAGTCCTACTCCCGGTGGGAGTAGGACTCCTCCCTGGCGCGCCCTCCTCCTGGCCGGCCGCCTCCTCCCCTTGCTCCTTTATATACGGGGCAGGGGGCACCTCTAGACACAATAATTGATCTCTTGATCTCTTAGCCGTGTGCGGTGCCCCCCTCCACCATATTCCACCTCGATCATATCGTAGCGGTGCTTAGGCGAAGCCCTGTGTCGGTAGCAACATCAGCACCGTCATCGCACCGTCGTGCTGACGGAACTCTCCCGTGAAGCTCTGCTAGAACGGAGTTCGCGGGATGTCATCGAGCTGAACGTGTGCTGAACTCGGAGGTGACGTACGTTCGGTACTTGTATCGGTCGGATCATGAAGACGTATGACTACATCAACCGCGTTGTGCTAACGCTTCCGCTTTCGGTCTACGAGGGTACGTGGACAACACTCTCCCTTCTCGTTGCTATGCATCACCATGATCCTGTGTGTGCGTAGGAATTTTTTTGAAATTACTACGTTCCCCAACAACTAGGGCCACCATATTCTCCTCACGCCCTCACACAATGCGAGATGTCGTGATTCCACTATTGGTGCCCTTGAAGGCGGCGATCGGACCTTTACAAACAAGGTTGGGGCAATCTGCACAACTTAATTGGAGGCTCCCAACGACACCACGAAGCTTCACTACAATGGAATATGGCTCCGCGGTGACCTCAACCGTCTAGGGTGCTCAAACACCCAAGAGTAACGAGATCCCTAGGGATTAGTGGGGGGAATCAAATTTCTCTTGGTGGAAGTGTAGATCGAGGCCTTCTCAACCAATCCCTAGAGAATCAACAAGTTTGATTGGCTAGGGAGAGAGATCGGGTGAAAATGGAGCTTGGAGCAACAATGGAGCTTAGGGATGGAAGAGGTAGTCAACTCAGACAAGAAGACACCCCTTATATAGTGGAAGAACGAATCCAACCGATATCCACCAAATCTGCCTGCATAGTACGATACTACCGCGCCGGGGACGCGGTACTACCGCAGGGGCACACGGTACTACTGCAGGGCCCCGTGGTACTACCGCCCGTGCAGCAGAAACTAGAACAGCCCAGATGCAATGAAGCAGAGGGCGGTAGAACCGCTGGCGCGGTACTACAGCTCCCTCTTGCGGTACTACCGCAAGGCTGGGATAGTCTAGATTATGGGAAGGCACGTACGTAAAAAATTACATCTGTGGCAACTTCCGCTGAGCTGGGATATGTGCAAAAATCCGACACGGTAGTACCGTAAACCAGGAGCAGTACTACCGTACGGGACGCGGATGTAAAAAATTACATCTGCTCCCTCTTGTCGGCGCATTCACCGAGCCAGGCAGAGTGCTGCAGTACTACCGCGCGCAGCGCGGTACTACAGCGTGAGGGCGCGGATGTAAAAAATTACATCCGCCCTACTACGCATAAAAGAAATAGCGCTGGCACGAGGCCACGATGCTACCGCTCCAAGGAAGCAGTACTACCGTGGGCTCTTGCGGTACTACCGCGCCAGAGGCCGGTACTACCGCAAGGGCCTACAGTACTACCGGTCCTAGGAGCAGTACTACCGCATGCCCCAGTTCAGCAAACACGAAAATTTGCATAGATAAGAAAATACGGAGGATGCTCCAAAGGACAAAGGAAAGGCGGTGCAAAGGGAGCGTGTTTACGTGAGATTCCACCCAAACCTTTCCAACATGGACCCCCTCTTAATAGTACGGATTTCCTATGACTCGAAACCACCGAAAAGAAACGTAGAGAAACGCCGTCTTCAATAATCTTTGAGGGGCATCAAATCGTCTTGTGTTCAGTCCTGATATATCTCAAAATCTCAATGCACACGATTAGTCCGCAAAAGCATTGTCATCAATCACCAAAACTACTGAGGGATAATTTGCCCTTACAATCTCCCCCTTTTTGGTGGATTGATGACAATATGGGATTTGCACATAGGGATATAAAGTGAGGCACCGACAAACCCACCATCTATAAAATATAGACGAGCTCCCCCTAGATGTGTGCACTCTAGAGATGTGCTTTGGACTGAAAGGCACACATACTAGGATCAACACTCCCCATATATTTTATAGACAAGGCATCTCTTGCAATAGTAAAATCGACACTAAATAACTAGGCAAGATGAGGATATAACTAAGTAACGAAGACATAAAGGTAAGCAGGAGTGCATATGTCTTACACCATATGAAAGAACTTACTCTCACAAGCACAAACCAAACCAAAGAAAACGAAGTTCAACAGACCGAAAGCAAAGCGACACGGTGAAACACACGACACACGACTCACGACACGCAAATCCTACACTCTCTCCCCGTTTGGCATCGAGACACCAAAAAGGCAGAGAGTGAAGGAAATATGTCCTAGATGAAATAATAAAGTTATTATTTATTTCCTCATATCATGATAAATGTTTATTATTCAGGCTAGAATTGTATTAACCGGAAACATAATACATGTGTGAATACATAGACAAACATAGTGTCACTAGTATGCCTCTACTTGACTAGCTCGTTAATCGAAGATGGTTGAGTTTCCTAGACATGGACATGAGTTGTCATTTGATTCACGGGATCACATCATTAGGACAATGATGTGATTGACATGACCCATTCCGTTAGCTTAGCACTTGATCGTTTAGTATGTTGCTATTGCTTTCTTCATGACTTATACATGTTCCTATGACTATGAGATTACGCAACTCCCGTTTACCGGAGGAACACTTTGTGTGCTACCAAACGTCACAACATAACTGGGTGAATATAAAGGTGCTCAACAGGTGTCTCCGAAGGTACTTGTTGAGTTGGCTTATTTCGAGATTAGGATTTGTCACTCCGATTGTCGGAGAGGTATCTCTGGGCCCTCTCGGTAATGCACATCATTATAAGCCTTGCAAGCAATGTGACTAATGAGTTAGTTGCGGGATGATGCATTACACAACGAGTAAAGAGACTTGCCGGTAACGAGATTGAACTAGGTATTGGGATATCGATGATCAAATCTCGGGCAAGTAACATACCGATGACAAAGGGAACAACGTATGTTATTATGCGGTTTGACCGATAAAGATCTTTGTAGAATATGTGGGAGCCAATATGAGCATCTAGGTTTCGCTATTGTTTATTGACCGGAGACGTGTCTCGATCATGTCTACATAGTTATCGAACCCGTAGGGTCCGCGCGCTTAAAGTTTGGTGACAATCGGTATTATGAGTTTTTGTGTTTTGATGTACCGAAGGTAGTTAGGAGTCTCAGATGTGATCACGGACATGATGAGGAGTCTCAAAATGGTCGAGACATAAAGATCAATTTATTGGACGACTATGTTCGGACACCGGAATTGTTTCGGGAAGTTTCGGACATATACCGGAGTACCGGGGGTTACCGGAACCCCCCGGAGAGTTTAATGGGCCAAGATGGGCCTTAGTGGAGAAGAGGAGGGCCGGCTAGGGAAGGCCGTGCGGCCCCTCCCCTTCTAGTCTGAATTGGACAAGGAGGGGGGGCGGCGCCCCCCTTTCCTTCCTCCTCTCTCATTCCCTTCCTTTCCCCCTCCTACTCCAACTAGGAAAAGAGGGAGTCCTACTCCCGGTGGGAGTAGGACTCCTCCCTGGCGCGCCCTCCTCCTGGCCGGCCGCCTCCTCCCCTTGCTCCTTTATATACGGGGGCAGGGGGGCACCTCTATACACAACAATTGATCTCTTGATCTCTTAGCCGTGTGCGGTGCCCCCCTCCACCATATTCCACCTCGATCATATCGTAGCGGTGCTTAGGCGAAGCCCTGCGTCGGTAGCAACATCATCACCGTCATCGTGCCATCGTGCTTACGTAACTCTCCCGTGAAGCTCTGCTGGATCGGAGTTCGGGGGACGTCATTGAGCTGAACGTGTGCTGAACTCGGAGGTGCAGTACGTTCGGTACTTGGATCGGACGGATCATGAAGACGTACGACTACATCAACCGCGTTGTGCTAACGCTTCCGCTTTCGGTCTACGAGGGTACGTGGACAACACTCTCCCCTCTCGTTGCTATGCATCACCATGATCCTCTGTGTGCGTAGGATTTTTTTTGAAATTACTATGTTCCCCAATAGTGGCGTCCGAGCCTGGTTTTATGCGTAGATGTTATATGCACGAGTAGAACACAAGTGAGTTGCGGCGATACAAGTCATACTGCTTACCAGCATGTCATACTTTGGTTCGGCGGTATTGTTGGATGAAGCGACCCGGACCGACATTACGCGTGCACGCTTATGCGAGACTGGTTCTACCGGCGTGCTTTGCACCACAATTGGCTAGCGGCTGTCAGTTTCTCCAACTTTAGTTGAACCGAGTGTGGCTACGCCCAGTCCTTGAGAAGGTTAAAACAACACTAACTTGACGAACTATCGTTGTGGTTTTGATGCGTAGGTAAGAACGGTTCTTGCTCAGCCCGTAGCAGCCACGTAAAACTTGCAACAATGAAGTAGAGGACGTCTAACTTGTTTTTGCAGGGCATGTTGTGTTATGATATGGTCAAGGCATGATACTATATTTTATTGTATGAGATGATCATGTTTTGTAACTGAGTTATCGGCAACTGGCAGGAGCCATATGGTTGTCGCTTCATTGTATGCAATGCAATCGCCCTGTAATTGCTTTACTTTATCACTAAGCGGTAGCGATAGTCGTAGAAGCAATAGGTGACGAGACAACAACGATGCTACGATGGAGATCAAGGGGTCCCGCCGGTGACAATGGTGATCATGACGGTGCTTCGGAGATGGAGATCACAAGCACAAGATGATGATGGCCATGTCATATCACTTATATTGATTGCATGTGATGTTTATCCTTTATGCATCTTATTTTGCTTTGATTGACGGTAGCATTATAAGATGATTGTCGGTGTCAAAACCGGCGGATCTCGGGTAGGGGGTCCCGAACTGTGCGTCTACGCGGATGGTAACAGGAGACAAGGGACACGATGTTTTTACCCAGGTTTGGGCCCTCTCGATGGAGGTAAAACCCTACTCCTGCTTTATTAATATTGATGATATGGGTAGTACAAGAGTAGATCTACCACGAGATCAGAGAGGCTAAACCCTAGAAGCTAGCCTATTGTATGATTGTTGTTCTCCTTTCTACGGACTAAAACCCTCCGGTTTATATAAGCACCGAAGAGGGTTAGGGTTACACAGAGTCGGTTACAATGGTAGGAGATGTACATATCCGTATCGCCAAGCTTGCCTTCCACGCCAAGAAAAGTCCCATCCGGACACGGGATGAAGTCTTCAATCTTGTATCTTCATAGTCTAGGAGTCCGACCAAAAGCTATAGTCCAGCTATCCGGAGACCCCCTAATCCAGGACTCCCTCAGTAGCCCCCGAACCAGGCTTCAATGACAACGAGTCCGGCGCATAGATTGTATTCGACATTGCAAGGCGGGTTCTTCTCCAAATCCTGTGTACCTGTTTGAATAGTGTCCGGCTTCTCGTAAATATCGCGCTCCTTGGCTTCCACGCCCAATAATGGCCATCTTCCACGTGTTGAACGAATGCGAAAAGCAGGGTATTTTTACATTTATCCCCCTAGCTGCGCAAATGAGCTGCCTATATAAGAGACGAGGATCTAGATCCGAATCACACCACCTTCCCTTTGCGAGCTTTCATCGGAGC
This sequence comes from Aegilops bicornis, assembly GCA_021605145.1. Classification (NCBI taxonomy): domain Eukaryota; kingdom Viridiplantae; phylum Streptophyta; class Magnoliopsida; order Poales; family Poaceae; genus Aegilops; species Aegilops bicornis. The sequence continues at coordinate 561,446,274 of CM038673.1, read as the reverse complement.
GCATCTGACAGAAACCCATTCTATCATGGACAGTCGACGCGGCTCCTCCTCTCGCCCTCCTAGTACTCAGCCTAGAGATTGGGAGAGATGCTTCGTCCCGCACAGCGAGTTGGTGACGCTCCAAACCAAGGGGTTTCTTCCCCCAGCCTTCATGGTTCCAGTTCGAGCCGGACTCGCCACCTATAAGGGCGGAAAACAAGCGGAGAGCGTCCCCAGTCCCTCCCGAGGAGAGCGGGTATGCCTTGTCCCTTATTTGATAAGAGGGCTCGGATTTCCAATTCATCCGTTTCTCCGGGCTCACAGAGTTCTATGGCCTCGGTTGCACAACCTTACGCTGCCTCCATTACGCATATTGCGGGCTTCGTGGCCCTTTGCGAGCTGTTTTTGGGCATCGAGGCTCATTTCGTGCTGTGGAAGAGGTTGTTCTGCCTCGTACCCCGTTCTCAGGAGGGGTCGATATATCAGGTGGGTGGGGCCGAACTATGGTGCATCGCCGGGACCGGATATCTATCCGGAACCCCGAAGAAGGCGTCCAAAGACTGGTCTTCGGAATGGTTTTATATAGAAGATGTCCCCCTGCCGGACCCTGTTCGGGTCGGCCTCCCGGAGTTCAGTAATGCTCCTTTGAAGAAACGCCTAAGCTGGCGTCCACGGAGCCCTCAGAGGGAAAATGACAGGGACGTCCCTTACCTGATGAGCCGAATAAGGTTGTTGGCTCATTCCGGACTGACCATTATCGGAGTCATGGCCACATGCATTATGCGGGGGGTGCAGCTGCTCCAGTATAGGGGCCACCCCATGTGGGATTTCAACGGGGAGGATGATGCCACCCGCCATGGCCGTAAGAGGCCAGGATCGGTCGCCGATCTGATGAAGATCTTGTCCGCATTGTACAAGGGAGAAGAGGAAGAATTTCTTCGCGTCAATCCTCAGGACGGGTTTTCTATGAACAATCCTCCAAGCTGGGTAAGCGGACATTTCTTTTTGTCCATCCGATCCATATTCCCATAGTAAAGTATCTCATTTTGTGATTTCGATGCAGGAAATGCGCCAGGCCGTAAAGGATATAAACAGCCTGCCTCCACAACCCGAAGATCCGGAACGGTTCCTCGATCCGGCCTCCCAAGAGGATCCGGACATATCGGTGGAGCTGATCGATGGGGTATTTCACCAGCTGAGCATTGATAATGCCCTGGTTGCCATTACGGCCGATTACCCCGGAATACTTCCAGCCTTGCAGGTAACTGAGACTGAAGCCCCAATACTTTGAGAATGATTCATCCTTGCTTATTTTTTATCACCGTATACCAACGGTGTTTTGCAGGGGGAGCCCTTGAGGCGGAAGGCCGAGCCTGCGGAGGCTAGCCAACAAGGGGCAGCACGGCCTAGCAGGCTAAAAAGAAGTGCGGTCCGGATTGAAGCACCGGCGCAACGGTATGGTGTGTCACCTTATTCCCAGGTTTTATTCCGGAAGGCATACTAACGCTCGTGCTCTCTTTAGGAAAAAGGGCGCTCGCCGGACTATATCCGGAGAGGTTGCCAATCGAGCCTCCGCTAGCCAGGCTTCAAAGCCAGGCCCAGAAGCGGAGGCGAACACGAGGCGTGCGTCGGATGCTCCTCCGACAGAGGATGGCGAGAGATTGTCCGCCACCAACTCCGAGGTGGAGAGTGCCATGAATCACAGGCGCCGCCGGACAATTCTTCGTGACACATGTTTCTCCCAAGAGGCGTTGAACACCTTCAATTTGGGAGATGCACACCTCCGTGCCGCTCAAGATGGTCTAGCCAGAGCCACGGAGCAGTATGTAAAAGACATACGAGTGAGGAAATTTAACAGTTATATATGCGGTAGCCCCGAGACTTGAAATAGTTAGAATAACTGATTTAAGGATCATTTATTGCGCAGGATCTTACAGAGAAGAATACCCAACTGTCCCAGGAGCTTGAAGAGTGCAAAGCCCAACTTGAGGCTGCACAAGCTGCGACAGGGGAAGCCAAAGAGACCCCCTCAGGTAATATACGCTTTTAAAAGATAAGTATGTTATGAAGTGCGGCGTGTGTATAGATCTGACAATAACATTGTAGATGGTGCCGGGGTAGATCCGGACAAGCAACAGCTCTTGCGCCGGTTAAAGGCCGGCGAGAACGTGCTTACGAGGGTGAGGCAGGAGAAAAATAATCTCCAAGATGCCAACACCCAGCTGGGTGAGGAGCTAAAGGATGTTCGTGCCCAGCTGTCTGACTCTGTTAAGGAGAATCGGCGGCTTCGACGCGGCATTTTTAGTAAGTGCTTAAACGAACTTTGAAAAAAGAGTTCGGCAAGGAAGTCGACTAACAGAGTTATGTCTGTAGGTATGCTCACAGGCCGTCCTGCAGAGGAAATGCCCGGTTCTACGAGTGACCTTCTTCCCGAGCTCTTCCAACTGCACAAACGAGTTCGGCAGGTGATGAAAGGCGTCGCCCAGGCCTTGTGGCCATCTGTCTCCCTGCCCGAAGGCCTTGGGGAGCTTGCAGAGAGGCTCTAGGGAGCGCATCGGCGCTTCCGACTATGGAAGATATCGGCCTGCCATCAAGGTGCCAGGGAGGCCTGGGCCATGGTGAAGACGCGGTACACGAAGGCTGACCCAAACCACATGGCCGAGGTCGGACCTGTGGGGCCAGATGGGAAGGAGATCCCTGTGAGCTTAGTGTACGACCGGGTAGAATTGGCGCATAAAGTATTCCCAGCAGGACTGTAAACTAGACAGCCTGTTAGATGGCATTGAAGAGGAATACAATCAGTCAAGTTGACTATGTAATTTAAGGTGACATTTAAAATGCCTTCTAGCCGGATTGTAGATCGTTTGTCATAGCGGACCTTTTCGCTTCAACCTCCGGACCCAGTAGTCCGGAGTGTGTCCGAATACCCTCGCGGTTATATAAAAATCGGGGCATGCGTGGAGACCAGGCGTAGGGGTCATTAGTGCTTTATCAGTCAAGTGCCCAACTAGTTATGTTATATTACATGGTTAGTAAGAAACATCTTCCGGGGAGAATAGTTCCGATTAGGGTTCCTTTCCACAGGAGGCATGCCCTAAAGTGCATGTCCAGGACTACGAAAAAAGCAGAGAAAAACATCTGGGGGCAGATAAATAAATAGGTAAGAAATCTTCTTTTAGTTCACCGACCGAATATTCTCTTAAGAATGCTAGCTTTCGGCTTCACCCAATCTGAGGTACACATCCGGCTGACCCGGCAGTAACAATCGTAGAGGTGCTCCCTTTACCACCTAGCCGAACAATCGGCAACGTAGGGGTAAGCACAGGAGCGAACAACCCAGCTTGGCCAAAACTTAAGTCATATCGATGCATATAATGGTGAATAAAAGGTACATGCGGAAGTGTGACACATGTATTGGGCATGAAGCCCTTATAATTAAGCTTCTGTGAAACAAGCCCCCCGGTACAATGAGCGCGGATAGCGCGTCAAGTGTGTCTTGAACAATGCGCTTAACGAGCCTTCAAAGGCTGGAGAGAAAAAGGAGGAAGAAGGAGAAAAATAGAAGACAACTAAAATGTAAAATATGGGCCGGAAGAAGGAGGCGAACTTCGAGAATCCGGCGCTAGGCGTAGAATCTTCGGAGGCGGGCTGCGTTCCATGGGTTCGGCTCGAGTCGGTTATCCGATGCATCTCATGAGCAGTACGCTCCACCGGTCAGGACTTGGTCGATGATAAAGGGACCTTCCAATTTGGGCTTGAGTTTGTCCTTTTTCTTGTCCGGCAGGCGTAGAACTAGCTGGCCAACATTGTAAGTTTTGGCTCGTACTTCTCTGCTTTGATATCTTCGAGCCTACTGTTGATAGAATGCGGAACGGGCTTTTGCTACGTCACGCTCCTCCTCCAAGTCGTCCAAACTGTCCTGCCGATCGAGCTCGGCTTCTCTTTCTTTGTACATGCGCACGCGAGGTGAGTCATAAATTATGTCGCAGGGCAGAACTGCCTCTGTGCCGTATACCATAAAGAATGGCGTGAATCCGGTCGTGCGATTTGGAGTGGTCCGCAACACCCAGAGTACGGAGTCGAGCTCCTCTACCCAGTGCGTGTTAGATTCCTTGAGGGATCGCACTAATCTGGGTTTGATGCCGCTCATAGTTAGACCATTTGCTCGCTCAACTTGACCGTTAGTTTGAGGGTGATAGACTGAAGCGTAGTGGAGCTTAATGCCCATGTTTTTACACCAGAGTTTGACCTCGTCGGCCGTAAAGTTCGTGCCGTTATCAGTGATGATGCTGTGGGGGACACCGTAATGGTGTACGACCCCTGATATGAAGTCTATCACCGGTCCGGATTCAGCGGTCTTGATGTGCTTGGCCTCTATCCATTTGGTGAATTTATCCACCATGACCGGTAGGTATTTTTGCTTGTGGGTTCCCCCTTTAAGGGGTCCGACCATGTCAAGACCCCTGACCGCAAAGGGCATGGTGTTGGGTATAGTTTTGAGTGCGGTGGGTGGCATGTGTGTTTGATTATCAATTAGCTGGCATCCGTCGCATCGTTGGACTAAGTCTGAGCATCTGCCGGCCGTCGGCCAATAAAATCCTGTCTGGAAGGCCTTGCCTACAAGGGCCGGGCTGCGGCGTGGTGCCCGCCCGAGTCCGGCATGAATTTCAGCTAGAAGATTCCGCCCTTCCTCTTAGATACACCTTTGAAGGACTCGGTTGTGCTTTTCTTATAAAGCTCTCCCTCATGGACTTTATAGGCTTTAGATCGCCGCACTATGCAGCGGGCCTCATTTTGGTCCTCGGGAAGTTCCTGCCTGGTTAGGTAGGCTAGGAATGGCTCTATCCACGGGGCAATGACTGCCATTATTATGTGGGCTGAGGGTGTTATTTCGTTGGTAGAACCACCAACTGTGTCAGAATGTTCGGTGTGGGGCAGTGCGGTTGGGTCCAGGATGTTATTTCCGGACTCTCCCTCCTATAATACGGATGGCTTGAACAGCCTCTCTAGGAAGATGTTGGGGGGGACAGCATCGGCGCTTTACCGATGCGTGCCAACACGTCTGCTGCTGGTTATTATCCCGGGCTATATGGTGAAATTCGAGCCCCTCAAACCGAGCTGACATTTTTAGGACGGCATTGCGATAGGCTGCCATTTTCGGATCCTTGGCATCAAAGTCTCCATTTATTTGGGATATCGCGAGGTTTGAATCCCCGCGCACCTCTAGGCGTTGAATGCCCATGGAGACTGCCATCCGGAGACCATGTAGAAGGGCCTCGTATTCGGCTGCGTTGTTGGAGTCTGTATACATTATCTGGAGTACGTATTGAACTGTATCTCCGGTTGGGGACGTCAGAACGACGCCAGCTCCCAGGCCAGCCAACATTTTGGAGCCGTCGAAGTGACTTATCCAGTTGGAATATGCGCCGTACTCTTTAGGGAGTTCGGCTTCGGTCCATTCGGTGACGAAGTCGGCCAAAACTTGCGACTTAATAGCTCTCCGTGGCTTATAGGTTATGTCGAACGGGAGGAGCTCAATGGCCCATTTGGCAATCCGGCCCATCGCGTCGCGGTTGTTTATAATGTCGTTAAGGGGTACTTCAGAGGCTACTGTTATTGAACACTCTTGAAAGTAGTGTCGCAGCTTCCGGGATGCCATAAACACCACGTACGCTATCTTTTGATAATGCGGGCACCGTGACTTGCATGGACTTAGGACAGTGGACACGTAGTAAACTGGTTTTTGAAGGGGGAACTTGTGTCCGTCCGTCTCGTTAGAAAACGAGCACCGCGCTTACAACTTGATGAGTTGCCGCGATGTATAATAGCATTGGTTCGCCTATATTAGGCGCGGCCGGGACCGGGTTTGTTGCCAATATGGCTTTTATTTCTTCGAGTCCGGCCGTGGCGGCATCCGTCCACTCGAAGTGTTCGGTGCGCCGGAGGAGGCGATAAAGGGGTAATGCCTTTTCTCCCAAATGGGAGATAAAGCGGCTTAGAGCCGCCACACATCGATCAATTTTTGTATTTGTTTGAGGTCTTTTGGGATATCCAATTGTGACAGAGCTCGAATCTTGGCTGGGTTTGCTTCAATTCCTCGGCCGGATACAATGAAGCCCAAGAGCTTTTCCGGTGATGCGCAAAACGCATTTTCGAGTTGAGCTTGATGTCATATGTTCGGAGATTATCGAATGTGAGCGTCAAGTCGTCTACTAGAGTTTCGACATGCTTACTTTTGACGACCACATCGTCTACGTATGCCTCCATTGTTTTGCCGATCTGGTTTGCCAGACATGTCTGAATCATGGGCTGATATGTTGCGCCGGCGTTTTTGAGCCCGAAGGGCATTGTGTTGAAGCAGAATGGGCTGTATGGAGTGATGAATGCCGTTGCGGCTTGGTCAGGCTCTGCCATATTAATTTGGTGGTAGCCGGAGTATGCATCGAGGAAACACAATGAATCGTGTCCTGCGGTAGCGTCGATGATTTGATCGATGCGGGGGAGGGGGAAGGGATCCTTTGGGCAAGCCTTGTTGAGGTCCTTGAAATCGACGCATAGGCTCCAGGATTTGTCCTTCTTTGCTACCATCACCAGGTTTGCTAGCCAGTCGGGATGTTTTATATCTCTGATGAATCCGGCCTCCAATAGTTTGGCTAGCTCCTCTCCCATGGCCTGTCTCTTGGGTTCGGAGAAACGCCGAAGAGACTGTTTGACTGGCTTGAACCCTTTTAGGATGTTTAGGCTGTGCTCGGCCAGCCGGCGTGGGATTCCTGGCATGTCTGAAGGGTGCCGAGCAAAATGTCCCAATTTTCGCGTAGGAATTCTCTTAGTGCGGCGTCTACATCAGGATTTAATTGTGCCCCGATGGAGGCCATTTTTTAGGGTCCGTTGGATGGACTTGGAATTTGACTATTTCGTTCACTGGTTTGAAGGAAGTGGACTTGGATCTCTTACCGAGTATCACGTCGTCCCTATTCACCGTGGAGCGCAGCGCGGTGAGTTTCTCGGCCACTAGGGCTTCGGATAGTGCCTCAAGGGCCAGTGCGGCTGTCTTATTTTCGGCACGGAGTGCTATGTCCGAGTCACTAGCAAGAGTGATGATTCTGTTGGGCCCGGGCATTTTGAGCTTCATGTACCCATAATGGGGTATAGCTTGAAATATTGTGAATGCCTCTCGTCCTAATAGAGCGTGGTATCCGCTACTGAGCGGGGCCACTTGGAACGTGACCTTCTCGAACCTGTAATTATCCGGTGTGCCAAACACCACATCCAGTGGGATTTTTCCTGTACAGCGTGCTTCCCGACTGGGGATTATTCCTCTAAAGGTTGTGCTGCTTCGCTCAATGCGGCTCCAGTCTATTTCCATTTTTCGGAGGGTTTCCTCATAAATGAGGTTCAATCCGCTGCCACCGTCCATGAGTACCTTGGTAAGGCGAAAGCCGTCCACTATCGGACTGAGGACCAATGCGGCTGGTGATCGGGCTGTTCGGAATTTAGGTTCGTTACTGGCATTAAAGGTAATAGCCGTGTCACTCCATGGGTTTATTTTTGCTACTTGGTAGACTTCGGCAAGGCTACAGAGTGTTCATTTCCGCATATTATTTGATGTGAAAGTCTCAAAGACTGTTAATACCATACCGGTATCCCTGGGCTGGTGCTCTAGAGCTAGAAGCTCTTCGCCACTTTTGGCCACCTGCCGTAGTATCCAACATGCTCTAAGGCTATGAGTTGGAGTGGCGCCCTCTGTACTATGAATTATGCAGGGTCCAGTCAGCCATCCCTCCAGTACGGGTCTATGCCCTATAGAGGTTTTGCTTTTTGGTATTTAACCCAGGTGCTGGCGATGATGCACCCTTTTATTTGACTGAGGTTGTATTCAAGGCGGATTGTCCCAAAATCTTGCTTCGGTTTTCCGGGCACTTTCCATCGCACAGTACTTTTATTACTATGGACGCCAAGTCGGCAAAGCGTGTAATGTCACGGCGACTTATAGCGTTGAGGATCCCGTTGTCCGTGCAATTATTGCGAAGAATGAGATTGCGTTCTCCTCGCGGCAGTCCTTTATCCTGTCCATAACCGGGAGGAATCGCCCGATAATGGTGTCTTTGTTTCATGCGGGCTCTTGCCGAATTTGAGATAGGTCGCTTATGTTTGGGTGGGCGGGTGGAATTAAATCCGGAACCGCTCCCAATCTGAGACTTAAGGGCCAAGGAGCTTCCGAACTTGGAAGCTTGGATTCTTGGATATTGTCCAATGAATCTAGCCCGCTGCCTAACTTTAGGTTCAGGGCTTGAGCGATGTCCCCTCCTCCGCGGGAATCCGGCATGGAGGGATCGGGAATCTGGACGTAGCTAGTCCTTAAGATAGAAGAAGGGTCGCCGTATTGTTCCTCTACCACAACAACGTGGTGGGTAACCTGGGGAGAGTTAATCTCTCTCAGATCGGGTTTAGGCCCAATCTGATCATAGTCTCATGGCGACTCCCGAGGCGGCGCGATCCAAGAGCTCGTTTAAGGAAGAGAGCTCCATCGGATCTAACTGCTCGGCGAGCTCCGAGTTGACGTGAAGATTGCTTTCGATGACCCGAGAAGTCACCGTAGGCGCGGCGGCCGAACAGGTGGTCATAAGAAAACCGCCTAGCCGAAGAGTTTGGCCGACAGCCAAAGCTTCTTTAGCAACAGTGCCGTATTTAAAGACGGGATGAGGCATCCTTCCTGACGGCGACGACACAGAGGAACTCTCAATCAAAGCACCAAAGTCGGTGTCAAAACCGGCGGATCTCGGGTAGGGGGTCCCGAACTGTGCGTCTAGGCGGATGGTAACAAGAGACAAGGGACACGATGTTTTTACCCAGGTTCGGGCCCTCTCGATGGAGGTAAAACCCTACTCCTTCTTGATTAATATTGATGATATGGGTAGTACAAGAGTAGATCTACCACGAGATCAGAGAGGCTAAACCCTAGAAGCTAGCCTATGGTATGATTGTTGTTCTCCTTTCTACGGACTAAAACCCTCTGGTTTATATAAGCACCGAAGAGGGTTAGGGTTACACAGAGTCGGTTACAATGGTAGGAGATCTACATATCCGTATCGCCAAGCTTGCCTTCCACGCCAAGGAAAGTCCCATCCGGACACGGGACGAAGTCTTCTATCTTGTATCTTCATAGTCCAGGAGTCCGGCCAAAGGCTATAGTCCGGCTATCCGGACACCCCCTAATCCAAGACTCCCTCAATGATCTCTCACTAAATTTCAAGATAAAAGTGTTCTCCCTGAGTATGCACCGTTGCCAAAGTTCATCGTGCCGAGACACCACGTGATGATCGGGTGTGATAAGCTCTACGTTCATCTACAACGGGTGCAAGCCAGTTTTGCACACGCAGAATACTCGGGTTAAACTTGACGAGCCTAGCATATGCAGATATGGCCTCGGAACACTGAGGCCGAAAGGTCGAGTGTGAATCATATAGTAGATATGATCAACATAGTGATGTTCACCATTGAAAACTACTCCATCTCACGTGATGATCGGACATGGTTTAGTTGATTTGGATCACATGATCACTTAGATGATTAGAGAGATGTTTATCTAAGTGGGACTTCTTAAGTAATATGATTAATTGAACTTAAATTTATCATGAACTTAGTACCTGATAGTATTTTGCTTGTCTATGTTGATTGTAGATAGATGGCCCGTGTTGTTGTTCCGTTAAATTTTAATGCGTTCCTTGAGAAAGCAAAGTTGAAAGATGATGGTAGCAATTACATGGACTGGGTCCGTAACTTGAGGATTATCCTCATTGCTGCACAGAAGAGTTACGTCCTGGAAGCACCGCTAGGTGTACCACCTGCGCCGACAATCGCGAGACATTGTGAATGCTGGCGATTGCGTGTTGATGACTACTCGATAGTTCAGTGTGCCATGCTTTACGGCTTAGAACCGGGACTTCAACGACGTTTTGAACGTCATGGAGCATATGAGATGTTCCAGGAGTTGAAGTTAATATTTCAAGCTAATGTCGGGATTGAGAGATATGAAGTCTCCAATAAGTTCTACAGCTACAAGATGGAGGAGAACAGTTCTGTCAGTGAACATATACTCAAAATGTCTGGGTATAACAATCACTTGATTCGACTGGGAGTTAATCTTCCAGATCATAGTGTCATTGACAGAATTCTTCAATCACTGCCACCAAACTACAAGAGCTTCATGATGAACTATAATATGCAAGGGATGGATAAGACAATTCTTGAGCTCTTCGCAATGCTAAAGGTTGCGGAGGTAGAAATCAAGAAGGAGCATCAAGTGTTGATGGTCAACAAGACCACCAGTTTCAAGAAAAAGGGCAAAGGGAAGAAGAAGGGGAACTTCAAGAAGAACAGCAAACAAGTTGCTGCTCAAGAGAAGAAACCCAAGTCTGGACCTAAGCACGAGGCGAAGTTCTTCTACTATAAGCGGTGGTCACTGGAAGTGGAACTGCCCCAAGTATTTGGCGGATAAGAAGGATGGCAAGGTGAACAAAGGTATATGTGATATACATGTTATTGATGTGTACCTTACTAGAGCTCGCAGTAGCACCTGGGTATTTGATACTGGTTCTATTGCTAATATTTGCAACTTGAAACAGGGACTACAGATTAAGCGAACACTGGCTAAGGACGAGGTGACGATGGGCGTGGGAAATGGTTCCAAAGTCGATGTGATCACCGTCGGCACGCTACCTCTACATCTACCTTCGGGATTAGTTTTAGACCTAAATAATTGTTATTTGGTGCCAATGTTGAGCATGAACATTATATTTGGATCTTGTTTGATGCGATACGGTTATTCATTTAAATTTGAGAATAATGGTTGTTCTATTTATATGAGTAATATCTTTTATGGTCATGCACCCTTGAAGAGTGGTCTATTTCTATTGAATCTCGATAGTAGTGATACACATATTCATAATGTTGAAGCCAAAAGATGCAGAGTTGATAATGATAGTGCAACTTATTTGTGGCACTACCGTTTGGGTCATATTGGTGTAAAGCGCATGAAGAAACTCCATACTGATGGAATTTTGGAATCACTTGATTATGAATCACTTGGTACTTGCAAACCATGCCTTATGGGCAAGATGACTAAAACGCCGTTCTTCGGAACAATAGAGCGAGCAACAGATTTATTGGAAATCATACATACTGATGTATGTGGTCCGATGAATATTGAGGCTTGTGGCGGGTATCGTTATTTTCTCACCTTCACAGATGATTTAAGCAGATATGGGTATATCTACTTAATGAAACATAAGTCTGAAACATTTGAAAAGTTCAAAGAATTTCAGAGTGAAGTTGAAAATCATTGTAACAACAAAATAAAGTTTCTATGATCTGATCGTGGAGGAGAATATTTGAGTAACGAGTTTGGTCTACATTTGAAACAATGCGGAATAGTTTCGCAACTCACGCCACCCGGAACACCACAACGTAATGGTGTGTCCGAACGTCAGTGTCGTGCTTTACTAGATATGGTGAGATCTATGATGTCTCTTACTGATTTACCGCTATCATTTTGGGGTTATGCTTTAGAGACGGCTGCATTCACGTTAAATAGGGCACCATCGAAATTCATTGAGACGACGCCTTATGAACTGTGGTTTGGCAAGAAACCAAAGTTGCCATATCTTAAAGTTTGGGGCTGCGATGCTTATGTGAAAAAACTTGAAACTGATAAGCTCGAACCCAAATCGGAGAAATGTGTCTTCATAGGATACCCAAAGGAAACTGTTGGGTACACCTTCTATCACAGATTCGAAGGCAAGACATTCGTTGCTAAGAATGGATCCTTTCTAGAGAAGGAGTTTCTCTCGAAAGAAGTGAGCGGGAGGAAAGTAGAACTTGATGAGGTAACTGTACCTGCTCCCTTATTGGAAAGTAGTTCATCACAGAAACCGGTTCCTGTGACACCTACACCTATTAGTGAGGAAGCTCATGATATTGATCATGAAACTTCAGATCAAGTTACTACTGAACCTCGTAGGTCGACCAGAGTAAGATCCGCACCAGAGTGGTGCGGTAATCCTATTCTGGAGGTCATGTTACTTGACCAAGGCGAACCTACGAACTATGAAGAAGCGATGGTGAGCCCAGATTCCGCAAAATGGCTTGAGGCCATGAAATCTGAGATGGGATCCATGTATGAGAACAAAGTATCGACTTTGGTTGACTTGCCCGATGATCGGCAAGCCATTGAGAATAAGTGGATCTTCGAGAAGAAGACTAACGCTGACGGTAATGTTACTGTCTATAAAGCTCGACTTGTTGCGAAAGGTTTTCGACAAGTTCAAGGGATTGACTACGATGAGACTTTCTCACCCGTAGCGATGCTTAAGTCTGTCCGAATCATGTTAGCAATTGCCGCATTTTATCATTATGAAATTTGGCAAATGGATGTCAAAACTGCATTCCTGAATGGATTTCTGGAAGAAGAGTTGTATATGATGCAATCATGAAGACGTATGACTACATCAACCGCGTTGTGCTAACGCTTCCGCTTTCGGTCTACAAGGGTAGATGGACAACACTCTCCCCTCTCGTTGCTATGCATCACCATGATCCTGTGTGTGCGTAGGAATTTTTTTGAAATTACTACGTTCCCCAATAGTGGCATCCGAGCCTGGTTTTATGCGTAGATGTTATATGCACGAGTAGAGCACAAGTGAGTTGTGGGCAATACAAGTCATACTGCTTACCAGCATGTCATACTTTGGTTCGGCGGTATTGTTGGATGAAGCGGCCTAGACCGACATTACGCGTACGCTTATGCGAGACTGGTTCTACCGATGTGCTTTGCACACAGGTGGCTGGCGGGTGTCAGTTTCTCCAACTTTAGTTGAACCGAGTGTGGCTGTGCCCGGTCCTTGAGAAGGTTAAAACAACACTAACTTGACGAACTATCGTTGTGGTTTTGATGCGTAGGTAAGAACGGTTCTTGCTCAGCCCGTATCAGCCACGTAAAACTTGCAACAACAAAGTAGAGGACGTCTAACTTGTTTTTGTAGGGCATGTTGTGATGTGATATGGTCAAGGCATGATGCTATATTTTATTGTATGAGATGATCATGTTTTGTAACCGAGTTATCGGCAACTGGCAGGAGTTATATGGTTGTCGCTTTTTTGTATGCAATGCAATCGCCCTGTAATTGCTTTACTTTATTACTAAGCGGTAGCGATAGTCGTAGAAGCAATAGGTGACGAGACGACAACGATGCTACAATGGAGATCAAGGTGTCGCGCCGGTGATGATGGTGATTATGACGGTGCTTCGGAGATGGAGATCACAAGCACAAGATGATGATGGCCATATCATATCACTTATATTGATTGCATGTGATGTTTATCCTTTATGCATCTTAATTGCTTTGATTGATGGTAGCATTATAAGATGATCTCTCACTAAATTTAAAGATAAAAGTGTTCTCCCTAAGTATGCACCGTTGCCAAAGTTAAATGCGTGTCGAGACACCACGTGATGATCGGGTGTGATAAGCTCTACGTTCATCTACAACGGGTGCAAGTCAGTTTTGCACACGTAGAATACTCGGCTTAAACTTGACGAGCCTAGCATATGCAGATATGACCTTGGAACTGTAACACCCCGATAATCAAGCTACAGTAACCTCACCCTAATGTGCCATGTCATCATGTTTTACTAAGCCACTTTGCCAGTTGGTGAAAACCGGGGTCAAATTCAAATTCCAAAAACAAGTCAAATTAATATTTGTACAAGATGTAAAGTAAAAATGTTCGATGTGTTCCAAATACTCACTAACTAATTGTCGTGTGAGAATTAACATCTTTCAGAATATAAAAATGCCGCTGGATATTAAACAGTGGACCAACATCACCTTTTTATCCCAGTTAAGAATAAACTCAAACTTAATAAATTATTTTTGGGCCCAAACTTTTTGTGGCAGTGCAAAATAATGCTTAGTGATTATATGGCAAGGTTTCACATTGTACAAAAGTAATTTGATGCAGAAATAAAATACAGACAGTAGCTAGATAAGAGAACAGAAAAAAATACAAAAACAATTGATTGAAAAATAAAAGACCTAATCTACTAGCCACTTGGCCCATCTAACAAAACCGGCCCATCCTCCCCCTCATCCCCTTCCTCTCGCTACAGTGCGGTAGGGGGGCCGTGGCGGCCATCCGCCGGCCGTGGCCGTGCGTGGCGGCCATCCCGCGCCCCCGGCACCTACAAGACCCCCCGCGCCGCGGACAAACCCTAGCCCTCGCTCACTTCCCCCCTCTCGTGTTGTTTCTTACTCCCTCGCGTAGAACCAAAGCTTCCTCGCCGGGCCCTCGTCGATTCCGTGGCTACTGTCCTCCCCGGCGCTCAGGAGGATGACTAGGAGCTTCACCACCATCGTCTCCTTCGTCCTCGACAAGTGAAACAAGCCGGGATGCCTTGTCTCCTCGCCATTGGGTCGGCTTCCCCGCCACGGCCGCCGCCATTCGTCGTCAGATTCGTCGCACCCGGGTGTCCCCGCGCCTCCTAACCGCGTCATAAAGCTTCACGGTGAGCTCATCTCCCGATTCCCCTACTTCACCCCCTCGATCTGTCGTCGTAGGCATCGCCCCACAAGGACCAGTCGCCATGGCTGCAGTTTGGCCCGTCCGTGCCCATGGTCGCGCCCGCACGCGTGTGCTGCTCCAGCATCAGCCTCTGACCACACGTAGATGACCAACCGTGCTGTCCGAGCGTACGCTCGCCCTCCCCTGCCCGTGGCCCGCGCGCCTAGCCTCGCCCCCGCTGGCGCCCGTCGCGCCCATGCATCGCCGCTCCGGCTTGAGGCCGCTCCTGTTCGGTCGGCGCCGCCGCATCCGCCGCCGCCTCCCGCTTCGCTCGCGCCGCCACCGCCCCTTGCAGCCGCTGCCGCACTGCTGCTTCCGGCCGCCGCTGACGCTGCTCTGTTTTAGCTTCTTTGCTACAAGCTCTTTGCCGCCTACTTCTGCTACTTGCAGCCGGGCTGCTGTGCTTGCCACTGCGTGCGCTCCTGCTTGCTGCGGCCTACTGCGTTGCTGCTTGCCTCGCGCCCACGGCTGCTACTGCCGCCGGCTGCTGCTTGCCTCGCGCCCATGACTGCTACTGCCGCCGGCTGCTGCTGTTGCAGCTGGCCATGGCGATGTGTGTGTGGCCGTGAGGTGTTCGTTTGTGTGCTATGTGTGTGTGCGTGAGTGTGTGTTCTGTGTGTGTGGTCGGCTCAAATAGGAGTACTAGTTTAGGGACTAATTTAGTTAGTTAGTGTAGTTAGTAGTACTAGTTGATTAGTCCAATAGTAGATGTCATGTGGACCCCCTGTTAGTTTAAAGAAAAACAAATTTTAAGAAAAGTCTAAGTCAATGGCATGTGGCCCCTACACCGTTCATATGTTGACTTGTCAATATTTGACTGGGTCAACCCAGCCTATGGCCCCACTGTCATACACACCATCTAGCAGAGCCCCATGTGACAAAAGATTTTCTATTTAAATTTTCGAATTAAATAATTCCAGAATATTGTTAAAACTTTACCAATTCATATAAAATAATCCGTAACTCGGATGAAAATACTTTGTACATGAAAGTTGCTCAGAACGACGCGACGATTCCAGATACGCAGCCCGTTCGTCCGCCACACATCCCTAGCATATCAAACACGCAACTTTACCCCTTCGGTTCATCTGCCCGAAAACACGAAACACCGGGGATACTTTCCCGGTTGTTTCCCCCTTCGCCGGTATCACCTCCTACTGCGTTAGGGCACACCTAACACCGCTCGTTGTCATGTCATGCATCGTCATGCATATGTTTATATTATATTTATTGTTTCTTCCCCCTCTTCTCTCGCTAGACCTCGAGACCGACGCCGCTGCTACCCAGTAGGACTATGGTGTTGACGACCCTTCCTTCTTGCCAGAGCAGCCAGGCAAGCCCCCCCCCCCCTTGATCACCAGTTATCGCCTATTCCTCTCTATACTGCTTGCATTAGAATAGTGTAGCATGTTATTGCTTTCGGTTAATCCTATTCTGATGCATAGCCTGTCATTGTCGCTACAGTTGTTGCCCTTACCTGCTATCCTACTGCTTAGTATAGGATGCTAGTGTTCCATCAGTGGCCCTACACTTTTGTCCGTCTGCCATGCTATACTACTGGGTCGTGATCACTTCGGGAAGTGATCACGGGCATATGCTATATACTTTATACTATTACATTACTTATGATATTGTTTGAAGTGTTGGAAATATGCTCTAGAGGCAATAATAAATTAGTTATTATTATTATAATTCCTTGTTCATGATAATCGTTTATTATCCATGCTATAATTGTATTGATAGGAAACTCAGATACATGTGTGGGTACATAGACAACACCATGTCCCTAGTAAGCCTCTAGTTGACTAGCTCGTTGATCAATAGATGGTTACGGTTTCCTGACCATGGACATTGGATGTCGTTGATAACGGGATCACATCATTAGGAGAATGATGTGATGGACAAAACCCAATCCTAAGCCTAGCACAAAGATCGTGTAGTTCGTATGTATGCTAAAGCTTTTCTAATGTCAAGTATCATTTTCGTAGACCATGAGATTGTGCAACTCCCGGATACCGTAGGAATGCTTTGGGTGTACCAAACGTCACAACGTAACTGGGTGGCTATAAAGGTGCACTACGGGTATCTCCGAAAGTGTGCATTGGGTTGGCACGAATCAAGACTGGATTTGTCACTCCGTGTGACGGAGAGGTATCTCTGGGCCCACTCGGTAGGACATCATCATAATGTGCACAATGTGACCAAGGAGTTGATCATGGGATGATGTGTTACGGAGCGAGTAAAGAGACTTGCGATAGCGAGATTGAACAAGGTATCGGGATACCGACGATCGAATCTCGGGAAAGTACTATACCGGTAGACAAAGGGAATTGAATACGGGATTGATTGAATCGTCGACATCGTGGTTCATCCGATGAGATCATCGTGGAACATGTGGGAGCCAACATGGGTATCCAGATCCCGCTGTTGGTTATTGGTCAGAGAGTTGTCTCGGTCATGTCTGAATGGTTCCCGAACCCGTAGGGTCTACACACTTAAGTTTCGGTGACGCTAGGGTTGTAGAGATATTAGTATGCGGTAACCCGAAAGTTGTTCGGAGTCCCGGATGAGATCCCGGATGTCACGAGGAGTTCGAGAATGGTCCGGAGGTAAAGATTTATATATAGGAAGTCCAGTTTCAGCCACCGAGAAAGTTTCGGGGTCATCGGTATTGTACCGGGACCACCGGAAGGGTCCCGGGGGTCCACCGGGTGGGGCCACCTATCCCGGAGGGCCCCATGGGCTGAAGGGGCGTGGGAACGAGCCCCTGGTGGGCTGGTGCGCCCCCCTTGGGCCTCCCATGTGCCTAGGGTTAGAAACCCTAAGGGGTGGGGGCGCCTCCACTTGGCTTGGAGGCCAAGCCACCCCTAGGGCAGCCGCCCCTCCCTAGATGGGATCTACAAGGGGCCGGCGCCCCCCTAGGCCCCTATATATAGTGGAGGGAAGGGAGGGCAGCCACACCAGAGTCCCTGGCGCCTCCCTCCCTCCCGTGACACCTCTTCCTCCCCGCTTGCGCTTGGCGAAGCCCTGCCGAGATCCCGCTACTTCCACCACCACGCCGTCGTGCTGCTGGATCTCCATCAACCTCTCCTTCCCTTGCTGGATCAAGAACGAGGAGATGTCTCTCCCAACCGTATGTGTGTTGAACGCGGAGGTGCCGTCCGTTCGGTGCTAGGATCATCGGTGATTTGGATCACGACGAGTACGACTCCATCAACCCCATTCACTTGAAAGCTTCCGCTTAGCGATCTACAAGGGTATGTAGATGCACTACCCTTCCCCTCGTTGCTAGATTACTCCATAGATTGATCTTGGTGATGCGTAGAAAATTTTGAATTTATGCTACGTTCCCCAACAGTGGCATCATGAGCTAGGTCTATGCGTAGTTTCTATGCATGAGTAGAACACAAAGCAGTTGTGGGCGTCGATATTGTCAATTTACTTGCCGTTACTAGTCTTATCTTGATTCGGCGGCATCATGGGATGAAGAGGCCCGGACCGACCTTACACGTACTCTTACATGAGACATGTTCCACCGACTGACATGCACTAGTTGCATAAGGTGGCTAGCGGGTGTCTGTCTCTCCCACTTTAGTCGGATCGGATTCGATGAAAAGGGTCCTTATGAAGGGTAAATATAAATTGGCATATCACGTTGTGATTTTGGCGTAGGTAAGAAACGTTCTTGCTAAGAAACCTATAGCAGCCACGTAAAAAATTTGCAACAACAATTAGAGGACGTCTAACTTGTTTTTGCAGCATATGCCGTGTGATGTGATATGGCCAAAAGGATGTGATGAATGATATATGTGATGTATGAGATTGATCATGTTCTTGTAATAGGAATCACGACTTGCATGTCGATGAGTATGACAACCGGCGAGAGCCATAGGAGTTGTCTTAATTTATTTATGACCTGCGTGTCAACATAAGCGTCATGTAATTACTTTTCTTTGTTGCTAAACTGTTAGCCATAGTAGTAGAAGTAATAGATGACGAGACAACTTCATGAAGACACGATGATGGAGATCATGGTGTCATGCCGGTGACGATGATGATCATGGCGCCCCGAAGATGGAGCAAAATGATATTGGCCATATCATGTCACTATTTGATTGCATGTGATGTTTATCATGTTTTACATCTTATTTTCTTAGAACGACGGTAGTAAATAATATGATCCCTCATAATAATTTCAAGAAAGTGTTCCCCCTAACTGTGT